>LDEE01000006.1:345246-945246 GCA_001021365.1 Stachybotrys chartarum
CAGCGGGCGACCTACACGTACGCCAACCGAGCTTTTCCACCTCGCCTCTCCCAACTCCCAACAAACTCACCTCGTCCCTCAATTCACCCTCCTCCATCCTGCGTGTCTTCTTTCCCCTCCATCTCTATTTGTTCTCCATCGGTCACATCCAGGGACTCGGATTTGACACCATTATCTATCATCAGTTCCAATCGTCTGTTGCACGTCTGGAACTCTTCTCCAGCTAGGCATCGCGCCACCCAGTGACACAATCTTTCACGAGTGCAGCGCGAGGGGCTTTCAAGATGCCTCAATATCGTATCGGTAAGAAAATACCATGTTTTACCCTCCCATTCTCCCTTGTCCAATGATCTGTCGCTGTGCCCTGCATCTTTCTGTTTACCTTGGTCGCCTCGCCCACCAGCTTTTGAAACCGCACTCATTCCTGTACAGAAGTTTCGCCCAATAACCGGGCTGTCTGCAAAGACACAGAGTGCAAGAAGGAAGCCGTCAAGATCACCAAGGGCGAAATAAGATTTGGCAGCTGGGTTGAGATCAAGGAGCACGGCAGCTGGGCATGGAAGCATTGGTAAGACCCCCATGCATCAAGGCTACTCTCAAACTCTTGTTTCACGCCGGCCAGAGGACTGACCGACACGGCTGTTGGCAGGGGCTGCGTATCAGGATTCCAGTTGGGTAGTGTCCGCGAGGAAATTGATCAAGGCGATGGCTCCTACGACTTTGACGGCATCGATGGCTACGAGGAGATGAAGTTAGTTGTCCACGGCTCTTAACTGGTCAATTACAGTTATTGACTCGGCTACAGTGATCATCCCGAGCTTCAGGCCAAGGTTCGCCGCTGCGTCGAACAGGGCCACATCGACCCCGAAGACTTCAAAGGAGTNCTCCCATGCGTTTCCGGGTGACCCCTTCCTTACTCGACGCAGGATCCCGAGAAGAACAAGCCTGGCGAAAAGGGCATCCATCTCACCAAGGCTCAGAAAGCCAAGAAGGAAAAGGAAGAGGCCGAGGCCGCGGAGGTAAGGTTGCCGAGGATGGCTTGACGCCCAGTTGAAAAATGCAGTTGCTAATCTCGGTTTACAGGAAGATGAAGAGGCTCCCGCGCCCAAGAAGGCCAAGCGTGGCAGGAAGAAGGCCGCCGATGATGACGAGGAAGAGGAACCAAAGCCCAAGAAGGCCAAAAAAGCCGCGTCCTCCAAGCCTGTCGAGCACGAGCAGGAGGAGGACGAAGAAGAGGCCGCTCCACCAGCCAAGTCTTCCCGTGGTCGCAAAGCCGCCGCGCCCAAGAAGACAGCCAAGAAGGCCGTAAAGCAGCAAGAAGCATCAGAGGACGATGAGCAAGACGCCAAGGACGAGGAGAGCGAGGAGGAGCCCGCGCCGGCGAAGAAGGGACGAAAGGCTGCAGCGCCAGCCAAGACACCCACCGCCAGGGGACGCAAGGCATCCGCCAAGAAGGCCGCTCCCGTCTCCGAGGACGAGGTGGAAGAGCAAGGAGAGGAGGAGGAGAAGCCTGCGCCCAAGGCCAAAGGCCGACGCGGACGGCCCCGCAAGTCGGTCTAGGTGCTGCGTGTGCAAGCCATGTTGCGGGTCGCGTGACCGCTGCCTTTTTTTTTCCAATGCAACAGAACGATATCAGTGTATTATTAGAGCCGAGAAGGGAACTACGGTAAACGGGACTAGCTAGCGGCCGTTTGTGTGCGCATGTGTGTTTTAGCCGGCAAGGGCAAACGATGAAGACTCGAGCAAGATTTGTGACGGACGAGATCACCAGGCCAAAAAGATGCAGCAGCGGCTCTGTGCTTACAGTGATAGTGGTGGTCGAGGATGGCGTTTGGCACCGCCGGCGGCCTAAGCCCTGCCGCATCAATTCCCCACCAGCCGGCGCCGCTCGTGGGGTCAGTATGACGTGTATGACGTTTGCGTCCAGCCAGAGCTTCACAGGCTTTCGGCTGATCGAGATCAATGGACCTGACAGCTATTTAACTGCCATAGCACACAACGCCAATTCCTTTCGCTCCTCTGCAATTCTCACCCAGCCCCCTTCACCGAGCACAAGAACAACACCCAAGACTCTCACACACACCATGCCTCGCCAAGGAGACGGATCATCCGACAACGGCCCCTTCGAGGCCACCAACAACATCATCCACGGTCCCGACCCCGTCCAGGTACAGCAGCCCGCCTTTCCACCCACCCCTGCCTTGACCGTCCGCTAACGTACGTGCAAAAGGACACCAAGGTCCCCCGCGCCGACAAGACGGCCGAACTGCCCCCGGGAATCAACGACAAGGGCCTGGCCATCGAGGGCATGAACGCCAGCGCTGGCTCCAGCCAGGGCATCAAGAAGGGGCCCAACGTCGGCCAGGGATGAAAATGGACGCCCTAATTTTGGATGCCGATGTTTCTATCGATGACATGCTCTTGAGCCGGCGATGAATTGTCCCGCCATTAATTAAAAGGGTGTCTCAATATCGTAGAAATGTACTTTTAAATAATAAGAAAGAAGAAGAAATAATAAAAAAACCCTTTCTTTAGCTTTTATGTCAGATGGAAGATGATGCGTAGTAGGTCATTCTTAATCCAACCACAACCAGCCACAGCCGGGGGAAGCCTGATGTGGAACATTATTTACTTTGAACCAGAGACGGTTCATCCGCGTCCACCACCACTTGAAGAAATACCGCGCAGCACTGCCAGCATTGATCAAAGAAAAGTAGTCAGTGCGGAGAGAGACAAAAATCGACGTCAAAAAGCAGCGTCACAGAAATCCCGTCACCAAATTCCTCCGCATCGGCAAAACAAAGGGTCTGGCCGTGGATTGAACACAGGACCTCTCGCACGCTATTGCTTCAGGGTTGTCCCCAATTACGTAACAAGCCCCGGCCGGCCCATCGCCAATATCCCCACCAACGACGGAAAAGATCCGACAGCCAAAACAGCAAAAGGAAGGGTCTGGCCGTGGATTGAACACGGGACCTCTCGCAGGCTAATGCTTCAGGGTTGTCCCTAAGCGAGAATCATACCACTAGACCACCAGACCAGGTGTTTTGATTTGGATGTTGTGGAGAAATTTTATACTAAGTATCTGAGTGAACAACCTGCCCACACCCCTGTAGTCTTAACATCTTTCGCACGTACTACTAGCCCTATAAACAGGGCGGGATTATAGCCGAATATTACCCGATGTTACGAACCAACATCGGCAGTGTGCAATCGTCCCCAATTGACGCCGATTAACGAACCTCGAACAAAAGAAGACATCGACAAAAGCCGATCGATGGCAATCGACTCAGGTCGACAGAGAGCTTAAGATAACTATATAAGAGGCAAGGATTCTGCTATGGCCTGCTAGATACTCGCCAGCTATCAATAACACTTGGTTGCCTAGACGCCTTTGGTATCTAGTATACATGACCAGACGTGATAATTACCTTATTGCTTAGAACGTACGATCCCAGCCGCACCTGCTTCATAAACCTTGAGGCGAACCCTTGGTCTGCCTCATAGATCTAGTGCGACCTACCCTGCTGTACCAGGCTAGGCCTCGAACCGATCGTCACAGCTCGGGTGGAGGTCAGCCGTTAAAGGAACCCAAGAGTCTGCTGCCTGGAGATCCGACTGCTTTTTAGGAGGGCGCGCATGTAGAGGCAGGGTAGTTTGGCGTTGCGACGGAACTATGGAGTATACGGATGACTGACTGACTGGCCACAGGTATTGTAGGGAGACAGGACGACTCCGCCCTATCCCATGCCGTGACTTCCTAGGAAGTCGCTCCAAGCTCCAGGAGGCAAAATGGGGCTATGGGCTGGCATCATCCCTCGGGATCCCGTGGCAGCGACTAGGTCAGTTCGAGGAGAGACCGCGGGTCTGCTCTGCCTGTAGCACGACTTCCTGGGAAGTCGCATGAGAACAGTGATAAGAGGCGAAGGGGACAGGCTTGCGATGTTGGTCCGTCCAGCCACCCAGGTCTTCAGATGCGGGCCGCGACGCCACGGCCTGGAGGATTTTGGGATGAGGAACTCAGGTATAAAGATCGCGCCCCCCCCCTGAGTCAGAAACGACTCCTTCTCTTTCATTTCCTCCTCTTCCATACTCGCCTTGGGCCTCGGCAGTTTGCCCTCGACCCCTCTCGTAGCCAGAATGTCTTCCACAGCGAGGCAGGTTGGCAGCAGCAAGCCAGAGAGAGACCACGCTACAGCTGAACCTCCTTCCTTCGAGTCTCCGATCCCGTGTACTGATGATCGTTGCTTACCACGCAGCACAGATGGTTCAAGGCGGGTTGAGTCGGCGGAACAATCTCTATTGAACCATCTTCGCATTCCTCTCCTTCTTGAAAGCATCCTCCGCATTACCGATGAAGGCGACCAACTCAGCCGAGGGTTGAGGTTGGCCTTGGGCCTGCGGTCTGTCCTAGAACAGCATCAACTTAGGACCTTCGCTCACAGTCTCAGTCGCACCTGTGACAACTTTTGCGAGATAGGGACAAGTCAGTCGAATCAGGAGGTATATATTGGATATGAATCCAACCATGAAAAACTCAGTAGCAGCGATTCTAGATATCAGGATGATATTGTGTTTGGATCCATTGTCGAGGTTGGAACTGCTACCGAGTCTCCAGCTGCTCTAGCCTCTGGTGAGCCAACACAAATCGCCGAGACTGAAGACAATACTCCAAAAGAGGGATGCGACGAAGTGCCTGGCAGCGATACACAGCCAGTTGCAGATAACGATGATGCCAAACAGTCCACCTTACAGTGTACCAACGGAAGAGATCCACAGCCAATCCACGCTGAAGACGTCGACGAGAGAAGTGAACCGACCTCGGACGCTTTCTATACTGCGACCTTCAGACCCAAGACGGGAATGGGCAAGGGCACGGGTGCGATGGACTTGGGAGAATCAGCCAGTATGGCCGGAACCACCCTTGTAACCAGTTCGCCCAACGTGATGCCCAGCATTGAGCCCATGACTCCCGAGAGAACGCCTTCTCCAATCAGCCTCAGAGGAGCCGCTCTCCCAAGGCAGACGGAAGATTACCAGCAAGATTGTCTCGATCTCCTTGACCAAGCCATCGATGACTTTATCAACGACAGCCACGAGCAGATCCAGCAGTTCAGTACCCGGGGGAACTCGCAAGAAACGTACGAGGCTCTCTCTGACTCGGCTCAGGAATCTTGCTCAAGAATGCATGGTATGCTTGTCTTTTGAGGGAGACGATGGTTGACTAACCCGAGGTAGGCGGCTCGCCAAGTCCCCAGAGTCAGCGTTAGACACGCTGGTCAGAGAGCTGCCAGGCAGCCCGGAGAAGATGACTGTGTTGAGACTCCTGGAAGATCGGTCGACACTGCTCATAGAGACATGCAGGACGAACCCAAACAGGTTTAACGACGACCTGGAGAGCCAAGGCTTGCCGTCCCTAGACCCAGGCTCGTCTACCGGATGTGGCGAGCTTGACGGGTTGTATGAACAGGTACGGAACTCCATCACTGGCGACATGCTCGTCGTCAAGGGCACCGACTTTAGGTTTAGCGTGGACTCGCTACGAAGGCTTGGTGGGACGAGGTGGCTCAACGACAAGGTCATTCTTGCTTGCTTACACTTGTCCGACAAACTGGCCTTCGTCCGGGTCGGCTTCTCTATCCCAATCCATCAGCAGACGTGATCCCGCAGCGTCATACTGCGCCCCTTCGAGAGGGCAGCGAAGCAGATAGCGGACTGGCACTGCCAGGCGAAAGCATCGGACCGCTTGGTGTGCTTCTTTCCGCTCTTCCAGCACCAGAGCCACTTCAGCCTCCTTGAGATCAACGAGAGGGAAGGGTCTATTTTCCACTACGATTCGATGGGCGGAGCGGAAAATGCGGATGTCAAGGTTCGCATCAAGTAGCCTTCTGAGGAGCGTGGACTGATTGTTTGACATGCGGCGTGTAAAAAAGAGTTCCCTAATCTTCGATACGTTGAAGAGGTATGTCCTCCGCCCCGGGGTAGTAAGTTGAAGATTGAGCTCAGCTGATCAGAAGCGACCCAGGGGGCGTTGCGGCAGGAGGATGGGCACAGCTGTGGTCCGCTGGTGATCAGACATGCTCGGTGTCGGATGCTGGGTCGGCCTGTTGTCTCCAGAGGCGTGGATAGGTATGACGCGAGGGAAGTGAGGGCTGAGGCCGTGAAGCTCTTGTGCTCGGCGTGGACGGGTGATGGTCTGGTTGCTGCACCGGATTCACGAAGGCGGAAACGGAAGACCGGGGCGGGAGAGCAGGATGGCCCAGGGGGAGAGGGCAAACGGCGAAAAGTAGGCGGCTAGATATTCAGATACTCAACCCAATGGTCCCATATCGCAATCCATGCACTATGTCGGCACACAAAAAGACCCGGCGCGGGATGCGTCAATTTAGGTGGTTTAAACTTCGCCCATTGCCAGCCGCGTTATGACTCGAGAATCCGCCCTTTGCTGGTGAAGGTCCGCGGTTGAACAGATAGGGAGGTCGTAAAAAGATTCTCTTAGTCAGGCTTGTGCCTCGAGCTTGTAGAGGAAGCCGATGGCATGGAAGACTGAGGGAAGACCCCATGCATCGGACAGAGACCCGCACGGTAGCATCATAAAACAGCATGCAGATGGAGAACGTTAACTCTGCTTGTTGGACTCCAGGCAGCAGTGCCATACCCGATAACGTGCGCGACACGCTTCCACCATCGACATCTTACAAGACGCTTCGTCAAAGTTGGGTGACCCTAGACCGAAGTAGCGGTGACAGTTCATCAGCTCTACAAGGCGTGTTCAAGGGAGCCGAAGGAGCTGCAAGCGCTGCAAGCGAATACAACGGAGACCAAAGCTGGCATTGTGTTGACCTGGCCGTTGGAGCCATGTTTGTGACGAGAGCGATGGCCTAGTCCATCGCTCCTTGGTGGATGCTCATTCTCCATCGGAAAGACTCACGGATAAGTACTACGTAGGTACCTTGGTAGATAGCATTTATTGTTAGCAGCCACTTCTTTGAGTGCCTACACATAAGGTATGCCTGTCGGAGGTAGGGAAGCTTCTTTCCACATATTGGACTAGGGTGGCTGGTGTGGATGGATTAGCTTAGATAGTACCTAGGTACCTACAAACACAAACCCCTTGGGTTTTTAGCATAAAGACGACCGTGCCGGGATTTGGAGATTTTTCTCTCCACATCACGACCTGGTCCTCCCGCCCCCCACACCACGTCAGATCTATACAAAAAGCAACGACCTACCTTACCCAGATACCGAGTATCACTCGTACCTCATATCCACGCCAACTTCGTCTTCCTATTCAAGACTCCGAATGAACTACAATACACTAATCCTTGAGGTATTCCGCCTTCAGCATAACTTTTCAAGCCGCTCCTAACCAATTCGCTTCCAGATCTTCATCGGCGTGGTCAACACAGCCATCCTCCACTATATCTTTGCGTTATTGATATCCTCAATCACCAATGATAGTCCTTGGGCTCGCTTTTTCTATGCGCTCGGTGCTAGATGTTACGAGATCCAGTCGCAACAGCTCCATATTCCTGACCGGTATGGGTTCTTTTCTGATGGTCCTCCAAGGCTTCAATCAAAGCAGGCCTTTGCTGTCGCTTGTATGGTCATGGTTCGAGTCTGCATACTATATCCGGCTGCAGCACTGATGTTTTACATGGCCCATATAAGCAATGGAGTCAATTACAGATATGTGGCGGCTTGTCTTGCTGCGGATGTTGCTTTTATTGCAATATCTTGGGCCATTGCGATTATTTCTCCCAATCGCACACTAGGCTGCAACTCGGGGGACCAAAAGCTACACAAGGAATAGAAAATTAACAAGTTAGTTGCAATATTCACATTTTCTCTAGAGCGCTACTTTCGGCGCCTCATGGCCGTGGGTACTCGCTACTACCTAATTGCCTAGCAGCACCTCCTTCCCAATTTCCAACCTTCCTGCGAAAGGTCACCCACCAGCCCAGCATTGCTAATTTTTCTCGTTCTTCGTTTCGTTTTCTTCTTCCTCTTCTCTCTTTTCTCTTCAACTCGAAGTGATCCGAAAGATACCTATCGTACCTCTCAAAATGCCCCCAATTCTTACCATGAGTTGGAAACCCATCGTTCAATGGACCCTGACACTGCCTGCCTCCCCCCCCAACAATGGCTATGGAAGTCTGGTCTGCTAACACCTACTTGTACAGGGCTGGACACCAACACCGCAAGAATGGCAGGGTTTATAATTCTGGCCATTCAGATCCAATTTGCTGTTCTCCGACTCTTCTTAGAGGCCTACATGGAATAAGCACGCGGGGCTCCGACTAGCCATTAGGCTGGAAGGAGTTTCCCACGAGGCTGTAATGGCTGTAGTGGGCAGGCCCCTGGGCCTGCTGTGCCAGGGGTACACCTCAAATGTCATCGAGTTCGGGCAGAGAGCAGTATTCGCGGCCGGCACCGCTGAGTACGCAGATACCCTAACCGCACAAGCGGAAGGCGTTACTTCTGAGGGGCAACCTTCACGAGTTACGGGGGGTTGTAATGGCTGCCCGTAGTAAACACAGAACAGCTTTTGTTCTTGTCGGGTCTGGGGGCTCGTTCGGTCTGGGGGCTCGTCCGGTCCGGGGGTTTGGTCAGTCAATGGGCTGCTTCATTTTTTCACTTTGTACACAGCCTTGTTTGCTGGGTCAAGGAGAAGAAATTCTACAGGATTTCGTCTACATACTTGATGTGTAGGCGAAGAGCCGAGGCTCACACAGGGCAGGAAGCCGATGAAGATGTCACCAATAGTCAGGACTCACGACGTTTGGGGGCTCTCGCAGTCTCTCCAGAAACGACTTTTCTGTACACGTCGATGATCTTGAATATACACTGGCCTTGCTGGTCATGCGCCCAATTTCTGTCACAGGGTCGCCCTAAAATGGCGACCCAGCTGTTCTTTACTACCAAGGTTGAACATCCATTGCCTGCTGTGGGCAATGTTGCAATCATTAAGGTATTTGAGAACGGTCTCTTTGCCGTACTGCATTGAAAACCACTGCCGTTCCTCGCGCGAGCCACTGCAACATTTCAGTCGCCCCACCGACGCGATGATAGCAGTTTGCCAAATTCGCGGCTCATTCGACACGGTTGACGATGCTGTATCTCTAGAACAGCTTGTTCTACGATAGTGAAAAGATTGGTGCAGTGTAGGGTGATGAAACACAGAGAAAAAACAGCTAATAAGAGCATTGCTGTGCCTCGCAACCAAAAAGCAGTCGTAAAAAGCAGTATGGTTAATGAAGACAAAAAGTGAAGCTATCGTCAAGTTGACAAGCCTCGAAAAATAATATCAAGCTTTGCCGCAGCCCCCAGAATGTTGCTGCTGCTTCCATAACGATAGATCGTATGCACATAGTGTCAGGAACCAACGTCACATACACTGACCTGATACTGGCCTGTCGGGTCCTCATGGTCAGGGCTTGGCTGTCGGATGACTCCCACAGAGTTGCTGCCACGTTGGATGACTCCCACAGACCGCAGAGAGGCCCGCTGCAAACTGACGTGTCGGCTGACCAGAGAGCGGCTGTGGTTTGCAGAAGGTTGCCGCAGTCCGCAAAGATCAGAAGAAAAGCCACCGTGAACCTAACCATCACGTACCCAGCAGCATCTATTGGCCCGTGGCTCGCTTGTGATGCCGCCTCCAGATTAGATTTCGGCTTCAAGCGTACGCGCAAAGGAGATATCCGTCTCCGAGCCGCACGGGGTGCTTCTTGCTGATGCTGCGATTGGGTGCTGAACGTCTTTGTAGAGACTCGCCGCGAGCCACCAGAGGGTAGTCAAAGACGTACCTTGGGGCTAATTCACATCTGTCTTTCATGTCCTCCGTGTTGAAAGCATGTTATCTTCAATGAGTGCCATTCCCAATTCCACCATCTCAGGCCTTGCCCTTGTTGGCTGGAAGATGGGCGAGCTGCTGCCCTACTTGAGCCCCGCCATGACGGGCGGCGGTGTCTCCAACAATCTCTTTAAGGATATGCCGCCGGCGGCTCCGCCCATCAGCGGGGCCATAGGGTCACCGCCATCGGAATCCGCGGTATCGGTACGTCGCTCCAGGCTGCCGCGATGGAAAAGTTTGCTGCTGGCTCGACGAATGGGTAATTAGATCTCGCCTGGCCGGCTCCAAGGAAGAGATCTTCTTCATCCACACACACAAGCTGCTGCCAAGCAACTAAATGTCGGATTCCAATAATCACATGGCCACCGCTGCTGCCCCAGAGCTACAAGACTGCCTCCAATAAAGATATTGAGCTCCTGCTGCGGTAGAATGATCGTTGTTGTTGATGAAGTCAGCGGCGGGGCTGCCAGGAGAAATCGGGTCAGGTACTGCTGACGAAAATCTCGAAATTTGGCTACCAACCTAGGTGTGGAAGAAAATTAGATTAGAGCTGCAGAGTGAGCTTAGGATGCAATTAGTTGCGCAAAACGTCGTATCATCTCCCTCAGAAACACCATTGTGCGCACTAGCAAGAAACAGAACGTCAACGGCCTACCTCGACTCACAATGGTCCTACCAATGATTTACGAGACATGTAGGGGGAGACTCGGATGCGAGAAGCAATCTTCCATTGGCACACAGTTTTGCCAAGAACACGCGATCATGACCGTCGACTCAAATCAACGCGTCGTGTTCTCCGGTCACATCCATCACGACTGTGTAACAGTTGAGGAGCTATGGCAGCTTGCCACCGACTTGAACGGAGGGAGACTCACCAGTGTTGAATCCATAGGGCTCCTAGTTGGGTAGAGGAGTGTAGCCGTTGCAACGACAAGGCCAGGCGGCTCCGGGGCAGGACAAGCAGTGGCGCCGATCAAAATCGTTGTGTCGATTGTGGCGTGGCGCAGAACGGAAAGCAGCGCAGATGTCCGACTTGTTTGCTAGCCATGGAGCGTCGCATGGAGAAGGAAGACAGCTCGAACGCCGATGAGGAGGGGCGTCCGCGTCGTTCTCGTCGTCCGGAGCACCAGCTAGGAGACAGACTCTGTTGCGATTGCAAGAAACCAGTACCACCCGAGCGTTGTAGGTGCCAACAATGCCAAGAGAAATCTACCAAAAGGCGGCGAGTGGAAGATTCGGAGTTGAAAAAAGCCAAGAGACGCGCTGAAGCCGAACGTTGCCTTGACTGTGGCGTCAAGTTTTTGCCCTTTCCTGGATAATCGATCAGGTGCGGACGGCGAGGACGAGTCGGCAAGAAAAGATGCGAGGTTTGTCAAAAAGCATGTGTGAAACGACGTGCTCAGAATGACGGAAGAGCGAGAAAGAAAAGGCGTGGCACCCGACTCATCACGAATGCCGTCTTCTGTCTTGATTGCGGAGAACAGCTGCCAGTCCCAGTCCACACAAAGAAGAGATGCTCTTCTTGTCAATATAAATTCGGTATAGACAACAAACGAAAAAGGAGAGCGAAAAAGCGTGCCGCCCGAGGAATCCCGCCACCCCGTCTGCTGCGACTGCAGAAAGCCATTACAAGTTGGCATTAAAGGTCAGCTTCAGAAGAGACGTGCACCATGCCGATTGGCAGAGCACAGAGCGAGAGCCAGGAGACGTTAGCACGAAAAGCTCAAAGCCGCCAAAATGAGGGAGGCTGATTGAGAGCGGCAATTGATAGAATTACGAAGCCATGCCAAGACGTCTCGCTTTATCACGCGAAATTAGTGTTAACGAGATCAAGTCTGGAGAAATGCTGATTCTTTTGCGGAATGTATTTGATTGAGGATTTTCACGAAGCTAGTCTCTGTTGTTCTGCAGTGAGAAATACTTCACATTCAAGTGTAGCGGTTGTTCTGAGCTGACGTAGCCGAGCATCCGTACTCCCTCAAGACGCGCGCCGACGCTTGATCTTTCACCATCTGCCACTGTCTGTTTTGTCTTCCTCGCACGGCCGGATTCTCTCATCGTCGCTGACGAAATACCCTTCGCGTCCTCTTGCGTGAGCGCCGACGCTTCCCGAGGCCGCCCTTTGATCGTTCCTTCGGCCATGCAAGGAGAATGCTGATCTCGTTGTGCTCGCCAGTCGAGGATGTCTCAAGGCCTCAAACATGTCCGGGCCCTCTGCCACCAGCGCAATGGTGTGCCACGCGTTGTCGGAAGGCTGCTCCTGGTCGTGCGCAGGAACTTGTTAAGTAGGCAGAGGAAGAACAGAACAGTACCATGGCAATCACCATCGCTGTAGTGTATGCCCGTCCCTCCGGCCCGGGCTTGAAGGCATTTTCGGTTTCATTAGGGAAGGACAGAACATGGACAGGGCCGAAGTCTAATGAACGATGTATTCTCCCAACGCTTTAGATCTTTGCGAGCACCTTGATCCTAACCGTTTCTATACTGCTGGTGTTCCCCCTTAGTCTCCACGTTCACTCGTAGCAAATTGAGCCCTCGTACTCCGAAATGTACTACCGTCCAGCTGCGGCAATCTTCACGCCCATCAGCCTCGCGTGCTGAGCCATGAGGGCGTCAGCAATGGTCAGAGCGGCCATGGCCTCGACAACAGGAACCGCGCGAGGAGCAACATTAGGGTCGTGACGGCCCTTGGCGGCCAGGATGCCCTCGCCCGAAGCATCGTAGCGAGCAGTAGTCTGTTCCTGGGAGATTGTAGCAGGGGGCTTGAACGCAACGCGGAAGAAGATGGGCATGCCGTTGGAGATGCCGCCCTGGATACCGCCGGAGTGGTTCGTCTTGGTCTGCAGGCGGGAGGGAGGAATACCAGCGCCAGCGCTCGGCGTCGCATCGTCGGCAGCGGCGGCAGACACAAAGGGGTCGTTGTGGCGGGATCCACGCATCTCGGCGCCGCGGAAGCCAGAGCCAATCTCAAAGCCCTTGGTAGCAGGAATAGACATAATAGCGTGGGCAAGGAGAGCCTCAAGTTTATCAAAGCATGGCTCGCCGAGGCCAGAGGGGCACCCGCGAATAATACAGGTTATAGTACCACCAGTAGAGTCGTGCTGATCGCGGAGCTCGGCAATCTTATCCTCCATACGCTTCGCGACGGTAGCATCAGGGCAGCGCACGGGAAGGAACGTATCTACCTTCTCGCGGGTCAGGGAGTCAACAAGCTCGAGGAACTTAGGGTTGCTACTAAGGGAGTCGATATCATCGCTATCGGTTATAGGCCTGTCCTCAAAGAGCTTGATGTTGCCAACCGAGGAAACAAAGGCTACGATCTCGACGCCGTAGGCCTCGCGCAGCCACTTCTCGGCAACAGCGCCGGCGGCAACGCGGGCAATAGTCTCGCGGGCGCTGCTCCGGCCGCCGCCAGAGGAGGCCTTGATACCATACTTCTCAAGGTAAGTCCAGTCGGCGTGGGAGGGGCGTGGGTAGAGGTCGATGGTCTTGGAGCCATAGTCATGAGGGCGTTGATCCTCGTTAGGCACGGTCAGGAGTATGGGTGTGCCCAATCTGCGACCCTAGGGTATTAGCATCATGGCAAACATTATGACTTCCTGTAGGGTTGTCACACGTGCGCCCAAACTCGCATCCAGATCCTATGGTCACGCGGTCCTTCTCGTCGCGCGGGGTGGTGATGGCCGACTGGCCCGGGCGCCGGCGGTTGAGCTGCGGCTGGATGTCGGACTCATCGAGGGACAGGCCTGGCGGGCAGTTCTCGATGATACAGGAGACGGTCTTGCCGTGGGACTCGCCGGCGCTGTGACGATGGAGGTCAGTAGGCTGTTGCCTTGCGTTCCTAGCAGTTTAGTGGAGGGAGAGGACTCACGTCGTCACGCGAAAGTAGTTGCCAAATGTCGACATGGTGTCTTTATCTGCTCTGCTTGTCCACTGGGTCAATTGATTGACGGAAGAGAGAGAGGTTGGACGGGGAGGAATGTAGCGATATCGCAACGATATTTTTCTATAGCGGTGACTAATACAGTACTTAACTAAGTGGGAGGCGTGAAGAGGGAAATGTAGGGGTACGAGCCGGGAACGAGTAGGGAAGGAGCCAATACTAAGCAGGGAGAAAAGAGCCAGGAGCCACTTACTAAGGAGGCGTGCGATGAAGAGAAAGGAAAGAGGGAAGAAGCAGAAGCAGGAGGGAAGCCGGGACTTTATAACCCCTGAGTCTATATGCTGAACCAGAGGTCTATGGAATGTGTTGAACCAGAGGGTGAAGATTGCTTGATTATTCCAGGAGGTGACCCTTGTCTGTCCTCTTTAACTAGGGACAGGGTCATCTGCATCTGACACTCGCAATCTAATCTAAGCTTTGTACAGTGACTTCGAGGTTCGAATTAGACATTCGAACCTCAGAATGTATTTAGCCCAGTCTGATACATTTGTTGCGTACGGTTCAACAGATGGCATGATGATGTGCCGATACATGCCTACATACCAAGCTTGGCCAGCTACAAAGAACTTACAATGTAACTACTCAAGGTAGCAGGTCTGCTCTCCCCATCCAATTTCGTGCTGACACATGCCATTGATGACACTAGTGCAGTCCCGAGGAATACCCGTCATGATGTTCTTGTTTAAAGACAACATCAGCTTATTTTAAAGACAACATCTTCTTGTTTGAAGACAAAAAAATCTCTCGTGATATGACTTTAAGCGAGAATCATACCACTAGACCACCAGACCGAAGAAGCCAGGCCGCGAAGGGCGGTTCGGATTGTTGGAAGCGAAGCTTGCTATTGTGGTATATAATGGCGAGACTAACCTTGTGGTACATACCCCAGATTTGGGAGGTTCCGGGCTGTCGGAACGCGCTAAATGAGTGCCTCCTTCCGGTGATGGTGGCTACCCCAGTCGCGTCGCCGAGGGAAGGAGCGAAGTCGCGATGCAGGCGTGGAGGAAGGAGGTGCAATAAGCTTGACCGCCTTTAGGTCTTTTCTGCGACGGAATGCGTATGGGCTGAAGTCATTCTCTCATTTCATTCCACCTACGCAACCGGCGCCATCACATCACTGATTTTATGACCGGATCATGGGTTTGATGACAATGTTCCTACGCCGCTGCTCACCAATTGCGATAAAAGTATGGATGCGCTCGTCGACATGGTCTTTGGTCTTGGATGCGCATACTTCCTCCCAGGTCACAAAGAGATGGGGTAACAACTCTGACCTTCATTTGCTTCAAGCCATACTGACTTATTGATATGTACAAAATATGACGATGCACCCGCCTCCAGCCATTAGAGGCGACCGGCTCAACCCAAGAACAACCGCTACTCCAACCCATGTGAAAACAATATCCGCGCCTGCCCGCCTCATACTCATACTCATCAACGTCTCTATAGGAAGCCCTTGGTGAGACTGGGTGCTCTGCTAATGCTGCTCTTCCTTTGGGGCACCTCCACCATGGATACTTCGTCCCCTTCGCTCGCCCGCCACGGTCCTACCCGGCTGCGTATGCTGCCCAGTGCCGTGTTCGGCGCCTTGTCTACCCTCAAGCTCTTCCAGCCCTCCAGCTCTCGCTCTAGCCGCATCGTCTTTTCCTTCTCCTCCCGTAGCTCCCGCTCAGCCCGGCGTGCCGTCAGCTGATTGGTCGACTCCGACGCCTGCAGCTCGTCGATGGTTTGCAGGAGCTTCTCGACCTTGTCGCGCATACGGCTCACATCCTCCGTCAGCTGCGAGTTTTGCTTCTCCTTGCGGTCGATCTGCGTCTGCAGATCCTTTAGGCTTCGGTCCACGTTTCGCTCCGTCCGTTGAGATCTTGACCGCTCGCTCTCCTGGTGCTCTAGCTGTGATTCAAGCTGTGTCATGTTAGCCAACGGATTCCGCCGAATATCATGCTGTCTTCTTACCTCTTGGATGCGCTTGTGCAGGAACTTAATGTCTTGGCTGCCGCTCGAGTACCCCTTGGTCTCGAGATCGACCAGCTTCAGCTGCGCCTCGTTCAGGCTCTTCTCCAAGCTCGCCTTCTGCTTCTGCAGGTCGACGCTTGCCTCGCGCTCCGTGACCATGTCCTTGTGAATCTCGGATACGAGTGCCTCCGCCCGTCGCATCTTCTCCACGGCGGCTGCGGCAATGTCCTCCTGCCGGGCCAGGTTGGACTTCAGGTCGAGGATCTGCTTGTCCATGTTGGCAGCGTTGCGGAGCGAAGGACTCTCGCCCTTGGCCAATTCTTCGAGACCAGCCTTGGCTTCCTGCAGGCGAGCCTCGACGCTGCGCTTCTCTCGTAAAAGCACATCGCGCTCAGAGGTGATCTCGTCCAGGGATGATCGGAGAGTGCGGACCTGGGACAAGAGCGAGACGACCTTGCCTTGGGCCTCGTTGTGGGCATTCACCGCCTCTTCTCGGGAGGATGCCACGTCGGCCAGCGTAGACTCGAGCCGCGACTTCTCCTTGGACCACGTCGAGCTGTTGAGGACCTCATCGTCCCACTTCGAGCGGAGGTCGTCGAGCTCCTCGCGCAGGCGGGCAATCTCGGCCTGCTTGAACAGCTTCTCCTCCCGAGCGAGGTCGAGCTCCTTGGTGAGCGTTGTGAACTCGGCTTGGTACTTCTTCCGTGTCTGCTCCATGCTGGATTCCTTGTCTTCAATGTCCATGGCCCGCTGGTTCCTCCAATCCTCGAGCTCGTGCTGCAGTCGCTTCTTTGCTTGCGTCGCGGCTTCCAGATCCGTAGCAATGTCCTCAATCTTCTCCTCCAGCCGCTGGTTCTGCCGTTGAAGGTCCTCGATGCTGGCGTCCATCTTCTGGCGCTCCGACATCACCTCCGCGTACATGTCTTCCGCCTCCCTGGCCTGCGACTTGGCAAACTGCTCTGCGCGGCTGGCCTTGAGCACTGTTATCTCGGCCTGCTCCAGCTTGCCAAAGTACTCGTCGGACCGGCTCCTGTACAGCTCGAGGTTGGCCGTTACGTCGGCGAGCTTGGATGTCTCTGCGTCGAGACGAATCTGAAGTTCGGTAAACTCCTGCAGCAGCTGGCTTCGGCTGTGAGATTCCTGGTCTCGAGCCACCGTCATCTCCTGAAGGTCGCCCTTGGTGTCGCGCAGCTCCACCTCTAGTCTAGCTCGCTCGTGCCGCATCTTGTCAATGTAGGACTTGACGTCCGTCAGCTCGGCAACGGCATCCTTGTGGCTGTGGAGCAGCATGCGGCGGGATTCTTCTTGGCTGTTGAAGACGTCCAGCAACTCCTCGTGGGACCGAGTCTGGATATCGCGAAGACTTATCTCGCCGGTTCGGATGCTCTTTTCCAGGGCCGACACCTTCTTTGCCGAATCGTCGAGCATGTCGTGCAGTCGACTGTTGACTTTCTCGAGCTTCTGCATTCTCTTCATGGACGGGCTCTGGTCATCCAGGCTGTCGGGTCCCGGGGTACCTCGGTCGAGTTGGCTTTGGAGATGACGGTTCTGCATCTGGGCAATCTGCAGCTCGCTTCGCAGCTCCTCGACCTCGGCCTTGAGGTCTGCACGGTTAGACATGTCCAAGGTCCGGTCAGACCGAGCAGAGTCGTGAGCCTCCACCTCATGGAAGCGGCGCGGGGGTGTCGAAGGAACCGGCAACGGTCGAGCACTGATCTTAGCAGTTCTCTTCTGCGTCGGGGATCCGTTGTAAGGCGCCTCGTTCAGGTGAATCTCCTCTAGTTTGGGCCGTGGTGAGTCGACGCGAGCCGCTCTCAGCTCTGCTAGCTGCCCTTCTGCGTTTGTCCTGGCCGCTGTCTGGACACGAAGGTTCTGCTGAAGCTCCTCGACCTTCCTTGCCAGGTCGAAGTTTTTGAGGAGAATCTTGTCATTGTCATTGTGCGGCAGCGGAGGTATGTGCACCTCGGGGTCGGCGATTTTCAGGGCGCGGAGCATCTGCTCGCGAAGATCCACAAGCTCTTTATCCCTGGAATCTATCGAGGCCTGCAGAGTGCGGACCGTAGCCTGAGCCTGGGTACGCAGTTGACGTTCCGACTCAATGGTCCGGTGGGCTTCGGCAAGCTGGACCGTGGAATTTGACGAGGCCTTCTCTGCATTCCTACTGGACTTGACCTCCCGAGCAACCTCGTGGTTCAGATCCTCGAGGTTCAGCTGCAGCTTCTCCGTCTTCTTCTCCAAAGACGCAATGGTAAGCTGGGCATCCCCGAATTGCTTGTTAAGCTTGGCGTTTTGTTCCTCGAGTCTCGTCTTCTCCCTTTGAAGGGACAAAACTTGACCTCGGGAAGCTTCGCTGGCCCTGGAGGTTGACCGGGCAATCTCCAGCCCCTTTTGCTGCAGCTTGTTCAGCAACGCTCTGTTGTCGTTCTCCGAAGCCATCAAGCGGCTCTTGACGGTTGTGAGCTCACGCTGCATGCGCTCCTTGGCCTGGTCCTCCTTGAGCCCAAACTCACCCGAGGAGAGGATCAGCTTGTTGAGGTCCTCGACTTGGTGGTTGAGCTTGGCGCACTCTTCCTCGAACCACTGCAGTCGTTCTTGAGCTGCGTCAAGGTCTTTGCGGAGACTCTTCTCCCTCTCCTGCGCTGCCAATGTGGCCTGTCTCTCACCGGATATTTCGGCTTGAATACGAGCTTCTTCGGCCTCCGTCTTGGCCACGCGCAGCCGACGAATCTCGGCCCGGGCCTCGTCCCTCTCCTTCTCCGCCGTCGTCCGAGCTTCCATCGTCCTCCTAAGCGTGTCTTGCTGCGCATAGAGCTCCTTTTCGATGATGATCTTGGACTCGTTGAGGTGGTCGTATTCCTCCTTCAGGGACTGGTATTTATGCTCGCCGAGGAGCTGCACGTCGTCACGGGATTGACGCTCACGGCTGAGTTCCATTTGTGTGTTGTACAGCTCTTCTTTGAGGTCCTTGATCTGAGCCTCGAGGACCTGACGATTCTCGTCGGCCTGCGCGTCTTCGGATAAACGCGCCTCGAGGAGGTGCTTTGCGTCGGCAGCCTCGCGCTCCAGTTGGGATTGCTTGGACTTCATCGCCACAAGCTCAGCCTGTACATCGCGGAAACGCGCTGAAGCCTTTTCCATTTCAGATGTCAAGGCCCTCTTCTGATCCTCGAGCCCCCTACGCTCAGTTTCGAAACGCTTGTTGTCGTCCCGTAGGAACGAGAGCTCGCTTTCCTTCTGCCGCACAAGTTCTTCGTAGTCTGTCGACGTCTTTGACAGCTGAGAAAGCTGCTCCTGTAGAGAGCGATTGTCTCGGCTGAGACCGGCTTCTCGCTTCTTGAGGGAATCCAACTCTTTCTGTGTCGTATGGAGCTTGACTTCGGCATCCTGGTCGATCTGGACAAGTTTGCTCTCTAGGTCTCGAGTTTTCCTATCTTTGAGAGCCAGTTGGCTTTGCAGCATCTTGATCTCGTCTTCCAGTCGGGCCTCTTGTTCGCTGCGCTCAGACTGTTTATGCGATATCGCAACGATGGACTCCTCAAGTTCGGCAACCTTAGCTGCAAGCTCCCCCTTCTCTTCCTCGAGCTTTGCGATGAGTGACGCGGCTTGCTCCAGTTGTGCGCGGAACTTTTCCACGTCACGCTCTGCTCGGTTCTTGGCTTCCATGAGTTCGTCAAGTTGGTCGTCCAACCTCTCCTGATCCTCAATCGCTCCAGCGAGCTTCTCTTCCAGCTCGGCCTCTCGGAACTGGAGTCGCTTGAAGATCTCTTCCTTGTCTAGTGCAAGTGCGCGCTCGCTTTCAAGCGTCTGCTGGATGCGAACCATCTCCGTATGGCAATTCCTCCGTTCCTCTTCCAGTCTCTGGCGGTTGTCAAGCTCCTGCTGCATCTTGTCGTTGAGCTGCTTGATCATCGCGTCACGCTTCTTGACTTCTGTGGCTGTGCGTGTTGTGCCTAGCAGTGGCTTCATCTTGACAATGAGCTGCCACCAGGGGTTCTCGACCAAGTCAAGATAGACCTGCACATTTCTTTGGATGATCCTTGTGGCTTCGGTACGGAACAGGCGTTTGTAAGCTGAGCGCCTTTGAACGAACCCTCTCGCAACCGCTTGAAATCGAGCCATGATTTCCGTAATGAGGGTATCTCGCTGCTCTTCCAGTTCGGCGAGCACGCCGGCCCGGAAGAACACCTTGGTCAGACCAACGCGATAAAGAGCTTTGTCGAGGCCAAGCTTCTCTAGCATCAGAGACGCTGCTGCTTGCCCCTCTATGTAACCCTTCGGCATGTTGGAGCAGAGGACCTCGTATCGTTGGCGGAATTCGGCAAAAGGAAGTCTGTTGGGGAATCCGGTGCGAGCGATTCGAATACCTTCGAGAACACCATTGCACCGAAGCTGGTCCAGCACAAGAAGATTGTTGAACTGCTTCGGTCGCTTTTTGTGGTTGGGGAGGATACACCGAACAAAATGAGGATGAGTAGAGTGCAGCTGGTTCATGAGGCTGTGCAGCTGCTCTTTGTGACGCTGAGCAACGGTGCGGAACAAGCCCTTCTTCACCCGGCTCCTCGTTCCACCAAGCTCCTCCTCGTTGTCCGCGCAGTCGGCAAAAAGAGAGGCAACGTGCTTGTCGGTCGAAGCAGCGAGGAGCCTTGTGATGTTATCGTTTAGGGGGTCCTTGTTCTTCTCCAGCCAACCCTCGGTGGAGTACTCGACTTCAGCTGCGTAGTGTGTAAGGATGAAGCCCTGGCCAAGGCGAGATGGACGGTATTTAGCAGACTTTCTGTCCCAGAGAGAGTTGAGCTTTTCGGTAAAGGACTTGTCGGTCGCCTTTGGCATGACGCAGTCCTCGTCCAGGCATGAAAAGATGCCAATCGGATTGGGGAGCTCAATCAGATCGATGGTTGGCTGCAAATCTCGGCCAAAGTCAATGAATTGCCATTCAATCTGCTCTCGAGCATACTCTTCCTGCTCGAGGACGAACATGTGGTGGTTGAAGAACTGCTGGAGCTTCTCGTTCGTATAGTTGATGCAGAGCTGTTCGAAACTATTCTGTTCGAAGATTTCGAAACCAGCAATATCGAGAACGCCAATGAAGTGGGAGTCGTCCAAGCCCATTCCTGTGCGATCTAGCTGTCGGTTGATGCGAGATACCAGATCTCCGAAACCGCGCTCGTAGATACCCTTGGACAAGGCGTCCAAGCCCAGGCGAACCTGGTCGGGCGTCTGCACCTTCACCACCCATTCCCGTCCTGCCTTGACCTTGGGGTGGAGGAGGCCCTGCAGGAACGGCTCGAGAGGAACACCCAAAAGTTGGCATACCTTTGCCGCCTGTTCCTTGGCGTCCGATGCCAATCGAGCCTGATCCGCAGCACGGCTCTCCTTGACAACCTCTATGTTGCCGAGGTGCAGCACAGCAGCAATGGTGCGGATGATGGACGATTGCTCCTGCTCAGGGAAGCCCATGACCTCGAATGCCTCCATGAGAGAGTTCCATTCATCGCGATCTGACACTCCCACAATAGTGTCGTGCCCATCGCGAGTATATGAAAAGTCCTCGACATCAAGTCCTTCGAGGAGAAGCTGCCTCTTGGTCCTTGAGTCTGCCCCTTTCAGCAGTTGGTAGAAGATGTGGTAATTTCTCTCGTGCGTGTTGATCCGGACGACCCTCGACTTCTCCAAGAGGTACCAGTCAATAAAAGCGCCGACAATAGCACCATTACCGTTGAACTCGATGCGGATGAACTTTCCGAAACGTGACGAGTTGTTGTTGCGAACAGTTTGCGCATTGCCGAAGGCTTCAAGAATCGGGTTCGCGCGAAGGATCTGTTGGGACAGATTGGAGTGCTGTGCTTTGCCTCGGACCGAGGGATCTGTCTGTGCCACGGCTGCAAGATATTGAATGACTTTTTTGGTGTTTTCCGTCTTTCCGGCACCCGATTCGCCTGTGACTAGAATGCTCTGGTTCCGGCCTTCCTCCACCAGATTTCTGTAGGCTTCATCTGCCATGGCAAAGATGTGAGGTTTTGTGTCTTCCCGAGATCGTCCTTTGTACATGTTGACGTAATCGTTGCTATAGATCGGTAATGGACAGTAAGGATTAACGGTGACGAGGAAGAGGCCAGAGTAGGTATAGATGAGGTCTGCCTGGTATCTCATGAATAGGTTATGAACAACCGAGGCTTCGTTTAGGTGCGTCAGCTCGGCCATGTCGTTTGCCTTGTCGAATTTGGCGGGGTTGACTTTGTCCACGCTCTCGGGATCAACTTCGCGTTGCTAATTCATGTCAGTTGCGTTGAGCAAGCTCTGCGCGCATCACTCACGGTTCCGTCGTCACATTGGACCAGGATTCTGTCCGGGGCCAGGTCTTCCACCACCCAGCCCTTGACGAACGCTGTCTGCGGATCCTTAAGCCACACGTAGCGCTTTCCAGAGAAGTCGTTCTCGCCTTCAATGCCCTGGACGGCGTCCGGGCTCCGTCTCATGTCCGCCGACTTGATGAAGGACGGGGCAAATGTGTTTGATGACGGAGTACTGCTTCTTGAATCATTTCGGATGTGCTTTGGTGCCGCGGGCGCAGGTATTGAAGATTGGCTGGAGCCACTGATGGATTGAGCTCGGCCGTGTTTCGACAAAGTGTTAGACGTCCCAGAGAAGGACGGAGGAGGGGAAAACATGGCCGACTTGGGTCTCCCGGTGGTAGGAGCGGGCGAGCCGGACGGCGTCCGCGCAAACGGATTGTTCCGCCGGGACACGGAGGTGTTATTAGGGAACGACATTATCGAGGAGTAACACAGACATCAGCGGATGAATGGTAGAGCTGGTCTGTGAGGGCGTCTTCGAGCTTGGTTCGCCTGGCGCGCGTGTAAACAAACGACGACAAGTTGGGCGACGACAAGTTGGTGTGCGGTTTCAATACAAGATTTCTCCAAAATCATGAACATAAACACAGTGCGTCGTAAATCAAAATGCCAGATGCCCCAAACACGACGTCAAGTCATTCTTGCATGAGGCAGCTGGGGGTAGTCAAAGTCGTGGGGATGTATGATATCGCTTTGCCATGGACATTATTGGCGTTGCCGTGGAGAAGCGCCCATCCATGTAAACAAAGCAAGTTCACGTGATATGAGGTAGATCGCGCCTGCCATCGGCCGGGGCTCCACCTGCGCCGAATGTAGCAAGGCGCCATCCATGGGTGGGTCTCGGTCTTTTCAGCTGTTCTTACCAACACCAACAAATCCCGGCACGCCTTCCCATCATTCATCACCAACTTTGATCTATCCCGTCTTTGTCGCCTCAACACGCCATACGCCAGCTCCGCATATGAGTTGTTTCTGTTGAATTTGCTGCATATCTGTGCTTTATTCTCCTTCAGAACAGGATTTCTGCAAGGATCTACTGGCGCCTAGCCGACACAGCAACCTGCTGCGCTCACCATCTTCCCTTGCGATGCCGATTCTGAACACGACGATATCTCATCTCTCAGCCACCTTGTCGACACATCGGTAGAGGCTTCTTTATCTACAAGCCCATATATACGCGCGTCAGAAAAGTTTTGAGCGGAGGAGGCTACAGCGGCTAGACTTTTCGCGTCGCGCACTCTGTCTTGTGTTTGATCTACTGGTACCAAGATACGCAAACATGAACCCGGGTTATTATGGCAAGGCTGCCCCTCATGGGTACCAGGCACATGCTCTGCCGCCTTCTGCGCCAGCGTCAAAAACAAACTCGTCCTCGGTATACTCCCACCACGGATATGACGCATACGCTGGCTTCAGAAACGCCACTCAAGCATCGTTCGATTACAATCGTAACCTTATTCCTGGTCTTGGATTGAACCTCATGCCTCAGGTGGATGCGGCTCCGACATCTCAGAGCACAGCTCCCGCGGCCTCTTCACCGTTCGCGTCTGGTGCTCTTCAGCAGCCTATGCGCAATCCCGTCGATGCGAATATCCAGAATCTTACTGCAGGCAACGATGCGCCAGACGCAGATAGCGTTATGGAGGAAGGCGAACTCAGCGAAGGGGAGCTTGAAGATGTTTACGAGCCCGCGGGCAATGGTGTTTCTGCAGGAGGAGCATCTCCTGGGTCAGCTCAGTTCCTTCCCGGCAACCATGCCAATGGGGTTGCTCAAGGATATGGCGGGCCAGCTCACGCAAATGCGCATGGGGCGATGGCTCGGGAGCGTTCAAGGTCTTATTCTCCCTACCTATCACCACAGGAGATGCATCAATCAGACCAGCAACAGGAGCCATGTGATCGTTTGCACGGTTTGTCACTGCCAACTCCAAAAGAGCTTCCAAAACCTAGTGCAGCCGGCTCGGTGACAGAGTCGTCGGCTGCCCCGCATCAAGTGCAAAGCACGCACGTAAAGTCCATCGAAGAAGCAGAAAAGGAAGCTCGGGAGACCATCTCACGTCTGTGGACTCTGGATGTTCGTTACGGGGATTACGTGAAAGAAGGCATTGACCCTGGTCTTCTTCAAGACCTGTTCAAATCACTTGGCTTCTCGGTCGAAACATCGAAGGATTCGACGCCCCATATGCCTTCCATCACGAGTTCTCCGGAGGCACCCGTTGAGGTTGAAAAGCCTGCCCAACAGATACCATCGAGTGCTTCAAAAGCACAGGCACCGCATGAACCCCCTTCTGCTTCACAGCCACCGAACGTTACAGAGTCTCGAGTGGAAGAGCGCAAGGACCGCATTGCTCGCCTACTTGCTGCAAAGGGCTCGAAAGCAGCCACGCCACCGGTATCAAAGCCCACCCCGGAACCCTCGAAACCGGCCAGCGGCCCCCCATCACCTGCTCCGCCAGTAAATGCGTTGTCTAAGAATACACTTTTACAGCAGAAGATGGAGGCACTGCGGAAGTCGCGTGAGGCTCTTATGCAGAAGGAGTCTCAACTAATCTCCTCTATGTCGAATGGAAGAGCTGCCAGCCTCGATGCGCCAGCAGCAACTCTGGAACAGCCGCACACCAGTACGACCAACGGATCATCACGCAATGCCTCGCAACCTTTGGATGAAAACCATCCCGCCGAAGATGGTGCTGACCCTGAGCGTGCGTTGTCGATCCCGGGATTGTTCTTGTCCTCGACGGAACCTGTCGCAAATAACAGGCAAAAACGTCCTATTGCTTCTGACCTCAATGATGTCTCTTCGGGACCTCCGAAACGCCCATTCATGCGGAAGCGGGCCTCTGAACCCGTCTTGATTGACGTGAGCGATGGGGACGAAACGGACATGGACATTGATTCATCCCCACGATCCACGTCGCCCAACCGTCCTGTGTCACCCGGTGTTCGATCCCCTCCACGTCGCGATGTGTCAGACACCTTGCCGCTGACACGCGAGCTCTCGAGCTCAAGCTCTGCTCCTACACCGCCTACTGGGCCGTCCCGCAAAAACGCCAATAGGCCTAACCTCGAAAGCATGAACAAGAAAATTGAGGAGATGAAGCGCAAGATTGCCGAGGCTGAAGCCCGGAAGAAGGTGAAGCAGTCGCGACCGGGCTCGTTGAATCCTTCACAACCCGACACTCCAACTCTAGACATGGACGATACGGCCAATCTCTCTATGCCTGCGTCGGGTCCGCCACAGCCAACCTCGAGCAGCAGCCATGAGGTTGATGCTTTGATTGAGCTGGTTTCTCAGGAGCTTTCGGAGTCAAAGACGCCCGATCAGTTGGTGTCTAGGCCGACAAGCGCAAAACGGTCCCGCTCTCGAGCAACAACTGAACGATTGTCGCTGATCGAAGGGCGTCGAAGACAACAGTTGTTGAAATTACAGCTGCTCAAGTCACAGATTGCTAGCATCGAGAAGGACGTTGAAGAGAGTCTGCAAGAAGAAAAGAGGCTAAGAGAGGAAGAGTCAGATGATGCAAAGTCGGATGCGAAGATGGATGATCAAGGTACGGATCCGGTTGCAGAAGAAGGTAAGCGCTCGAACATGTGTTGCACAATGGACTGGCCAAGCTAACCCTCGGAAAGTCGCGCCGCAGCAACAAACAGAAGACTCGCCGACGACTCAGGCCATGGAGACTGATTCGGAATCGACTAACTCTAGCATGATGCAGCCCGAGGCGGCTGACCAGGATGAGGTAATGGTATCGGAGCCAGGACCACGGTCTTCCCAGAGCGAGGCACAACAGATTCCCATCTCCAATGCGGAACCCGCACACGAGCTTGGCAAGGCTGGCGGCCTTACGCATGAACATTCTGAAGATGTTCCAAGTGATCATGATGCAAATCCTGATCATGGGCCCAGCTCCCAGTTGCTGCAGGAACAGGCAGGTGCTGAATCTATCGTGACGGCCGGGGAAGGTAGCGACCCATCCACATCGTCAGGACAAGAAATGGACCAGGACGAATCGGACAACTCGGACAACTCGGAAGAGTCCTCTGAAGACTATGAGCCGCCCGAGGCAGCTCCCGCGGAGGCTGCGACAGGCTTACTCAACGGGGAATCGCTTTCACACATTGACACGACAGAGGAGACGGCAACAGCTACGCGTGAGAGAAATGCA
Organism: Stachybotrys chartarum; assembly: GCA_001021365.1. NCBI lineage: Eukaryota > Fungi > Ascomycota > Sordariomycetes > Hypocreales > Stachybotryaceae > Stachybotrys > Stachybotrys chartarum. The sequence goes on from LDEE01000006.1 coordinate 371,518, forward strand.
CAGGAATCAGTTTCACAGCTACCAGATGCACAACAGGAGATTTCGGGAGCGGAAGGCCCAAGCCCCGATTCCGGAAGAGAAGTACTCGCCTGTCACTTCGCAGCTCGGCACGGCAACTAATCCGTGAACCAGGTAACCTACGACGGAGAATCGCCAGCGTCGGCTGCCTCGCACTCGGGCTTTGTGCCCTACGAGACCCCTCTCCAATATTTCCGTGCTTACCGATTCCATCCCCAGTACAGTCAAACAGTCGCTGGGGGACTCCGGTCCCTGACGTACAGTAACCGTATTGACGCACATAAACCACTGTGCCCTGATCAGTTGGCGAACCAGCAATGCCCTCGCGGTAGTGAATGTGAATATCAGCATTTTGAAACAATGCGGGTGCCTGGTGCGTAATGCGCCCCAAGCTTTATAGTTCAAAAGCCCGGTGGACGTGGCTTTGCCGCCAGGGAGTGGACTGACGCAACACTGATTTAGATGCCCAGATCATATCTCAACTCACAGGGTACGGTAACTACGAAGCAGAGACATCCAAGTTCGTTGACGGGCTTCGAGAAGTTCTCAAGGATCTCCGGACCCGCAAGGTCAACGACCTTGACGCCATAGGCCAGGGCATCGTCAAGTATCGAGCCCAGTTCCATGGAGATGAGTCCAAGATACTCCCTCTCGGCGACGTCTCCATATAATCGTCTTTTCATGGCGAGGAGTCGCTCCCCCGACACTTTCTCCTTTCCCTCCGTAATTGTATCATTTGTCCAAATCTTTCATTGGCCTCCCTCTGTAAGATCCAGGTCATGATCATCTTCCCATTGCACTCCTGGGACTGGTTGATCATAGTCCTTGCATCGCAACGGTTTAGCGACGGCGCCACGGCTTGTTATAGTAGCTTACGCATGGCAGCATCGGCGGGACACGTTGATAGGTTCTCAGCTTGGTGTTTGGCAACATATCCTATCTTCTATCATGCCGTTGGGGCGGTTTTAGCGTATGGAGTCTTGGGCGTCTTGAAGTGCTCTAGTACAACTGGGCGTTGAGCGGCGGGAAAAGTCGAACGGTATGCATGAGCCTTGAGTCTCAATGCCCAACATAGATACCGTGGCAGGCGAAGTGCCTGGGCTATTATTGATGTTAATTCTACTTCATCACACGTGATCCCGATCTGTCCTGTCTCTCGTGATTGATTCAAGATGATACATGCATGGCTTGTTTGAATCAAGGGCATGTAAAATGTATTTCAAATCATGTCTTTTTTTCCCTTTTTTTTTTGTCTGCACTACCGTGTAATAATATCCCTCCAGACCCATGTCCAATAAGTTAGAGAAGAAAAAGAAACATAGAAAGACAAGGACCGCATAGCGAATCGATCCACAAACCCAATAAGAACGCCGATAGATCTACTGCTTCACGCCGAAAATACACCACGGGTACAACAGATTTTACAAGGAGGAGAAGGGTCGGCTTCGCCAAAACAGGGGTTTTAGGCGGCAGAAGGCAGCTTTAAATCTCCTCCATCTCCTCCTTGAAGACGACGGGCTGCTTCTTGCGAAACATGCCGAACAAGCCGCCCCTGTTGGAGGGAGGCTTGGGCAGCATGAAGACCTGCTTGAGGCAGAAGGCCGGGTGGAAGAAGTTGAGCAGCAGGACGGCGACGACGATCAAGCCGCCCTCCATGCCGATGAAGAGATCCTGGCGCTGCTGCAGCCAGTTGCCCTGCCCGCCGGCCATCTCGGCGAGGCGGAAGCAGCTGCGCCAGAGGATACAGAGGGTGGAGATGATATGGGCGACGCGGAAGAGCTTGAACTTGATGCTGTTGCGCAAGCCGGCAATGGCCGGGTCCTGCTCGTAGGCATCGTCGCCGAGCAGACGGTAGCGCTTGCGGCAACGCAGGACGAAGAAGGCGTAGGCGGTGATGAAGCCGACGCTGGTGGCGACCTGGACGGCCAAGCCGGCGACCATGATGTCGACGCCCATCTGGGCATCCTCGGGGTCCTCGGAGATGGCGGCGATGACGCCGCCGACGGCTTGGAGGACGAGGGCGACAAAGTCACAAGGGACAAACTAGTGGTCAAAGGTGTTAGCCTGCCATGGGCCGACTTGCTGAGATGGAGGGAATGGCTCACGATGAGGGTGTAGTGGCTGGCTTTGATCCTGGAGTTCTCCTGGCCATACGCAATGACAATCCGGCGAAGACAGAGATAGAGACCAGCAGCCATGAACGCAGGGCCGATGGTCAAGCAGCAGATCTGAATCATGAAGCCGGGATCATCCCAAGGGTTGTCATAGCTCATAATGCGGCCGATGTAGCCAAAGATCTCGCATATGACGCCGAGCGAGAGGGTGACGCAAAAGGCCGTGGCCCTGCGGGTCGAGGCCCAGACGACGACGAAACCGACGAGGGACAGGGCGAAGATGACGGCGAGGGCGACGTTGGCGGCCAGGTTGATGTCGTAGTGGTAGTGGCTGGGGACGTGGTAGTCCCAGCACTGGTCGACGGTCGGGTTCTCGGCGCACCACTCGGAGCCGTCGCCGCCGTAGATCCAGGTCTCGTTGCCGAAGTCTGAGGGTCCGTCGGCCATGATGGGCGACTGATGCGATGGAACGCGGGTAGGAGGAAGGAGGAGACAAAGAAATCGAGTGAATTTGACACGCTGGAACGAGAAAAGGAAGACGGCTCAAACAACAAGGAAAGGGAAAGAGGCTGTTTAATGGTTACTCTGAAGAACAGAGGAGGAAATGGGCATAGAGAGTCGAGACCAGCTGGATCTGGGGGTCGCCGTCCAGGGAATGCTTAAGTATTATCACCTACCGCGAGTTGGTATCGCCTACCCATGGAAATACACCACGGATCGGTGTATTAGGCGTTGGGACGAGCTCCGGGAAGGATCCAGCATCCGATGCCCGTCAAGCACAAGGCGGTTGGCACAGGTGGGCTTGCAACGCGACGGAAGAGTCGCCTGTGCACGAAGACACCCCCCCCCCCCCNCCCCCCCCCCCCCGTTGGAGGGCATCGATATCGGGAAACCCGGGGGGTAGATCCGGGACCGGGACATTGTCAGGAATAGGGCAACGAGGCAAGACGCCGCCGCACAAGCTTCTGTGGCTGAGGGGGGAGGGTAGATGCCGTTGATTCAAGAAGGGAAGCCTAGGAGGGAAAGGTAGGCAAGGCAAAGAGGGCCCCTGTCCTTGGTTGGCTCGGTGGACGTGCCCGTTGCGTGGTCGAATGGGCGGGCGTCAGGACGGGGCGGCTACGACAAAGGGTCAGGGAGACGTGATGATCACGAAGCAAACGTCGAGGAGCAGGCAGGGATCCATGTCATGGTAACTAACTGCTGTGCATTGGTAGGGCTGCAGCTGGAGGGATGCAACAGTGGCAGGAGCCGAAAGGCCGAAGGTGATGGACGTCGGTCGGTTGATGGGCGACCGGTGAATTACATGCACAGTGTGTCGGGACGTTTATCGCAGAATAGCATGCCTGTGTACTCGGAAGAACACGGCATCGCTGTACAGGGACATGTACACAGTGCGGCTGACCATACTTCTCCATTCTCCCTTCCGACCTCTCACTGTGCAGGAACCGTCCGCCCGGCAAAAACCTCCGTTTGGCAGCGTCTCGTTTCCTAAAAATAGGCATCCCGCTCTCACTCAGAATAAGCAGCAACGTTTTTGTTTCAGCACCTTCCATCCCAACTAACTAGCAGATCGCCCAACCACGACCCTGATTCGGATGTCAGTTCCAACTCGACTTCACCATCTAGCTATCCGTTCATGCTCACTCGTGCATCCAATCAATGCCGGCACACGTTGGGGGGGGGCAAGGCTTCAACATGGCTATTGGGGTGAGGTTTTGGTGGGCTTGCGTTGGCTGCCATCACGTCCGGGATTCATGCCGCCAATTGGCATGTCATTCACAGCCTACACTCTCAAACTCACTCCTATCGTCCAACCGTTGTCCGTTGACCGTTGCTCGCGCTCATCGGTCTCTCGCGTCTCAGCATAGCCCCCTCCAAGTGGCTCGTACAGTTGCTTGCTTGCTTGATGTGTCCTGAGACTTGCAAGTCTACCACAGCCACGCCGCGCGGTTTCATCCAACACAAGCCCGATGGCACTAATCACTGCGGACAGCTCCGTTTCCTCACGGTAAGGCTATGTAGTACAGGTCCATTTCTACAGGTCTATGGTTACAGTGCACTTCCCTGTCCAACCAATTCCGCTGGAACCGCCAACGGCGTTTATCCCTCGTCCCGTTCCCAGCATGGTTGCTTCCCTTAAGTCTGCCACCCCAAGCCCAACGCAAGATTTCATCTCATGGCCTGAGTCTTGCAATCCTCGATTTCCCCTTCGCTGGCGTGGATGGCGGAGACGGTGTTGCTACCCCTCCCGCGCCGCTCGTCGTCACTACGCCCCCTGCGGCCTTGCTCACTCCCACGGCGATACCCTTCCCCTCACGGATGCTGTCCAAGCTCAGGCTGGCCATGCTGCCTCTTCGTACGCCGTTGCCCTTGAGCTTGCCCCAAGCCGGGCTTTCCCCGCGCTCCAATGTACCATCAACCGAGCAGGGCCGGCTCTCTTTGTCCATTTGCGCATCGGGCTGGTCTGTACCTCTCCACAGTCAGTTGATGCTCCAAGCCAGCTCGAGGCGGATTTTCTGTGATACCAGACTTCTTTTGAGGCAAGATTTCACCCCGCGGTTCCCTCGCTACGTGCTGATAGGAAACTGGTACATCACTTGCTTCGTTGACAGCCACAATCGTCGAGGCATCACTCTCGCTCTCCCTGTGATTAATCGCCTGGACATACGCAGAGCCAATCAGGCTCTCCTTCCGGACCGAATGATAGCGGTCGTATTCCTCTTTGCTGTGCTCAGCATCGGTGAAGCTGTCCAGGGCATCAAACACGTGTTGGAAGACTTGCAGGTCGACATCTCTAGCCCAGAGGAAGTCGAGATGCTCGTAGTGCGGGATCTCCGTGGCCACCGTCTGTGGAGGCAATTCCCTCAACATGGCCTTGATGTCCACCAATGAGTCGCTGCCTCCATAAACCAGCACGACCGGTGTCTTGATATTGCGTGTTGGGTACTTGGCGACTTTGGAGTATCTCGTCGACGTGCTCACGCTCATCGGTTGGTGGACGTCGTCGTCGTACATCTGGAAGCACTTGTTTCGGATGATCTGGAACCAATGCACCACGCTCTTTGTGCTCGTGAAGGAGTAAAGGTGGGGATAGGCCGCCAACTTTTGGCTCGATGAAATGTTCTTCGTCTGCCAGTTAAACAAGAAGCTTAGGCCCAGGTCGATCGTCCGGCTAAAGATTGGCGGATACATCAATGTCTCCCACATGGTGGCCGAGCTCAAGATGGATCTTCTGCCGAACATGAGGAACAAAACGGAAGGCGATGCTTTCACCAGAGAATCCACGATGCCGTTGAACAGTCCTGCCGGGGCCATCGCTGGCGCAAGTGCGATGAATACATTGACCTGGTTGTTGAGCTTGGGATGGATGGAAAGACTTGCAAAGGCTTGCGCTGTGCCCTGAGAGAAACCAATATAGGACAGGCTCTGTTGCTGCGTCGTGTCCAGGATGTAGGAAATGCTGTCCGGGATATCGTGAAATGCGAACTCGTCGATGGAAAAGTTCCAGAACTCCACAGACGTCGGTGAAGTGTGTATCGACTTCTTGGAGTATTTGTTGCCGCGATTGTTTCCGAACTATACTCGCTCAGCATGGCCACGTGGCCGTGAAGGATAAGACGATGAACGTACCCAGACATCGAACCCTCTCTCTACTAACTCAAATGCCAGGCATCTTTTCTCGTCTGTTTGGCAGACCCAGACTTCCGAGTTCATCAGTAGACCATGGTGCAGATAGACGACCTTTTTCCTCAGGCTCGTCCCGCCGCTGTTGACCTTTTGGCCTTCTTCGCCTTTCCTCCACTGCAATCGGTGCAAACCCAGGAGATATCCATCCTTGGTCTGCACAATGTGCTCCTCTGCTTCATAGCCCCAAAGACGGCAGAGCTCAACGAAGTCAGCGGCGTTCCTCACCGAATTTGAGATTGCTAGACGGGCGCGCGTTAGCCTGCCGGTCCCGGCCCAAGGTCATCGTCCAACCTACTCTTGTTCTTATTCTCAGCTCTCTTCTGCGCCGGCGACGTAAATCTGTTAAACAGGAGTCGCGAAGCTCGGTAAAAGAGCGACACGAGGAATGTCGCTGGAGCCCATCAGCAAACGGTACCACCCGAGCAGGAGCCTGCAGCTCGACTTACGAGTCGCCAAGGTCAAGACGCGAATTATCGCCTCGAACCCTACCAGAATGAAGGAACCAATAATGGATACGTACTCCGTACTGCGGCGTGGGGGGGGTGATCAGTATGAAGCCGAGCATGCGACGGACATTTCACGCCTCCAACCTGAGACGAGGCAGCTTACAGATGTAACCTCCCTAGGAATGGGACAGGCATTTTGTAGGTAGATGGAGAAACCACAATAATCAAGTAGGCAACATTGTTTGAGACAGGGAATGCTGTATGTCTTTAGTAGGACAAGGTTGAGGATAAGTTTTGGTTGGTGCGTGTTGGAGGCGATTCCAGAAGCGAGGAGCTATCCGGGGGGGTTGATGTCACATGCAAAGACAACAATCGGTACATTGATGTCAACATCCTTGACGCCGAAATGAAGGTACCTGCAAGGATCATCTACTGTAGCTTACCGCCTGTCACGGGATTCGGGCACTACCAGGATCACGCAAGGTTTTGCCAGAATTCCAACCGATCACGGGCTCTGCATGAACTCCAAACTCCAACGACAGGTATCATCCGGAATCGTCTCGGTAGGTACGAGCAGGAATGTATCAAGTGGTCATGTATAGACACCTGCTTAGCATGTTGGGGAAAGTTTCCAGCACGAAAAAGGAGCTAACCTGCCTGAGCTCATGCAACCCTTCGTTGAAGACGGTTAGGTAAGCCGCGGCTTTGCTTCCGCGTGTAGTACCTGCGCTAGCCGGCCAATCAAAGCTTAGTAGCTCGACTTTTCCCCAAAATCCCACGCTCGTCCCAGGCCTCACGATCCGCCAAAACGCCCATCTTGGTGGACAAGAACCAGCACTTCCCAGCCAAGATGCCGAGCTCCTGCAAAGAGCTGCGTGAGTGCCAAACGCCGCCGCCGTCTTCCTTCAAGCCCGCCCGTCTCTAACCGATGAAATCAAAACCGCAGGTGAAGCGCTAGCGCAATGTCTCCAGGAATCAGACTGTGTCATGGTGCAGCGCAACAACGCCTCCGACTGCCTCCGCGAACCGCTCGTCGACACGCTTCCGATCCAGTGCCGGCAGCTCAAGAAGGGCTTCAGCGAGTGCAAGCGCGGCATGGTAGACATGAGGAAGCGCTTCCGCGGCAACATGCCCGTCACGTACCAGTCGCTGCAGGAGGCCGACGCCGGAAAGGGCTACCAGCTGTACGCGGGGCGGTCGGCCTACGCGGGCTCGCACACCACCACCAGCGGCAATGAGCAGGCGCCGCCCGACTGGCGGGAGGTGGAGAATGAAAAGTACAGGCTGGAGCAGAAGCAGGACGGCAAGAAGTGATGCCTTCGGGACAGATCTGCACGCGAGATACGGCGAGAGTGATACCCATGAAACACATGTGCCGGAATATCACGAGGATTCTAGCGCACCGATGGCTGCTCAGCGGCCTTGTAGGATACCGGTCGTCGAAGGATGAAGGACTATCACAGACACTGCTCAGTGATAGCATCTGAAAGCCCGCCATACGGCAAACGAAGCACGACCCTCCACTCACTGCTGGGCTCATGTAATATATTGTAACCATATCTCAAATATTTAGACTCAGTCACCGAGTGGTTCAGGGTGGCGCCGTTGTTGGAATTGGCAGAAGATTTGATATTTTGGCAATCCCCTCACATCAGTAAAAAGGTATCCTCTTTATCGCGGTAGTACTTTTAGTGCCGAGGACTTGTTCCTTACTGGCATCATTCCCTAGAATACTGTTGTTGAAAGAACACACGAGCAATGGTCTCACCATACTCGACGAGACTAGTCAACCACAAGCAGCCACCACCCTCTCCTTCCACCATTTTGTACACCTGCCGAACCCGAAAACGGCACTTCCAAAAAAAAAAAAAAAAAAAAAAAAAAAAAAAAAAAAAAGCAAAAACAAAAAAAATGTGTCCAACGCTCCAACCTCAGGGGGTCATGATAAAAAGGCCCATAACCTGGCCAAAACGCGGGCATACGCAACAAAGTGGAAACAGCAACGCCCGGGCCGGCCGCAACCGTGGGTAATGGAGCACGAGTCTTTCCCCACAGACCCTCGACCGGCGTCCACCATTGGATGACGTCCGCCGTCGATCGTCGCGGTGGGGAATGCTATGGTTCGATCCGCGACATGAACTTACGTACCACGCCGTCAATTACGGTACCAGGTGCTACCCATTGCGTCCTTGTGGTAAGGTTGTACAAATAGCATTTTATGTGGACAGCCATGTTTCAGTCGCTCGGTGCCAGGACGCGCCTCTGCTGGTTTGTCGCCTTTGCAGCACCGTTTCCTTTTCTATTTTGGTCCATTGACTCCTCCTGGCCATCCGTTGAAGCCATCCATCTGCCCTCTCCGACATCTCCTCGACTTCGATCCGATTCCAATTCAGGGTCGTCGCGTCACTTCCCTAGCCTGCCATGAGGGTCCCCCGCCTCGCCCTCTACAGCATCCTCTGCGCCGTGTCGCTTCTCCTCGTCAACACCTTCTACTTCACCGACTGGCTGTCCCCCATGGCCGCCTCCAACCCGTGGCTCGAAAACTACAACCGCAAGCACCACAAGGCCCTCGACGACCCGACCCTCATCGCCTCCATCCCGCACGAGCTCGTCCCCACGGCCGAGAATCGCCGGCGACTCGTCATCGTCGGCGATGTCCACGGCATGTACAACGAACTCGAGCAGATGCTCCAGAAAGTCGATTTCAATCCTGACAGGGACCACCTGGTTGCCGCGGGCGATATGATCAACAAGGGACCTAATTCGCCTGCTGTTGTTTCTCTCCTGATGGAACTGGGTGCCAGTGCTGTTCGTGGGAACCACGAGAACAGCGTCTTGATGGCTTGGGCCGAGACTTTGGGAGGACAAACCAACACAAAGGCCAAGGAGAAGCACATGGCTACAGCCAGGGAGCTTTCAGCCGCCCAACTCGAATGGCTCGCCAGTCTCCCCATCATCCTCAGCGCCACCCCTCTCCCAATCGTCATTGTCCACGGCGGGCTCGTTCCCGGCGTCGAGCTTGTCGACCAAGACCCCTGGGCCATCATGAACATGCGCACTCTTCTTCTCGGCCGCGGCCACGGTCACGGGCACGGACATCAGGCCGAGAAGGCGGCGCGGTCACTCGACCCCCGTGCTCTGAACCAAGGAGACGAGGTGAACGAAGACATTGGCGAAGCGGACCTGGAGGAAGCGCTTGTCACAGCTGCCGCCCCCGAGGGTCCAGTTGACTACTCTTCCGCGGTCCCCTCGGCCAATCGGCAAGGCATCCCATGGGCCGACGCGTGGAACGCTCACCAGAAACGTCTTCTAGATTTCCAGCGACGGACCGTAATCTACGGGCATGATGCGAAGCGAGGATTCAGGGTTGGAGATTATACGTTTGGGCTGGACTCCAATTGCGTTGGTGGCGGGTCTCTTACAGCGCTGGTCTTGGAAGCTGCTGCTGATGAAGGCTTCAAGCACCGGTCAGTTCAAGTTACGTGCAAAAAATCGCATGCGCAAGGCTAGGCTTCAAGATTACATGCGTACACGGATTCAACTGTTTGGCTGGCGTTACCAAGGTAAAGTAAAGGGAGTCAGGATACCCATGTTAGAAATATAAAATTATTCATCTTTCTCGTGCGCAGCATGCCACGCATGGTATGTGCCAGACATGGTTCATTCTCTGTCTCTGCATACATAGCATAATCCATTGAGCTTTTGCTTGATCCACCGGACTATTCTAGAACTAAAAACTTAAGCAAGCTTCTGCTTGAGGATATCCTTGAGAGTAACAGCATCGGCGGCAAACTTGCTGATACCCTCGCTCAGCTTGTGTACGGCCATGGGGTCCTCGTTGAAGTCGAAACGGAAGAGAGGTTCGTCGGAGATGTAGGACTTCTTGGCGATGTCGAGAGAAGAGGCCTGGGAGGCGTCGAGCTTCTTGGGGACATCTTCGGTAGAGTTGAGGAGCTCCTCAAGCAGGTTCGGCTATACGGGATTAGCAATCAGTGGGCCCGGCGGGTTGACGAGGTCGCCGAACTTACCGAGATGGTCAGGTAATCACAGCCGGCGAGCTCGGTAATCTCGCCGGTGTTACGGAAAGAGGCACCCATGACGATGGTCTTGTAGCCGAACTTTTTGTAGTAGTTGAAGATGCTCTTGACGGAGGCGACACCGGGGTCCTCCGTCTTGGAGTACTCCTTCTTGGTGTTGGCCTTGTACCAGTCGAGGATGCGGCCGACAAAGGGGGAAATGAGGAAGGCACCAGCCTCGGCGGCAGCAATGGCCTGGGGAAGTGAGAACAAGAGGGTCAGGTTGGTGTTGATGCCGTAGTCGCGCTGGAGGATCTCGGCGGCCTTGATACCCTCCCAGGTGGAGGCGATCTTGATCAGGACACGGTCTTTGTTGATGCCTTGCTGTTTGTAGAGCTACGCCGACGGTATATCAGCGTCAAAGTCAACTAGCACGCGTTTATCCGAGTACTCACATCGATGATGTGGAGAGCCTTCTCGACGGAGGCCTTGGTGTCGAAGGAGAAGCGGGCGTCGACCTCGGTCGAGACCTTGCCGGGGATGATCTTGAGGATCTCCTTGCCGAACTCAACCAGCAGACGGTCGAGAGCGTGATCGACCTGTGAGTCGAGGTCGCTGCCCTGCTCCTTGCCGTACGCGATGGCATTGTCAATCAGCTTGGCATACTCGGGCTTCTTGGAGGCAGCGAGGATGAGCGAGGGGTTGGTGGTGGCATCCTGAGGCTTGTACTTGGCGATGGCTGTAAAAGAATGATTGCGTAAGCTCAATGTACCAGGAAGTCGGCAATGGGGCCCAGCCAAACGTCGCAAAGACCGTCGTTATGGATCTGGGAGCTTGACGGGATCGTGGGAGCGGGTGGACTAACAAGCAAAGTCACCTATAGAGTTGTTAGCTAGCCGTCAGTCAATTTGTTGCCGGGAGGTGCGGGAATTACCAGAGTCTGACACGACGACCTATCCGCAGCAACGAAAAACTAATCGTCAGCATGAAAACATCCTCGATTTAATCCGGATATTTGTATCGAGCGTCGAGGCTTGAGCGAGGCCATGGTGGGAGCTTGGGATCGCTCAGTCTGGCTCCTCTGCTGCACAACCGCGACAAAACGAGGGGCAAATATGCGGATGGTGGGGTAGCGGGACTTGACAGAAACCATACCGTGCCAGTGGCCTTGAGCTTGTCAAGAGAGGAAGTCATGTTTGCGATTGTAGATGAAATGGTGAATGATGATGAGGGCAGGTCCAATGTTCGTAGGGAATGGGTGCGTGTGAGGTGTAAAGAAGAGAAAGGAAGAGAGTATCCCGAGTTCGGGGTTGGGGGTTTAACATAAGTAGGTAAGGTAGGGGAGGTATGATGGAAGATTTGCCGGATATTTGTCTAGTCTCGCGTCACTGTCGCCCCAGCGAAGCAGCAACAGCCCCGCCAACCCAGCCTACAAGTACCTTATTGCCGCCATCCCACCTCACGCACACCCTGATGCCCCTCCCTGTCCCCCACCATGCCGCCTATGCCCACCTCCTCCAGGTCCCTGCGACGTATGTAAAAGGTCAGGTACTGTACAGCCATCTCCACGGCGCTGGGAAATGCCTCTTCCGCGTGGATGNTTCTTCCCTCCCTCCTTCTCCCCACAGAAAGTGGCTACCTCAGCAGTAGGTACCTAGGGATAGGCTCGGCTATCCGCGCCCACCCCAAATTGGTACGCCGGCCTTCGAGACACCTTTCCACAACCTCGCCCTGGAGCACACGACTCGAATTACACATTCCACCTATTCAATCATCGTCAACTCTCCCTTTCTTTGCAAGTGACTTTCTTCGGATCATCCTTCAGCTTGGGACGATACTTTCCGTTCGTCTTCCATCTCCCGTGCCCGCATTTCAAGGTTCGTCTTGAGCTTGGTCCCTGAATTTCCCCATACCTCATGCACAAAGGCGGTGTCGATGCTTTGATGGTGTGCTGGTTTGCGAGAAGGCCAACCTCAGTATACGCGACTCAATAAACCTTTAGGTGGCCTCGCAACCCCTCATTGATGCAGGATCCCGTCCCGGCTTGCTCTGAACCTCATCCCAGTTTCCAATTGCCACCGTTTCCTGGTAGTGTCCGGCTGGGTGCATCAGCTGACCATGCCTCCTTTTCCAGGATTTTCCGCGGCACTCGCCCGTAACGGTACACCATGTCGAAGACTTTCATTGGCAATGTCAAGAGTATCCTCAGCGGAGACACCTTGATATTGACCAGCCCCAACAATCCAGCCAACGAACGTACATTCTCACTTGCCTATGTTACTGCCCCTCACCTGAAACGAGAGGGCGACGAGCCGTTCGCCTTCCAGTCTCGCGAGCATCTGCGCAACTTGGCCGTTGGAAAACCCGTCCAATGTACTGTGCTATACACCGTGCCCAATTCCGGCCGTGAGTTCGGCTATGCTAAGCTCAAGGATGGCACCGAGCTGCCTGATGACCTGGTCAAGGCTGGCTGGCTCAAGGTCCGTGAAGATGCTGGCCGTAAAGAGGAGTCTGACGAAGTCCTCGAAAGGCTTGAGAAACTTCGATCACTCGAGGCCCAAGCCAAGGGCGACAACAAGGGCCTCTGGGTAGGCACCGGCGGAATCATTGAGTTGCAAAATGATCTGGGTGGCCCCGAATTCATGAACCAGTGGAAAGGCAAGACCGTTGACGGTGTTGTTGAGCGCGTTTTGAGCGGTGACAGGCTGCTGGTGCGGCTTCTCCTGTCCGAGAAGAAGCACGTTCAGCCAATGACACTGCTCGCGGGTGTTCGCACGCCCTCCACGGAAAGAACCCTGCCATCCACCGGAACCACACAGCCAGCCGAAGAATACGGAAACGAGGCCAAGGCATTCGTCGAGTCAAGGCTCTTGCAACGATCGGTCAAGGTCGAAATTGTTGGAGCCAGTCCGCAAGGCCAGCTTGTGGCCAACGTCATACACCCTCGTGGAAACATCGCCGTCTTCTTACTTCAGGATGGCTTGGCCAGGTGCAATGACTTCCATTCCACGCTGCTCGGCGAGAAGATGGCGGCTCTTCGAGCCGCTGAGAAGGAGGCCCAGTCGAAGAAGCTGCGTCTGCACAAGCACCATGTGGCCAAGGCAGACGGCGGCAACCAAGACATGATTGTGTTCAAGATTCTTGGCGCCGATTCCATCCTGGTAAGGAACAAGGCCGGCACATCAGAGAAAAGAATCAGCCTCAGCAGCATTCGGGGTCCTCGCGCTGGAGAGCCTTCCGAAGCTCCGTTCAGAGACGAGGCCAAGGAGTTCGTGCGCCAGAAGCTGATTGGCAAGCACGTCAAGATCAGCATCGACGGATCTAAACCTGCGTCGGAGGGGTTTGAGGCCAAGGAGGTCGCTACGGTAACAGAGAAGGGCAAGAACATCGGCCTTGCCGTTGTGGAGGCCGGGTACGCATCCGTCATTCGCCACCGCAAGGACGACACCGACCGTGCTCCCAACTACGACGAGCTTTTGGCAGCTCAGGAAAAGGCCAAGGAGGAGGGCAAGGGCATGTGGTCAGGAAAGCCCCAGAAGGCTAAGCAGTACACGGACCTGTCCGAGAACGCCCAGAAGGCCAAGATTATGCTGGCTACGCTTCAACGCCAGAAGAAGGTCCCTGCCATTGTAGACTTTTGCAAGGCTGGCTCCCGATTTACCCTGCTGATCCCCCGCGAGAACGTCAAGCTGACTCTAGTTCTCGGCGGTATCCGTGCACCTCGCGCGCCCCGCGCAGATGGTGAGGGCGGTGAGCCTTTCGGCAAGGAGGCTCTCGACCTGGCCAACCGTCGCTGCAACCAGAGAGATTGCGAGGTCGACATTCACGACATGGACAAGGTCGGCGGCTTCATCGGTGATCTATACATCAACCGCGAGAACTTTGCCAAGATCCTGGTCGAGGAGGGCCTGTCTTCCGTGCACGCCTACTCAGCAGAGAAGTCAGGCAACTCTGCCGAGCTGTTTGGCGCAGAGAAGCGTGCCAAGGAGGGTAAGAAGGGCATGTGGCACGATTACGACCCGTCTCAGGATGAGGAAGCAGGAGAGGAGGAGGCTGCCGAAGCGCCCGCAGAGTCCGAGGTGTCATTGGAGAAGCGGCCAGCAGATTACCGCGATGTTGTCATCACCCATGTCGACGCCAGTGGCCTTTTGAAGATCCAAGAAGTTGGCAAGGGAACCGCAGCTCTGGAAACCCTGATGAATGAGTTCCGGAAATTCCACCTCGATTCCAAGAACAACCAGCCCCTTAAGGATTCTCCCAAGACGGGTGACCTGGTGTCGGCCAAGTTCTCCGCCGACGGACAGTGGTATCGCGCGCGCATTCGGTCCAACGACCGCACTGCCAAGATTGCCGAGGTAGTCTACATCGACTACGGCAACAGCGAGAAGATCCCTTGGGCCAAGTTGCGACCCTTGAACGAGACGAGCTTCGGTTTTCAACGACTCAGTGGCCAAGCAACCGATGCGTACCTGTCATTTGTCACCCTGGCTAGCGGCGACTACTCCCAGGACGCCATCGACTTCGTGGCTGAGCTGACCGAAGGCAAGCGCCTAGTAGCCAGCTTTGACTTCGTTGACAAAAAGAAGAATGCCAGCTTCGTGACTCTCTACGACCCCAAATCCAAGGACGAGCTTCCCGGTATCAACGACTCCATCAACAAGGCGCTCGTTGAGAGCGGATTCGGCACGGTGGCCGGTCGCCAGGAGCGCTGGGAACGCAGCAAGGCCTTTGAGCCAATTGTGAAGCACCTGCAGCAGGTTGAGAGCGGCGCCAAGAAGGAACGGTTGGGTATGTGGGAGTACGGCGACATCACGTACGACCCCACCGATGACCGACGATAAAGGGAAAAAGGGAAAAGGCCAGGATGGCAGGGGTAACCCGGGTACAGAAGTCAGACACGGCATATGGGGGGTTCATTTTGGACGGCTAAAATGGAGATGCAGCAAACAGGGCGGGTGGTTAAAAGTTCTAGAAAGCTTGTTCTGAATACTGCATGTAAGCGGAAATGATTATCGAAGGCATCTTTGCAGCCGCAAAGCCATGAGCCATTTAAACCCCTCGCCGAGAGCCACGTGCGTGAACAAGCTAGACATGCGGTGGAGATAAGGTGTGCAAATACGAGGCATTATTAGCCAGACGTTGGGAGAGAAGGGGGGTGCACGCCGGAGATGTAGATGCTGCAGCCTTGGGGATGAGCCGCCGAGATGCCTCGTATCGAGCACATCCGGTGACGATCGGGTGTCGGAGTGGAAGAGCGGGGCACCGGGTAAGCTCGCCGCAGCCCTTTTGACCCTTTTGATGCTGACAGGCCTGCGAGGGATGGTGTTTGATGGGTTGGTCGCCGAATAGATTCGTCGCATTCATCATCATCAAACCAAGTAAGGCAATCAAGTCCAATAAAAGAAAATGTTCAAAGTCGTAACTCAATTCGCCGCCCTGCGAAATGCCATGCCGAATATGATGTTCTAGGTGTACAGTTTTACAAAATTGTCCAGCACGATGCCGCTTCACGATTGTCTTCATCCCCTCCCATCTTTTGTTCTCTTGTCAGTTTAGGCCTTGTAGGGCTTGGGGCCGACCATGAGCTCAGGCTTCACCAGGGCGTCAAACTCCTCTTCGGTCAGGGCGTTGAGCTCGAGGGCACTCTGCTTGAGCGTCAGGCCCTTCTTGTGGGCGTTCTTGGCCACCTTGCTGGCCATGTCGTAGCCAATCTTGGGGTTCAGGCACGTCACCAGCATAAGGCTAAAGCAGGGTTAGCAGATGTTTTGATGTGAACGCTGAATGTTGACACTTACGACTCCTTCATAATGCTGGCAATCTTCTCCTCGTTGGCCTGCAGACCAGCCACCAGGTTCTTCTCAAACGACCGCATGCCGTCCGACAGCAGCCGCGTGCTGTGCAGCAGGTTGCGGATCACGAGCGGCTTGTAGACGTTGAGCTCGAACTGGCCGTTCATGCCGCCGATGGTCGTGGCCACGTGGTTGCCCATGACCTGGGCGCACACCATGGTCAGGGCCTCGCACTGCGTGGGGTTGACCTTGCCGGGCATGATGCTGCTGCCGGGCTCGTTCTCCGGCAGCACCAGCTCGCCCAAGCCGCAGCGGGGGCCGCTGCCGAGGTAGCGGATGTCCTGGGCAATCTTGGATAGCGACGTGGCCAGCGTGTTGAGGCAGCCCGAGGCCTGGACGATGGCGTCGTGCGCGGCAAGCGCCTCGAACTTGTTGGGAGCCGTCTTGAACTCCGTGCCCGTCATTCTGGTGACCTCCTCGGCAATGGCTTCGGCGAAGCCCTCGAAGGTGTTGATGCCGGTGCCGACCGCAGTGCCGCCCTGCGCCAGCAGCCTCAGGTCCGGCAGGGAGCTCTCGACGCGCTTGATGCCAAAGTCGAGCTGGGCAACGTATCCCGAGAACTCCTGGGCGAGCGTCAGGGGCGTGGCGTCCTGCAGGTGGGTGCGACCAATCTTGATAATGTTCTTGGCGGCGAAGTCGTCCACCTTGGCCTGCAGGGCGGCACGCAGACTTCTCAGGGCGGGCAGGAGCTCGCTCTCAATCTCGACGACGGCGGCGATGTGCATGACGGTGGGGAAAGTGTCGTTGGAGGAGGCGCTGCGGTTGACGTGGTCGTTGGGGTGGACGGGCTTCTTGCTGCCCATCTGGCCGCCGAGGATCTCAATGGCGCGGTTCGAGATGACTTCGTTGGCGTTCATGTTGGACTGCGTGCCGGAGCCCGTCTGCCAGACGACGAGAGGGAAGTGGTCGTCCAGCTTGCCGTCGGCGACCTCCTTGGCCGCCTGCTGGATGGCAGCTCCAATCTTGGCGTCTGCACCCCCGTTAGCCATACCCGATCCCAGCCGGAAACAAGCACAAGCCAGCGCCTACCTAGGCCGAAGCGCATGTTGACGGTGGCGGCGGCGCCCTTGAGGATACCAAAGGCCTTGACAATGGGCGGCGGCATGCGGTCCTGGGGCTGGTTGATGCGGAAGTTCTCGAGGGAGCGCTCCGTCTGGGCGCCCCAGTAGCGGTCGGCGGCGACCTGGACCTCGCCAAAGGCGTCGCTTTCGGTTCGCGTCTTGGACATGGCGGCGGCGGTTACGTGGAGAGATCTTGTGAACTGCGGGCGGGCAAAGGCGAAGCCGGCGGGTGCGTGTCGAAACTGAGGTTTGGCGAGGAGGCTCCTGCCGAGGGATCTTGTTAGGGTGACGTGCATGGCTGGCGAGGTATTTCTCTAGCCGGAAGGATATAGTGACCGGAAAAAGGTTAAAAAATTGGGTAGAAGGATGCAGCTCCAGTCAGAAGGGGAGCAGCAGGAGAAAATGATGCCGAATGAAGACCTCGGGATAAAGCTCTGTAACACCCCCGGAGGCTCAACCCGGTCAGGTAGCCGAAAACCGCGCACCGCATAATGGCCTTACCACTCTANCTGTAGGATTCCAAACAGACACTTTTACTACTAATGTCTAAAACACCAAGACACATTAATGGCTAGCTAGTAGATGTGGTAGTACTCCCATATATACTAGTAGTGTAGGGAAATATAATATGTCAGTATGGCAAGGACACGTTTTGTAGTGCGTGTTTTCTGTTACCGTTTGCTGGGAGCTGTAAATGCCACTTTGCGAACAATAGTAGGTACCGTGCCTCAAGTAGAGCCCCTGGAAGTCGTCAATGCGACAAGTAGTTTAAAGTACCTTGGACCAGCAGTCTCGCAATTCAGCTACAACCGAGGAACCTCGAGCAAGCTTGGCGCGGGGCAATTGTGCAAGTTTGTAAGGAGGAGCTTGAACTAGGAGGAGCAACCGCCATCGCAAAGGACCCTGACTGGCATCGAAAACGTAACATGTGAGATATTCGAGTAAGCAACGAAGCACGTGTGCAAATGACAAGCCTTTCTATCTGGGTATGGACGTTTTCATCATTGGCAAGAAGAAATTATCCCACATGTGGTGGGGTTTTCCAACCATAGGAAGCTCAATGCCAATCCTCATAACCACATACATCACTGAAACATCCTGGTCTCAAGCTTTGTGGTAGCTCGGTCGTGCCACCAACTCCTGGATGTTACAGCGCGACAATCGCAATAAGCAGGCTACATCGAATGACAGGATACCGAGGTCGCACCATGTACATCTTGGCACTCAATTGTTTTCGTAAAAGTGTGATTTACCAAACCAATAGATTTGCACAGGCATATTTGTAGTCACGATGTACTTGAACTTGGGAAACCGGATAGATGGCATCTTGTATTTTTCATTTGAGCTATTGGCAGGGCTCTTTTCGAGACCGACCGCTGATACTCGAGGAGCCTCATTAACGGAAGAGCTTTGCCAGCCCCCCAGTACTAACGGATTGGTCACCATAACCGTCAAGTTCACACGGAGAACTCTAGGCAAAGCTTCCATCGATGTGGCCGCGCATCAGCCCATAGCTTACTGCGTAATACCAATGACACCTATTTCGTGTCAGCGGGCTTCCAACAAGGGATTCGTCGGAGATACGGACCGCAGGCGGGACGGGGACCAGCGTTGCCAGTCTTGAGGGACTCCTCGTGTCCGCCCTTGCCAAGATCGTCGGTGCCGGCGTGGATAACGACGGTTCGCTGCTCGACGTTAGCCTACTGCAGGATCCCACGCAGCAAAGTCAATCTTACGCCAACAACACTGTCAGGGCCAATCAGCTTAATGAGGTTATCGGTCAGGGTACCCTTGGCATTGCCCTGGGCATCGGTCTCAACATTGCCCATGTCGCCAACATGACGGTCAGAATCGCTGGGAGCACCGTGCTGCTTGCCGTGAGGGTTGACTGGGAGCGAGTCAGAGAAGTCAGTCCACGCGAGGGAACACCTGGTGCGACAGCCAACAACAACTCACAGTGGGGGCCAGCCGAGGTGCAACCGTTGGTGTTGTCACCAAAGGTGTGGACGTGGAAGCCACGCTTGGCGTTTGGGTCGTTGCCAGTGATGTCGTAGGTGATGGTGGTGGGAGACGACTCGGACTCCTGCTCGAAGACAACGGTGCCAGAGACCTTGGCGTCACCACGGAGGACAGCAACTAGAAGAACGGACGGGCGATGTCAGCCAATGAGCGAGGTTGAGGTCAAGCCATCAAGGGACACAGAAGAGAGAGGAGGGTTCATTGGAGCAAGAGCTCAGGGTCCATCAAGGTTGTCCATTGCCGACGTGTGCAAACACGCTCAAAGTTGCTCGGGACCCTAGCCGGGACCTTCGGCAGCTGGGTATAAAGAGCCGGATCACGCCCGCTTCTTCGACGTTCCATTCCATTAGTCCTTGGGGAGATTGATCGTACCTGCTTTGACCATTTTGACGATTATTTTGTGGAACTTTTTCTGACGAAAGTACAGGAGGTGTTGGGAAAAGATTGAGCTGCGGATGGTAGTGTGGTGACGAAGGCAAAAGAATTTCGCCCTTGGGGGGTTTAATATGTAAGGCCCTTCCATCAGCAGCCAGCTCTCCCGTCAACGACGCGGAGATAAGGAGGGGGAGCTCGCATCAGCTCGAGGTCGAGTGGGGTAGGAGTGAGGAGGGGCAGTTCTGACAATTGGACCCCCGCCTCATCATTGTCGTCATTCCTCATCATTTGGACGACTCTGTCGCTGCGTTGGGCAAGTGAGTTTCACTGATGCCATGTGATGCTCGCCCGAGTATTCCGGTCGTACGCTCGAAACTATATAACTAGCAGCTTTTTGGCAACTGAGCTGCCTCACAAGGTTCCAGTACCGTACGGCCATGACCCTACAGCTGACGGCCACCTGCTCAGTGGTTGCTTGGAAATCCAGATGCGGGACAACAATGCACCAAGACTCCGATGTCGTCCCGAGTCCCTCGTCGGGCCTGTGCCCTCTGTCCCGGTTGGACTTTCGGCTCCAGACACGACCTCCACGCGTCTGGACTCGGGACTGATCAGGCAAACCCGACAATTCCGAAAAAGCTAAGAATCGGGTCTGAGCATGATATGTCATTGCGTCATTTGCACGGGCGGGCGCTTTGTAGCAGATGTCGTCGATTATTCCACTGTCCCTCAATCGCTGCGACAAGCTGACTCTTAGGTCACATAAATTGTGATTTTCGAGGTGATGTTGCAAAGTGGAAAAGGTGCCGCTGAGGGTTGACACAAGCGCTACCTTTCACCATATTCATTCCGATGGGTCCTTTCACAATGTTTGAGTGTGCGACGTAGTCTTCTCAAGCTACCACGATTCGATATGCGTCGAGAGATGCTTCGGCCTCCTTGGTCTTGCGATGATTCTACCTCGTAAAGAATGCGATAAATGGCAACAACAGTTCAAATTACTGGATTTATCAGTCCCAGGAGTTAACGTTACATGTTGGCATTTGTTCGACGCGGGGTTTAGGGTAATGGATTCAGCCGAGAACAACCGACGCAGTATCGATGCTTCCAGAGCCACCACTCTATCTAATCAATCGACGGCTCTTGTGATTTTGCTTTCTTTCTTTGATTGTCCACCATCACCAACCAGGCTGAAGTGCACAAAACAAGCAGTCGTCGTGTATAGGGTAGCCGGGAACAAGCGGTGCCTCGAGTCTAGCCCTCGCCATTTACTTCGTGTCCATGGGCATGTTCGGAAAAAACATCGACTACATGTAGATATGTCGCTCCTTCTCTACTCAAAGTAAATATACCTTCAAAGCCTTGTCCAACAGCCGCTCCCCTTCTGATTGTTGTTGTTGGCTGTGACCACACCATAGCAGTGGTTGTGCAACCAAAAAAAAAAAAAAAACCGTCATCGGGCACGCCGCGTACTCTGCACAATTAGGTCCCTTGGCTCTTAGTCGATTGTGGAGAAGATTCAGGGACTTTGCCCATTCTCTCGCCCCCGCTCAGCAGCACCTGGCCGTTGGCACCATGACCGCGGCAGGATCTTAGCACCGCCCTTGGATTGAGCACAAAGCGAAAGGGGGGTTCGCTTGGCTTCAGCCCCGTGGATTGTGGCTTATACTATTTAGTTCTCACGCAGCGTGCCAAAAAACGTTGAGCCAGTCCCGATTCTCACATCCACTGCGCCTTGGTGGCTTAGAAGGTACCTCAAACGTGATAGTGATGGCAGGTGGCTTCCAAGCCAAACCCGCCCCGTGCATGTACCGCACCCTTTAGCGCGAAGAGCCTCTTCAGCTACTAGGCAGGTCTGGTCAAGACTGCATGGTGGGCAGATCCCATGGGGTTCAGGCTCGCATCGTTATCGCGCTGAGCATTTCTAAGATCACCGAAGCGACGTCCTGCACCGCATTCCGGGGTTCGATTCTCCGCACTTCCTGGCACGCCGCCGTCCGCTCGAACGCCGTCTGTCCATCCAACCAGCATACCTCGCTGCTTCGGCAGATTACGACTGCGTCGTGTCGTGCCGTGCCGTACGCCTATCTTCCCACTTCCCCACCGCTAGGCTCAACCTTGCGACCCGGTCGCTTCGCGGTCAATCGTCCAACCCGCGCCCATCAAAAACCACTCCAATCAACCTCACCGACGCGCATGCTTTGCGGCAACTCTTGGTAGCCGGGTGGCTCAGGAAGCGCCCTTCCTCCCGATCCGTCGACGATTTGCTATTTGTCTCAATGCGCCTCCGCGGGGTCAGGACGTAATCTCGACCCTTGGACCTTCTCGCACAGAAATCCAAAGTCCCCGCCGATAAATTCCTGTGTTCGCATCGCCCGCCGAAATGTCGTTCCGCGGCAACGACCAGCGCAGGTACGGCCAGGTGCCGCCTGTTCAGTATCCCGTAGCGAATCAGCAGCCCGCTGATCAGCAAGGCATCGGGAGACGGCCCAGCTTCAACACCGGGGATGACGGCGCATACTACGGCCAGACTCAAAACGTGAATCCAGTCCGCACCGACTACCCCGTGCCTGGACGGACCGAGGACGAGCTGTTCTTGCGAAACCCCAGCAGCGCCTCCGCGGCTCGGTCGACGTATGGTCACTCCAACAGCGCTCTGTCCGGCTACCAGCATCATTACCAGGATCAGACACCTGCGACCCCCTCGCAGGCTGCGTACAACCCCCAGACTTTCGCTCAGCCTGGCCAGTTCCAGCGAACCCAATCAACAAGTCTAGCATACTCACAGTCCCAATCCAGCAGCAGGTATTCCACCGCCACCTCGTACAACCAGTCGCAACAGAGCTACACTCCGCAATCCTATAATCCAGCCGCCTATGCGAGCACCGCGGTGCCTCAGCGGCAGGGCACATACCACGGCTACAACAACAGTCATGATCAAGTCTACAATTCTGCGAGCGCTTCCTACGGCTCAAATACGTATTCACCACCAACCACCACGCCGTATTCTCCTTCTTCTCAACCTCCCCTGCATTCTCCCGCGAATTCAAGCAGCTATCAGCCGTCCATACCCGGCTCGCCCTACTTCAACTCCGGCTTCCAAGCTCAAACCCCATCCTACGACCCCTCACACTTCGCCGGAACTCAGTATCCCGGGTACGGCTCGAACGGAGACAGCATGAACCCTGCGGCTTACCCCACCACGTCCCAAGCGCCTTACCCTTCGGATACGCACATGCCTGTTGCTCCTCAGATCGATGGCGACGACGACGATGTGTACTATACTCGAACCTCACGACCCGGCTCTCAAAGTTCTGTCGTGGCATCGCCTCACTCGGACCAGCATGGCTCGCCAGGACTCCATAGACACCCGACGAATGCTCCTCTGCCGAGTCGTCCTGCAGAAGGCGTTGCAAGCCAGCCAAGATGGAATGCAAATGGACGCCAGTATAGTATTGATTACGCCGACGAGCACGTAACCCAAGAAAGCATCATGCAAGACATTGAAGCTGAATTGGGTGGCGCTGGGCAAAAGCCTCAGGCTCAAGAAGGGCCAACGAACGGGCGTTACGTAGACCAGAACATTGAGCGGCTGCAGCGATATGATTCTGGCGCAAGCACCATTGCACCTACAGTATCAAGCAGACAGCAGCAAAAGTCGAGCTTCGAGTATGACGATGACGATGACCCGGAAGGCACGGCAGGAGTCCTGGCCATGCAGCAAGCCGAGATTGATGACCGGCGGTTCAGCGGCAATACGTTTACATACAACGAGCCCCGCCACCCTGGGAACACGCTTTCACCGCCGCCAGAAGAGCAGACCCTTAGCGGTAGCGACAGCGATGTGGGTGGTGGTATGGACTTGGGCATGTTGAGTGGCGGTTACGCTGGTAACCTAACGTATGGTAACGACGTTACATCGTCCATGAGTGCCATGTCATTACAAGAGTCTGCGAGGCCATTACCTTCACCGGCGCATTACAACATGCCTCCTGCTAGATACGATGCTGCGCCTGCCTTCAACAACGCCGAGGTCGATTATGGTGGTACGGGGGGTCTCCAGTCACCACGGGCTCAACGGCTCAGTTTTGACGACGGCGAGGAGAGAGTGTCCCTTCACTCACGGCAGAGCGGTACAGAATCGCCGATCAAGGACGATTACCAGGATCTCTTCTACCATCCTGGCCTCTCCAGCAGGCCTTTGCCAGCCCTCCCTCGCGCACCTGGCTCCGACAGTAGTTCGATGCTGTCGCTGAGGACGAACAGCCGTGGTCAACATCAGCATTCGCATTCTCTTAGCGCGAGCTCGCGAACATTTCAACTGGAGAACCCCGAGGCCTTCTACAATGCTGCTTCGCCGTTGTCGCTTCAACCTGAGAGATCAATATCCCTCACAGGCCATAGCCATACCCCCGCTGTACAAACGCCTGCAAGATCAAGAACAGACGCCACCGAGGAACGCAAGAAGATTCACCGCCAGCACCAGGTGTCCTCCCAACACGGAACTTCACTCTCGGGCTACGAACACAGCGCGACCGCGTCTGTTGGTGCCTTTGACACTATTACTCTACCAAGTGGCCGCAAGAGGAAGTTTATCCCATCCAAGCTCAACGCAGCGGACTTCCGGAGGTGTGCAGAGCCTTGGGCACTGAGCGGCATAGAGGCCTGGGTTCGCGAGATGGCCGATGGGGAGCCTGACTTGAGGGAAAAGACGGTAGAAGAAGGCCTGGTGTATCTGTTCACGCACAAAGTCCCCACAATGAACGTGGCGGATGCCGAGGCTCTCAGTACCAGTGTGGTTTTGCGCATGCTGGAATCGGGAACCCTTTTCCCAGAAGAGGAATGGGTCAAGATAGGTGGTGGCCATATCTCAGGTGTCCTGTGGCAGTTGACTGGGCTGGGATGCTACTCGTCCAAGCTGCATGATGCCGACACCAGCGGTCGGTGCTATTCGTACCACTGCACACGGACGTTGAAGAAGGTTGACCTAGATGAGCTGCTTCCGGAAAGCTCAAAGCCTACCGACGAGTGGCATGTGTTCTACGGGCTGAAGAAGGAAGATCTTGAGACGAGACCCAAGAAGGAGGTGGACCGTCAGAACATCCTACACGAAATCGTGACCGGAGAGGAGAATTATATCAAGCAGCTAGACATCTTCCGGACCATTTACCGAGATGCGCTGCGGGTAACCAAGCCCCCAATCATTCAGCCCAACAAACGAGATAAGTTCTTGGACGCGGTGTTTGGTAAGCTGGATACAGTCCTCCGGATCAACAAGGATCATCTGTTGTCGCAGCTGAAGTACCGCCAGCAAGAACAGGGGCCATGGATTGCCGGCTTCAGCGACATATTCCGCGAGTGGATTCGCAAGGCCAAGTCAGACTACATAGAGTACGCGACCGGTTATCCGCGTGCCACCTACATGGTCCGTCGGGAGTCGGACCGAAACATCATCTTCAAGAGGTTCTTGGAAGAGAGGCGACAGCACAAGTCATCGTCCAAGCAGGACTGGACCCATTTCCTGATCGCGCCGTTGCAGCGTCTTCAACGGTACATCCTCCTACTTGAAAGTGTCGATGGAAAGATGATAGGCGACAGTGAGGAGAAGTCCAACCTGCAAAAGGCGATCCAGGAGATCAAGGTCGTTACGCTCGAGTGCGACGCCAAGGTTGCGGAGACGAACAAGCGAGTGGAGATGATGGAACTGGACCGTATGCTCGTCCTGCGACCTGGCTGTCAATCCGTCCTGAACCTGGATCATCTGGGCAGAGAGTTGATTATGCAAGGCGAGCTTCAGCGGATGGGGTCCAAGGGCGTTAGATGGGTGGACACCCACGCGCTCCTCTTTGACCATTACATGATTCTAGCCAAAGAGGTCGTCTCGAAGGATGGCAGGGGAGAGCGGAAATACGACGTTTCCAGAGAGGTATTTTCTTCATGTGCGACTTTGATGGTGTGAAGCAACTAACGGCCCGCAGCCTATACCGATGCCCTTATTATTCCTGGAGAGCATGAACGACGAGCCCATACAGAAGCAGAAAGGAATCACGGCTCCTTTGGCCCGGACCACACCCGCGGCCGCATCCAGCACGCAGCTGAGCAAGGTTAGCAGCAACGTCAGCGGCCGCCCTGGCCTGGAGCACGTCTCGACAAGCTCATCCATGGGATCAGCCTCTCATCTGACGCCGACGACGAGCAACGACGCCGAAGGGAAGATCCTCTATCCCTTTAGGATAAAACATCTTGGCCACGAAGTGTATACGTTGTACGCGTCCTCCGCTCGGGACCGGCTAGAATGGTGCACCAAGATCGTGGAGGCCAAGACGAGACATGCAAAGGCCTTGTTCGCTCAGAACGCCGAGCCTTTCCGGCTTCGTGTTTTGGCAGATGCCTCGTTCCACTACGACGTCAGCTCGATGTATGCTCGCGCAGCTGGTGTTCCTGTCAAGGAAACGCCCCTTGATAGAGCTATCCTCGAGCTGGAGAATGTCCTAGGCCCAGCCGTGGGTGTCCCGGCAGTGTGCCGAGCCCAAGTGAACTGTGCCACGGGATTTTCAGCTTTCGGGAAATCAATAATAGCCATTGGAACCGACTATGGCGTGTTCATCTCAGACCCATCAAATCCTCGCGGATGGTCACGCGTAAGTTGCCCAGATATCTTGTCTTGATCGTGTAAGTTGCTGACTTTTCGCAGTCTGTCCAGATCTCCAGGGTCACCCAGATAGCCGTGCTCGAAGAGTTTTCGGTATGCCTGGTCATCGCCGACAAATCGCTCATCTCGTACCCGTTGGACGTGGTTGCTCCCATTTCCGAGTATGCCGCGCCCGCCAACGACAATCCCCGCCGAGCACCCCAACGGCTAGCCAAGGATGTGACCTACTTTGCGACGGCCAAGATGAAGGATCGCATGCTGGTCTTTTACAAGCGCAAAGAGGGACTACACACCTCATTCAAGGTCTTGGAACCCATCTTCCACAAGTCAACAGAGAAGAAATCACGGCTGTTTAGTGGGCGAAAGACGGCAGGCAGCACGGAGTCGTTCCGCGACTTTGACGAGTTCTTCTTCCCTACCGAGTGCTACTCATTGAGCATATTCCAGACGTACATTGCGGTTGCAACGGCCAAGGGCATCGAGATGCTCACGCTCGATAAGAAGCAGCCCATGTCGATTCCTGATCTGAAGATGACCGGGACCACCAACATTGCGAGTCGGATACGGGAGCAGCGGCCTCTGGGCATGTTTCGGCTCAACGAAAACGAGTTCATCCTTGCGTATGAAGACTGCGCCGTCTACGTCGACAAGCATGGCGATGTCAGCCGAACATTGATCATGGAGTACACGGGCAAGCAGAAGAAGGCCAAGGGAGCAACCATGTACGGACAGTACCTGCTGTTGTTCAACGAAGATTACGTGGAGGTCCGCAACGCCGAGAATGGCCGCCTACGACAGATTATTGCCGGGCGGGACGTGCGCGTGTTGGATCTCGGTGTTCGTGGACCTACAGGAGGCAATGCATCACTGAGCCCGCAGGGATTTGCACAGAACGGCCAGCTCACCAATGTTGGCGATGCATCCAAGGGCACCGTCAAAATCGCCATGTGCCACCCAGAACTGCAAGGCAGGCAGATTGTACTGGAGATGCTGCTCAACGACGGCCACACGGAGAACTAGAAGTCTCCGCGGCGGCAGCGTATCCCGGCGCGCACATGAAGGCACGCCAGTCTGTACAAGACGAAAGAGTGGGACGATGTTGATGTTGATGTTGATGTTTCCCAAGATGTATGCAGGGGCGGTCATGCCGAATGACAGGGGCAACGAGGGCGGGGGCAGGTATATGTTCGTATTTATGCAGGGCGGAAAGAGGGTGATGAGGAGTCAGATCGGCGTTGGAAGGAGGTCTTTTATGATTTGATTGCAGCTACTTGGAGAGACATGGCAGAGCCCGGGGGGACACTGCCTAATCCTAATAGGAGCCGGTGCTCCGCGTTGTCACACGCCGTCTGTCGTCGAAATCTGTCCTTGACATGCGCTCGCGCTGGCGTCTGGAGTGGACGGTAGGAGGGGCTTGCACAGATACAGTGCGGAATCACATTTGATTGAAACTCGAAATGAAGCCCGTGACGGCCATAGCGGTTAGGAAAGTCGAGGTGGGCAGGGTCAGATCACTTGGCCATGGAGACTCTCCTCCACGGGCGGGCAGTAGAAGCCACAAAGCTATGTTCCAATGCAGGTAGTACAGGGACTAAACAAGCCTTTCCAGAGAGAAAAATAGCTAGGCCATGAGAAAAAGGCTTTGATTCCAAATCGTTGGCGCTGCCGTGGCCCAACTCACTGGCCACTGAGCATAATGACCTGCCGTGATGCAGGATGACCTTGGGGTAGGCAAAACACACGACCCCCCCCCCCCCCCCAAATCTACACGACGTTGTATAGTCCACGGAACCCCTCTAGACCTTGACGTCCTTGATGTTTTCCTTGACGTCCTGCTTGACGTCCTCGACGACGCCGGCGACGCTCTTGTTCTTGCTCAGCTCGTACTTGGCGATGCGGGAGACCTGGATGATGCCGACGATGGCGAGGAAGAAGTTGACGGCGGCGAGTCTGCGGGAAGCGTTAGAGCCGTGGCGAGGTATTTGCTTGGTGTGAATGGAAGGAACGTACAGGTAGTTCTTGGGTCGGATGACGAAGCACCATCGCGTCCAGATCAGACCGGTCGCCGTGAGGGCGGCGTTCTGTGTTAGCGACAGCTTCTCGGCCGGACGAGCAAAGTCGGCCACGCCGGCCAGGACAAGGCACCACTACAAGCATGTTGGTCAGCGACTCTCCCCCCAGGGGCACTGCGCTCGGGTCACGGCAAAGCGCGCATCATTCCCCAAGAAGCATACCTTCATAACCGGAGCCCTGGACGCACGCGACGTTAGCAAAGATGAAGAAGGTGGGAAAAGTAACCGCAACGAGCTCCCCCGACGGAGCGCCACACGTACCAGAAGTGCACCGTCCGGATGCCAACCTCGCTTTCCCACGCCTTCTTGAACCAGCTCTGCTGGGTCTCCGAGGCCGTGCTCTGCCACCTCTTGCCGTGCTGGCGGAACTGCTGGTGGAGGTGCTGCGGGCGGAAGGCCGGGCGCACGGTGGACGCGGCTTGGCGGAACAGCGGCTGGGCCGCGCGGTATGCGGTTGTGAAGGGCGCCATGCTGCAGAGAGAGAGAGAAGGAGAGAGCCTCGAGTTAGCAATTGGTGATGCCGTGAGCGGGTTGTAGCAGTGTAGAAGGTAGGGACGTAATTCGCCGAGCAAGGGTGCGCAGTCGAAAGAGGTTTGACGGGTTCGCGCCTCGGGATCGAGGGTCGCTGAATCGAAGGCGACGGCAGCAGAGGGAAAGGGTATCGTGTAACTCACGTCGATCAGTGTCCGTGGTGAATCGGAGAGAGAGCAGGGCGGTTCGTCGTGACACGGGCAAGGGAACGGCGACGTGCAGCATCCGGAGCCTCGATTTGGGGGAAAATGTTAGCAACGTCTCTTATTTCCGGGCTGCGATGCCGGCGCTTGCGAGGCGGCGAGAACCCGCTGTGCGACCAGCCAGGTTCCGATTGGCCTAGTCGAGTCTAGTCTACCTGGGTGGTAATGCGCGCTTACCTCACCTGGGGACTAAACCAATTATTCGATATTTTTTGTTGGAAGCTGTTTTGCGTTGGGCGCCACATGCTGGCTGCTTTCGTCGTCAACAAAACCCTTGGAGTTGACCAGATGTTGGTTGCAGCTGACGTATCGTGTCGCGTAGGGACTGGCGACACTTTACTCTTTACTGCGTGCTGATGACTAGAGTGAGCGTTCACCTCGTAGCGTGTAGTCCTCGATGGCGCAATGTTCAAACCCGAGGTTCACTAGAGCTCGTCGGTGAGCCTCAACGAGCACATTGTTCTTGCTGTTCGCATCGCCAGATGCAGTTTCGAAGCATGTAAACCGTAAAACATACAGCGCCCCTGTACCATTCATCATATCCTCAACCTGTGCACTGTCCAGACACTTCCTGCTCATTGTCCATCATCTGCTGCACTGCTTGATGTGAGCCTGCCTTGATTGGCTCTCCAGCCTTCCGAACCACCTTACGTAATCCCTCTTTGGCGAAACGACTGGGCCGCTGAAGCTATCCAGCCAAGCCTCGACAGCCTCAACGACAAGCCAAAGCTGCAATACCAGCAATTGAGCTTCTCCTCTCCGGCCCCAGGACTCGCGACGCCCTCCAAATACCCCACCCCCGAAACCAGCCATGTCGAGCAAGTACGCCTTCAGCAAGGGCCTCCGGGAGGTGCGCTTCCTGTTCTGCCAGACCTCGGAGCACAGCACCGCCGTTCGGTACGTTTGCCGTCCCCCGTCCGCGCATCTCCCCATGCGCAATTGCTAATGCGGCCTCCCCCTCTGGCTAGAACCTTCCTGAACCGCGCATACCCGACCATGAAGAAGAACAACCCCCAGATCCCCATCCTCATCCGTGAGGCTTCGGGCACCGCGCCCAAAGTCTATGCCAGATACGGTACGTTGGACCCCTCGGCAGCAACACCCCGTACCCGCCGGTCACACATTGTTGACTTTCGCGTTTCTTTTGGCAGAGCTCGGCGTCGAGAAATCACAGCCCCTAGACGGCCTTACGGATAAGCAGATCGAGGATGCTGTCACGGGGCTGGTCAAGAACGGCGCATGATCTACGTGTTTCGGATGTAGAAAACCCGGAGGGAAACGACCAGCGTGTATATACCGGATAGACAAGAATGTAACAACATCGAACTGCTTCTCCACGCTCACGTTCGCGAACCAACAAGTATCGACGAAATTGTACAAACGTTCACACCCAACGTCCATGGGATAGCCAATCACTATGGAGCAACGTTTGCCGCGGGCGGGAATGCTCAACCGTGTCACGCTGTTGGATGATAACTTAGACGTAAAGCAGCACCGTGACCCGAGCTTTCGTTACTATGGGCTAGCAAAGTCCTACCGATCCTACATGCTGGGCAAACTAAGCAAACTAGATCAGAGACACCGAGAAAAGCGAATCAAAAGCAAAGACCAGGCATCGTCACGGCTCTTCCTCCTGGTTTGATACTCCAACAGAGCTTCGCTACCCAAGCTCTCCATCATCTCGCCCACCGTATCGCTTCCATGTGCCAATTCTCCCTTGCTGCGTAGTCTCATCGAACGGCTTTAGTTGCTAGATTTATTACCGGAAGCCTTGTTCCCAGGAGACGTCATCATGGCTGGTTCGCTAGCCTTGCTCTCAGCCCGAGTCCGCGCCGCCCATAGTGATGATGCGGTTGCCGTGGTCGCAGTAGCAGCACGTTGACGCGAGGCTGACAGTGATGGCCAATCAGTCTCGTTCAGGGGAGCCTTCTCCTCTTGCTTTGCCTCGGCGGGTGCAGTCACTTCCGTAAAACTCTGACCTTTGTCGCGGCTGGAATTCTTGGTCCGCTTGGATGGCTTTCGATCCGGCCTTTCACTGCCCTCTTGGTTCAAGGCAGACGATGCCGTCTTGCCACGACCCTTTCGTGATGGTTTAGCCGACTCTTTATCTACAGCCTTTGACTCCTTTACAGTTTCCAACGGCTGCACGGTATCCTCTGAAGGCCTGTCGGCGGTCGTGTTTCCTTCATCACCTTGAGCCCGAGAAGGGACAGCAGCGGCAGCAGCGGGGATCTCGAAGATTTTCGCGAGAGGATCCAAATCCTTCGTCCCCTTCTCCGGACTAGGTGTACCGCTATGCGACACATTCTTACTTGGGCTTGAAGCTCTGCTTGGGGATGACTGTTGTTGTGTAGCAGCCCCAGCTGATACAGTCAGGTTCCCAGAGACAGGAGGGGTGTAATCAATGTTGAAAACAGATTGAGGCTGTTGCTTGCGTCGCTTAGGCACTCTGAGAGAGCCCTTACCCCCCTTTTGGTTCTTGTTCTCATAATTTCGAACTTGTTGCGTGCCTGACCACTGGGTCCCTGCTTGGGTCATGCCCGACGTCTGGGCTGAATCTGGCGCCGCCGCGTTTTGCGCTTCGGTTTTTTCTAGAGAAGCAGGCTTCTGAATGTCATCTGGGGAGGTATCCATCTTCAAAGAGACATATTTCTCTGCAGTCTTGCCAGCTGTGTTGTTCGTGGATCCATCATCCAGCACGGGCGCGGCGAATGCCTCTTCGGTAGTCATAAGAGCAGAATTTTTCGTACTGAGCTTTCCTGGGCCATCAGCAATCTCCTTTGTTGCCTGCTCTGGTCTCTGACTCTTCTTCTTCTTCGATTTCTTGCCCTTGACGCTCCCAAATGATTGTTGGCCGGACACAGAGCTCGCTTTCCCAGTCGACTCTTGATTAGGAGAGTCCGCCGCTTCGGTGCTGGCTGGATTTTGTGCATGAGGCAGAGGAGTGATCCGGCCCGCGGCAACACTATGCCCATGCTCCGACACAGCACAGGCTTCAACCTTAGTATTTCCAGCGCGGGTCTGCTTACTTTTCTCAGAGCGAGCAATTTGCACTGGTGGACCAGTTGATTTAGAGGCGCCGCTTGCATTGTCATGCGTGCTTGTATTCGTAGTCGTACTCTCGTCCGGCATCTCCTGTTGACTCTTGGCCTTGCCGTGTGCTGGGAGGGAATGTGGCTCGTCTGCCATGACACTGACTGCTTCTTGTGTGGAGAGCTCCGAAACTTCATTCTTGGTGCCGTTATCATGTTTTTTTTTATTCAAAATGGCCGTGAGTGCCATCGTCGTTCCAGTGCCTGGGCCTGAAAGAAGCACGGAGCGAAGGCTGTCCTGTTCGTCTGGACGCGTTGACGTATCAGCTGAAGATCCTTGACCCTGAGGAACAGTCGAAGGATTTCCTCCATCAGTCCTAGTTGTGGTTTTGCACTTGCGTGTGCTTTGCGGCATTGAAATTCTATTCCAAGCTTGCTTGCGTCCTTCGATTTCCTTGTCAGTGAACTTGCTGCAAGATCTCATCTGCTTTGTCGGAATGTTTTTCTGCTCCGGACCCTTTGCGGTCTCTTTGGCTGAAGCCGTAGACTGCCCCATTTCGGTGGAATGGCTCTTCAAAGCGTCTGAAACAACAGGGTCCTCGGAAATGGCAGGCTGAGTTCGTTCTTTCGACACCTCATCATCCTTCGTCTCTGCTTGGGCCTGTCCCAGAGAGGTTTGGACAGGATTGGAGGCTGCATATGGTCCATACGTCGGCTGACTCTGGGCATGATCCTCCGCGGCTTGGGCGTGAATCGCAACATCACGCTGAGCAGACTGTGAACTGTCAGCTTTGTGCACTGGTATGTTATTCCTCGAGACTCGTGACGCGGTAGCCGGTGGCTTTGGATAAAGGGGCTGCGAGGGAAGTTTAAGTCCTTTGAAATGATGTTCACTTCTTGTTTCAGGGTTGGACCATCTTGAAGGTTGACGTGATGAACTGGATGGAAATTTGCCGTGGTGGTTTGTATGCGGGATTCGAGGAGCTGCCACGGTGGGATATTGAGGAGTAAATTGCACCTTGAAGCAAGGCAAAGAGCCGAGACGTACCAGGTTATCTGGATATTGGTGCCCTTGGGGAGAGAACAGCGGGTTTCCTGGAGCAGGTGTAGCGGCAAATACCGAGTGGTTGGCTGCATGGTTGAAGAGCGGAGGAACGTGGACCGCTTGATGCTGTTGAATATGGGTATATTGACCAGGCTGGTATGACGAGCTGACAACCGAAGGAGAAATCCCGGGCGTTGAAGGAGACAAGAGAGGTTCGTCGAGAGATCTCGTACTTCTGTTGAGTGTTCTCTGGGACCATTTGCTCCTGTGCGCTGGCTCAATAGCAACAGCAATCTGGTGTTCAGGCATTATACCTTGATGAGCCTCCATGGCGCCGACAGCGTATGACTCCTGGGAAAATCTATAGCCACGTGTGAGTAGTACAACTATGCGACGAGTTCACCACATAGCTTACCTGACCACAAGGGAACCATACCCCGCAGGATCTATGGCCTCTACCTGCCCATATCTTTTCTCCAGACCATCTGCAATCTTTCGGAGCAGCTCTGTCTCGGGGTAGCCGTATCTGTCTAGATACTTCACGAACGTGCTTCTGTTCAAATTATTGCACTTGTGGCATTCGCACGGAATGTATCCAGTCTTCGCCTGACGATTGGGGCACACGATGCCTGGCAAAGCTCGAACGGATTCTTGTTGGGCGCTGAAGCTTTGCCGATGCCGATTTGCATTCTGTTGATGGCCGCCACGACCGTTGGAATGGGATTGGAAGCTTGCCCTCTGCACAGTTCCTCCTGTATCCTTGTTGAAGCCGTAACGACCATTGCGGCCACCCTTGCGGTAGCCGCCACGTGAATGATCCATGCGACCGTTCTCTGACGATGAAACGTGAGGCTGGTGGCTTTTCGACGACACGCCATTACCAAAGTTGTGTAAATTCTCATGGTTTTCCGAGTACAGGCGGTTATCAACGTTGCTGTTCAGACTGGCAGGGAGGGTGTGAACAGAGCTGTAATGTGTATTGTTGTAGAAGACGAGAGGGGCAGCAATGTCTTTGGAGCCCAGATGCGGCGGTCGGTTGCTAGCGCTGCCTGCAAATGACGAAGCACCGACGAGCTGGTGCGGAGGCATCATGCCGACTGATAGACCTGACATGACCGATTCGCTATAATCCCCGGTTCCGATGGGAGTTGTCTGTGCTGTGGGAATGCTCGCAACCTGTGGAATTGTCTGTGATGCCATAGGGAAACGCAGCGCACCTTGTTGGGCTTCAAAGGGTGGGACGTTGATATGGGGAGGCTGATATAGAGCAATTGCTCCCGTGCTGGAGGGCAGGGGCTTGCTTTCCACAAGGACGGTATTGCCTGAACAAGTGCTCTGCCCGCCTTGGGCGATTCGAGTCTCGGGTGAAGTTGACTTCTAGTCAGCTGAACCACAGCTCTTGTCAACGCTGGGCGAGTTCGTGAGTGTCCTTGAGGGGCTGGAATCGTTTTCGTCCGTTGAAGCCTGATCATTCTTGAGTGGTGCCACTTTGTCAATGATTGCAGACGCGGGTGCAGAAACAGTCACCATCGGCGTTCCCTGTCCATCGGATTCTTCATGCCACTGGCTCAAATCGAGGTGTGGAGTAGGCATAGACGCAGCCCTCGGCTTGCGGCCTTTCATAGGAGAAGCAGATGCCGCAAGCTCTTCGATCAGGGTTTTGAACGGATAAGGCTCTTCGGTCCCTGTGGATGATTGAGGCTTCCAAGCTGGCGGTGAAGCTGGCTGATCAGCATCCGCGATGGGAGCTATGCTAGAGCTCGAATCCGATCCTTTAGTGCTCGTCATGGCAGCGTCAGCAGATGCTTGCAACTGTTGCACAGCATGTCCCGAGACGACTCGCGTCGATGGGGGGTTGGAGGGAAGGAAATAGTGATTTCCCTGGTGAACATGACACGGACTCGGAAGATGCTCCAAAGGCGTTCTGGTCGGCTGAAGCTCCGCGGATGGAGCCGGTGGAAGACCGCTTGGATGAAACTTTGGCTCTCCAACTGCAGCAATGGTAAGCCCCCAGCCTTGAACTCCCCAGGGGTACGAGTCTTTACTTACCGAGCCAGTTCTGTAGATCATTCGAGTAGCACGCCGACAGTAGGTCAGTTGGTCCGTCTGAGCTGTGCTGATCGCCATCACCCAAAATCCGACCTCGGCGAGCCCTAAGAGCACTAGAAATCATAGGAAGCACATTGTCATCGACGTTGCCCATAGACTCCCAGTCCGCGGGAGTTAGAACTTGAACCATAGGACTGGCGGCGTCGTTGAGAAGACGCAGCTTGGACTCGTTTGCATCGTTGGCCTGCCAATTGTCAGCCCATTGACCAACCCAAACGGCAGCCTCCTTCATAATGTCAGTATAAATGATCTGGTTTTCATCGTATAGATGATTAATGACGTTCCACAGGTTAAGCGCGCCGTAATGGTATAGGTCGTGCGCGTCGAAGTAGATCCACAGATTGTCCCAGCAGAATGGCTTGGGCATTCCTTTCATCAGATGACAAAAGACTTGACGAATAGAATTGCAAACCGACTGAATCTCATCCTTGCTCCATAGATGAACATGACGGGCAGTTAGCACATCCCCAATGGCTCGAAATGGTCGTTGCGCTTCAGATGTTGAAAATGCTGCCTTCGCATTGGCTGGCGGCTGGGTATAGAAAACAGCGGGCAGGTTGTTCTCGATGTATTTCTGGACTACCTCTGGAGACTGGTGGTCCTGAACCATGTTGTAGACTATGGGTAGGCCGTTTGGATAGAACCGGGAAAAGGTTGTTTGCGAAGCATGTGGCTGATCATGAGCCCAGGCCTTAGGGAAGGCGGCTGAGTCAAGTACAGGATGGGGAGGGTCGGGGCCCTGTTGTGTTTGGTCGGCCATGAAGGAGCCTGAAGGGATGTCAGTAGTCTTGAAACCCAATTTCTGCGCTTGAGCCTTATGATAGCGAAGCCGAGGGGGTTTGTAGCGCTCGCCAGAAGAGGGAACCTGGGACGAGAGATATACTAGCCTTTAAGAGTTGATCAATGTCAGCATCAGAAATACCTCTAGCCGAGGTCTTGGTGTTCACAGAACCCGGTCAAGTGTTTGTCGATGGTCAAAAGGTCTGCGTTGACACCACTAAACAAGGCGAATGAAGCGACCAGCAGCGAGGCAGCGGTTGGAGCTTTGTCGACACCGTAGAGGGACTATTCTGGGCTGAGAAGCGCGGCGTGCTTTGTGCATAAACAGGCAAGATGGAAGAGGAGAAAAGAGGAGAGAAGAGGAGGTGATGTGGCGAGAAAAGAAACCAAGCGAGTGAGGGGGCGATATAGGCTGCTGCTTTGTTGATAAGAGCTGCCAGCTGGCGACAGCTGCAAGGCATAGAGGTAAAGCGAAGCAAGGTATGCAGGACTAGCTTCTCCTAGCCAGAGGAGTCCGCCGAGACTCTGTTTCGGCAGGCAGCCTCGAATCTGCAGCCTTATTTGCTGTTTTTCAGGGTGCGGATGCTTGATTGCTGCTGTTGAGAAAAGAAAACACCTGCAAAGGAGGTTTTGAGATCCACTCGCCGGGTACACGCATGCCGATGGCTCCCGTATAGCAAAAGCCTTCCCTACTTAGGGCTGCCAACACCGCAATGAGCCTGACGTTCGCTTGAAGGTTTGTTTTTGGTTGTCAATGCTGGTGGCGTACGACGCAAGCTGTATTTGTCGTTCGATGGGGCCTGTCGCCAACCGTCTCGACCACAGCCAATAAACCCAGCAGAGGAGAAAGAAAAGCCCTTATTCGAGATCATGAGGCGGTAGACAGTCTGCAGTACAGGAGCGCCGCAGAGTAAGATATAGCTACTCTCGTCTCCTGATACACTATCAGCATACTACATCTTGCATTATGAAGACTTAGCTTGTCATTCAAGGTCATTGGCATGCCAGATACGCAGGTGGCTCGCAAGGACTGTTCGACCGATGCCATGCGAGCTTGATTGGGGCATCAGCATGAGGCTTTTGGACTAATGTTGTACACACGAGAATCTTAACGTGGGTTGCAACTGCACCCCCCTTTCAATGTATTTGAGGAGAAGAGAGAAAATAATGCTTTTGATACACAAGATAGAACAAGGGGTATTTATTTCTTCTGGTTCAACAACTTCAGGATTGTAGACTCGTTGTCTCCCACGGCCGCCTTGCCATTGTTCCAGTCCACGACCTAGGATCCGTTTAGCACCGCGTATAGCATTTTGGAAGGCGGAGAGTTGTGACCAGTTACATACCATCGGCCTTATAAAGCTGTTGGGGTTCTCATTGAACTTCTTCAAGGCATCCTTCTCATCACGAGCTCCGCTGATGATGCCGGGGATACCTGATTGGCCAACATAGCCCAGGATGGTCTGCACCTGATCAGATGTTGGGTGGTCCTCGGTGATGTTGAGTTCAAACGGTTCCCGCGAGATCTTGTTCTGCGCTGAGTGGTCGCTGGCCTGGTCAATCGTCGCGCCAGCTAAGGCGTTCGCGGAGGCTTGCTTCAGCAAGTTGGCAACTCGAGTTGAGGCCGGCGAGTTGGCCTTGTGGAAGAGCGTGATGATGTCGAGGGTTTTGTGCTCATTGACAGTTAGCGGACGGCGGGGATTTTTCAAAGATGCCTAGCAGAAACCTACAAATCGGAACATGCTGACGAGTCGTTCTGGTGCGCAATTGGGGCTATTATTGGTGACTGTTTGTCAGAGACAACTTGGTGTGTAAACAGCAGACGGGGCCTTGGTGACGATGGAGGTTGTTCAAATCGACCTGTCCCAATTGGGGTAGCTTTGACGAGCCGGAAGGCACTCCAGAAGATATGGTCCGTGCTCACATCATAGCGTGCCTGGCGATCAGCCTCATGATCCATCATGACAGGATACATGAGAATCTCCTACGAAGAGCATCACGGTGAACGTATATTGTTTGGTTGCAATAAAGTTGTATAAACTATACTCATGGTTTGATTTGGAATGTCCAGGCAACTTCATGCTGCATCTACTTGTACCCTTTGAATGAATACCTCCTCACTCTCCTGCGCGTGCCGCGTCGCACTTGGTAATTAAGACAGTTCAGCTATATACATCCATAACATGAAGCTCGAGAGATTGAGGAGGAAGCTCCAATATACGTAACTGAAGCCAGGCAGGAAGGGTTGTAAGATGATAGTTTCACATTCTATGAGCCGCTAGGTGGCGTACCTCTACCCAATGCCCAGAAATGATGCCACGCCATGCCCTTGGCAGCTACTTACCGGCACGCCTTTAAATTCGGTAAGCTGAAGAAGGTAAAAAGGCACAAGCTTAGCATCTCTATGACGTATGTGAATGAAACCCTCGGGTACGTGGAGCAGTGGGCTGTTAAGGCCTTTTTCATGACGTAGGAGACAAAGTCAATCAGTGGAGAATCGCTCATTGCACCGCATGTATGAAATGCTACAAAACCGCCTCTCCTCCAGCTTCAACGACCTCACAGAGTCCTGGATTTTTCAGAAAACAATACATTCGTCCAAGATACCCTGCCTTAGCACATTGAAATTGCAACTCGCAACCATGTCCGGAAACTCTTCAGTCGGCAACCGTGGTGTTTACGAAGCTGGTGATCAACGCAACGTCAAGCAGTCGGAGCTTGACAACTCTGTGCCCTATGAGGAGGGCAAGATCAACTCTCACATTGGAAACGATTCCAGTATGGCTAATCACTGTTGCTGCTGTATTGAGACATCATTGACCAGGTTATAGAGGATGAGCGCTCGATCGCAAATCGCTTGGCCGCCGAAGAGGTTTGTCTCTCTAACTACATGATCACTACCAAGGCTAACGCAGTCTCAGCGCAAGAGTGACTCCGGCGACGACCCCATGACTGCCGCGTCTAAGAAGGATCCTACCCTACCTGTGAGTGCTTTGTTGCAGTCTACGTCAAATACAAGCTCAGTACTAACGTCCTTCAGGCCAAGATGCACGGCAACGAGCCCTCAAAAGGTGCCAAGGTTGATGCCGAACTGCAGGCGGATGACGAGGAATACTTGAAACAGAAGGGCAAGAAATAAGGGCGCGACACGTGTATGAAAAGGGTTTACGAATTAATTAGCATTTAATTACATCCTACCGATGGTCAGCTTTGCTACTGATTGTGTCCGCCTCCCAAAATAAATTCCAAGCATAGTCGGCTGTTGAGGTCAACAATCATTTCAAGAGCGATCACGATCCAAGGTGCAGTGGGCTCGAGCTATGGTTGGGTTGCACATCGTGGTATGCTGAGCTAGTACGAAGGCAACGCTATCAATAATCGACACCTGTAGACATTTGTGTTAGCCAAACAAAACATCGAGCGAATATCACGAAGCGTAAGAAGTGATGCCACATTGTTCAGAATATGTAAGAAAAGAAATATCATGTATCCAGACGATTTAGCTACTCCGGCGAAAGAGAGCCATCGAAGAGAATCAATCGCAAATTACTCTCATCAGAGTGGTTGCGTGAAAGAACAGGAGAGCGTGTAGCTTACCATAATGAGAAATACTGCTGAGCATCGAGAAGGTGTCCTCCGGTCACCGATCCCTTGGAAAAGGGTTTGCGCTGAGGGAGGATGATCGGAAGTGTAAAGCTCCTGGAGCAATGAAGAAATTGTTTGAACAATTTCCGGAAAGGATCCACCTGAATGATTACCTAAGAGCTGTTGTGGGGTAGCGGAAAAACGCAGGGCCGGAGATTTTGGTTAGGGCAAGGGATGTTTTTCAGCCCGCACACGCAGATAGCCGAGTCAGCAAAAAGTTATTGGCGACTTCGGTGTGCGAATTCAACTAACCATCCACCTCCAGACGACAATCACCAACTTCCACTAACCGGTACGATACTTCCATTCACTCATCGCCAGCAATCTCTACAATCGTATCAGTCACGTTCAAAACGCCTTGAACTAACTAGAGTTTTCCCAGGCCACAGTCATCATGGGCGAAGCAGTGATCGAGGGTTCCAACTGGCGCCTCGTTGAGGTCGGCCGCGTTGTTCTCATCAACGGCGACCACCCCTTTGCCGGTAGACTTGCCGCCATTGTCGAGATCATCGACCACAAGCGAGTACGTTGCTTCCTACGATTCGGTGTTATGTGGGAGACAGGGCGGAATTGACAATTTGCAGGTTCTCGTCGAAGGCCCCTCCTCAGATTCCGAATTCGCTGTTCCCCGGCAATCCGTCCCCCTCTCCAAGGTTCTCCTCTCTCAGCTCTCCGTTGAGGGTCTGAACCGTGGCGCCCGACACGCCAGCCTGAAGAAGCAGTGGGACAGCTCCGAAATCGACTCTAAGTGGAAGGAGACCAACTGGGCGAAGAAGCGCGAACAGATCGCCAGAAGGAAGGGTCTCACCGACTTCGACCGCTTCAAGGTTCTGCGACTCAAGAAGCAGCGACGATTCGAGGAGCGCAAGGCTCTGGCCAAGATCAAGGCCACGGCATAACTTTGGTGGTTTAAAGCGGAGTCTAGGGAGGATGCTTGAAAGCTGGCATTAGATCGCGAGGTTGGGATTCCGGACAGGAAACGCATGGCAGCGGCATAGGGCTGCTGCATTTCACTTTTGCTTCCCATTCTGGAAGGCTGTATGTCACATTTCATCACCTGGATGAACGGCGTCGTCACGGAAATTCAGAAACCAAATGAATTTAAAAAGGCATTCAAGACCA
The DNA here is from genome assembly GCA_001021365.1 of Stachybotrys chartarum. NCBI lineage: Eukaryota > Fungi > Ascomycota > Sordariomycetes > Hypocreales > Stachybotryaceae > Stachybotrys > Stachybotrys chartarum. The sequence continues at coordinate 412,294 of LDEE01000006.1, forward strand.
TCAACTGCTCCAAGTGACTTCTGAACCACGAATCAATGCATCATTCATGCCCTTCTGTAGTTTAAGTGGGCGGACTCCGTCGTAAAGGCTTTGGGATTCACGGCGCACATCATGTCGGATTACCTAATAGAGTTTAGCCTGCCTCCTCCATCAAGCCCTAGAATTTCGCTGTAGAGTTTTGCATCACAAAATCGACGGACAGCTCGCAAACGAACAGCTCAGCCAAAGCCAAATCCGAGTTCACTTGCACAGTAAGTAGACAGGACTTTTTTTCGCATCCGCTGCTGTCTGCTGGGAGACCCTGCCCGAGGTTTCCCACATATTGCCAGCTACAATATTTGCTCATTGTACTTACTTGTGGCCCCTCAGTTCTAGACATAATGGCGAACCCCAGAGTCGAAGAGCTTCCGGACGACGAGCCGCAGAACCCCACCGTCGAGGAGCAGGAGGACAGCAGCGACGAGTCCGAAGTTGAGGCTGGCGAGGGCAACCTGACTGCTGGCTCTACTACCGTGGTCCACTCCCGTAACGAGAAGAAGGCCCGCAAGGCTCTTGAGAAGCTCAACTTGATCCGAGTTCCCGACATCACCCGCGTCACCCTGCGCCGTCCCAAGAACGTACGTATAGCTGTTCGAATCGATTATTTCACTTCGTGAAGCACCAATACGCGGTTGTACTAATGAGGAACGACAGATTCTCTTCGTCATCAACAACCCCGAGGTCTACAAGTCTCCTAACAGCAACACCTACATGTAAGGCGATCTGTACGTCACCTAGCCGAATCGTTGCTCACAGTTGTTAGTGTTTTTGGCGAGGCCAAGATTGAGGACGTCAACGCCACTGCCCAACAAGCCGCTGCCCAACAACTCGCTGCTGCCAACGCCGAGGCCGACCACTCCGGCCACAACCACGGCGAGTCCAGCAAGGCTGTCGAGGCTCCCGAGGCCAAGAAGGATGACGACGACGATGATGGCGAGGAAGTCGACGCTGATGGCCTAGAGGACAAGGATATCGAGCTGGTCATGACTCAGGCAAGCGTCAGCCGCAAAAAGGCTATAAAGGCATTGAAGGAGAACGACAATGACATTGTCAACTCTATTATGGCTCTCAGTATCTAACGATAATGCTTCTATCAAAACACGGCTTCATTGGGGGACACATGTAGGAATGCCTTCTTTCGCGGCTAGTTTGGGATTGGCTCTCGAGGGCTCAAAAGAGAGTTAAAAGGATCACGAGGACATGCATCTCATGATCAATAGAAGAGGAATGAATAAAACATCCTGCCACAGTGGCCGAAACAACGTGTTCCAGGCTTAGGTGCCGCACCTAGGTAGAGGTACGGGATCATGATACTCGCCCATACGCCACACACTGCGCAAATTCAGCAAGCTGCAGATATTGCTCTGGAGTTTTTTATTGAATTGTAGGTAATTGTTTCTCATCGGCACATTAACGCGAATGAGGAGTGCGCCAAATGCCGTTCGGTGAGATGGTCTCAACTTTTTAGCTCTCACGTGATTTCCTTTGGTTCCTACGCCGGGCAAATTCGGCAAAGCCAATCACGACCATTAAACAACACGTCCCTTCACTCCCTTACAACCCAAAGCATCATCAAAATGGCTACGGTAAGTTTTCACACGTCAATTGCCCTCTAGAGATGACAGTGACGCACTCCAGCATATCCACAAAGCGCCATTGGCACCGCGCAACCTACCGAACCCGATGAGCTAATTTTCCATTCCGCCCAACAGCGCAGCGCGGCTCTCAAGCTTGACTGGGTCAAGGTGACCAGCTCGCTGGGTCTCCGCGGCCAGACCGTCTCTTCTCTGCAAGCCTTCAAGAAGCGCAACGAGGACGCCCGCCGCAAGGTCCAGGTGCTGTCCAGCCTGCCCACCACCGTCGACTTCTCCGCCTACCGATCGGTCCTCAAGAACCAGGCCGTCATTGATGAGATCGAGAAGCGCTTCAAGGACTTCAAGCCCGCCACCTACGACGTCAACCGTCAGCTCAAGGCCATCGACGCTTTCGAGGCTGAAGCCGTGAAGAACGCCGAGGCTACCAAGCAGGCTGTGGATCTTGAGCTCAAGGATCTCGCTGCTACCCTGAAGAACATCGAGTCCGCCAGGCCGTTCGAGGATCTCACTGTCGTATGTTGGCCGGCTCGACTCGCAATATATCGGATACTGATATGTCTTAGGACGAGGTTGCTGCTGCCGAGAAGACGATTGACGAGAAGACTGCCCAACTCGTTTCCAAGGGACGCTGGATGGTGCCTGGGTACAAGGTACGTTTTCTGCTTTTGAGCGCTGTAACTCTGGCTGACCCCTGTTGCAGGAGAAGTTCGGCGACCTCGCGGTTGTGTAATCAGTATGCGTCTAGCTCAGCTCGACTTCCCTTTGTGTACTCTAGCATTGTAGATACAAGAACTCAAGAAAGCAGGGTCCTTTACTCTACCTACTCTCGCCTGATAATGTCAGTAATACCAAATGGAGCAAATCATTCATATAAGCCAACAGTCGCGAATATTCATGCACGTAGTTCGGCACTTGATCTTAGTACATATCTCCATGTTACTGTGACCGGTGTGATCCAATTCATGTAGATTTCGGCAACAACAGTGCAAATGCACACATCATGCACGCTGGTGACGCTACTTTGTCTATATATCTGGTATTTCTAGACCAGAACTCATCGACGATATTTTTCATAAGATGCATTGAGCTTTATAGCAGATTAGGGAGGAAAAGGCGACCATTCAAGAATCACCCTTGCAGAATCGGCCAACATGAGCTAGTCGCAGTCGACCAACCGCCTCCACTGCATGTCCGTTGAATCTAGCTCCGGAACCCTCTTGGGTAGTCACTGGATATTCATGTCGGAACAGAAAACACTCCTCAAAACTAGTTGCTCTGTGATCATATGATGGCTCCACCATGTTACTAGACGTCCCTCGAGCGTTCCAAAAATGCCTCAAGGCGTAGCATATTGCCTGGTCCAGTCCTTCGCCGTTGCGATGGCCGCCTGCTCGTTCTCTTTCCAGCTCTTTGCAACATCTGCGGCCAGAGGATCGTCGGGGTTCGGGGCTCCGAGCAGCGCCTGGATCGACAACAAAATAGTACGGATCTGGAGGGCGGGCGACCAGTTATCTAGGACGACACATTAGCATTCGAATCCAGCTCCGGATACGTCGGCTGAGGAGGCCTACTCTTTAGTACATCCAGGCAGATACGGCCAAGCTTGTCGACGTTTGGATGGAAGATCTTGGTCAAGAAACGAATCTTGGGCGGCGTCATGGGGTAGTCATCAGGGAGGAAAAGTTCCAGCTTGAAAACACCGCCTTATTCTAACGTCAGCCAACTCGATCCAATATCCCAGAAGCTTGGTGTCGACGAACCTTCGTAGGGAGATTGGGCGGGTCCGTGAATCTCGACATCGAAGTACCGCAAGTTCTCCTCATGAGGAACAGCGCTGATGCCTGGAACACTAGATAGGAATGTAGATTAGCAATGATTTCCTCGACCCGGCCGTCGAGCCGCTCAGAGCAACATACGGCTCGGCCATGAGCCTCTCGGTCTCCTTGATGATGCGCTTGGGCAGAGCCATCCTGGCGTCGTCTTTTGTTCGATTTGGGAACGTCGCAGTAAGAGCAAAGAACTCGAGAGAGGGGAGTATCGAAGCCGCTTGGTTGACAGGGCGGCGTTGCGCGTGATACGTGTGACGGGCCCTGGATGTATTGTCGTGTTTGGAGGGGTTTGTCAAGTCGTCGAGGCGGGGCAGAATGAGCGCTGAGGCTGTCGACGGCGGGCGGGCAGAAAGTGCTGTGTGATACTCGACACTGACCAAGGAGGGGTCGCTGTGAAGCACTGTTTGAACGATGCGCGGAAGAGACTGAGCGGTCGCGTTGGGAGGATGGAAGAGTCAGCAGCGCAGCACACAATCAAGGTTCATGCAAGTCTTCCAGCGATAAGCTTCCACGGCTGTACTGTAAGCAAGCGCGGTAGATGTCATGACCATCTCTGGACCTCTGCATTGGTACCTACGTACTGTCCACAGAAGCTCGGACCGTGCATCTACTGTACCTCGGAGGTGCAAGGTTCGTGGTAGCTATGCAAGGTACCTGTCAAATCCAGCGGAACAACGACACTGGGCAGTCGCTACAGCTGCTGTAAGTAAGTGAGTACTAACTCCGTTTAGCTTAGGCTCATTTAGCAACCAACCTCATACGTGAGCCTGGGGTTCTCTCACCCATGCATCTTCGTGGATGTGTCTTCATCGTGTCCATTTAAAACATTGCTATCGACTGGAGATTCACAAGGACCAGTGATGCTGTGCTATGATGCTATGGTTTCGATAACCAGATGACATCGCATTCAGCCGGCCTGTCACTTCCCTGTCGCGGGAGGGAGTGACGCCCCGAGACAGCTTCATATCGTCGTCGAAATGGCCCCTTTCGACTCCATGGCCGACCTCCCCAAGAAGGGAAAGGTGATCAAATCGGCGTTCGACAGCGAAAGCTTTGAAGCCGATGGCTCAATTCATGTCGATGGGTTCACCGGTTCAGCAACCATCTCTCCATCGGGACGGGATGTTGCGCTCGCTTCGTGGGTTTCACTTATCATCAAATCCTGAACCATTATTTCACAGTGACTGACGTGTTCATAGCCCGGATGGCCTTGCCATCATCGACTTGGACTCTCCGTACAACCCGCCACGTCGGCTTCGTAGCCACGGCTTGCCTTGGTTGGTTGTGGACGTTCAATGGTCTCCCTTTGCGGCGCGCGACTACTGGGTCGTGTCTACCGCAAACCATCGAGCACTGGTATGGAACCTGAATCGGAGAGAGGACTCTAGCTCCGGGGCTATAGAACACTCTCTCGAAGGGCACAGCAGGGCTATCACGGATATCAACTTCTCCGCTCATCACCCAGACCAGTTGGCTACTTGCTCCGTCGATGGCTACGTACATTGCTGGGATCTGCGGAGGCCGAGACAGCCTGCCGTTACCTTCTGTGACTGGTTTGCAGGTGCAACTCAGGTGAAATACAATCGTCAGGATCCGCATATACTTGCCTCATCTCACGACCGCTGGCTGCATATTTGGGATGAGCGCTATTCACGTGAACCCCTCAAATCAATCAGTGCTCATACCTCCAAGATCTATGGCCTGGATTGGAACCGTACTCGCACGACTGGCATCCTAACTTGCTCTCTGGATAAGAGCATCAAATTTTGGGACTACAACAGCAGCGGGGATCAGCCCGAGAACATCATTCGTACAGACTATCCCGTTTGGAGAGCTCGCCACACCCCTTTTGGCTGGGGCGTTCTGGCCATGCCTCAAAATGAACCAGGCGATCTCTATCTCTACGATCGGAGACGAGGACCGGATGAACCTCTGGACAAATACCTCGACCCAGCGGCCGTGTTCCCCGGCCACGGCGACTGTAAGGCCAAGGAATTTTTATGGAGAAGTCGAGGTGGAATTACGGAAGACGGCATGGACAACCGAGAATTCCAGCTTGTGTCGTGGGGCACGGATAATGAACTCAAGCTACACTGTCCAGACGCTGACGTACTGGCGTCCGTCGGGCACGTCAAAGGTGCTCCCGCGAGAAAAGGTCTCATCTTAACCCGCAAAGGAGCTACGTATAAGACTTTCCGTACCGTGGAGGACAGCTCAAGTCGGGACCGGAAATCGGGGACCATGAGTGACCCGCGAGTTGGCAGTAATAGCACAAACTACAGGCAGAGCGCCTTGACACTGGGGATCGGATCGTCAGGGAATCAACGTCCTCAACTTACTTCAGCCTGGCGAGGTCCGTCTATGAAGGCCAGAATCGCCTCGAATTCCGTGGCGGATCGAAGCCAGTCGCAGTTAGGGTGGATGAAGGGCATCACCATGACGAAAAGAAAAACGTCGGATGGCCAGAAAGGAGACCTGTCCAAAGCGACTGACATTTTTGGCCATGGTTACCCCGATAATGACTGGGAGGAGCCGGATACGATCCAGGAGGAGCTCTTGCGAGTCGGCAAAAAACTACCAAAGGTGAAGTTTGACAACATTGACATGGACAACCTGAATCTGAACGCGTCCCTGAACGGTCCCTGGGGAGTGGATGGAGACGCAATATTTATCCAGGTCAAAATCGACATTCCCACGCAGTACCCTAGGCTCAAGGCTCCCAAGTTCTTCATCGAAAAGACCTTTTCTATGCCACCAGAGACGCACGCCCGGCTCACACGCGAGATTCATCAGCTTGCGGACCAATTTCTGCAGCAGAAGCAGAATTGCCTCGAAGTTGCCTTCACCTACCTCTTGGGAGAAGTTGATCTCGAGTCCAGCACCACATTCTTCAAGAATGTACGTGACCTAGAAGATGGGCTCGGCGGCTTGAACGACGAGAGCTCCAGCGAAGATGAAGACATACCGACGGGCGGATCAGCCTCTATGTCCCAGGAGCTCCCTTCACACCACGACACCAACGCCACGCTGGCTGTGCTCAACCGGTCCATCGTCCCGCCACCACCCCGAACTTGTGGCGCTCGCTTCTCTTACGATGGTAGACTTGCCTGCTTCTTCCCGACAAAGGAGGAAAAGGCCAGGGCGTTGTTCTTGGTGCCGACGGAGGTATCCAAGGAGAGGCCGAGAGGGGAGCCTTTCTTTGCCGGCTTCGGCCGCATCGCTCTCGAAACTTCTTCCAAGTCCCGATACATGGCCGATGATGGATCTGGCACCGACGACCAGACTGATTCCGAGGAGTCTGAGACGTCGTCCACTTCCTCGAGCGATTCGGAACTGGAGTCGATGCCGAAAATGAGCCTGTGGTGCAGCACAACACGTCAGCTGCGAAAGACTTGGAGTGAAGACCGCTCGGTTCGATCCAGTGGAGGCGGAACCGGAACCGGCATTGGTACAGGAACAGGCACTGGCATCAGTCGGAGACGCGTCGGAAGGCCTAGAAATGTTGTGTCCGTGTATGACATGCGCGCAGATCTACCGTCCAAAAAGGAATTTGCCCAAGAGTACGCCATTTTCGGCGACGGCGCGATGGTCTGCGAGCACAATGCGGGTGTCGCCGAGAAGTATGGCTATACGGATCTGGGTAACGTTTGGCGGTACTTGGCACTCATCCTGCGCGCTGGGATTCCCTTGGAACTCCTTTCGGAGAATCACAACCGGGATTCCATCCTCGTCATCGCACGCAATGCGGTATCCAAGATTGGTCTACAGGATGCTGAACGCCTGCCGTACGACACAACCCCTATATGCGGTTCTGACCTCAAGGGCAAGGTCAAATGGGGTCAGCATCCGCTGGCTGTGAGCTTCATCCGCGACCTTTTCGAATACTATGAAAAAATTGCCGACATTCAGATGCTGGCTATGCTATCGTGCATATTTGGCGAAGCCTCAACCGACGACGCAGCTGCGTACGCCGGATCGCAACTGCCGCAGCCGGAGACGCCGCTTCCACTCAAGGCGCCATCCTTCTCCGTGGATTACTTCCCTATTGATGCTACCTTGTGGAACAACTACTCCAGGAGCTACACCAATTCCGCTGTAACCACACCCGGCACCCTCCATACGCCCATCTACCTGGCCGGCTCTCCAGCCTCGGAAGATGTAGCATGGCAGGGAGAGCCTGAGTCCAATTCGTACTCTTGTGGTGAGACACCACCAAGCAAGGGACGAGATGAGATTACCGAGTTGGTGGTATCTTCGCGCCTTTCCAAGTCGCCCAAGGGCAACATGGTTCAGCGGGTAAACTCTGGATTCGCTTCCGCATTTGCCGCAAACCTGCCTCGATCTTTCACGCGCGGCCATTCTTCGTCCCCTCCAACCCATGGGCGGAAGAAGACCAGCCCGGCCGAAGCGGTCCTGGGCAGTCTTGCACCCAGCACGGGCAGCCTGACCTGGGGCAGTGCGGCCGCCGCTGGCATTGCTGATTCAGGCGGCGGGAGGACCTCTCTGTCAGACGATGAATATCGAATGGAGGACGCGCTACCCCTCGTACCCGTGGACGTACACGTCACGGTTGAAGACCAGACGCTGTTCGATGACGATGGATGGCTTAACACACCGTTGCTTAAATCCAGCCAGGCACCTCTTTACGTGAACTACCGCTACGCATATGCGGAAATGCTGCAGATGTGGAATCAACCCTTGGCGCGTCTGGAGATCATGAAGTTCAACGTTCTCAAGGAGGACATGTCAGCGGTGATAGATGGAGGCTTCAGTGATCCTCATCTACCCTCAGAGGGTGTTGGCGCCGGCATGGCCCGCCCCAAAAGCGGCTCCTCGCCCATCGTCATGGGCAAGAAGGACCAGCTCCACTCGCTGCTCGCCTCAGGTCGCGGGCTAGATGTGACAGGCATCTGCCGTGTTCACGAGATCCAGCTCGAGCCCCAGCAGTACACGTCGTCGAGCAGGAACGTTGGCGGCGCGGTTGGCTCGTGCGACCGCTGCCGCCGCCGTGTCCAGAGCCAACTCACCTGCGTCTACTGCCTGGAGCCGGTCAGCGGCCTGTACCCGCCCTGTCTGTCATGCGGTTGCGCCAGCCACGACAGGTGCCTCGAGGAATGGCACGCTGCCGGCGAAACACTATGCCCAGCGGGCGACGAGTGCAACTGTGTAGAGGAGGCATCAAATGGCCAGGTGGAATCCTGGGCTGCGTTGCAAGCGGCCATGCTGAAAGCTCAGAAGCTGCCGCGACTCCCCTCGCCTGCCATGGACGACACTGTAGAAGAAGGAGTAGACGGCCACACTGGCTGGGAACGGGTCCACCGGGGGCTCCTGGGCCGAGTCGACAAGCCCGTCGTCTCGCCGACCACACTGAGCTTTGGTGGGCTGCGGAGAGCCACTGGCGACTGGTCACGGGCGTCGAGCGTCAAGCGGACCGAGCCGAGACCGAGTTTTACGTGAAACGAGCTTGGATGAGACTATTACATGTACGTATAAGTGTGGGAAATAGCGGGTAGTCAGGTTTGGTTTCGGAGGTTGATTGTGTTCCCGTCTTTCTGTAGTCCAACCGTGTCGCAGGATCAGTACCGCGGTTGAGGATCTCAACCACTGTATCACATCAAAGCAAGAGCATGTTTTCCTTGGAGACCTTCAAAATTCTTGTTGCTGTTTACCCTTGTTCCATATATACTTATGTTTTCTTGATGAGATTGAGGAGTGGTTCTCCCCTGTCAAGTCTCTCTAGATTCTGATACAGCAATTCCGCGAGCCTCGGAGTTATGCTCGTCGAAGACCAGCTCATATGTGGCGAGATGAATACATTGGGCGCCGTCCACAACGGATGCCCAGCAGGCAGAGGCTCGGGGTCCTGGACATCAAGAGCCGCGCCACCGATGAGGCCCTTCTCCAGCGCTTCGACAAGCGAGGCGGTATCGATGATGGGACCACGGCCGATGTTGGACACGAACGTCTTGCTCTTACTCATGATCTTAAACTGCTCGGCGCCGATGAGGCCGCGGGTGGAGCTCGTAAGAGGCGTGCTGATGACGAGGATGTCCAGGTCCTGGGCGAGGAACTCGTTGAGTTGACCTCCTGAGAACCATTTCGCGGGTATGATGCCGTCGGGATCACCCGTGCCGCTGATGGTAAACCCGTCATGTTTGCGGGACTCGGGGGTGGGCCGTGGTGAGTTGGTGAAGGCGTAGACCTCGAGACCGAAAGCACTGGCGAGGCGAGCACATTGGCGTCCAATGGCGCCATATCCCAGAATGCCCCTGTAAAGATAAACCGAGGTAAGCGAAAACTTCGAGATTGTGCTAAGAGTGCAAGATGTCGTGTGGTGAGTCACTTACATGCGGCGGCCAAGGCCGTCTTTGACAGGGAGATCAACACGCATGCGCCAGTCTTGGGCCTTTTGCTGCTCCGTGTACGCCTGAAAGTGGTGTGTAAAGGACAGCCAAGAGCCAAACACCCATTCCGCAATCTGCGGGCTACAGGATATCGGAAAAGTCAACACTGATTTGCGAGGGAACGGTTCGAAGCTGCGGCCGGTGCTGTGCAGGCGAGGTGATGTTGAGCAGCAGGTGGAAGGTGGGGGGGGGACCTTACGCATGGCAGCCGCTCGCTGAGCAAAACTGGACATCCGGGTTCAGGTAGCTAGGATGTTGAAGCCACCTATCAGAGCCCGCAGAGGCCAGCTGAACGAAGCGGACATGCTTCATCATCTCGGGCGAGGGCGGTGGGAAAACGCAGATCATGGTGACGCCGTCTTTGACCTCGGCAGGCAGCGTGTCGGCCGCGACCAGGTCATCTTTTCCCATGGGTGTCTGCTCCCATCGAACATCCAGACCAGGAAAGCGCGCGGAGACTCTTTCCAGCCAGCCGGGAGGAGCGGGCGCCCAAGAATGGACGAGCAGCTTGTCGTTATGGAGTGGCATGGTATCTCGCGGAAGACCCGGCAGGGAGATGTTGTAAGCGGTACTAATGTCTCGTCGTCCACTTCAGGACTTGCTGGACGATGGGTTGTGGATTTGGCGTGAAGAAGACGTTGAATTTTGAGCAAAGAAAAAGAGCAGAAGTGTGGATATGTCGAGGTGGTGTGGTCAACAGATTCGCTTAAGGTGGTCAACAATCCAGCCGCGCTTTCCAGAAGTCCATGACAAGAAATGGCTGACCACTTGGGTACGGCCTACTTGTCCCATCCACCGGTGAGTCGTCCTTTGGAACGCACGGCCTGGTTTGGACCCTGTTGAAAAGGGAGCGATCCCCCGCCGACATGAGCGGGGTGGGCCGACTAGGGTCTCGCGGTTCACGGTGCCGATGCCACCCCCCCCGGCTCAACCCCCGGGCCGGACGAAGAATCAAGGTTCACCACCAAGGTCGTCATCGTCGATGCCCTCCATCTTTGCTTGATCTCCTCCGACGTGCGGGCCTGTCCGAGATTTGACTTCCCCCACGTGTGTCTGGGTTGATGGCTGACAGTCATCGTCCCACTCAGGTCTTATTACCCTCGGTCAGAAAAATCTAGGAAAGGAACCCGGGGCGTTGTGACCAATCCCCGTAATGCCGTCACTGCTTTGCAAGAGCCAGTGCCAGGCGGAGTATCTTTGCTCTCAACAACGCAAGTCAGGGGGCGAAGAAAACATGGAACAGAGACGTTGAGGGACTTATGATCCGAGGCTTCAGCTTCAACTCCACTGTAGCCTGAAACCCGTTGTTGTATGGCCAGACTACACGCGAATCGGTGGGGGGGGAATTGGTTGTATTGATTGCTGTACCTGCACGTAACCCAAGATTCGGGGGACTCTCCGAGTGTCGCTGCCGTAGCGTTTGACATTCCGCAGTTCCGCCTAAGCCAGTCAAGTTGAATTCTAGTTTGAATCGAGTATAATCATGATATGGTTGGTCATGATGCTCGCGTAAGGAAACGAATGCCTGCCTTGCGTCGTTAGTCACTTGTCCGTTTCGTTGGGCCTTGATAGCATACCGTTTTGATGAAATGATGGTCTGGCGAACCCTTACAATCTCTTGAGTCGCAACAACGCCGTCATCCATGTACATCCTGGCACTTCTCATGATGCTCCCGGGTCTACCGACAGACTCGCTGCCAAGTCCTCGTCTTCGTCGTCCCCTTCCCACCGCAGCGAGAACGTCAAGGTCCTCTCCACCATGATCCATCGCATCCTGTTCTCATCGTTTTCGGCCTTGGTGGACCATGGCAGAATGCGAACCCACTCCTCAGTGTCCTTGGACTGTATGTACTGCCCGCTCATGAACATGATCTTGGATATCATCTTGTTGCGCCCTCGGTTCAGCACTTGGCAGTCCTCCTTGCCGCATCGACCCCCCTTCAGCACCGCTTTCGTGTCTTCCTCGTCCAAGTTCAAGGGCGCTATTTCAATGATGTTCTCGTCGATCCAGTATCGGAACTGACGCGCCGTCTTTCTTAACCGAACTTCGTACGGAAGGTTCTGGTCTACGCCGATACGCCATGACCGATCTACCTCCCCAATCTTGATGATCCATAGGTCCTTCAGGTTCGGAAACAGAAACTTGTCGAACTCTACTTGGCCAAAGTGCTCTTGCCTATACCTCGCTGTCAAATACGCCGAGTACTGGTGGGGGCCATCGACCTGTCCATCGTCGGGGAAACAATCCCAAAACACCAGTCTCTGTATTCGAGGCGCCAGGTTCTCCAGAGGTTTGCTCGGGTATTGGTCGGAGATGTTGGGGTCGCAAACCAAAATGTCCCTTGAAAAATTGAAGTACGATCCTTGACCGACCGGCTCATACCCCTGTCGACTTTCCAGCCGCGACTCGGAGTTCAGCTGAGTAGCCGAGTGCAACGGGTAAGCCCGGAGCTTGTGGACGAGGTCGTCGAGAATGACAATCTGTGGCTCTACGGCGCACGACCAGATCCTGAGTCGAAGCTCAGCCGGGAGCTGGGTGAACTTGGAGACTGCTGATTGACGAGATTCTGTGTCCGTCACCGTGGGACTCGCTTGTCTCATCGTTGATAGACCCTGCCCAAGCGGCCGATGGAGCACTAAGGATATGGCTTTCTCGTTCAGTAGATGCACATTCAGTCGCGCCTGGGTGCGTAGGGGGGAGCAAGAATCAAAAGGGAGGGCAAGGCCAAGCTAATAACATAATAACGGGAAGAGCCGGTCATCCCTCGTAAAATACTACGTAAAATAACCGAGACATGGCGCACGCACGTTATGTGTGATGATGGGGAGGCGTCCGCTTGCGGACTGGCATGCTCGGTTAGGGGAATAAATAGTTGATCCCATGAAGCCATCGTGGTTGATGCACCCTTGGAGTGAGACCTGGGTAACATGCACATCCCATGCATCGCTGATTGCTGTGCCGCAGCCACCAACAAGGGTGGCACACCGAGGGTCTGTCCACGGCGGCTAAGTGCAGGCCCTAGTCCCGTCGATCACTCGGTCAGCGGGTCAGCGTGCCAATGGGCTTCGAGCAAGCCGCTCTTTGATGAAGGCCAGGTCCGGATGCATCACCATGCATGTACCATGCAAAGTGTTCAGTGCCGTCATGGGGTGCGAGTCAGCAGCCGTTCCCGAGGCTGTCACTGTGATCACGCTGCATCTGCTGCTACCATCAGCTCCAGGCTTGCAGAGCAGTGCCAAAGCCCACGAATCGTCGTTGTCTCCAGAGGAGCGGGAAGGCGCCATGTCCGTTCGAGCAGTGTGGTCCGTTCCAAAACAGGGTTGTCTCCGCCTGGGCTCCTGGAGTAGTTAGCCAAGCTAGGCGAGCCACGTGCGACACCCTCTCTTTCACCCGTCCAGCTGGGAACACCGCTCGGGAGCCTTTGACCCAATCTGTCGGTGAAACGGACCAAAGCCTGGATGACCTGGTCTCTAGGCTCTGACATCCCGCGCCTGGTAATCTGATTTGCATGGTCTCCCTTGCTCCGTCGTCCTAGCAGACACGCGAGGAACGCGCCGAGGCCGATATGGGCTAAACTAGTGTTCTCGAGGTTGATTGTACTAACTAACACATCAGACGAAGCTGGACTACCCCGGTCCCATCCCAACGCGGAGTACAAGGGCTGTTTTGGTTAGAGATGGGCAGCCCCATCCAGACCCTCGTCGAGGAAGTCATTGACTAGTTTGGCAAATTGGGCAGCGTATTGATAGAGGAACCCGTGGCCGGATCTTGGATAGAGATGCAGCTGCGCATTTGCATTGCTGAGCTTGTTCCATAATGTCACGCTGTTGCTGGTAGGAAGGAGAAGGTCATCACTTCCTTTTCGAGGGTCGTCAGCATCAGTTCAGCCCACGGACTGCGCGCGTGTGGGCGTCGGCACACCTACCATTGGCAATGAGGACGGGCATGGTGAGCTCATGCAGCCGTCTGTAGGACGCATCCTTGGCCTGGCCGGGGTCCATGAATTTGGCAAAGGCTACAGCCTGCGTTCGAGCATCGGCAGTGCTCACGTAGTCACTCCTATCTGGGCGCGATGTGACCATCCTCTGCCACGCCGCGGCGCCGGCGGCCTGGCCCTGTTGGGAGGACGTGAAAAATGTCTCGAGAAAAGCCCGCCTGTGTTCCTTCTGGGTGACGGCCGCGCTCAGCTGGTTAAAGGGTCCAATAGGAGCTCTCGTCACCCCGTCACCAGTGCTTGGGATGGTGCCACAAAGGATCAAACGGCGCACCAGCGTTGGCGCATTGAGTGCAATCATCTGGGCCGCACACCCACCCATCGAAAACCCCATCACGTCAGCACGCCCGACGCCCAGTGCATCCAGAACCTCGACGTACTTGCGCGCCCAAGCTGCAAACGTCCTTGGGATCTCGCCCTCGGATCGGCCGACGCCTGCGTTGTCGATAAGCAGCACGGGCCGAAGCGCCGCTAGTGGGTTGATCAGGGCCGGGTCCCAATGGTCCATCGTGCCCCTACCTCGTCTCCTCGTCAATGTTTCGTTTGGCAGTCGAGATAATCACCAAACACGATGAAGCTGCGCGGTGGACCGACCTAAAGTGAGTGGGAAGGACGAGGGGCGTGCCGTTAGACAGTCCCAGTCGACGGAACGCGAAACGGACCCCATCCACGGTGACGAACTCGTCTTTGGCAGTCTGGTAAGTTGCCATTGATCAATCTTGATTTCCGGGCTCCAGCCGGGGGCAGGTTCTCTGTTGGGGAAGGGAAGTGGATGATGTGAGACGAGGAAACGATGGATGTTGGTTGGGCTCGGGCTCCTCACGGCTTGTCACTGCAAGGCACGGAAGCTAAGGCAGCAGCAGCCTGCAGGAGCGGCCCAGGCACCTACCGACCTTCCTTCCTTCCTCCTTCTCTGCAGCGGGTCCGTCTTGCCTGAAGTGAGGAAATCGCGTCAGGTGACCAATCCACCACCGCATTATCGCTAACTGTTGTGCCCAACACGGTCGTTGAGTTCCTTTTTCGACGTGCAGGGCGATTGGATATTGCCTGTCGGGAGTGAGAGACGGTAATATTGTAATCCTCCGAATCCGAACTATGGTTGCAATGGCTGGGGAAGAATGGAGCTATTCAAGGATTGACTGGGCTCCCGTCTTCCCCGGCATTGTTTGATTGCGGGAGCAGGGGAACCCGCCGTCCAGGCCGGGATAGAGTCCAACAAAATGATGATGGCTGCTGTAGCATCCCTGCACCTGAGGTCGGTCGTCACAATTCGCATGCGGCCTCTGCGCCGTGATTAAATCCATGGTACAGATAGTGCTGGACGTGCTTCATGCACAGTCTTCTCAGTACGACCTGGAGCATCTGATGGGCCTCTGGTGGCACGACAGAATCTCCAGGCAGTTATCGCGTAATGAATGACCAGCTGTTGGTGGCTGCGCTTCCTCGAAAGGCAGGTGCTTAAGCGTGTCGGAAACACTGCATGTGTTGCCATGCACGGCGGCAGTCCTTTGCGTAGTTGTGGAGAGGGAGAAGGGGGCACCTCAGGTCTGCTATGAGGATGCCAGTCGTGTCCGACCCGCGACTGCTCTGTGTTGGGGTCTAGTTGCACGACGTACGTGAAGTGGAAAAGGGGGAATGCTCGGCCGAAATGGCATTCTATGCTCGTTGGGATCTCACATTTTAAGCCGAGCTCCATGACGTATGTTCTTGTTTCCTTGAAGCACGTGCGAGCTCTTGGGTCGACAACGGTAGTAAGTAAGGTAAGGCCACACGTTTCAATTATGTCTAGATAATTGTCAACACGAGGCTAAGCAGCATCGGCTATAGGGTAGGAGATGTACCAAAAGAGAGCACAATTGCATGGCCCCACATGCGATGCCAAACAGCGGCGCCGTGGTCGTGGAAGGCCAGCCGTCGTTTGGAAGCTACAACCTCAAGCTTCGTTCCGCAACGAGGCAAGCAGACCTGGGCGCAATCCAGCTTGTTGCCCAGGGCAGCGATTTTCCAGTCTCACACGCAAAACAACAGCCTGAACTCGGAGACGCAAACGGCGGTCGGCCACCCACAATGCCTTCGCCAACCGACGACGAAACGCCTATGCCCCCGCTGGGCCATCCGTCCGGCTTCAGCTCCTTTGGCCGGTCGCATCTGTCCCCCGAGGATGCCTTCGTCACGCGCTCCCCTCGGCAGAGCTACAAGAGCGACGCCGGACCCGAAACCCGGCTTCGGATGAGCATGGGCCGCATCAACGGCGAGCGCAGCCGCAGCCGTCGGCGCAAGCGTGCGTGGAAGAAGCTCATGTGGGTGAAGCAGTCATGTGCGCCGGACCCCCTCGTCCTACCCGTCATTGATCCGAGCTGCTCGCTGACCTTGTTGTAAAGATCCCGACAACTATACCGACCAGGCTACCTTTTTGGAGAACCTGCAGCGTAACCCCCGACTGAAACCGTACGACTTTTGGCCGCTCGTTGCCGACTCCACGGTGATACTGCAACACGTCTGCTCCGTCATCATCTTTATTGTGAGCTTTGTTGCCATGTTCCAGGAACGCGTGTCGCCTGTTTCTGTGGTCAGCTGGAGTAGCGTCGCCACTTTCCTGGGCTGGCTGCTTTGGGAGCGATGGGTCTCCGAAGAGGAGGACCTGGCCGGGGAACAAACAAACAGCACTGCAACCTTGCTTGGGAGGAGTGGTAGCGCAAGACGGCGGGGCCGAGCGGGCAGTATCCGCCGGCCGCCGCCTTTACGAGCCGAATCCTCCATCGATGCTGCGACTCTTTTACCAGCCGCTGCCCCCTCAACTACACCATCAACAGCCGCGTCCGCAGCAAGTTCGACTCTCAGCTTAAGCGTTGGGATGAGGAGCTCGCATGCCACATCCACGACTTCGCTACTCTCACAGTCTGCGCCTCCCCCTCCGTTGCATTCAATTCCAAAAATAGTCCATGAGGATGTCTCGGATGCGCCAAATCTGATGCCAGGTGATGAGAATCGTACTCACCTTCGACTGAGTACAATCAAATCGGCACTGCTTATTTATTTTACGTTGCTGGGACTGAGCCCCATTCTCAGATCACTCACAGAATCTACATCTAGCGATAGTATCTGGGCCATGTCCTTTTGGTTACTGACCATCAACATCTTCTTCTTTGACTACTCTGGCGGGGTTGGTGTCAAATTCCCGGCTTCCCTCTCTACCAATGCCGCACTCATGGCCTCCACTGTACTGGCCAGCAGGCTCCGGTCTACCAAGCAAGCTTTCAGCCTAACACTATTCAGCATCGAGGTGTTCGGGTTGCTCCCCGTGTTTCGACGGCATGTACGGCACCGCAGTCGGAGGTATCATATCTTGCTAACCGCCCTGCTCGTGCTAGGAGCTGGGGGTGGGGTAGGCATGGTGATGGGCGACGCGCAGGCTGGCCGGTGGCCGTGGAAGAGCGGCCTCGTGGGGATGTTGGTGGGAGCTATCATCGCCATATTGGCCACAGGGGGCTGTAGTTGGTGGCTTATTGGGCTGCAAAAGTACAAGAACGAAATACGCGGTCCTTGGGACCAAGCGAGACCTGTCATTATGAGCCGGCCGCGATGGGAGTAGGACAAATATGACAACCTGGATAAACTGCAGGTGCAGCGGTCGCAGCATTCTTCCGATAGACTATTCCTCCGAGCAGATGGCCCCGTGGCCTCTCGGGAGTCCCAGCTGCAACAAGAGAGAAGTAGGCCGGGGTGAGCACGGCACGTTGGCATCTGTGTCAGCCAGTCGCGCATGGCCACAAAGGGGTTGTCCGAATGAAGCGATGTATCGGGGAGCTGCAGGGCCGACGCGTCGCAAAGAGCGCCGAGCTTCATGCAGCATGCCGACCCGACCGAGCACGAACGCCACGGATATCGGTGGCACGGCATCCTGCGCAATCCGGCAGTGAGACAAGACTGCCTGAGCCAAACCGCGCTGTGCAGTGGAAACACGCGCCACCACAAAGACAAGCATTGCGATTGGTTTAAGCAAGTGCCCATACTCACAGCCACGTCTCGCCTTGACTCTCGGCTGATTTGGATTCTCTCTCCTGCATTTGGTACAAACAAATGCGCTGCAATGCCTGTGCGGTGTAATCGGACAGCCAGCACTGGACCTAGACGAGAATTTTGTTCGACCGCAGCAGCAAGCAAATGTCGCCAACGACTGAGACTTCTAAGGAGAGAACAGCAGGTTCACGATCTGGAAATCCAACGGCTAATATGCTTAGTGATGGGAGATTTGGACTCTTACAGCAAACATTTCAAGAAGCTCTGGACGTCAATTGTGCTGAGGCCCCCTTTTGTCATAGCTGTATTTAGGACAGCATGCTAATCATTGGACCGAAACAGCCTGCATATGAGTCCTGGGATTAACCGAAAAAGAAAGTATGTCGCCACTGGCCACTGAGTGTACTTCCATTGTAGGCGATACTTGCGTCGACTAGACTGGGACCGCCTTAGCTGGGCTCCACGGACTCTGGTCTTTCAACAATTGAGGCAGTTGATACTGATCTTCTTGGCAGAAGGCTGCGTACTTGGGTGGTTGATCTACTTTTAGGTTCCAAGGCACTTGGCGCAGGGACAAAGACTCCAAGTACGAAGCCAAGACCAGCATAAGGACGGACCAAAAGGCTCGAAACAAGCATGCGAAAGACAAAGACCAGACCGCCTCCCCGTACCTGACTGGTTTGAGACAGGTCGGTTGGCCCGATGCATCGATTGCAGTGTGGGGTAGGTGGCAGGGCGGAAACGAGGATGATCGACACAGCCCGCGCTCTTACGTCGTCAGAGAAGAACCTGCTGCTTCAGGCTTCGATCATCACCAGTGGTACGCCTGGCGCATCTTGAGAACGTCCACGCGGAGAGGCAATTGAAGTGAGCATACGGACTCGAATATGCTGAGCTTGCGATGCCCCTGGGAAGATATGCGCTCGCCTTCAACGCGTCTTCTCGCCTTGTCTCAGACCCTTTCCCATTGTGCTTACACCCGGAACCTGGACCTGCTATTGTGGCGGACGTTCTATCGTGTTTGACCTGTGCGGTAAGACATGTATGCGGAATAGCAGCCACGCCATCTCCCAGCCGTCCCAATAGTGCAATATTTGCGCCTTTCAGCCGGCGTTGCCAAGGTGTCACACACACTCTGTCGTATTGACCATATGTCCTTGACCTGATCTTCCTATTGCCCCACTCGGCAGAGCCTATGATGGAGCTCAGGCAACCTCATACCTGGCAGGGCTCGACGTGCCGTTGACCGAAGACACGTACCGCGGTAGGTGTCCACGACATTGCCTTGTTTGCTTTTAGTATTAAAGCACGCGCCCACTCCTTTCATCCGCACTCTTCCTATATAGCCTGACGTCTGCTACCTTGCCGTTGCCCATCTTCTATAACTTCACCACTCGCTCAGAATCAACACTTACATCAACCACAACATCACCTTTTGACAGTCTCCGCGTCCACCGAGACCAACAACACCAACAAACCATATCAAGATGAAGACTGCGATTTACTTGATTGTCACTGCTGCCAGCCTCGTGGCTGCCCAGAACTTTGACGGCCAGCCAGAATGTGCTGTAAGTGTCGTGTGCCTGTGATGTCTTGGGGTCGGATCATTTGCAAATCTGAAGGCAAGAGGGTAGCTGACATTCCTGCCTGAAGGTGCAATGCTTGCGAGATGCCATTCCGCAGGTTGGCTGCAGCATGGGCGATACCGCTTGCCAGTGCGACCCTGACGTTCAAGCGGCTCTTGGAGGCGTCATCGCCTCCTGCCTGATCGAGGCATGCAACCCCGACGATCTAGGTGCTGCCCAAAACGCCGGTGGTGCTGCTTGTGCTGCCTTTTCCGCCTCAGCGTCCGGCAGCGCGACGGAAGGAGGCGTCACGATTCAAACGAGCATGCCTACCGAGGACGGCTTCACCATCCAGACGAGCACGCCGACCGATCTCGTCAGCACCACCGTTGTGTCGACCACCACTGTCGTGAGCAGTGAGGCCACCACCGACGCGTCCAGCAGCGGGGTTGAGTCAACTACCACGACCACGGCCACGGCCACGACCAGGACCGGAACCACGACAACTTCCAGCACATCGACTGAGTCCACCACTACGGATGTACCCGAGTCTACGGAGACAGAGTCCCCTACTCAGACGAGCGACGACAGTGCCACGTCGACCTCGACGGATGCTGATGGTGCCGCGGGTGCCGGCCCTACCATCGGCGCCCTGGCTGCCATCATTGCGATGGCTGTTGCCTTGTAATATGGTTTCCTCGACGGGAACTCTTATGTGGAAAAGAGCAAAAAGAAACGAGATGACAAGCAAGACGTAATTGTAATGGGAGACCTTAGCTTCACCTGTATTTATCGTGCCTCGAATGGATAATATAAGCCCAGTCCTTGGCCTGTTTGTATTCCAATCGACTACGGGCTCTAACCCCGCTAAATTCCCAACTGATCAACAGACATTGATGCAAGACCACGTCGCCATTCAATCATTAGGCAGCTGCGTGAGGCGGGTGCCGCTGCAACCACCCCTTCCCCATGTTTGGGCATGCCGTCACAGCTGACAAGCCGACGTATATATCTATCGACCTCCAATCACAAGTTCCTCTTCCCTACTTAAACACAGCCGCCGGGCGTTTTCACACGTAGGCCACCAACCCCTCAGGATGGTCAAGACCAAGATCCTCATCATTTCCGACACGCACGGCGTCAGACCCGAGCCCTGGATGAACTCCGCCTCGGTCCGGAGCTTCACCGAGACGGAGCTCAGTCGGCGCGCCACGTCGTCGAGGAACCCGCCTCGCTTCCCGACCGGGTTCCGAGAGCCGCTGCCAGAGGCGGACGTGGTGCTGCACTGCGGGGACCTAACAAAGTACAGCCGAGAGGGGGAGTTTAGGAACACGTTTGGCATGCTGCGGGCCATACGGGCGCCGCTGAAGCTGGTCATCGCCGGGAACCACGACGGGGCGCTCGACGAGCCGTTCTGGGTCCAGGAGCAGGGGGGCGACCCGGCGTACCCGGCGGTGGTGAAGGGCATCATCGACGAGGCGGCCCAGGACGGCGTCCGGTACCTGACCGAGGGCGTGTACACGTTCGACCTGCAGAACGGAGCCCGGCTCACCATCTACGCCAGCCCGTACACGCCCGTCTACGGCGGCTGGGGCTTCCAGTACCACGGCCGGCACGACTTCGCCATCCCCGCGGGCGTCGACGTGGCCATGACGCACGGCCCGCCCCTGGGCGTCCTCGACATGTCCAACCACGGCGGCCGGGCCGGCTGCGGCCAGCTCTTCCGGGCCATCCACTCGGCGCGGCCCAAGATCCACTGCTTCGGACACATCCACGAGGCCTGGGGCGCGCTGCTGGCGCGGTGGCAGACGCCCGCCGACGACGGCCGGCCGGCGCGCTACGNCGTCGCGCCTCGTCAAGACGCTGGCCCAGCTGTGGCCGCAGCGCGGCGTCGACGACGACGAGGCCGTCGCGCGCAAGACGAGGGACCTGGCTGACATGAGCGAGGCGAGGAGCATCGCCGTGGACCTGACGGGGGAGGAGGAGGCCGCGCGCGTCCGGGCCGGGGAGGAGACGCTGTTCGTGAACGCGGCCATCATGGATACGGGGTATTGGCCGTCGCATCTGCCGTGGACGGTGGACGTGGACTTGGATCCGACGCCTATGGGATCGCTACGTCTGTCTGAATGATTTTTGCTAGGACCTTATAGAATACCCATGAATACAAGCCTTTTCAAGCCCTTCCAGATCCCTATGCATTTCCAATTGCATTCTTCATTAAAATAATTTGCTCAAGAGAAAATGGTCGTGTCCTGTGCGGTTCTGATGGATAACCTTGACAGCCGCCCTACCTACTAGGCTTTGGTGCGTGATTAGGTAGCTTTTTGCAAGTGGTCACTGCGGATAGCTTCTCTTTCAATCACCTCCACCACCCTAGGTGCACCTTCTCTTCAGCAGCCCTGTCAAAGAACCTGACGAATCCAACATCTACGACACCCAGCGCTACAATCCGCCGCCATGGAAGCATCGCAAGACGCCGCAATGGACTCCCCGCCCGCACCGCCGCGCGACGCAGAGCCCAAGTACGGCGGCTTCTCGCGCTTCGAGATGGAACTAGAGGTTGCTGCACCCCGTCTCCCCAGACACCATTGCTACCCCTACGCTGTACGCTGATGCTTCCGCCCTCAGTTCGTCCAGTCCCTCGCGAACCCTCACTACCTGAACCACCTCGCCTCGCAGAAACTGCTCAGCCAGCCCGCCTTCGTCGCCTACCTCGCCTACCTCCAGTACTGGAGCCGGCCGCCGTACCTCAAGTACCTGACGTATCCCGGGCCGACGCTGCGCCATTTGGAGCTGCTGCAGCAGGAGCAGTTCAGGCAGGACATCATGAGCCCGGATCTGGTGCAGCGGCTGGTGGAGGAGGAGATTAAGGCGTCGGTAGAGTGGCATCGGTCTTAGGACAGCGTTTGGCCTCTACAGCACGCGGTTTGATGGGTTTTATTGGGCCCAACGACATGACATGACACGACAATATACAGCCTGTTAGTACTCGATATACCACACCATCCGCGATATCTTTAACAATGGCTCACGAGGGACAAAGACAGATGCTAGGATATCAAGAATATCAAGACCGCCATCACAAGATCCTCGCTCAGAACAGGTCCCAAATACCGACCCCCAAGCGCCAGCCAATCCAGTCCGCGAAAACTCCAGAGGGAAAGAAGAAAACAAAAAAACACCACCCGCTCCCCCTTCCCCTAATTCTCCTGCCAGCGATTCCCGCACGTCATGCACTTGAAGAAGCTCGTCATGGGCTCGTCGGCGCTGCGGATCTGGACCTGGAAAAAGGCCGCCTCGTCGCCGTTGCAGCCGTCGGCCGGGCACTGCACGCGGCCCTTTTGCGCGTTGTCCCAGGCGCCCGGCCCGCCGAAGACGTCGTCCTTCTCCTTGCGCTCGAAGGTGCGCCGCGAGAAGACGGGGTCGGCGATGGTGTACTCGAAGGGGCAGGTCCGGCACTCGAGGCGGTTGGCGCCGACCGTGTTGGCTACCGTGAGGATGTTTGCGCAGTGCGGGCAGACTGCAAAAAGACGAGGGGAAAAAAAGTTCCTGTAATTAGTCACACGGCAAGGATGTCGAGAAGGGAGAGATCTCTTACAGAGCAACATGATGACTCAGATACGCCTCAAACGGGCTACGACAAGACTCAGGGCAGCTTCTCCTATGCGAATTATCAAAAGCCAAGCCTGGCCTTGTTCTTCTCCTCCACGCAGGTCGGGATTGTGAGGTCGGGATGAACAGTGACGAAGGGATGTAAAAGCGCAACGGGATGGTGGGGTTGTGCATTGAAACGAAGATCCCCACCTTAGCGCCATGCAGGCCACTGATTACGGCCTACCTAGGGACCTTAGCACCGCTATTCCTTTCTGCGAGGTAGCGCTGGGCCCCTTCGGAACGGCTAGCCCTGGAACCCCTCCGCCCACAGCCATCCGCATCCGTGTCAACCGGGGGCGCGACGTCGACGGGACAAGCAACGGGGACCCCTCCATGCACTGCAGCCTGCGGCACCACTCAAATTGCTCCTGACAGCAACGACGAGCCAAGCAATAACAATAACAACGACACCAACGACACCAAGATACGTGCTTTATCGCATCGCTTGTCGACGACTTCCTTCTTTACCGGCCTGCGGTAGATCTAGTCTCTCCGCACCCCGTCTGTTCGAAGCAGCATCACCTTTGCGCTCCCGTGTTTCGCAGCCAACGCTCATTACCCGGGCAAACCACCTCACACGAGACCACCGCGAAACATGGCGGACGAGGAGCACGATGTAAACGAAAGCCCATCTCCCCCTTTCTTCCGGCATGACCCTTCAGAAAGGCCCACAAAAGCAGCACCGAAACTAACCCCTCGATGGCTTGTAGGGCGCCTCGGTGAAGGAGCTCCTCATCGAAGCCTGCCGCCGCAACAACGTCGACCTCCTCACCGAATGCCTCGAGGACAAATCCGACAGCGAAATCGCCAAGCTCCTCAACGAGACCACCACCGTAATGGGCAACCACCTCTACCACGAAGCCGCCGCCCGCGGTAACTGTCAGTTTCCTCCCCCCCCCCTCACCCCGTCACCCCTCGCCGGTGCACCTCCCACCTCGTGGCGTATGTACCCTAATTCGTTGGCTTGCAGACGAAATCATCGACCACCTCCTCGACCAGCCCGACTTCGAATGCGACCCCATCAACCGCCTCGAGGGCGACACCCCGCTGCACACCGCCATCCGCTGGCTCAACGCCGAGCCCCCCGCCCAGCGGCCCTTCGGCCACGCCCTCATCGAGATGATGCTCGAGGCCGGCTCCAACCCGCGCGTCAAGAACAAGGGCGGCCTCACCGCCCTCAAGCTCGTCGACCCGGCCAACAAGGAGCTGCGCGACCTCATCGAGAAGCACGACTACGCCAACCAGAACGCGGGCGACTTCGTCGACTCGGCCGCCGGCGGCAACGTGGCGCTGCTCGACGTCGAGGAGGATGACGACGCAGAGTTCAGTGGGAGCGACGAGGAGGAGAGGGCCGAGTGGGAACGGAGGAGGAAAGACAAGCGAAAGAGGTGATTGATCAGGCGAGCGGGGGCGTATGCGTATGCTGCTGTTTTTGAAGAGCGTCGTGAGGACTTGACGGAGCATGGAGCAACAAACGTGAGCATTTAGACCTGCTTAAAGATTCGAGACAGGAACACGAGTGTTTGCAAACTAAATCATTTATTGGATAAAGAAAAGGGGATATCTAGGGTCTTCTACTCATATATGTGTGCTGCACAGTCTCCTGGACTTGTGGAAAGGGCAACAGTCTCCATCTGCTCATCAGATTTCATGCTTCTGCTGTTCTGCGTGTATCACGGAATCAATCAAGCCAAAGCGACCGCCCCAAAATGTCCAAAAGAAACTACCCTCGTCGGTGCGCACTGGGAGCCAGCCCCCGCCGGCACTGGTATCCAACGTTGTCGATTTCGGACGTCGGCTTCTCTCATACAGATAGTAGCACAGCAACAACCAGGGCTGTTACTGCAACCATTTTTGCGACTGGCCGCACTTCAGCTCCAGCTCCTCTATCAGCTTCGATGTACGTGGGGTCCCTAAGTCGCCTCATAGCCGAATCCGAGAGTCTGCCCGCGTTTGCTAGCTCGTTCATCTCGCTGCCAAGCTGACGCAGAATGTCAGTCGAGCGTCCCGTGGGACACATGACGACCTCCCAGCCTCCTCCGTTGGGAATGATGAACGTCGACTGTTGGTCATCAAACGCGAAGCTGTATGCGTCGGGGCAAATGGCCTTAATGCTCCTGCTGTAGGCTGAGGGTTCGCATACATCGGGATCATGATAGTCGCCAACGCAGCAGTCTCTGTCCGACCCGGTCGCAGAGCAGGCGCTGTTGCACGGGGAGAATGCCGGGCGTTCAATATGATCGTCTGGGTATGGGTAGATGCCATCTCCAGGCTTAGTTGGGGGAAAGACGAGATATGGCCAGGGGCACCAGTTGCGAATGTTGGCGTTGGACCCAGTATCTTCTAAAGGGACAGGGTAAGTAGAGTTGGTAGAATATGTTCCGGTCGTGGCAGGGTCGTGGAGCCACCCAGTGGTTGCAATGCAGGCGCAGTTGGTTAGGTTTGGAGGAATGAAGGTGGTATTTTCAGCGGGAATGTAGTTGATGCCAATCGGGATGTTGTATCCGTCCACGAGTGATATGTCGTAGAAGGTCTGCGCCCCATTGATGCCACCAGCTAGTGTGAACTCGGCAAGGGTCGCCGGTGTAGCACCCTGATCATCGTCAGTGTGTGTCTTTAGACAATACGTAGACGGAGTGAACCTACGCTGAATTCGCAGTCAAGCAGGCCACGGCAATCCCCCGTCTCGCAAGAGCACGAGTCTCCGTCAACAGTGCAATTGGTCCGACCCCAAACCCGTCCTTGCCAGTCTGGCGACACCCATAGCTGCCTTTGTTCGCCAGCCTCAAGCTCGAACCCACCTACTCCAGGACCAGTTCCGGCTTGGCTAGTGATTCCCGGCCATATCGTCGAGTCACATCCATTCGTCACCAGTAAAGGGATCCTGCCGTCCCAGTCCTCTGGAGGGGGGCCCCTTTTTGCTGGAGGACCGGGCTTCGTCTGGTGAAGATAGGCGGCTTGCCAGTTTCGACTCGCAACGGGGAAGTCTTTTGCCTGAGCTGTACCATTCAGGTAGCCAAATGAGACTAGCACGGCCAGCAGGTGGCCAAGTGACGTTGT
The DNA here is from genome assembly GCA_001021365.1 of Stachybotrys chartarum. Classification (NCBI taxonomy): domain Eukaryota; kingdom Fungi; phylum Ascomycota; class Sordariomycetes; order Hypocreales; family Stachybotryaceae; genus Stachybotrys; species Stachybotrys chartarum. Next base: position 438,455 of record LDEE01000006.1, read on the forward strand.
GGTTGACGCAGTCCTATGACGGGTAGAGCTCCGCATGGTTGCTGTCCTCTTCCTCACCAAGATCCACACCCTGCAAGAGCGAAACAGAGACTGAGGTGTACAATATTCGAAACGACGAGATATAAAATCGAAATCGAGGCAAATTATATCTGTCGCGAGCTTGACATGACGCGCCTCGACTATGTCCTTGGTTGAAAGGGTGCGACGCAAAGGCACCTAGATACGGCGGCCTACAAGTTGACCAAGGCAAGCGAAATGGAAAATCGGCTGTACAGCTTCAATCACAAGCAAAGGTGTCCAATCCGAGTCGCCAACGAGGAGAGGTTGTCCAAGGGTCGAGGAGCGAAAGCGGGTATAAAAGACAGCAACAGCAGCAAGAACAACAACAAAGCGGGCGCTAAGGATAAAGGCGCGAATGATATAGCTGGTGAACAGGAGGATCGTGAGGTTTGCGGAGCGAAAGGCTACAGGTAGCCCAACCAGCGGGAACGCCTAGCATGACGATTGTCTCCATCTTGGCTTGCTTAGGCTGTCGCCGTTGCCGCAGGGGAGTTCGGCCTGTCCTGTCGATGGAAGTTGAGGTATGACGCAGGCACAACCAGGGCGGGTTGCTGGGATCATAACTTGGTTTGTGTGGTTGAGTCGCTCTGCCCTGTCCTGCCTTGCCTGTCCGCACGAGGAGGCGCCCCCAGGGTCCATTGATCCACCGCCCCTCTTGCTTGTTTCGGCCGCCACCAGCCCAGCCCAGCCAAGCCTGCTTCCTTTGTTCCTTCCATGGACCGCCAGGGCTCGCATCAGGCCAGTACTAAAGGTCAACTGTCAATTACCTCATGGGGGGCACAGCCCCGAGCGAGACCCAACGCTTGCGATAACGAACGACTGTGCCAGACGGCAGGGTTCATGACGGCTTCTTGTCGCCCAAGACACGCTGGCTATGGTAGGTAGGTTTGGTGGTACGCATCAGCGGCCAGCATCTTGTCCTTGCTTGCGATAGTCGCGCGGCTGTGCGGAGAGACCTTGATTGGAACTGGACGGAAACATGAGTCTGCGATGTCAACATGTAACAGGTAGGTATCTAAATTGATTGCATTTGAAGCAACATCGCATGCTGTGCGCAGTAGTCGGAACAGGCTGCTGAATCAATCGTCTATGCGAGCATGTGGCAGTCATAACGATCATTCACCAAATCCTTCAAACCTCCATATCACCACCCCAGAGGCCCATCGGCCCTCTACGCTTTCCCTTGGAACTCTTCACCCCACCCGCTGGTTGTGATCCAATATTATGTAGCCCACGCCCCAGCCCAAGCGACCCTGCCGGCTGTTTCCTCCCATCGTATTTGCTGCCACCATTATCACCAAGTTGCGACAACCTGGGGAGTCGTCCCGTCGTCTTGTAGGTATCATGTTGGCTCTTTCCAGTGAGCCGTCTCTATCGAGCCCCCGTGTTTTATAATTTCTTGGTATCCTGGTGCACGTTTCCTCGTGATTTCTTCATAGTAGAACGTCGCTTGCATTGGCTGCCGTTACCTGAAGCGTGCACGGCAGCGACCCATAACCTCGCCCTGGCACACCAGCTCGGCGCTGAACTCCGAACCGTCGAGCGTCAGATAAATGTCGAAATAGACACGGTAAAAGGTGCCTTGTGGGGTGTCCATTCTCTCGAAATCCTTCTCGAGGTTTTTGCGTGACAGGTCCGAAGTGAGAGTAACCACTTCCTTGATTCCTAAATTTCATGTTAAGCATTTAGCCAAAAACACTGGCTTCGACGAGACAACTTACGAGGGTCCTTGGTGTACTCGGGGCACACATCATCGTCGCAAGCGTACAGTACGTCCTCATACATGAGCGTAGCACCGGGTGCGACCTGTCTGAAGAACGAAACCTTGACGGGTTCGCCATTCTTCACCTTCTGTCCCTTCTGCACAAAAATCTGTCGCGTGAACTTGCAGCGGTCTTTGCCATCGAGCGAGGGCACACGGTAGGCCTCGGGATGATACCCTTCCTTAAAGGGTTGCAAAGTAGCCATGAGGTAGTGGCGACGGGCGACACGGTGGGTGATGATTCGTTCCGTGATGCCGGCAGTAACGGCTCCCTTGACAATGGCAGCCACGGAGTCCATGGGTCGAACCACCTTGGATTGGAATTGTGGTGGTACGTGCAGCTTGATCTGCTGGAACAAGTACTCGGATGCACCAAATCCACCAACCACCAGGATGTTCTGCAGCGTCCGGTTCTGCGCCTGGATTGCGATGATCTGGTTGCGGACCAGCTCCAGAATGCGGTTGACCACTGGCTCGAAGCACTGGAGAATCTCCTCGTTGGTGAAGGTCATGTAGCCCTCCTCGATGCCCGCCTCGGGGTACTCGGCCTCAATGCCCACGTCGACGGCCCACTTCTGACCGTTGTTGCGGAAGTCCGCCTTGATTCTGTTCTCAAAGTCCATGATACACTTGGCGTAGACTCGCCCGGCCGTCTTGGATCCGTCAGGTAGCTTCATCTTTCTGATCTTTGTCCGCAGAATGTTACTAAAATTGCGGTTCAAGGCCGTAGATCCACACGAATCACCCGAGCCAGCGGTACACTCGGCTACCGTGAAAGGGTTCTCCTCCTCAACTTCGTAGGCAATCAAATCGACGGTGCCACCGCCACAATCGACGATAAGGACGGCATCGTGGACCTTGAGGTTCAGCAAGCCCGTCTTGGAACAGAAGAGAGCAGCAGCTTCAGGCTCAGAGACGAGGGTCAGGCGGTTGTCGTTCTCGTCGCGAAGGAAGCCAGCCTGAATGGCAGCGGCACGGGTAGCCGCCTTGCCAGCATCGTTCCAGATGGCGGGCACAGTCAGGTAGTAGCGGATGTTGCGCTCCTCGCGGTTGAATACTTCGCCAAGAGTCTTTTGCAGGGCGGATCGCATCGCTTGGCGAAGCTTGAAGAGGTAATCGGCGGCGACATCGATCTCAGACTTGCCAGGTGGCAGGGGAGGTAAGTTGATGGGGTCAATGTAGGTGTTTCCGCTGAGCATCAGCTGAAGCTTGAACCATTCAACTTTCTGCACACCTGGCTTGGGGTAGCCAGTCGGAGCGAGAGCATCGGCGATGTCGGGGCCCCATCCCACCACTTTCTGGTATTGGTCGTAGTAAAGGACGGTAGGAATCTGTGACCGTTCATGTCAGCACTGGAAGAGCCTTTCTAATTTTCTCGAGAAGCTATCGCCGCCCACCTTTTGTTTTGTGTATGAACCTGCACCAGGCCACTCTGTGATAATGTCTTCCTTGGCCTCATTGTTTGTGGCAAAGGCAAAGGCAACACCGGAGAATGTGGTTCCCTAATGTTTTGGTCAGCCGCGTGTTAGTATGGCGCACGCCTCGAGCACCGCAGAGACCCTGCGGCGCCGTAGCTTCAATCAAACTTACGAAATCGATTCCGACAATCAGCTGCGCCTTGCTCCGGCTCGCACCCTCAACCTCGGCGGCGGGGTTACCCCGATGGAATTGCTGAGCGATGGGGCCTCCAGTGGGCGGCGGGGGACCAGGAGGGTACCCAGTCTGGTTGAAGCCAGGTGGCCCGCCGCCCATGGGAGGAGGACCTTGGCCCATGGGATTCATGTTGGGAGGGTAGCCGACGGGAGCGCCGGTTTGGATCGGGGGAGGACCTCCAGCCATCTGGGTGGGCGGGGTGCGGTTGGGACCTGGATTGGTGAGCGGGCTTGCGCGACCGAGAGGGGCGCCTTGCGGACCTGGAGGATATGAAGCTGTGTAGCTGGGCGGGCGGTGGCTTCCTGGCGGAGGCGGGTGATTCATGGGGAGACTGGTGGTGGACGTGGAGGCCCCGAGGGGAGGAGTCTGTCCGGGCAGCGAGAGCTGATACTGCTGTTGTTGGTGGTGCTGCTGGGGCGGCGTCGCAGTCGGTTGCCCAGGTCTCTGGCCAGGAGGAGGGGTACTGGAGGGAGGGGCTCCTTCGGGGCTCTGGATGCTGCCGGCTGACTTGCGTTTTCCGAACCCGAGAGCTTTGAAACGGGAGTTCATAGAACTCATATGGAAAGAAGGGGAGAAGAAGAGGCGAGGGAGGGGAAGGGAAAGGAAAGGGAAGAAGGGAACGGGATAAAGAAGAGAAGGGAGAGTAGGACTGGGCTACCCTTAGTCGCAAGGAGCGGGTGAGGCGCAGAGCCCGCAGGACGAGGTTCTGGGCTTGGGGAATGGGGGGCGGCCAACGGGAGGAGGAAGAATCGGCCGTCAGAATTTAGTAGCAATTCCTGCGAAGGGGTCAGTTTCGCATTTGGGCTCTGCTACCGGTAATATGGCTGCTGGTCTATTTAGGTGCGCGGTTCTGGGGCTGGGCTGGGCTGGGCTGGCATGGACTGGCTGGCGTGGGAACTGAGGGGTGGGCTGGACTGCCTAGGTATAGCAGGTGAGGAAGTAGGCGAATGGATACCTTATTCAGACAAACTTTGTGGCATGTGCGCGCCGCCGAACACTGTGGGTTATCGACTGATTGCTTGGCACGGGTGGCTGAAGGACTTGGGATGACCGGGGGTGCTGGGTATGGGAGCTGCTGATAGGACGACGATGGCAACCGGTAGCTGGAAACAACGGGAGGGGCACGTCAAGCTCGTGCTGACGGATCGGATGCTGCGAGAGCTCGAGCGCTGCGCACCTGGGGGCGAGGCTGATGAGATCGCGAAATAACCGACGTGGAATAGTCGGGATACCTGGCTGAAGGGAAAGTGCTTGGATGTCACGGCTGTTTGGTGTTTGCCGTCCGTAGGATCCAGGGAGGTGGGTATTCTAGTAAGTAAGTGTGGCATAGGGTCCGTGATCAAGTCCAGGTACACGAGAGAGTGAAGCTGTACTAGTAGGTCCAATGCGGCTGAAGGTCATGAATGTGCTGTCAATGATAGTGGTGCAGAATTCAAGCCTAGCGACGTTAGGAGCCTCAAAATAAGTAAGACTTCACTGGCCGATTCTATCCCCTCACGTTGTGGAGGGGTTCAACTTGGTGCAATGTTTGTCCGGTACATCTTGGGATAGGCTGCAGGGCTGAAGTAGCGATGTGGATCCGTACTGCAAGGTATCTTGCCAGACGTGACACTTGTACGCTGAAAGGCGGTCACCAGGAAGAGCCCGCATTCCCTGCCCTAGGACCATGGCTTCAAGTATCTCGAGCCAGGGCGCATAGCCCAGTACTTCTCGACACTTACGCGTCGTGTCTGCAGGGTGTCTTGCGAGGTACTTCTATTGCCTCCCGGGATGTGGTCTGCCACGTTCTCACGACAGTCGGCTGGAACATGACATTTGATGCTTCTTATTCGGAAGCTATATTCCATAGAGCCACCAAAAGTTCTATGGACGGACTTGATAATTCACGTGGGCACTTCCAGGACAGCTCAAGAGCTCAAAGTGTGCTGGAAGCGCCGCCTCTGCAGCTACTGTCTATGAGCACAAAAGGCCAGCACTGTCGGGCATCCATGGGCGCTTATGGCCTGATACCCACAGTTGATGGCAAACACCCTGCCGTCCAGGTCGTAGCTTTTGAACCCAGCAACCGCGAGCTGAAGGGCACCGAAAGAACAAATATACTGTCGCCAGATGTTATTTCGCTTCAATCTTGCCTGCAGGAACTACCGAGTCCATCGCACCTGACCTACAGCAATCGGGAACGAGATTGCCAAGCTGTTGCTCCGTTTAGTGCCTCAAACCCGACTGGGATACTTGTCGACCTACGTAGGACTTCCCTTAGGTTCGCAGGACTTCACCCTGTAGGACTTCGGGAGCAACGGCGCCACTTTGGTGCGAGCCAACTCCACCACCGTAGATGGCGATGGGATCCGGTATGGTAAGGTCTCTGAGCAGACAAAGTCTTAAAACCAAAGGCAAGTTCTCCGCGGTCAGGCCCATGTCGAGCCTGAGACATTAAGACTGTCAGACAATTGAGTTACATGATATGATACAGCGTTGTAAGGCGAGGATCCTCATGAAAAGTCTCAGGTAGCACCGAACCGGTTGCGTTCAAATGACCATCTATCGACTTGCTTCATACGATGCTGCAATCCGTCGTGGTCTATGTACTTGATCCTGCTATTCCATGTATCTGGTTCAAAATCCACTGAAGCATCCCCTAATTTTAGGACAACATCGTCAGCTGGTGGTGGCAGGACTTCCACGATCCAGGATGCTGACATGTGGGGCTTTCGAACCTAGCTGCAGTTTAGCCCAGTCTGTTTCTTTTTTTACAACAATTCTAGCCTAGACATGTTTGATCAACAAGGCATTCGCTCTACACTCTAGGTTGAGCATGCCGCGGCTTGGGAGATGTCCCGGGCGAAGCCATGCGTGGCATGCGGACGAAGCGAAATAAGAACTTGAGTCATGGCCTGTTCGCGGCCATTTGACGTGTTTGGAAACATGGCTGCCTCTGGTAATACACACTTGGGCAACAGTTTTCCAAAGGTGTTTAGGAAATGTCTGCCAGCAGTTTACTACAATGGATAGGACAAGGCGTCAATATCACATCGAAAACCACATACGGTGTTTAATAACTTCGTCAGGAGCTTGGATGTTCGAGACAGCCAAACATTCAACAACCTGAGTGAGGCTCACGTATTGGCCTATACCAACCGCTTTGCCACAAACATGACACCACCAGTCCTGAGCTGTCGATATGGAGGTGCATCGGTGGATGAGTGCCCTCTTGAAGCAGAGAAATCAAGGCAACTACTATGCCTGCCACATCACGAACGAGCTTCACGTGTCCTGGTAATCTTCGTGATCTGGGCCGTGCCGATAAGGAGAATCCCATGATGTTTCCTTTCTCCTGCCCGATGTCTAGTTGACATGGCGGACTGCCAATTTGGACGACGACTGTACTTCTCAAGGATGCCCGTGTGATGACTACGATTCTACCCGATATAAAGCGGCTCCATGCTAGATATCATGCCACAGCTGCATTATGCACCGGCGCGTATTTTCCCACGGGCGTGGTTGAAGTCATCTCGCCGAAAGCGACGGTTGAGTAATGAAGCATAACATTTCGCCACTATCCTCAGCACCTTCGTACCGTAGATAATCTTGATAAGGAAGGTGGTTTCAGATGGATCATGGTCTGTGAGGGAATTGGCATTCACGGAAGGCGGGGATCGAAGATTAACAAGATCGATCTTCGCGCCGTGCTTGACTGCTTGGGAGCTTCGCGTCGCGTTGAGAAGACCAAGTACAGTTCATGTTAGGAGGTGTTACGTTCAACGGAGTGTAAGGGCTTCTTAAATGGCGTGAATGGGCTTGGAGCCTGGTGTGTGCTCAGCCCCAACATGGTTGGTGCAGAGCACATAATGCTAGAGAAGTGCGCGCAGAAGACCCTCGGTAATCCAGACGGCGATGAAACATGAGGTTCGCGTTTGGCGCTGTGAGCGACAGGCATAGCTTGAAGCCGCAGGTTGAGGCCACTTTGCCTCCCCCACCAGGAAGGCAGTCCGGCCAAGGAATTGTGAGGTGGATCGTGAACGACCATGGGGGGCAGACGCTTGCATGGGGGTTGGTATTTTACAAAGAAGTTGGAAACAGATGATGGATGGGGCACGGCGACCGCCTTTCTGCGTACCTTCACCACAATACCACAATACCACAACACCTCGGCCTTCCTACTCTTGATCAGACTACGGCGAAGTTTTGCATCGCGGCCAGTCATCCGTTGATAGGCAAGGCGAAGTCGCTGCCACTCCTCCACCGCATCGTCATCGTTCGTCTCAGCGGCCGGGAGCGAGGCACAGTTGCGGGGTGGCACAGTTCCAACCCTGCAGGGCACTGACCGAGAGAAGAACGAGCGCGAAGCACGCATGAATAGGTTCACTTCACCATTCGACCGCTTTGTTTCAACGGGGCATTGTGCTAACTTACGTGAATGGAGCGGCTGGTCAATAGAGTCGATGTAAGCCTGAGTATTCTTGCGTCGTGTCAGTTTTGACGGCCAGCAGCACACTCAGGTTTTCAGACTGGTTGATTGCCTTCAACCCACGCCTGGTGCAAACCACTCGGGTTGACGACGGCTCTCCTTCGCTCGTCCGGAAGCATATCGCTGCATCTCTTCGTCCCGGCAGCCTTCTCACACCATCCTTTGCTTGCTGTATCAAGATATCGACAGGCACAGTTTCACCTGCTTGCTGCTTTTTTCTGGACACGTCGAATTGCGCGGCGACGAGAGCCCGGCTCGCACCGTCCGAAGCGGTTCCACCAGCAGGAATCTACAGGGGTGGGGATCGTGACGGCCAACCCAGCAAATTTGTCCAAGCAAGTGGTAGTTGGGAACGGGCCGTTTCTGACGTAACCGGGTCGACTGGCGAACACCAAGCATCGGCGCCGACGTTGTTAGCGAGGGCTACCCATCGCCCTTCTCCCCTGCGCGCCTCCACGAAGCCGCCGAGGCAGGCCGCAGGCTCCCCCAAAAGGTAACGGCAGGGAACAAGCTTCGTCGTCATTTAGCACAGAGGCGCAACGTCCCAAGCGCCGGGTGGCGCTACCATTGCGAGGTAAATACCTCCTGCGCCCGGAAGGCGTGGGAGGAGAGTTTTGACCTGGCCCACGGCACTGCAAATAGCTGCTTTGGCGGGACGACATGGACCGGTCCATGAAGAAGCAGCGCAGGTCGACGACATCTGCAGTCTTCGGCAGCCTATGGTCCGTCGTTGCTCTGGTGTTGTTTGTCACGGTACGTACACGCACGTGAGAATCCCCAGCCGCCCGTTGCCTCTATTCCACCTCCCCCCTACCTTATCGTTTGTTGTCTGTCTCAGATGGTGGTGGATGATCTGATGCGACCAATCTGCATTGCATGGATGCATCCAAGTCCATCTTTGGCACTAGGCCTGGTTGGAACGGCCGATTGTGCAGCGGGGCTTTGGCCTGGGCACTCGGCGAATCTCCCCCGCACAGCGCTGATGATCCCTGCACCACCCATCTGAAGACTGAGCTCCCCCAGGCCAAGCCACTGACACCAAAGCAAAATAGCTCGCCCAGCTCATCCGTGACGCCAAGCTCCAGCCCATCATCCACCTCCATTCGCCCTTCTCCCTTCGTTCCTCACGTTCCTCCTTCTTCACGAACCTGCGCCTGTGGTCTTCATCCTCGCTCGACGTCGCATCTCCCGTCTGTCTGAAACCAGAGCCTTTCCCCACGATACACCCGACCTCGGCGCCCCTCACCATGGCTCTCGCTACCGAGACCAACCAGGTCGTCTCCCAATTCGAGCTCACCTCTGCCGACGTCAACAGCCATGTCAAGGAATTCCTCAGGCAAATGGGTACGACTTCTTTCCCGCCTATTTCATTCGCCTGTACCAACCAAGAGAACATCTACTAACGCTTCAACTTTTACTATAGGCGAGGGGCTGGAGAAGGACGGCACCAGTGTCAGCCAGATCCCGACATACGTCACAGGCGTGCCCAATGGCACCGAGAAGGTGAGCTCCAACCAGCACGTTGACTGCGCTGGACTTTGTCAACTGACCTTTGGCCGATTCTAGGGCCTCTACCTGGCTGTTGATCTAGGCGGCACCAACTTCCGTGTTTGCTCCATCACGCTCAATGGCGACACCACCTTTAACTTGACTTACAACAAGGTCGCCATCCCTAGAGAGCTCATGGTCGCTAAAACTTCCAGCGAGCTTTTCTCCTTCCTTGCTAAGCAGATCGAAGAGTTCCTGAAGGAACACCATTTCGATCATTTCAGCAGCCACCTCCATCGTCGCGCAACCGGCACCAGCCCCGAAGGTTTCCGCGATGAACACATCTTCCGTCTCGGTTTCACCTTCAGTTTCCCTGTCCGACAGCTCGGCATCAACAAGGGCGAGCTGATTCGCTGGACCAAGGGATTCGACATTCCCGACGCCGTTGGCAAGGACGTTTGCGCTCTGCTCCAAACCGAGATCGACAAGCTCCACCTCCCCGTTCGAGTCGCGGCTTTGGTCAACGACACCGTTGGAACCCTCATGGCACGATCTTACACATCCACAGGAAAGCATAGGTCTATTCTCGGCGCCATCTTTGGCACCGGGACCAACGGCGCGTACATTGAGAAGACTGCCAACATAAAAAAGCCAATCCAGGGCGAGTACGACACTTCGACTGGCGAGATGGTGGTCAACACCGAATGGGGTTCCTTCGACAACCAGCTCAACGTCCTTCACTCCACCCCATGGGACGTTGCACTCGACGCCCAGAGCGTTAACCCAGGCCTGCAGAGGTTTGAGAAGCGGGTGTCGGGCATGTTCCTTGGTGAGCTCGTCCGCTTGGCTGTCGTTGATATGATCAAGAACGAGGCCACGGGTCTTTTCAAGGACGTCAACTCGAGCTTCAACGACTGGGCAACCACTACCAACATTGGCCCCCAGTCTGACATTATGAAGCCCTGGGGCCTGGACAGCGCAGTCATGTCGGTGGCAGCAGCGGACAACACGCCCGAACTATCCACTCTTCGCCAGGAGTTGGAGAAGCTACACATCTACACTCCTTCGCTCGAGGATGCACAGGCTTTCAAGTCCATTTGCAATGCAGTGGGCCGCCGCGCGGCGCGCCTTTCCGCTGTTGCCATTGGTGCTATTGCCATCCAGTCCGGCAAGCTGGACGATCCCGACGAGCCGGTTATCGACATTGGAGTCGACGGTAGCTTGGTGGAGCACTACCCTTTCTTCCGAGACATGATTTACGAAGCGCTCCGCGAGATCGATTCGATCGGCCCCAAGGGAGCCGACAAGATCCGCATCGGCATTGCTAAAGACGGTAGCGGTGTTGGAGCTGCCCTGATTGCTCTCGTCGCTTCGTCCATGGAGAAGCCCGACGACTACGAGAGCATCATCAAGGGTCTGGGCCGCAATCCCAGCTCCATCTTCTCTATCAGTATGTCACACCAGTACTTCCTCTTGATGCTTGCGAGCCCAACGACTGACAATTTCCACAGTCAACGACGCACCACCCACCACCACTGCTCTCGTTGCTGCCGGCATAATCGGAGCAATTGCCATTGGTGTTACATGGTGGAACCGACGACCCTGAGTACTTGGCGTTTGGTCTTTGTTTGCAGAGTGCGGGTCATGTTCATGGGTTTGCATTTAATGGCGTGTTCTATGTCGAATTTGCTCCAAAACTGTACATATGAGGCGGGATCAGGTCCTAGGCTAGGTCAGCCAAGTTTAATATGGATCTTCAGCCTATCAATGCCGAAGCCAGCCAATGTGATCTCTAAAGCCTCCGTGATCAATAATCACAAGAAATCTATATTGAGCTATACAGTCAGAAGGCATCTTGACTGTAAGCTGTGGCATATCTCGCTCTTTTCCCACGGCCAGCTTGCCACAAATCGATGTTATGCTGACTGAGCATCACGCACTGTTCTGAGGCTTTAGCCGGATCCCGCCTGTCTAAAAATGCCTTGATCGTAAATCATAACATGTTGCATCTCCTCCTCATAATACTCGTCAGTGGGTAGCCGAGCTAGTTCCCGAAGGCTGCAGCAGGATAAGAACGATCCTTCTTCTTGCGGGCCGTGGAACTGCTGCGGGAACTTGCACCAGACACAGGCTCGCTGCCGGTCTTTCGAGGGGGTGCGAGGAGGCCTGGCGCCATGTCCGCCGGGAGGTCGTTCCACTCACTCTCGGGGCGCAGTTTTTGGTATGACTGGCTAGAGGATGTCCTTGACAGAGGGGATATGCCGTTCTTTTCACGTGAGATGGCAGGAGACAAAGCGGCCATGCCAGTGGAGGGGGTGCTGGTAGAGGCTGCACGGAACGAGGACATTGCCTGTGCCGTGGCAGACACTGGCCGTCGCACATGCCATGCGGAATCGGGCCTTAGTTTTATGTAGTATCCCTTGATGATCGGCTCCTCGCGTTGGAAGCCTCGCCCCTCGTACCACTTCAACCCCTCCTCGTTCTCGGTCCACACGTGGGCTGTCACGGCTGTGAGGAATAGATTCGGATCGGCGATGGCGGTCGCAACTACGTCCTCCAGGGCGGCGCTGATGAGACCCTTGGAGCGGTACGGTGCTAGGAGACATAGAGATTGGATGTACAGGATGTGAGGCATCTGGCCGGTGCCTTTGGCCTCGAGAGCCTGCTCCACGCGGCACACTATGCCGCCAACGACCTTGGGCTCCTCTCCATCGTGTTTCCAGGTAATGACTCGCGAGAAGGGGCCCGAGGTCGTGGGGTCGGTGGCTCGTTGGTAGAAGGCCTCTGGGTAGCTCACGGGCAGCAGGAGGGCATTGATGCGACGGAAGGCGTTGATGTCATCGGGAGTGATTCGGCGTACTGAAGCTTCGGGTGGGAGTTTCTCCAGAGCTGGTGGTGTAGGCAGTCCAGGGGTAGATGTCGAGGGCAGTTGCGAGGCAGTATCAGGCGACGGAGACGGTGCAAGCTCGGCGTGAGGAGAGCCTTTGGCGGCTGCCGTTGAGCTCTGCGTCGGCGGCTGGACGTAATTGGGGCCTTTGGGATGGAAAAACGCGCGAAGTGAGGACTGAGAGAGCTTGCCCGACGACGCGGTGGACGGTAGAGACATATTAAGAAAGAAGGAAATCGGTAAGGTCTAAAGTTCAACGGATGGGTATAGAAGAAGAGAATTGAGTTTGAGGGAAAAAAAACCAACGGGTGAAGGAGTAGTGTGGCTTTTGTATCACAACATGGCAGATCTCCCTTGAAAGCAGTTTTAGGGATACGAGTTTGTGAAAGGACACGAGTCTGGATGGAACATGGAAACGGCTCGGGAAGTAAGGTGGCATATGAGGCCAAAGGTTGTTGAGCTCTCAGGCACTGGGCGGGCAGTGAAGGAGCAGGCGGGCTAGCTTCTTAGCAGTATCAGCCGGGAGGTTCAGGGTACATGCAAGCCAGCGCGGGCCGTGCATGGAAGGCAAGTACCGTGCGGAATCGTCATGGTTAGTGCTTTCGGGCTTGCTGCACGCCAGTCAACACTGGGGCAACAGCATGAATAGACCTGGTGCGAGGCTTTGCTCGGTTCTTGCTGTACGTTAGATGCCATTGGGAAGAGGTATGTATTTCCGTGACCAGAGAAACTAACGTGAATAAGATCCGAGTTTATATGGCAAGCCCAGCGGCTGGAGCACTACAGCATGTTGTTTGCCGTCTTGGCTGACCGTTTTCGGCAAGAGAGAGTTTGTTTGTTGTACGACCCCCTGAATCCACTGCGCAGCGCCCCTCACGGTACTACTGTTGGATGGCTGAACTGCATGCCACTTATCTCTAAATGCACCCAACATTGAGACTCTGTGAGCGGTAACGTGAACGTGAGTTGGCAGAGAGAGTGTCAAGCCAAGGTGAATACTACAAGGCAAATTATTAACAACCGACCTGATTTATCAGCGTCTTCGGCAGTAGCCGGGTGCCTCAAAGATCCAGCCCCTGAGCAGCAGCGTTGTTCCTTGCGCCTTGGGGAGAGACGAAACGGTACATGGCGACAAAGTCCCCTAAAAAGCAACCCGAACTCCACCTAGCGTCATTTCGGAAAGGCTGGCGAATGTTCGCTGCACAAACTTTGCGTGCAGCTTTTCTTTTCCTGGGAATCCCTGAGGCTCGCTAAGGTTAGTGGACCGATCAACTCGTGCTGTAGCTAAATTGGACCTGGGGAGCCTCTCAGCCATCTTAAACTTCCAATCTTTTCAATAATCCCCATCATCCATCTTCTCGCCGAACCGAACAACTACCTCGCCTCTGAGCCTCTCCGCCGAGACTTGGAGGAATCCCAGCCACAGCGGTCCTGGTCTCAGGGACATGCCAACCACGGCCGCATTGCGACCCGACCAGAACCACAGCGCCTGCCATCAACCAACCCTCCACTGAGTTCCCGGGCCTTCTCGTCCGACGCTGCTGGCCCTCTCCGGGTCCGGAGCCGGCATCCTCACCACCACACGCACCCACGACCTAGTTACACACCCGGCGCTGGTGACGATACTCTGACCCCTTCTCAATGCCTGCGGCCAAACAAACGACCATGAATGCCACGACGGGCAAGGCGGGCGTGGTTCGTGCTCGTGACGATGCCAGCCCCATGGACAAATTGGTAAGCCTTGGAACCCGGGCAACCATACTGGTTACTGGGACGCTTTTTGCCGGCGCTCGTGCATTCTGCGACCCGGCCATTAAGGAGCACCTGCGTCACTTGCTCGGTGGCGCTGTCCCTCGTTCTGCGGTTTGCTAACACGGTGCTCTCCCTGCGCAGGCCCATTCCGTTCTCGACGACGTCCTGTACAACATCATCAGCGACCTCGTCATGAAGACGCATCGAGACGAGAAGGAGGCAAAGGCCAAGACGGCTGCGATCAAGGTCGAGAAGATGGCTTCAGACGCATCCGAGAGCTCAACGCCCGATTCTAGGCCCGACGTACGGGTTGAAACCGATGCGGCCATATACGAGGACGGCCGTGTGCTCCTTAAGGGCAACCCCATCGAGACCACAAAGGACATCCTGTGTCCCAAATGTCATCTTCCGCGTCTACTAAGCCCCATCGATGGCAAAGGGGCCGAGAAGCCGGACCCGACGATTACATACTGCAAGAAGCAGCCGTACATTGACAAGCTTGGATGCGACATATATGGGCAAAGCTGGGTTGGGCCAGGGCCGGGCAGAGGCAAGAAGAAGAAGGATATGGAGAAGAAGGAGGACTCAGCTCCGGACCAGAGGCCCCCGAACGTCTTGTCCTTTCCTTCGGCTACATGCAGCAAATGCAAACGCTGCATCCTCGTCACCCGGCTCAACAACCACATGGGATCGTGTATTGGCAACAGCGGCAGGAATGCCAGTCGGGCGGCGGCTCAGAAACTGAGCAACGGAACGCCGCAGAACGACCAAACACCACCGTCGTCGCAGAAGCCAACTCCTGCACCTGGCTCTCGTGCTGCGAGTCCGAAGAAGCGGGAGGCGAGCGATGATGAGGACGAGCAGGAGAATGGCCACAAGAAGAAGAAGATGAAGCCCTCGAGTACGACGAAGAAGGTCATACTCAAGACGAAGCCGAATCTCAAGAAGGAAAAGACCCGAGAGGGCTCCCACCTGAGCCAGGAGCAGAAGGCAAACTACACAGACGTGCCGGACTCGTCTGTTGAAGTGGCGCCGAAGAAGCCCATGCCCAAGGGCATCAGTCCGCATAAGAAGCTCAAGGCACCGAAGCTTCCTCCGGGCCCTGCCATTTCGAAGCATCAAAAGGATGAGATTGAGTCCGAATCATCAGAGACGCTCTCATCTCCACCTCGACCTCGCTAAGATGCCTCCTGTTCTCGCACCTTTACTTGAAACGAATTGCTCATGATGGGTAAAGCTGTGTTGCTTCCTTCAAAGACCCCATGACGAGACACGGAACAGTAGACATTCAGATTTGAGAGTCTTGGCTTTGCTCAAGCACGCGCTGCGGTGGGCAAAGCCTTTCACATTTTCGTATCACATTCACCAATCTACCAGGGTTGGACATTCACCACACACGCAGATGCGACTACGAGGGTGGCAGCATCTCATCATCTCCTCATCTGTATTACCCCCGGACTCGTATTGCATTGGGACGAGCGGCGTGCATTTGGCTTTGGCCTCTGGCGAGGCATATTGGTTTATCTCCGTACCGGCATTTTCCAGGAAAAAGAATGGTTGGTTCCATGGATAGGCGTACCGGAGTGTGTTGCGTTGCTCTGCTCTTGTACATGATGATTTAGCAGGTCCTTTCCCTCTACCTCTTATACACAACCACCTCTGGTGGACACGAGCCGCCGTGAACTGTACATTGTCTTCAATACATGCTATTAGCTACTCGTGATGCCTCGGTGGAATCTGTTTCATTGTAGCTGTGTAATGGATATGCTGAAATGTACAAGTTGAAGCACTGCGTACAAATCTGCCGCGTGCAACGCCCCCAACGCCATACGTGCCCGTGACCAATTTTTGTTATCCGTCTTTATGATTCTTCCTCGCCTTCCAGTACGCGAGCCTTGACGATCCTCACCTCCTCAACAGGTCTGTCCTCGGGCCCGGTCTTGACCAGGCCCATGCGCTTCACCACGCCCAAGCCCGACTTGACACGGCCAAAAATGGTATGCTTGCCGTCGAGCCAGGGCGTGGGCGCGAGCGTGATGAAGAACTGGGAGCCGTTGGTGTTGGGGCCCGAGTTGGCCATGCTAAGGATGCCGGCGCCCGTGTGCTTGAGGGCCGGGTGGATCTCGTCGTCGAACTTGTCGCCGTAGACGGAGGTGCCGCCGCGGCCGGAGCCCGTGGGGTCGCCGCCCTGGACCATGAAGTTGGGGATGATGCGGTGGAAGATGGTGGCGTTGTAGTACCCGCGGCGGGCGAGGCCGACGAAGTTCTCGCACGTCTTGGGCGCGTGCGTCGTGTAGAGCTCCACGGTAAGGGAGCCCTTTGCCGTCGTGTCAGCTTGGATGAAGCCACTGTCGGAGGGCTGGGGGAGCTGCTCACCATGGAGGTCTCCAGGACCACGCTTGTCGTCATCTTCCTGGCGCGGGGTTGCGGAGAGGGCCAGGTCGTGGCCGCGGCTTGAGGGAGGATGGTGAAGTTGATCGGGGGGTGGAGAAGCTTCAAATAAATTGTTGCAAGGCTGAGGGATCGCGCGCACAGTAGCGACTGCGGCGATTGGCTACCTTGATTTTCGTGGTGGTTGGAGATCAGGTACCTGCAGGCACAAGCATCCCATCAGCAGCTTGACCCCACTTCGCAGCTTCTGACGTACTTGGAGGTACCTAGCCCAACCCCGGATATCCTGTCCTCCATGCTCAGATTATCTCCATACCCTGCCTATTTCCTTCAGACATACTATGCTTCATAAATTGGACGACAGCCGACAATAAGAGCCCTACTTTGAGGAGAATGAAACCGCTACCAAGCTGATTTTCCAGTTGATGGTACTGCTATTTGCTGTCTATTCATCTTCTGGATAGGGCTCGAGGCACCTATTCTCACAGACCTCCTCTCCTCTCTCAACTCGTCACACATACTTCAGCGTCCCTCAGCATATAACAATTCCCTCACGTACATCCACAATGGGAAACAACAACACAGCTGCCGAGCTGGTCCAGGGCGGCTTCGACTCCTTGAACGCCACTCTCAACGCAACGTCGGCTGCTGTCCCCGCCAGCCAAGGCCTCTTCGAGGATGCGAGCTTCTTCCTGCTCGAGCTGCAGCTCGTGTTTGGTGCAATGGGCATCATATATGTCAGTTCGCACGCGGCTCTCCGTCGACCCCCGTCCGCTGCTCCTCGCAAGTCCAAGAAGCCAGGCCAGAAGCACGAGGATGAGACCCAATTTACGCAAGGTCTGGAGCCTTCCGACGCCATATTGTTCCCCTTGCTCGCTGGCGCTCTGCTCATCGGCCTCTACTACCTCATACAATGGCTTAAAGACCCCGCAATACTCAACACCATCTTGCGTTACTACATGTCGTCGGTATCCATTGCTAGCCTGCTCACGCTCTTCGCCCACGCCGTTGATCTGGCAACCAACTTTGTGTTCCCCGACTTCTGGCGGGGCTCTGATGGAGTCTTACGCAAAGTAGACCAGAAGACAAGGACGGTCAGCATTTGTGATGACGTGGGAAACGCTGTACAAGGCGCGGAAGCTACCTCAAACCCTCTACCCGGCCCCTTTGGTTTCCTGGGAACATTTGAACGGGTCCGCAAGGCTGGCTGGGAAGTCAGGGGTCTCCTGACTCGTCATTGGATCCTCAGATTCTTTGTTCACGGTGCTGTCGAAGAAAAGGCCAAGATCAAGTTTTCCCACATGCTGGGCGTCCTGATGGCGGTAGCAACAGCGCTCCTCTACTTCTCGACCTCCATGACACTACTGTCGAATATGCTAGGCTATGGAATGTGCTACGGCTCCCTACAGCTCCTCTCCCCAACCGACTTCATGACAGGTGCCCTAGTCCTGTCGGGGCTTTTCTTTTACGACATAGTAATGGTCTTCTACACGTTCGTCGCCGACTGCCATTCAGCTCATGGGTGTTGCTGACTTTTCTACTAGGCCTTATATGGTTACGGTTGCGACAACGCTGGATGTCCCGATCAAACTGACCTTTAAAACTGCCGGCCGTCAGAGCATCCTGGGTCTGGGCGATATTGTGATTCCGGGTATCTTGATTGCCTGGACGCTGCGGCTCGACCTGTACATCCACTATCTTAGAAAGGTCAAGTACGAAGCCACTGACCTAAAGATCGTGGAGAAGGACGCTGCAACTGGAGCCGTGGTAGAGAGAAACGAGAAGAAACATCGGGAAGTCAAGGCTCAATACGCGGATGCCAAAGGTAACTGGGGCAACTTGTTATGGACGCGGGGCTCCTGGTTCCTGTCGCAACGGCAACAAATCCCACCTAGCATCGCCGCATCTCGCTTTTCAAAAGTCTACTTCTCAGCGGCAATGGTGGGCTATTTACTAGGCATGCTCGCTACGCTTGCCATGCTGTTGGTCTTCAAGAGAGGCCAGCCTGCGCTACTGTATCTTGTGCCAGGGGTGCTCGGTGCCATTATAGTAACAGCGTTGGCACGTGGGGAGTTCAAGGAGCTGTGGACCTACACTGAAGATGACAGCATGGACACGGTGGATGTGGTGGTGGAAGTTGACGGTGACGGTAAACCAGTCAAGAAGATCGGGAAACTCGAAGACGGGGTTGTGGATACTACCAAGGAGAAAAAGGGCGCCAAGGAAAAGAGCAGAGGAGAGAAGGCTGCCGATACGACCAAAGACAAGGGCGAGGCCGATAAAGAAGGCAAGCCACAGAAAGGCCACCGGGTGTTCCTACTGTCTCTCGAAGCACCGCCCGAGGGGGATGATGAGCTGGAGTGAGAAGGCGCAGGCTGGCAGGCTGGCAGTCCGAGATGAAAATGCAAGGCACCAGCCGAGGGGCGTTATGCAACCACTACGGGATTCAAGAGTCAGTACAGCAGGCATGTGAGATTGGTATGTCTAGATACTGATAAGTTGCACTTACAGGCTCGACCAAGCCGTGGCCCGTCTCCGCACAAGAGTACTTAGCAATGAATGGTCCATGCATGTTGCGGGCCTATTGTTGACGGATCTCTGTACTCCCATGACCTTGTCCGTCACCGCCTGTATCGATGAGCCTTGTGAGGGGGGTCTTTGTTCAGCCCGGACCAGGCACCCCATCACGACCCCTTCCGCCTCATCTACATGTAGTCTGCTCCCGCTGTCACACCCTCGACGCAACGACGACAGGACACGCTGCTTTCTGTCACAACCTCCCTTCATGGTGACCTCTGCAATTCTTGCGTCTGATTACGCATTGACCCCATTGCCCATCTAGGTACTGTGAACACTCGAGCATCTGACGACCACGGTGTCCAGATATAAACCCTGGCCAACAGACTTCGGTTGCCTAGGTTTGCCGGCAGTATTGCGTCCTGCTAAGTTTTTCATTCAAAACTTTGAGGCTATTGGTCGTTGTTGCCCGGTTTACGTTGAGCTTGCTTCCCAGGTACGGTCTTTCGTTATTTCTCCTTCCCTCTCTCCTCGTCACCCAGGATCACATGGCTACGGAATCACGAATTGCTATGAGGTTTTCCTGAAGCATCCTTTGCTCCGCATCTTGTTCCCCATATCACCCGCGTATATTCACACGAGCACTTGCGCATAATATGTTGCGGCCTTTTTGTCCTTCGAACGACATAGCCTTACAAGTTTTGGTCGAATCACTGCATCAGCGCTTGGGGTTGCATCCTTGTCCCTGAAGCATAGACTTGTCTATACATCCATTGCTCTTCATCATACTCTACTTCAGTCTTCCCCCTTTATATCCAGCCCTTCTTTCCCGCTTGCTCTTGGCCTACAGTTGCCTTCAAAGCCATCGAGACCAGGATTCTAGGCGTCTCGCATCATCGAAGTCTTACTACTCTTTTGCTTGATATTATGGAACAACAAACTTACAGAAGATTTGGCCAACTCAGCCCCGAAGAAATCCAATACAGACGTGACACCTTGAGCCGCCTTAGCGAGGGTCTCAGAACCATGAAGCGACAGTCCGAGGATTCACCCAAAGAGATTGAATCCAGCACAAAGCGACTCCGCATTGGCGAGGAGCAGCAAGACTCCGAGTCTGATCACGACAGCATTTCTCACGTTGATCACGAAGATGCTGACATTCTGAATGAAACTGGCGACGAAAAGCATGATATTGCGGTTCAGAATGCTGAGTTTGCCGTACACGACCTTGGAGTCGAGGCAGATGTTGATGATCTTATCACCATTGATGAAGTGGGCGTCATCCACAACCTCACCGAACCTGAGGATACTCCATTCCTCAGTGTCGTTCTTCCTTATCGAAGGAAAGACCGTTTTAAGAGCCTCTTTGGGTGGAGGGGGTCTATGCAGTCTCAAATCGAACTCGGCCGTTTGCTAGAGAGAACTGAATCTAGCGACGCCACGCACCCCGAGTGGAGTGCCGAACTTCAAGTCGTCAAAAAGATCATGGCCTATTACATGCCGCATTATAAGTTGCCGGATGAGGACAGCGATTTGGAGGAGGGTTACTGGGAGCAGAGTGACTGGGAGGAGAGTGAGATGGAGGAGAACGCTTCGGGGGAGTCTGACGGGGAGGAGACTACCGAGGAAGATTACGTCGTCGTTCCAATCGGTTTCGTGGACGACTCTTCTTCCGATAGTGAAGAGGAATAAACAGAATCACAACTCAAAGAAAATAAAACGACGAGCGGAGTCGTACAATGAATATACTCGCACTTTGATGCAAGCGAGTGCTGCCGTGTCAAACACTCCTTGGGGGACGGCTGATCTTGCCGAGTTAGGCATTTAGGCTTGTACTTACCCTACACCAATACATGCCAACATTTCTTGGGATTACAAACACGCATTTGAACCGCATGGAAAAGTATCCGTAACCACGTCTCGTTGCCTCCACTCAGGTGTTTACCCTTTCACGATGAGCGCCGTCGGCAACCCAACCAGCGATGGCTCGCCGTCGCCCACCGTGATCCAGTGGGTGCTGGACACGCGCACGCTTTGGCCCGAGGCGGAGAAGACAAGCGACCTTCCTCGCGTTGTAAGTCAGACCGTGGTCGTCCAACGAGGACAGAGCCCATACGTTGGCATCCCTTTCTGACAAGCCGTTGTGCGTAGGCCTCCCGTGCCCTGGCCCTCCTCACGGAAGAGGAAAAGACCAAGGTGCTCAAGTTCTACTTCGTCAGAGACGCCAAGCTCATACTGGGCTCCATCCTGCTCAAGCGGCACGTCATCTCGCGCTTCTGCCCCGGCGTGTCGTGGGACGCGGCGACGCCGGTGCTCGACGCGCGCTCCAAGCCCGTCTTCCTGCTGCCCGACGGGACGCAGCCGGTGCTGTTCAACGTGTCGCACCAGGCCGGGCTGGTGGTGCTGCTGGGCGTGCACGCGCCGCCGCCGGGCCTGGCCGTGGGCGTCGACATCGTGTGCCAGGCGGAGCGGGCGGACCGCGACGTGCGCACCATCACAACGCAGGGCTGGCCGCACTACGTCGACATCCACAGCCAGGTGTTCTCGCCGGGCGAGGTGCGCGCCCTGACGACGCTGCCGTTCGCCGACAACCAGCGCCGCCTCGCCTACTTCTATGCCATCTGGTGCCTGCGCGAGGCCTACCTCAAGATGACGGGCGAAGCCTTGGTTGCGTCGTGGCTATGCGATCTGGAGATCCGCGGGTTCGCGCCGCCGGGCGAGGAACCCGCAGAGGGGCTGCAGGTCTACTTCCAAGGGAAGAAGGTGGACGGTGTGGATGTGCGGCTGGAGAAGCTTCTGGGGGAGTACATGGTTTCTACGGTCGTGCGGGAGGGCGAGGGGGGACGGGCGGTGGAGGTTGGGGAGTTTGAGAGTCTGGATATTGATTCGGTGCTTGCGGCGGCGGAGGCGTCGCGGACGACTGCGGCGTGAATGATACGATTGCATGATGACTATGACGAACAGCCACGTCGAGTTTACAATGATGATTGTATATGCTGATGGTTTTGGCTGATTACCTGCATCTGTCATACTATTCCAGCCTCAGCGGCAGTGAACTTCAAGAAATAGACAGCCTTTCCTGTTTCTTAGACACAGATCTCATCCTTCCGCCCGTGAAGCGACCTAAAAGTTCTTGCTGAAGAAATCCAGCAGCTTTGCATAGCCCCTCTCGTACTCGGCCTTGACCCGGTCGTCGCTCAGGTCGGACCGCGCGGCCATCCAGCCGTGGATCTGGTCGCCAAAGATCTCGACGTACTTGGGCACCTTGAGGGCGTCCTCGAACTTCTTGACGGCGTCGGCGTCCTCGTCCTTGGAGGCCAGCAGGATGAAGGGGACGGACAGGCCCTCGGCGTCGGCCGGGTCGACCATGGCCGGGTGCGCGACGGCGGCGACGGCGAAGGGGTTGGTGTCGGCCTTGGCGGCCAGGGCAACGACCTTGCCACCCCAACAGTACTGGCAGCCCCCGGGGGGTTAGCTTTCGGTGCTCTTTGAAGAGTTTGGGGGGGGTTGTGGGTGTCAATGGTGGGGTACGTACACCTAGGATGCCGAAGCGCTCGAGCGACGAGTACGTGCTCTTGACGGCCTTTACGTAGTCGGGGACCTGGCCGGCGATCTTGGGAGGCGGGTACGTGCCGAAGAAGTCGCCCAGCTGCTTCTTCTTGTCGTCGTTGTCGGGAGGGTAACTAGGCCGCTCGTCAGACAAGCCGAAAGGATTCTGCGGGGGAGGCACGTCTCTGCTCACATCTCGATAGGGCAAGGCTTGCCCTTGAACCAGTCGGGCATGAAGACCTTGTAGGGCTGGTGGTGGTCGCTGTAAGCGAGGATGTCCGCTCCCTGCAGGGTCTGCTCAAAGTAGCCAAAGATGTCGTAGATGACAACGATGGCCTTTTTGGCCTCTGCAGGACCGGTGACGTCTACCCGGAGGTCGGATCTTGTCAGCGTTGTCCTGGTACAGTACACAAATGGGCCATCCATGGGCGGACGAGGGTGAACTTACAGGTCTTGTAGCCGCCAATCTCCTCGTAGGAGCCCTTGGCCTGGTACCCCTTGGTAACGACGGGCGGGACGTTACAGCAGCCCTCGCTGTGGCCCTTGGTAGCTGGCATTGGCGACATGATGGGCGCGACTTCCTGTATCGAATACGGGCTTCAGGCGTTGATTGTTACTGTACTTGGCTTTTTGCTACTGTGTGTGTGTCAGTGGTGCTAGCTGGGTGTGTAAATCCTGTAGAGAAACACAATACAAGCACTCCGGCGTCTGTACCAGGGGGCAATACGTACAGCAAGCCAATGTCTGCGTGAGATGGAGGTTTGATGAATGTGAAGCTATTTCCACTGCCCCTCACTCATGGTATAGCGACGACACGACTTATTATCTGGGTACCTACCTATAGCTATGGCTGAGCTGTCAAGGTGGGGTCGAGCTCTCGGTGCTACCCTGACCTGCATATCGGTGATGTCATTGGCGTAAATCGATGAGGAAAGCCTTATGTAATGGACGGGCTCCGTTCAGACGACATTCCAGACCGGCGCTTCCCATGTGCCAGCCGAAAGTGAGGCCATCACCACATCAAGGATGCCATCTCACCGTCAAAGCCATACATTGGGCCTCGTGCCCCTTTCACATAATGCTCTGCTCATCTCATTTCATCCCCTTCGTATCATCATCACGTCGCACTTCCTGTCCAGTCGACGACCATCACATGATGCCGTAGTACTCCCTTTCCTCCCATATCACCTCCCTCCCCTCGCCGCCATGCCATCGTAGACACGGGATATTCGAATCCCTGTCCTCCACCGTGATCCTCACGCCCTCTCCGAGCTTGTCCGCCAGCTTGTCCGCCCCCTCGATCACCTGCTGCGTCGGCTCCCAGAGCACCACCTCGCGCAGCCCGCAGCGACTTGCCTCGGCCGCCGCAACCTCGAGCACACGCGCCACGCTGTCCTCCATGCCCTTGTTGCGCAGCGCTACCAGCCGGCACAAGTGCAGCTTGCGCGCCCAGAAATCGTGCACCCACCACGCCCACGCCCCCGTCGACGTCCCCGGACTCACGTACTTGACGCCGTACTCGCGCGGCGCCATCTCTTGCTTGCAAAAGTAGTGCTCGTACATCTTGGAACGCCAGATGCACAGGCGGACTACGGGTATCGTTGCTAGCAAGCGGGCGTGCGTGTTGCCGTCGCGCTTGCCCGTCAACCGCGTCTTGGTCATGTCCACGTCCCTATCGCTCGCGAACGGCATGTCGTTGAGCTCTATCGAGTCGAGACCTTCGGTGTTAGGAGGCCGCTCAACCTTGGTCTTGGCGAGGAGGATACGCAGCTGCGTGGCTCGGTAGGGTTGCCATCCCAGACGCTCGTACAAGCCGCACTGGAAATCGCTGTATATTACACTGAACTCGACCTTGACGTCCGATCTAGAATCCAGCACGTTTTGCACCTTGGTCAGGAGCACCGTCGCGATGCCCTTTCCGCGAAACTCGGGACGAGTGAAGATGTGGGTGACGATCACGGCGGTGACGGTACGCGACCCCTTGCCTGTGTTGACGGCCGCCGGCCGCGAAAGCGTGGTGCAGCTGGAGACGATATTGAGCGGCTCGTTGGGAGGATGCAGCACCCAGACGGCGGAGCCCTTCTCGTTGGCCTCGGTCTTTAGCATGTCATGGTGGATGTGCAGGTAGTCTCGCTGGGCCAGGGGGCCCGCCCAGGCCTGCGCGTTGTTCTCGAAGTGCTTTTTGATCTGATCGCTGGTTGCGCGCGTGAAGACGAGGTTCCCATCGTCCCTCTCGACCAGCGCCATGGCTGCTTGTTGACTGGGAGACAGTGAAGCGAGGTTTCAGAAAGCGGGGTGCAGTGGATGATGAGTGTACCGCAACCAGACTCGGGACTGTTTGCAACGGCTGAGTAGGGATTGTTCAAGAAGCAAGGGGAATGCCTGCATATAGAAGAGCTCGCCGAGGTAGCAGCGCGACCGCCGATGCAGCAGAGTCAACTTTCGTGCTCGTGGGAGGTGCCGAAGAGTTGAAAACGAGGGGAGGAGCAGTGAAAAGAATGAGTGACCTAGGTAGGAAGGTCGGCGGGGTGAAGTTGCTCGGTGAAAAATGAAGGATATCAGCCACGCCGAAACAAGGCTTTCTGACCGTACAAAGACTGGCACTCGCAGCACGACGCCCTACCAGCTGGCCAACACTCTAGGCTCTTCGTCCACGATATATGCCGTTGGTTCTCTTCTTCCCCGTCGCACGGATCGCCTTCTCCAGCACATAATACGACCAGCATAATTGCCACACCTCCTCACCACAGGTAGAAGCTATGCCATGGACCTAAAGATGATGCTGCTGTGCAAATCCGATCCTACATAACACGCGGCCCAGCAAACAACTTTGTCTTTTGCAACCCACAAACAAATCGCTGGCTCTTCGGTCCGGTGGTGCTTGCCAGCATCCCATCCCCGGCTCATCCTGCGACCCGGGCGCGGTTACAACGGCACTTTGACCCCCCGGTCTCCCAGATCCCTGCAAGACATCAATACCCATACCCACGTGGCCAAGGACCGGGTGCTACCTCGACACCCGTGGCGCGGCAGCCGGGACCTGTCAGCCGCTTCTGGCCCGGGCTGCCCCGACGGCACAGTTGTCCATGTCCGCCATCGGAGCAGAAGCTTCGCTGCAGCAAGGACATGGCAGAAGGGCGGGAAGAAACGACAGGGTTCGAGTTGGTTCATGTGTATGGTCCAGTGTCGTGCGACAGGCGATGTCACCACTGCGAGTTGTTATGCTCTGTCCTTGTCAAGCAAGGGTCAACTCAAAGCCAACACACGTTACCCCATTTCCAGAAGCCAGGGTAGAGCAGCATTAATCAAGAGACGAGGCGAATCAAGAACCTTGACTCGGTCGTACACATGAGTAAACAAACATGTCACTTCGTCCGTGCAACGGGGCCCTAATGCAATGCTACCACGTCACAGCATCCCATGCCGGCTTCCCATTTCCGGTAACCAACCAGAATCGACCTGACCCATGGCACCTTGACACCCTACGGCTCGGGCTCTCTGCTTCAGATTGGCGTGTCAACGGTCTCGAATGGCATGCTGTTACCAACCAGAGGAAGCCGCCCTTAACCCTCTGAACCGGAAGCATGGCGACCCTTCTCGAGCCTCTTGTCGGCGTGCTGCAGTGCGCTGCTTGGATCGTACAAATGGCATGTATTTTCCCCACTATCTCATCCACTTGTCATCTTTTGACCCATATCATGGCCATACCATGGCACCATTTTCTCCACATGTTCATCATAACTTCTCGGTAGGCGGTAAGGCTTCCCTTGGTTGCAGTGCGGACCAGCTAGTCATAACACGCGGTTCCGCACCACCCGCAAGGTGTCCCCGGTATCACCCAGGACTCACGTCCGTTGTTCCTACAGGTCTGGCATAGTACGCCAGGGGCCTGTTGCTGCGTGTCAGCCAACCGGAGTCATAATCGAGGAAGAAGAGGCAACATGGTCACCTTTGCGCCATGCCCCATCCCGTCGCTATGGGGACTTTGTTCTGCCGCCAGATTTTGATTGTTGACACAGACGAGGACAGGTTGGGGGCAGAGGGATGAGTTCTCAAGCGTGGTAGACATATCAGTCGAATCTCTTCTCAAAACTGTGAGTAGCGGGAGTGCAATAAGGATTTGTTGTATCTCGTTATATGAATTTTTCGTGATTGCTTCTTATATCTTGTTGATCAAGCAAACGGTCGCAGACGGGGGGGGGGGGGNGGGGGGGGGGGGGGGAAACTAACAACAACAAGGAAGCCTCGGGGAGTCGGGCAGTTCTTATACTCAGGGCTTGACTTCGACCAAACTAGCAGATGAATTGGACAGACAAGGCGCAGGGTATGTCCGTCGACGAGAAACGCCGGTCCTGGACACGGCAGGGAACGCAAGGCGTGGCAAGGGAACAGGGTCAGAGGCTACCAGCTGCCTCGGACGAAGAGTCCTCTTCTTCATGCCGTGACCCATGGCGCCGGTTCGCTGGGTGACGGGACCAGCGTGTTTGACGACGTCGTCGTGACACCTTCAACAAAGGACGGGGCTCCTCCTTGCCCTGGTAGCAGCCGCCTACACCATGCCGTGAGAGGAGAGTGCATAAAGGTTGAATTCGGTCACACGGGGGGACAGGTTGAGAGAAGCAAACGACCCTAGCTAGAACTCTCTGCTCCTTGCAATCAATGATAGCATGGGTGTAGCTGGTGGCACCAAGGTTGTGTCTACCAGGGCCAGATTGTCGAGTCAAGTTGTAGGAGGCATAGACAGACGTTCCCTGCAATTGGTTAGAACACGTCAGCTCACCCCTGGTTGTTCTAGTGGAGGGCCGAATCGGGGGCCCCCCGGCTGGGGGGATATCCATCAAATGAAAGCGACGGGAGCAACCTCCGTTCCCGAAGACGCCAGAAGCTTTGGGGTCTTTCAACCGCGTTTCCTTTCCGCCTCCGCGGGGGTCAGACGGCGGGATTTGGAACGTGCCGGGGAGGGATCAACCGGTTCCATTCCGGTGCAGGGACAGGCCGTGGCAGGAAGAGTTCCATGAAAACTATGTACGACGGCGATCCAGCCTGGGACATCGGCGATATCCGGGCGTGCCGCGTCGAGAACGTGGCCGTGGAATTGCGAGATCGCGATTCGTAACCCATGGGGATGGTTCCTCAATTCCGCGACATAGCCGTCGTCAAAGGCGTTTCCCATGCCCCCCTGTCCCCTTTCCCCTTGTCTCTTTTTTCCGCGTACACGTACACGTTCACGGGTGTGTGCTTGCCCTGCGTTTTGCCAGTCCACAACCTAACGGTCTACCTGTGTCGCATTGCCGATGGTGCCGCCGTGTTTGACGGTCTGCTCGTGGCGAGAAACGTCTGTCCGGCGATTAGGGATGTCTACAGTAGGGTCACTATACAGGAATAGGCATGGCCGGGAAGTCTTAACGGCCGCAAACTGACGCAAGGGGGGAGGGAACTCGGAGGGTAGGTTCTGCAAGTGACGGGTTCGACGACGCGAATGTCGTTGCTATTCGCAGCTTGCTGGGCTAGGCTAGGCCAGGGGGATCCCTTGGCGCGATGAGCCGAGAGTCTGGTTCATGGATAATAATAGCCGTGGTTCGTGCATGTCTCGTCGGTGGGCTGCCCAGATCACGCAGCGGGCATCTGCACGTGGTCAAGGGATGGGTTCCTGCAGCTGGGCAAAGTCGATTGATGCATTCATCCTTGGTCCCCCAGCGTTTGGTAGCATCGACGCTGAAGTGTGGCTGGACTTGGGTAGCTCGTGGTGGTTGCATCTTCCCGTCCCCCCTCGTGGAAGTCAAACTCTTCACCTAGAGTAGCATTAAAGTTTCTGGCTTGGCAGAAAACCTGGTCATCTCATCTCGCAGGACCTTGTCTCATCTTTCATTGGCCGGGTATAGAAGCGGTCGGTTTCGAGTTGGCTCGCTCGGCTCGAGTCATGGCCGTCAGGCAGCCCCTTCAGCCCGGCCCTTCGAGCCCCGACTTCATGCCCGGAGGGCCGCGAGGGGCGGTCGAGATCCTCGCCCAATGGCCAGATGAGGTCCCTCTTCCATCAAGCACAGATGAGTCCTAGTGTAGCCGGTCGCCGGGTGTGTTACCGTCATCGCTAAGCGCTTACTGGGATAAACATATTTGACTAGTGATGGTCCTTTCATTCGCATTCTGGCTGGGAGCCATGCATGAGATAAATTTCCCTGTTGATATTGAAGCCTTGCGTAACCACCGCATGCCGGGTATATCCATACCAACCCCTTCCCAAACCGTTGTTTCTAACTCATTTGTTGTAAATCATTCATCGTAAGCAACTAAAGTGAAACCCCCCAATCGAAAAAGTATACATATATGTCCAATGCCCCCTGATCATGTCAGGCTAACAAGTATAGAAAGGTGGCGGGGTATATCGAATGTTTGTTCCGTTGTTCCGTGATGCAAGACATGGATGAGATGATGCACATCTCGTGTATAAAGCAAAAAGGAAGGTGTGCCAAGAGGCCATGTCTCCGAGACCTCTCCAATTACATAAGAAACGACCTGGTGTTAAGGAATGATCAGCCCCAAATGGGCAGGCCACGGTATGCTGGGGAGTTGTAGCTGTGAAGAACTCGGTACGGAGGATTCTGCTCGCCGCTGGATCGAGAGTCGAGGCTTCCGCCGCGCGCATGCCTCTGATAGGGACGATTCGTCAAAATTCGATTGTGTGATTGAGGATTTGGGCTGTTGGTAGATGCGGATCCAGTGAGCTGGCTTTGCATCTGCCTCTGCGCTGCACTTGTCAAAGGATATTGATTCAAATCGTGCCCATCACGACTGGAACGGTTGCGAGCCTGAGGGGTCTGTTGCAGGGATTCACCAAGGGGGCGACCCTGCAGAGGTTCGCTTCGTCTGCGCAAAGAGCGAATCGCCTCACGATTCGACACAGAAGTTGTCCACTCCGCTTTCGAGAGCCCGAGGGCGCGGTCTTGGGCCGGTCCTTGGGGGCCACCCTTTTTGTCCAAGTAGGAGTAGTCGGCCATGCGAACCTCGTTCCCGTTCATCGCAAGGGCAGAACGTCTTGCGTTGTGAGAACGCATGCTCAAAGGTGGAGGGGTCTTGGATCTCTTCGCCAAAGTCGTTGCTCCAGAATAACGACCATGGGCCATCGGGTCGACCTTGAGGAAATCGGGCTCGGAGTCATGAGTCGTGAGACTCCGTCCCACCCTTCCGTCCCGGTTTGGTTTTGTCAGAGTCCGCCTCGAGCGCGGGGAGAAATCATTCGCACCCGTTGCACCACTTTCTTGGGGAGCGATCGTCACGTCATCCGCCTTTGGCTGTTCGTCCTTGTTGCTAGGGTTGGTCGGCGAGAGGAAACTGCTGTTGGCCAAGTCTGAATTCAACTTGCCCGGATGCTCGGCGGAAGGCTGTGACAAGGCAATGTCGGGGATGGTCATGTGCGATTGTGTCTTCCTCAGCGAGCGCAACGAGATTCTGTGGAGGGAGCGCCGATGGCTTTCCGCGAGCTCGTGACTCGATTCCCTTCGACTAGCACCTCCTTGGTCCTCCGATGCACCGACATCCATGCTCCCCACACTGAAAATGGTTCGCAGCGTTTCCATGCTCGGCTCCAACCTGAGAGCGAGGCGCCTGGTAGCGGCTGGAAATTGGCCGTTGCGCTCATCAAGATGATTTTCCATGTCCACAGGGATTGCTGGAACCGGACTATCGATCTCGTGGTTGGCAAACACTGTGTGAGCCGCTGGCAGGCTCTTGCGTCTACCAACACTCAGTAGTCGTTGGAGTCTGCTGGGTCTCTTGGCCACGCCGACAGGTTCGAAGTCTGTCTGGTTCACTTCCGGCTCCACGGAATTGGTACTTGCATGGCCTGAACCGGTGGACATTTCTTGGGAATCATGGCTACCCCTTGACCTTGCTGAAGAGAGACGGAGCAGTGATGGAGAAAGTAGGTTCTTGGGAGACATGACTGGAGCCCTTTCCATCGGCGGATTGGAGGACAAGGATAAGTACTCGAGCCTTTTGTCTTTAGTCGACCTCCTGCTCGTTGTCTTGTCGTCATTTGAAGCATCCCCGAGAGGTAGGGCATCCATATCCTCGTCTCGCGTCTTTGACTTGGACCCGTGCAATGATCGAATGGACGCCTTCGAAGCATAGCCGCTGTCCGATTTGGTCAACGGCAAACGAGAGACCTCGGACGACGGAGACGCCACGTAGCCACTATCCGACCTTGTGAGATCGCTGGCCTTGATGTGTGCCGAGCTGTCCAGTCCTAGAAGTGGCTTTGCGCTTGAATCTTCCCTTATATCCAGCACTTCTGGCACAATGAATTCCGACGGGCTTCCGTCTTCTTCGAAAAGCTCATCCTCGTGCTCAGTGTGCTTCGAGGTGACTTGAAGATCCGCGAGGTAAGGATAGCCATTTTGGTTGGATGACAAGGCGATGAACTTCTCAAAACTGCTTGACGTAGGTTGGGAAGCCCAGTTCTCCGACTGTCGAGTCTCTGTCTGCGCCGTTTCCGCCGCAGACAAGGCACTTCTCTCGGTGGTGGTCCTCTCCTGGACTAGGTTGCCCTTCACCTTGGACGCAAAGCCTTCATCCACAGCGCCAGTCTTGACACCCTCGAAATAACTCTGCGAGGCGTCCCGCTGAAGCGCCGTGGATGGACCTTGGCATCTGTGTCCAGGTTCAGGCGTGGGAGTAGAAATCGGCGACCCGTTCACAATTCGTAATGATCCAAACTTCATGGCACCCAGTTGCTTGAATTCCTCTTCGGATGGCGTTATCGATCGTTCTTGTGAGAACGATGGTACTGGCGGCGGTGGAAGCGAGATGGTATGTCTGGCAGTCATCGGCTCAATCGAGTTGCGTCGTGACATATTTGGGGTAGGCGGATGACTTCGCCTAAAGCTCGATTTAGTAGACAAGGGAACCTGAGCACGGGTCGCAACACCAGGTGTCTGGATCATTGATCGTCGGCGCATCGGAGTGCACAGGGACACCTCCGAGTTGCGCCTAGTGATGGATGCGCTGGTTGACTGCTGGAGGTCGACAATGCTCGAGGCAGCCTCGAATGATTCCTGCACCGGAGATGTAATGATATCACACTCGTCTCTGTTCATGCTCAAGCGCTGAGCTTCATAAGGGTGCAAGTCGTGCTTCGGCGGTGCTCGGAAGTCAAAGTTTTGAAGGCTATCAACTCCGTGTCAGCACCGATCTTTTGTGTTCGCTGTTCATCTGCCAGTCCTACCTCATCGTGCGGTCCAAACGTGACACCTCTCCAGTGCGCGGAAGTGCATGGAAACTTCCCCTAGGGTCGCCCAATCCCGTGGTGCCAACTCCCAGACTATTCCGTCTCGAGGCTTGCTCCGACTGAAGGGTTCTCGTTCGATACACCTTACTTGTGTACTCGTTGTCGATATCAAGTAGCCCTTCCGGCAGTGTTTCTAGTCTGTCCTTCATGCCATCTCCAGGAGCCAGGGGCCATGGTGCAGCGGCAGCGGGGGACTGTTGATAGGAAAGCGGTCGTGTAGGCGAGCCAATGAGGCTTACGCTGGAGAAGCTAGGAGAGGTGGCGCTTTGGGGACTGGTCACCGGGCTCGGTGCCGCGCTGGGGTTACCAGTCCTCGGTTTGGAGAGCTTGTGTGTTGGCCTTCGAGGCATCTCGGCGGAGGGCGTGTTTCCCATTGATGCTGTTGGCCTCGACGGCAGAAGGTAGCGGTGGGCTCGGAACTCAACGAAGCTCCAGGGCTCTTCGAGGCCAAGTCGGTAATCCTAAACCAATATCGAGGTTGCCATGCCGAGCGACTACGCTTGGATGCTTGCCCAAGGTATCCGGGATCGTGTAATAGGACGAACGAGAGCACCAGGCCAGCAGAGACGGGGGCTGGTTCACGGGTCCCTAGAGATGAGGGAGGACTCGTCTAATAAGCTGCAAAGGATCGAGGAGAGAGTACAGCAGGTGGTAATTTAGTTCCGGACAAGGTAAATAAATGGGAACGTAGGGGGAGCAGGTGGTAATTTAGTTCCGGACAAGGTAAATAAATGGGAACGTAGGGGGAGCAGGTGGAGGTGGAAAGCTGGGCAAAGATGGGTNGAACGTAGGGGGAGCAGGTGGTAATTTAGTTCCGGACAAGGTAAATAAATGGGAACGTAGGGGGAGCAGGTGGAGGTGGAAAGCTGGGCAAAGATGGGTAGGGGTCGGATCTAGTGGTGATATATTGGTTTCGCAACCTTCCTAGCAGGTTGGCCTCAGGTGCTTTGGCTTAGCTTGACATACCAACGGGCCTGGCCTGCATCTGCTTGTATACGACGGCATGTCTAGTTCCCTCTCCATCAAGTAGCCGGGCGCGCTAGACACGATGCTACCAGGCCAGATACTTTGCTGTCGTGTCTCGACATGATGAGGGGGGTGCGCCGCGTCGTAGCATTGTATCATCGTATCATCGTCCCATGGGGCTCTTTGAGGGGGAGAGACCAGGCTCTGAAGCAGCGCAGGCGGACAACGACTCGTGTCTGACGCGCGATAGGGCCTGAGTCGCCTTGCCGAGCGACCAGGATGATGAAAAGCCGCGGCGGCATTGGATCTTGCTGCTTGCGACGGGCTGAGTCAGACAGGGGTGGCTGGACAAAATCTGCCTGGGCCTTGCTTCACGGACTCAGCCCCTGCCGATGCTGTTCGCACTGGGGCGTGTGTGGCGGCCGGAGCGCTATCGCCCACGGTTCACACAGTGCACACAGTGCCAGGCCGACACCGACTGGCTGACCTCCTCCTTTCCCTCCGCACGATGGGGGGTCTTCCAACCACCCTCTGTGGGGAGAACTGCATCTTGAGGCCAGACTACCATCTCGACCAAGTGGGATTCACTAATGGGTTGAGTTGATGGCTTCGTCGAAAAATTCTCAACATGAAGGCCGTTTCGGGCTCGCAGCCGTTGCACGACGCGTCAATGACGCCGACGGGCTTCGCCAGCGAAATTGCTGGTCAAACAGTGCGTGTCATGGCTCCATGGCCCCCAGCTTCGACGATCATGCTTTTACGGAACACGTTGGCCTGCGGCACATACAGTAGACTACGGGGTAGATATCTCAAGCAGACCTTCGGGAATAGCCAACTGTATGTGTGCGGGTACTGTCAGCCAGCTCCAATTCCCGTGATGTGATGGTCTCGCCAGACAAGATGAGATCGGTAGCAGATGCCGATGTCTGGCGTTGACCGCAATGCTCATTACCTGCCCAATGTACAGTCTGACAGCAGGGCATGCATGTATGTTCCATGACTTGAGCAACCTTGCGTCAGTCGCCCGTGGTTCATAGTCGAGCAAGGACTCTACTGCCACATCAGCTTGGTTTCCCTGATTCCAAGAGCTGGAATCCGGTTTCGGCAGCACTGACCTTGTTCGGTGCGTGCCCGTTCCTCTCGGAACATTCGACAAAGCAAAAGCATCGAGATTCAAGTCGACGATCGATCTACCATTATCTACATAGTATACTGCGCTCCGTCCATCCACTGTCCGGGGCCACATGCAGTGGAGGCGTTTCAGACAAAATGCCCCATGAAGCGCCGGCGCTTGTTCGCTGGCGAGACCATGCGGGGCCCAAACAAGCAAGGCACGACGCCTGTGGACGAGGGCCGGGTTAGCATGGATGTGGCAGGAAGACTGGCCGAAAACGACGGGATATGGGTGGATGGATTGCTGGATCGGAAAGCAGCTAAGCTGTCACTGCCTTGACGATCCAACTTGGGAACCGGCATCCGTATTCGTAGTCGCGTAGATCGTCTGTGTCAATCAGGGGCCGACGCAAGCCGTGGACTGTGGATTAATTGAAGGTTGAAACGCTTTTGAACAGCCGCTGACGAATGCTCAACAGATCCTCCGCCCGGACACCAATCAGGAGGCGGAATTGAAGGCATGATGACAGCAGATCAGGGCAGGGTCGTCTCGGCCGTTTGCGTTCACTTCGTCTGGTGCATCACGAGCGTCGAATTGCCTTTTTGGGGGCAGTACGAAATCAACAACCCAAGCCAAGGACGAGGCCTGCGGCCACCCCCTCCCTCTGTTAGAGTTGACGCTAGGAGGGGGTTATCGGAATGCCTAGCTCTTACCCACCGGGTTCGCGCTTAAGAAACTGGGATTCAATAGAAGTAGGACGCAAGCGGGCATTTACGCCAGCCAAGGTACCCGCGGAGCATACCATGCGGCTCGGAGATGTCACCAAGTGCGAACACCAGGAGCCTGCTTAAACGATGGCGTTGTGCCGGGTCGCCCATGCGGGGAATATGGCATTGTGGGAATCGGCAATACGAACGTCGATATCGCAATCTTCATTGGCCAAGGAAACTTGGTTGAGTCGGCCAAATCCCAACCTACCAGGGGCACGGCCGAGATAAACCTTGGTGGACGAGGGTCCTCCACGCTCATTTCTGACCTTTTTCTCCGGGGCCACACCCCTTTCCGTACGCAGATATTGGATGCCTCTTTGAGTCTCGAGTCTGGGAGTCTCTGGGCTGCGATGTGACATTGATCTGTGGTTTCAACTCGAGACTTTCAGACCTTTACTTTGAAGCAAAGTCAATTCACGGCCAAACCTTTGTGGAATGACTGTGTCTGACGTCATGAAGAAACTATGAATTGAGATGACGCAACGCTGCCGCAAACATACTTACACCCACCTCACGAGGTAAGCACCATGCCATGTACAGGCAAGCATGCTTGATTCCATGGCTTGCATGGTCAACGGGGAGAATACATGAACAATTTTGTGGATATTGTTGATCATTCGAGGAACGTACATGTGTGGAGCTCCATGCGCTTCTATCTTGTCCGATACTGTTAAGCCGGGCCTGTCGTGTTGAGGTCTATGTTAATGGCATTTCGGCGACAGCAGCCGTGTTTTTAAAGTGGCCTGTTTGCACTTCCGACGTCACACTACAGTCACCAGAGTCACCACTGCTTTATAGTACAGATTTAGGCAAAGCATAGAAGAGGAGGGCGGAAAACAGCCTTCTGGTCAACAAGGTGAATCCCAGCAGGTGTCATCCGGATATATAAATGAAGCTCAAGGCTAAGATATAATTGAACAAAGAAAGCGATCAAGTAAAAGTGATAGCAAAACCACTTAAAATGTGACAAGGGGGATAATAGTATAATGCCTGGATGTGAGAGTTGTATAATTTCTTCTTGTCCATTCTTCTAGAAGATATTGGCTATCTTATACCCAAACCACCAGCCCGTATTAGGACCATTAAAGATTGACCTTGGTCGCTGGGGATAAGATACAAGAATAACAGCGGTTAAGGTAGGCCACTGATGGGCCCAGTGACCCTTCAACAGCTCCGAAATGCTTCTGTTAGTGACTTAATTATCACAGAGTTGTTGTCCATTTTGGGGAGGGGCTCCAGGCAACTCTGCCGCGTAGAAAAGTGTGTGCGAACCTTGTCCATGGAACGCTTCCCAATGCTGCTGGCTGTATAAAAAGAGCTGTCGGTTTCAGAACTGTTGCTAATATGCAAAAGTGAAATTAGCTGGCGGTTGAGAAAGACCAGCGAACAACGTTGGCCCTCAGTGGACTTGGTACCTAGGTAGTATGTGTGATGATGCTGCCACGCTGAGTCATAAGCGGCAAGAACTTCCGCCTGTGTGAACCGCTCTTTCCCCTCTACAATTTGTATTTCTGCATATGCTTAGCAATCTCCTCACCTTGTTTTCCTTATAACTACTAAATAACCTTGCCTCGGTTATTTTCTTGAAATTTTTCTCTCCTTTAAATGACACCCGCACCCATGATGTTAGCGCTCGCTGGCAAATGTATGTTCGGTGCACACCTACTCGGATTTGATCTCGGCGAACCTGTCTCTACGCACAAAGCAACATAGGACCGGCCTCACCATCTGCTTCGTGGAGATGGCTACAGCCCCTAACTTTGACGGCTTGAAGTGGATCCGAACTTTGTGGGGTCTTGAGCCTCGATGGGCCGTCAAACTTGACAAAAAGGCGATCGGGGAGACCGTGAAGAAGACGCTCAGTCTCCCTGAGAACTATTGTGTCAAGTTCTTGGCGAAAGGCGCATTTAATAAGCTCTACATCATTACGTCCGGTCAAGCAGAGGTTGTTGTCAGGGTCACCCTCCCTGTTGATCCAAAATGGAAGACCCTCAGCGAGGTTGCAACCCTGCAGTGGGTTTCTCACATGACGAGCTTGCCAGTACCTCGAGTGCTGGCATATAACATCGATCGTTCCAACCCCATCGGTTTTGAGTGGATCATCATGGACAAGCTGCCTGGCAAACCATGGGCAGATGTGTGGAAAGAACTCCCATTCGATGAGATGGAAGCTATCGTGAATCAGCTGGCCTCGTTTTGCTCAGAAACTTTCAGGCAGCAAATGGTAGGCATCGGCAGCCTATTTGGAGAGTCGGATGCACCTGTTTCGACAGCGGATGACCTTGCTAGCGGCGGCATCTGGCCAAATACAAATACAGACTTTAAGATCCGGAGAATGGTCTCTACGTCTTTTATCAGTCGACGGCCCATTCCACAAATGTCCCGTGGGCCGTTCACCACCGCCGCGGAATGGCTATCTACACAACTGGTCCTTGCAGAGACCGATTGTCGCCAACGTTTGGCCTCCATAAAGCGAACCGATCCTAATGACGAAAAAGACTGTTGTAGCAGCGACACTGTCAACAAAGCCACATTTGACTCGGAAGTACATGGTGGCCAAAAGATTCAACCACAGGGCCATTCAGGCCGGCTTCTGCAGCATAGAAGCGACAATAACGATACAAACAGCGAAAAATATGGTGGTGAGGACGAGGATGAAAATGAGGACGAAGCTGATAACGAAGATGACGATGACGATGACGAAGACGAGCAAGACGAGGAGGAGAATGACGAAGATCTAGAGAATACTCTCATAATCATTGGAAAACTTCGAAACCAGCTCAAGAATTTCTTTCCTGACGGTAAGCAAGAGCCGGAGCCATCCATGCTCTACCACGACGACCTGAATCGCCATAATATCCTCATCAATGAGGACGGTACCCTCAGTGCTGTTGTTGACTGGGAGTGCATCTCATTCTTGCCCCTATCGATAGCCTGTCAGTACCCCCCATTCCTCCAAGAAAAGTCGCATGACGTAGAGCCGATTCGGAGCCAGTATGAAGACGAGAGAGGGGAAGTGGCGGAGCTTTATTGGGAGCATCTAGAAAACTTTGAGCTAACTCAGCTTCGGCGCTTATTCCTTGAGAAGATGCGAAAGCTGCAACCTGGGTGGGTTGAGATCTTCATGTCAAGTCAACGTCAGAGAGATTTCGCTCTTGCGGTCGAAGCAGCTGATGATCCATTCATGACTCGCAGGATCTTAGCCTGGTTACATGATCTGGAAACTGGGGGGCCAGATGTTCTAGGTTTAGAAGAAAGGATAGACAATGCATTGTAGTAATAAGGAACACGTCGTTTCGGTCTAATCATACCGTCCCCCCGCGAAGAATATCTACCTTGTATGGTCCTGCATCTAACACATACGACCACAGGCAGTAGAGAATATGGGACTCTGTCGAGTTCTCGTCTACTGTGTCATTGACTCCGATGCTAGAAGACAAGGCATCCAGCATACGGTTGGAGAGCATCTTCAGTCTTGCTCTGCACATCTCCCTGGCTGTCTTACATCATCGAACCTTTGGCGCAGGAGCATTTCAGACCGGCTTTCTTATATAATAGGCATTATTCTCAGGATCTCAACTGCCTGAGATACTAAACATTGATATAGCATGTAGGGAGCTGGCTTGGCTAGTAAGCTTCCGTGGGAGTTGTTTGATAGCTTTCATGCAGATCGACAAGTCTTTGTGGGCATGCAAAGCTGCTCTTGAGTTTCTGTAAATTACAATATCGAATGTAGTATAATTCGTCAACATAATAAGTACTACAATGAATAAAATCGGCCGCGTGAAACTACTTCATTGAAGGTGCTCGACACGCTGCTCCCATAGGGCGGCTGGACTGTTAATTCCTGCTCCATGGCTCTGCGGCTTGAGGCAGAGATGGCATGCTTCACATCATCTCCCTTGGCCAGACGTTCCGTACTTCGTCTTACATCCGTGTCCTCGGACATGAGCAGCCCTATTGGCCGAGGCCTTCAGGCATTTTGTGACGTGACGGAGAACGAATCAAGCCGAAATCACAGGGCCTCTGTCCTTGGTTTGCTGCCGGGCTTGTTGACAGACTGGGAGGATGATACGCTGTTTCGACTGTTTCTATCGACAGGGGAGTCGGTTTATTTGATGCTAACACTTAAGCCCGCAGTGGCGACCAGGAACGGGCGGGATCACGTACTGTATGTAGGGCTTGTTCTCTCGAAAGCCGGAAACAATGTCTTTCGACGCATTCGAATAATTTTCTCATGCTTCTCTCGGACCTTTGGAATAAGGTGGTCAGGGATTACGACTTCAGTTATTGAGCTAGTGTAGATAGTTTTGGTTGTATATCTCATGGTTTCCTTTGTCTCA
This sequence comes from Stachybotrys chartarum, assembly GCA_001021365.1. Taxonomy (NCBI): domain Eukaryota; kingdom Fungi; phylum Ascomycota; class Sordariomycetes; order Hypocreales; family Stachybotryaceae; genus Stachybotrys; species Stachybotrys chartarum. The sequence continues at coordinate 477,458 of LDEE01000006.1, forward strand.
GCATTGCAAATATTGCACTTCAATCACGATCAGCTATGTCTTTGAAAGAAATTCGAGCCGGAAGGGCAACCGCAGATGTGAGGCCACAGGCCGACCTAGTTAGATGTCTCAATAAGTCGGCAGCCCGAGCCGCCGAGATGGATTACAGAGTCGGGTTGATGGTAGACATGGGGTGCTCTATCAACTTCTACATGAGATCATCGTCGACGATAGTGGGAAGTACGGGAAGAGCCGCAGAACCCAGCAGAAACCCTAAGCCGGGTCCTGCTAGCTTCCCTTGTGAGAGACCTGGAGTAGGTGATACCAGTCGGAGATGGGCTTGCTCAAGAAATGTTCACTGTCTTAATGCTATCTTGGACGAATACCTAGCACATACGACCATAGGTACAAGAAAATACGGGATCCCGTCCGCTCTCCCCTAGTCAAACTTGTGACCGGCAGATTAGTAGTTGGGTCGGTGACGANTACAAGAAAATACGGGATCCCGTCCGCTCTCCCCTAGTCAAACTTGTGACCGGCAGATTAGTAGTTGGGTCGGTGACGACCAGCGAACACCGGCTGTTGTATGTTTTTGACATTTTTGCAATTCTCCGGGTCAGAAGCATTTGATGTTGAACTCGCAGAAAGGAATTCCTTTGTCGAAATGGCTCTTCAGCGACATCTTCTGGAGGGTGTTATTGTAAATGGAACCCAATAAGCAAGGATTGTAGCCAATAGTATCTTTTCTTTTTCGTAGCTTGAGACATTAGTTACCCTATAGACATGATGTGGGTATTTGAAATCCTACCATCGATGATACCCTATAGGAGACGTATAATGCCTCGAACTTCATGAAAATCAATTTGCAACCAATGGGCACATGAACGTTGGGTTCCATCGTGTTTGATGATACAAGCACACACGAGGGCTGATTCAATTACCTCTGCGGGAGAGCTTCAGTGTATCCCATCTCAACAGTGGTCAAGCAACGTGCTGTGACATGCCAGTTGATAGCGCACTACCCTATAACACAAGAGAAATGTTACCCTCCCAATAGTATACAGTATGTTTTCGAGGCTTCATAATGGCACCGACATTGACTGCTGATTCTGCCGAAGTCAATCTTGAAGATTCATAGACGTATCTTGTTCTTCTTCTTCTTCTCTGGCGGGAGAGGGCTTCATTCCCCGATGACCATGGTACAGCCATCCTTGCCAACCCAGACCTCGTGAACTCGACCCGCGTCAACGTCGACACGGGAGCCGGGACCAAACGTTTTCTTCTTCCGCTCCGCTTCCTCTGGGTACCAGAGAGTGATGTCTCCGTCAATGATGAGGTGCGTGGTCAAGCCAGCATGCGAATGGGGCGAATAGTAACAATTGCTATGTGACGTGAGCTACGAGGTCATGAATTCTGGCTGACAACAACGAAGCTTGTCATGGCAAGAAATGGAGAAAAGCCAGGAAAGACGCAAAATAACTTACGGGGTATCAGTCCATGTGAAGACACGATTAAACCCCCAAGACCGAACCTCTTCTTCGTGTGCACGGCCCATTGTGTAAAGGATATCTAGCGAATATGCGGGTGGTAATATGATGAAACACAGGTAATCACGGTGAGCCTGAGGAAAACGCAGCCTGGTTCGCGAACAGATACCTTGGAGAACGGAAGGAAGAAATGGTTCTTGGAACGAGAGCAGTTCGGTGGACCTCTGACCACGGATATCGAATACCTCATGACTTTCCCACATGCGGGTGCATGTGCCTTAGCTCGTGGCTGAAGAACGGTGCCCGGCCCCACGTCCCCCGTACTGCGCCACGCCGCTAGCTGCCCCACTCGGCATCGCCCGCCAGATGCAATTTCTCGTCTGATCTTATTCGCTCACCAAAGTAGAGGCTATGACGGGAACTAGGTGTAGTGCTGTTGTAGTGCTACAACGATCGGCTCAAGTACTAGGCATCTCGATGCTATCATGGACTTTTCTCAAGCAGTGTCGTGCAGCAGGTGAAGAGCCGTGGATTTCTCTGAGATCATAGCGTGAGATACCGGTGGATCCCTATCTTACTGGTGGGCCGTGGATAAAAATAGCTATGCTAACGTTGAGTGGTAGTTCGACTCTCAAATGTAATTTTCGCGAGCGGAGGAGCTCGAGGTATGACAAACATGTCAGCAGTACCGGCAAAGATGGGAGTCCAACAGGTACGTGCACTATCAGCTTTGATGAAGTGCATATCTTGTAACGCGGAGACACTGTACGGGATGAGGGAAAGCAGTGCCCACTGAGCAAGGCTATGTATGCCCGCTGCCATTGCACTGCATGTACTTTGCGATGCAACCTTGATGAGCCTCCTGCGTCTTCGTGCCCAGCCTGATTGAGCACGGTCCACCTGCAATACACCTGTACTTGGGCGAAAAAGATGGAGGCTTGGGAAGGACGTAGATACCTGGTTACGGACTACAGGACGATAGTAATGCTTGCATCCCGCTCGATATGCTGAGGCTAGATGGGCATTCCTTCTTCTATTTGACGGCTATACCTACGGGCATCATATTATGGATACAGCATCGAATCCCGCAAAGCCATTCTTGCGTGCATGCCGATGACCTGGAGGCTTGATTAGCAACATCGCTTGGGTCGTAGCGTGGGGGGGGGGGGGCGGCACCCCCCTGGCCTTAGGGCTGTGCTGCAGCAGCCACTACTAACGGCTCGGCTCCAGCTCTGGGCTGGGTCCAGTCCCAGAATTGCAGTTCGCGAGTGACCTGCAGAGTGTCTGGCATGAGGACATCAGGCCTCTGGTCGAGGCGCCGGCGATGATTCGCCGCCAGCAGCTGTAGCCTCAACCTCAGCCCCGTCAGGAGGGTGAGGGTGATACCACGTTGGCATCCAACCCAACGGGCTGCTCGGCTCCTGATTGGCACTGCACGACGCTTGGTATGTGCCGCGGAGAGAATCTCGTCAGTGTAATTTTGAGTAGACGACAGTACACTTTGTGGCCAAAGGAGCCTTGAGTCAGGCCGTTGATAGCAATCCCTTTGATCCGACCATGAAGGCGTGCATGGCTTCAATACTACTTTTGGAACACGCGGACGACAGGCTCGAAAACGGACATGCTCAAACGAGTAAGCATCGCAGAGAGCCAACCTTGATCAAGGACTCCTACCGACATTCGCGACTCAATCCTACAATCGACACCTTCTTTCATCGTCTGCAGATCACGACACTTGAGGAACAACATATCGTTGATCACGACGTCAGGCTATGCAGGCTTCGCCTAGGTACCTGGGGCTGCCAGTTGTCTTGCAACGCTGAATGGGACCACCTGGCCAGGGCCGACCCAGCGGCTTACGGTACGTACCCAGCTTCCCGGGTGAGATGGAGCTGAACGTGGTGGCCGCCCCTCCTCCCGTTTTGTACAAACCCTGGACGCCCGGCTGCGCTTACATCCATCGACAACATCCTCTTTTCTTGCCAGAACATTTTCCACTTCATTTTACCCTCCTCCCCCTTATTCTTGGTAACAGTCTTGCCTTTGCTCTCGCAGTTGGTCCACGAATTGTTAACGCCTTGCTCGATCTCGCATGTCCTTACGCCAATCGACATAGAACCGCCGACCAGTGATCCGGAGGAACCCTGGCTCACTTCCCCTTGATTGGGCCTTCCGTCGACGCATGTCTCACTCGCGGCCTTGGTGCCGCTGACATCCAGCCTCAAGCACCCAATCAAAGCACCATTTGCACGTCACATAGCCCTCTGTCGTCTTCTCGAGTTGCAAACATCGCGAACCAACCCACGTAATTCGTACAGCCTACGGGCGGGCAAACCACAGCAACAATGAACCTTAGCTGTGGCCTCTTTGTACGTCATGCTCCTAGGACAGCAATGGGAGCCGGGACAAGCGGAAGGATAGAATCGAAAGGCTGACAGATTATTGTAGCGTCGGCGGCGTCGCTGCGGCGAGCAACGCAAGAAGCGTACCCCGACCATGTCCATCTTCGGCGACTCGAACATCCAAGCCCGCTCGCTTCTGCGCATGTTTGTCGACGTCAGCGTTGTCGTCTCCCCCGATCCGAACACCGCAGTGGCCAAATTTCCTGGACCAGACCACTCATCCAGCAACGTCTCCCCCAAGCGATCCGAAACGAGCTTCCACCTCAGCACAGATATGCATGAAACGATACAACATCTATACGACGAACTGCGCGGCCAAGAAGCACTGTTGACCAAAGCTCAATTTGCCGATTTTCTCCAAGGGGTTCAAGAAGAGTTGGAGGTCGATCTGCAGAAAGACACTTATTCCCTGGGTGACTTCCTCTACGTGTGGTTGCAGGAGTATTCCTGGGACGCCATAGCCCCGCTGCCACCCAAAGACTTGACGAAACCCCTTACGAACTATTTCATCAGCAGCAGCCACAACACCTACATCGTAGGCAACCAATGGGCCTCCAAGAGCTCTCCCGATGCTTACAAAAACGTGAGTTCCATCTCTTACAAGTCGCATTGGCGTGCATGCCCGGCCTGCTAACAATCATGGTGCTCCAGGTTCTCTTGCGTGGTGGTCGATGCATCGAGATTGATGTGTGGAATGGCGATGTGGCAACACCCACCAGCCGATCCAAGTCTCCAGGCCGGGATCACGGCCGTGGCCTTTCAGGAAGCTCCTTTCCCAACATGGCCACCACTGTTTTCGACACCGTGGAGGATACCAAAGAAGCGGCAAGATACTATCTGGGAGAAAAGCCCTCTACGAACAAGCATCAACGTAGCTACAGCGCCCAAGAGCCTCTTAAAAACGACACCTTTTCAACCGTCTCCACAGCGAGCGGTCCCGAATCCCATCTGGAATCTCGCGAGTCCTCGAATTTGCTGGAAGTCTCTCAAGCAAACCGCCCTCGCTCTCGCCCCAAGCAACAAATACCGCGTGGCGAACCTATCGTTACGCATGGTTGGACCTGGACAGCCCCTTGTGGTTTCCGTGAGGTGTGCCAGGCCATACGAGAGTCGGCGTTTGTCGCCAACGACCTGCCAATCATAATCAGCCTCGAAGTGCATGCCGATGCTGACCAACAAGAGATCATGGTTAAAATCATGAAAGAGGAATGGCAAGAATTGCTCATCTCGAAACCCCTCGATGGCTGTGATCCCCGATTCAGGGTCCCCAAGCTCGAGGATTTGCGGAACAAAATCTTAATCAAAGTGAAGAAGGCCCCCGCTAAGATCGTCGCGCCTGCTGATACGACAACGCTGCCGGCCGTGTTTGCCATGGACGAAGACGCCTCTAGCTCTGACGACGAGCGCGCTTGTCACGCGGTGGCCAAGGCCAGTCCTCGGATTCCCGATACGCAGGAGAAGAGCCGCAAGGTGCCCATCTGCCAGAACCTCAGCGACCTTGCCGTGTACACGCGTAGTGAACATTTCCACACACTCGCCTCCAAATCGTCCAAGTATCCCGCGCACATCTATTCCATCAGCGAGTACAGGATTGTGGAGCTCAACGACAAATCACACCAGGAGGTGTTTACTCATAATAAGAACTTCTTCATGCGGGCCTTCCCAGCAGGCCGCAGGGTCGACAGCTCGAACCCAGATCCAAGCCAGTTCTGGCGCAACGGCGTGCAGATGGTCGCAATGAACTGGCAGAATATGGACGAGGGCATGATGTTGAACGAGGGTATGTTCGCCGACGAGCAGGGATGGGTGCTCAAGCCTCCAGGATACCAAAGCACAGCCAAGGGGCTGGTAACGCGGGAGCTGGCTGCACCGGGCAAAATCATGGACTTGATCATTACTGTATACGCTGGCCAGCACATACCACTACCTAGCGATGCCGACGATGACAGTTCTCATGGTGCCAGCCGCATGCGTCCCTTCATCAAGGCAGAGCTCCACGTTGAGAAGTCGGAGGCCGGCGACACAGTTGGCCAAGGACATGACTACTCGTACAAAGACAGAACGGAAGCCGGGAGGACTGATCATCCTGATTTTGGCCCCCATGGGGAGCGCCTGCAGTTTCGAAACATCCCCAAGGTGGTGGAAGAATTGAGCTTCATCAGGCTCAAGGTAGAAGACGAGTCATCAGGTGTAGTCAGCTCGCCATTGCTGGCTTGGACATGCATTCGCCTGGATCGCCTACGACCAGGATACCGCTTCATCCACCTAAAAGACCCCCAAGGCAACAAAGTCCCCGATGCAAAGATTCTTGTCAAGATCAGCAAAACTTTGCGATGATCTCACTGTTTCTTTCTCGACTTTTTGAATGCAACCCGACCATACGTGCATTCGTGGAGGGAGATCCAAGCATAGAAAACTCGATACTTCGATATGCCTGCTCTTCATTAGGATATATTTTCTTTTCCCACTATCTTCAAACTAGCTGAATACTGTTACCGCATGGTGTTAGGAGCATTTGATGGGACTCGTCTTCTCTTTCTAGAACAAGGAATATTATGGGTTGGACAACAACAGGACAAGGGTTCCCCAGCGTTGTATGGCGTTCGTGTGGATTTGGGCAGATTTGATCTTGAGCCGATGGGCTATTGGATTATGTGATTGGGCTATTGTTACTGCTTGCACCAAGCTCATAGTAGTATGTGTTCGAATACGAATCAAGTGGACTCCTACTTCTTATGACGTGACTTGCATCCTTCACCCAGCGTGCTTTGATATCTAGTCTTCACCAGCGGACGAGCTAAGTAGGTGAGCCAGGAATGCCCTTTCCGAGGAACACATCCACGGAGTAAGGTAGGGAGGACACCCGCTCCCAACGACCTTTGTCGGGGTCCGGTGCCTTGTATCTTGAAATCACCGCACACTGCAAACGGTGCTGCAGTTTGACGGAAGAGGATGCTGGTGATTGACTTTTGTCTTCCATACCTAGCCAAGCCGATCTTTAAACATTCTTGCCCTGCGAAAGGTAGAATACTAGCAAATACTCCTACCAATTAACCACAAACTGTAGTCAAACAAGCAAGCACTCCCTAGAAACTCCATCTACTTACCTTACTTACTATGCCAAGATCGTGCACTGTTTCGCCAGGACCTGGCTACGACCCAGTCCTTCTAGACTATGTCTTGCTTTCCATTAGGCAGAAGGTGGCCTGGCATTACTCACAACATGAGTAAGCATCTCGTATGTCAACGGGAGTACTCGTGGGCTGCTGCCGATGTAAGACAGAAGGACTGGTACCTGGTGTGCCTTGTCCTTAGTCCCGTCGACGCTGCGAGCCTTGACTCAAAGATTGCCATTGTCTCGAGATTTAACCTCACAGTTCAGCACTCCCGTGCTGTAGTACGGTGATTACGAATTGCTGAATACTTCCGAAGATGTCGGTCTGAGAATACTCACTCGAGCCGTAGTTTGGCTTTGAGCTATATATAATCCCTCGAAACGTACGGCTGGTTGTTGGCATTGGCAGCTTGGACCTCATTAATGATCCTGGCAATACAAAATTCTGGGTGTCAACGCATACCGTTTGTCTCGCCGATGTCCATGGGTCCTCCGACTCACAGTCGTCGTCTGTATCTGGTTTTGTATCCATTCTATTCCTGGCATCGCTTGAAAAACGACGTATGTTAACCCTACATCGCACGCCTAAACGTCGTTTCATATCTCAAGAACAAGCGTCCCAGCTTAGGGAAGTTGTCTGTGGCCAATCGTCTGATAAGTCCTCAGTCACGTTGAAGGCGCCGTTTGACGACCCAGTACTTGATCCTTCTGGGTATTAAAAGGGACGTTTTATTGATTCCAGAACCTACTTACTCTCTATCTGCACGTGGCAACAATGAACCTGCAAAACGCCTTGTCCGTTGCGGTTTGTTCTCGTGTAAGTGCATCTGGCTTGAGGGTCGACAAATGGGCGCAACGGACTTCGGCAACCCTCAATCGCAACGTGTTATTTGGGTTTGATATGATATGTAGGCCGTCGCAGATATTGACGACCGCCTACGGCGTCGAGGCGAGAACTGAGCTGTAAAAGTGGTCTATGGAAGCACATAATGCGCTGAAGGTTCGAAGAATAAAGGAAGGGTATTGATATTGGGGGCAAGCCAACTGACGCCGCCCAGCCAACAATGCCCAAAACAGGCCCAGCTTATTGAAATCATATTGATGCGTTGAATATACAGTATAGGCAGCAATACCAACATGATGCTCTACCGCCAAGTTATCTTATGCCACACTTTGAATAGATAAGGGCACCATCCACCTATATGATATTTGACGATGGTGCAACTGATAGCCGCATAATACGCCCTTAAGCACAAACCTGTGGGAAGCATTCTTCAGCATCAAGTCAGGTGCTATCGACCGAGGCGCAATTATCACCAAAGATTCTCTTGGTCGCTTGCATTGGGAGAAAAAGCAAAAACTCAACCCAGGCAGTTGCAGTGCCTGGTAGGCTCTGCAACGGGTCGGTGGTATCAATTAGTTGCGGGCGACTCGTGCGAGTGCTTTGAAAGTGCTCATATGGACATCCAAGAGGAATTCATCCTGCCAAGTGACGCGTAACGACATCAACAAGCTCCAGCATCGGCCGTGACATTGCACAAGGTAGAAACTGCTACCGATAGATCTGGTAGACACCTGATGCTTCCACCCAGAGACGTCAGACAAGACGGTGCTCTGGGTGTGGACTGAATGGCAGAGCCCCTGGCTCAGGGATCCGAGACTTCGACAAAAGCCCACAGTGTCTTCCCGTGTTGTCGAGTGACCAAGCTCTTCCCATCTTCGCCCACAGTGATGACTCTCAGCGCATCATCACCGTCGGGCGTCATCAGCCAGTAGCCTCCGCTGGGATGATCTCGCGTGGTCAAACACTCCCAGGCCTTGTGCTCAGTAGCCTGCGCGTGCATGCCGGAATCGCCATTGTGACCGAGGTATCTGCCTGAGCTGGGATCCTGCAGACCGAGGTAGCCGTTTCTCTCCACGCAGAGCCACTCGTCGGTGGCGGCAGATCCGCCCTGTGATGTGGCGGTAGCTAGAGACAGGGAATTACCCTGGAGGGTGATGGGCCGGCCGGACTTGCGCTCGATGATCTTGAATGTCTTGCCTGGCATGAGAGGGCCTTGACCGGGGCCTGCCGGATAGGTTCCGTGAACCGTGGAGTCGCGCGAAGGCGTGTTGAAGCTTCTGCCGCTGCTGGTCGACGACCTAGGGCTGATGAGCCAGTCCCGAGAACGCTCTTCCTCAGCCATGGCGGTGCAGATGAGGATGATGCGGAACCGATATAGCGTTCGAGACAACTGTAATCAACAATCGGATGAAGGCTGGATTATGGTTGAAAGAGGTGGGGATGCTCCAAGAAGTGGAGGGGTAAGTGCCCCTCCCGCCTGTCGACCACAGGGAGTTGGTATGAGCTCAATACCACCTCGGCGTCCCCAACAATCCACGAGATTCGGGATGGCATTGATCTGCTGTTAGAACCATGAGTGCCTGAGGCAGCTGGTCGTTCATCATGGCTATGCAACTTTCGAAGGAAAGGCCAAGCAAGACGTGAACAAGTAGACTATGTGGTTTAATTGATGGAGTCCGCTCATCCCTTGTCTAATGATGGCGCAACTGCAAAGCCTGTCACCGGGGAATAATTGGTCGCCAGAGCCCTACAATATGACTGACGACCGGGGACCTTCTCGAAGAAGGGTCCTTCTGCGTACATAGTTGGCACGGCTTATGTGGACACGAAAGGCAGATCATCAGCGAGTGAGATGAATACGAGAAATTGAACCCACACAGGAATGGGGCAGGAACACAGGGCCAGGGCGGTTCCCGAAGGGGTTGAGTCTTGACAGCGGAGAGTGACGTTGCCAACCCCAACCCCAACTCAATGGATCACCAAGCACAGCCACCGGCAGATACAAGACATCCGATGGACAACCAGGTATAACCCTGTGACAAGTACGGCTTGGTGCGTCAAGCGGAGACGAGAGACAAAAATGCCCAAAGGAAGAAGGCCTGAGAGGCTGACGGACGAGCACTTGTCATACCTACCGAGCGCGTTTTCACGTGGTTCTCGTCAGGCTGTGCTGTCAAGCTGATCACACGGAACCAGCCGCTTCGCATGCTTCATGCGAGACCAGCGCCGCCCTGTCCATATAAAAGTTTATGCAACAAACACCGGCGGAAACGCTTGAAGGACGGGGGGCTTGTCGCACACGTACGACGCCCCACGTGCAAGGTGCCAAAGCACGGCTCCCGTGGGAACCGTAGCACCAGCACGTGCAGGCCACTCGAGAGGTGAGCATGATGCTGCAGATAGACACGTCTGTTTCTGAAATGTCTGGTCGAGAGTGTGTCTTAGGCAGGATGGAGAGAGAGAAGGACGATTCCAGTCCCCGATGTGATGTACCCCATGGCACTCGTTTGCGTTTTCGTGTGTCCAAGCTGTTGCGTGGTCGACAGACGTCTGAGTGAGCAGTTGATGCCCACATCAGCATCAACCCAGCAGCAAGCCCCAAGGGGCGCGGTGGCGAAGCAAACCAGCTGCCGCTAGCCAGAGGCGACACGCAGGCTGCAGCAAGATGAAAACAAACACTCCACCGCCTACGGACGGCATCTGGGGAAAATTTTTACAGCAGGTCTAATGCACAGACGGCTCGGGCCCCATCATGTCCCACAGGCTTTGTTTGGCCTTTCCACCGCTTCGACTCTCGAAACACGCACGCAAGGGCTGATGAGGCGGTCTTGAAGATGGCCTTGTTGAAGGTGATTCAGGTGTCGCTGCCAATGGATACATCATACTTTGCGCTAGGACAGTACCTGTAGATACTTTTAGCACCGTGCTGCCTGGCCAGGGGCAGAGCTTGGCCCATGCCCTAGACATCAGCAGCGGACGCTAGACTTAGCGCGTCCAAGTACCTCAGGTTCCTTCCTCATCGTACAAGGGTGCGTGCTGCGCCTGCCGGCCTGAGGCACCAACTCACATGCAGGGCTGCCCATGGGAGCATCTTCTAGCCCGTCTCACTGCAAAACCTTGCCAAGTCAATAAAGCCGCTCGTTTGGTTCTTGTGCCTCCTTCGTATCCCTTTGTTGCCCTTCGTTTTGATCCATTACACGTCTTCTTGCTCGTTTCTTTTGACTTCTTTCATATTCCACTTTCTTCATTCTCTCGCTTATCCACTCCCGTTTTTGTTGAGTCCCAGCCCATCGGCCCTCCTTCCTGGGCATCCAGGTCCTCTCAACCACGGTTACCTCGCCATCACTTCACCTCAGAAATACCCTTCTAGCTCCGACCTGTGACCGCCTCGCTTGAGCCGGACGACCCAAAATGTACGCCTCGCGGCTTTTCCAGCTGCTCATCCTGGCAATCGCCATCTTGTGCGTTGCCCAGGCCTCATGGCCCGACTCTCCACGCCAAGCTGGCCGCGGCCTCGCGCGTCGCCAGACCAACGACGGCGACGAGGACGACGGTGATAGCACAGAGGTCGTCAGCTCGGAATCGCCTGTGAGCTCCGAGGCTCCTGTGCCCAGCTCCGAACCACAGACCACCGAGGCCGAGCCTACCGCTTCTTCTGAACCGGCTGATCCGACTACCGAAGCACCACCTCCCGCTGAAACGACGCAAGATGATTCCAGCACCACTCGTGAACAGCAACAGACAACTTCAAACGTGGCACCGGAGACCACTGCTCCTCCCACACGAACCACCAACCCATCCGTGGACACCGCCACTACTGCTCCGCCTTCCGAGAGTTCCGCCTCTTCGGGTGGTGATGATGGGGACGACGACAACGAGAGCAGCGAGGAGGAGCAGTCCACCACCGCGGAGCCTAGCCGAGTCGTCTCCACTTCCGTCACAACCGTGGTTAGGACCAACGACGATGGATCGATGGAGACATTGACCAGCACCAGTAGGACGACCTTCACCCCGGGCCTGAACTCTGGAAACTCGGGCGAGCCTGAGAGCATGTCGGCGACCACGCGCAACACCATCATCGGTGTTGTCGTCGGTGTCGGCGGTGCTATCCTGCTGGGTGCTTTGGCCATTGTTTGGTGGAGGCTCCGAAGCCGTAGAAGGCAGGCTGAGGAGAACGATGGCTTGATGTCGTACGACAACAACCTGGGCAATGGCATCGAGAAGTCTGAGCGCGGCACCTCTCCCCCGGGCACCGTCGGCTCTCAGTCCCAGCGCAACCCCTTCCAGTCGACACTCGAAAACTACCACCAGCCTACCGCTGTGAACCCATCATCCAACTTCTAAACAACACCCCTAACAAGTAGATCTGCAACGGATCTACGTAACTCGGGTCGATGAGAGAGCGCATCGCCGAGTCTGATACTTGAGCATTATGCTGGCAAGTTTGGCGTTCAGGCATGGGTTTGGAACTCAACAAGGCATTTAGATGGTCTTCTACTACCTGTGCACATTCTGGCCCCTCTGCGGTTGAGGTTGCAATATTCCCTTGCAATATGAGCAATCAATAAACGTGACGAGAAAGTCTCTGCTCGACCGAGCCTGTGCAGACCATGAAAACACGACAATGGTATGCCAAAACGAATATGTTTTGCTTTGTCGGAGTGCTCATCGTCCTGTATGAGTTGGCTGGCATTAGAGCTGTACTTACTTACACTTTAAATACTCCTTAATAATTACTATACCATGAGACGCCATCTCACTGATGCATAATCGTTAACGACATTGTTTCCCGCAAAAGTGTTCCATTTACTCCCATGTCCATGGCTTGCGCTCAGCCAACTGTCAACGTCGCAGGTGGTGTTTCAACCCCTGCAAGCCTGCACCACACAGATATTCTCAGCACCCCCCCTCACGCAGTCGCTCTTGGAAGCGCTAAGCACAACGTCCTACCCGTTGGGAGCTCATCCCGTGACAAACCTCGTCCAAACACTGCCACTCCTTTGCCTTGTAGACTTTCCTTTTCCAGCAATCTGCTTTGCGGAAGTCAGGCGCCACGTCACACGCAACATTGACTCAACTGAGATCGCTCTCGTTTCTACGATACGTCCACCTGCCGTCGTCATGCTGGGTCTTCGAACGCATGGCCTGCTCTGGCTTGCGGCTTTGCTCGCGCTCGCCAGTGCAGAAGACATCATGGACGGGATAGGCGCAGAGTGGAAGATGGGGCTGCGGCCGCGACAGTCGGGCACCAACCTACAACCATTCTCGGGGGCTCTTGGGGGAGCCTCGGCATCAGCAGTACGCTTTACGCTTTACGAATCTGTACTCTCATCACCGTGCCAGGGCCTAATCGGTACATAGATCACGAACTCGGGAAATTCGGAAAGACCATACGAAGTCGAAGGAGACACGTTTGTGCGTTTGTTGTGTACCACCGTCTCGGGAAGGACACGAAGCTAACACGTGGGCAAGCCCGACTTTCAAACGGCCGCTACACGAGCCTGCGATAACCAGAAGAACGCCTGCGCCGAGATCGCCAACAGCGGCGGAAGCTTCGAAGTGAGCGCTTGCGATGAGCAGAACTGTGAGACTCTACACCCACTGCGGGGTGGCTACGACCGGAGGGCTAATTGAGGCTGTATAATAGCTGAATGCAAAAGCGCGGTTTCAAGCGCGACAGAGACGACGTTTAATGCTCTGGTGAGCTCGGATGCCGACTTTGACTATTTCTGCGATATATGATGTATAAGGGATCAATTCCATGGCTCAATGGACATATGGGATTGAGTATGCTGTGGATAATGAGAGGAGGGCAAGGGATGGGCTTCTGGATAAGCCTGTAACGGTCATATGAGGGGCTTTATGCTGTTCTACTTTATGGAATGTACATTTCGGCGTCAACAGATATAGCAGCTTATGGTTGAAACTACCATTCCTGCCAAATGTCATTTTTTGATGGAAATCATGTTTTCTACGTGACTTGTTCTACCATTACAGGCTAACGTGCAGATGATGTCTGCTGAAGCCGTTGATCGCATCGTCAACCCACCTGTTGGTGCCTGCAAGGCAATGCAGGGGGGCTGAATAGGAGAGACAATGAACAAGGCGTGAGAACGTATGAATGACCAACTACGAACCATCAGCGGCCTATTCTTGATAGGTAGGCCATTTCATCTCGCGCATTGACTGCAACTATTGTCCCTAGCAGAAATGGTATTATGGTAATTTCATCTGGGAGCCACCTCCCAGCCGAGAACCCCTTAACCGGCTTTGGCACGGAAAAGGACAACCTGCCTGGAAGAGCAGTGGAGTTCGGTTCGCCGTAGTCCTATCCCTGGATTACACGTCATGCCCAGGCGAAGGAGGCTGCAGGTAAATGTGGTTGGGCTTTTGGAGGGTTTGGCGCCCAACATGCTCTTGCGGTGTGCTCAGGTCAAGTAACAATGGTCGTTAAATTTCGAGTCTATGAACACCTCTATGCATCAGAGGGAACCTGACCCTAGCACGGAAGTGTGAGCTACCACGAATATGGGGCGCTGTATTCCGTAGCGAGCTTCGGTTGTGGGGATGATCCCCTGGATTACTGGGTACAGGTAGCGGCTTTTGGAGTTGAGGTTGACAATCGGGATGCTTCTGGTGAAGGCAGCAGGTGATTTGATGATTGACAGAGTGATCAGGGAGCAGGCAAGCGACCAGTGAAGTATAACGAGGACAATAAGAGAACAAAGACTTGAATCAACAAGCTGGAACACAGCTGGATCGATCACCTGCTACCTGGCCTCAATCGTGCATCTGGGATCCGTAAGTGCTAAGCAGGTACCCGAACGAGGGACGGGTAATTCCACGGTGATCAAGCTGATGTTAGCAAGTACTTGCCCCTCGTCAAAGATAAGTGGATATTTTGTGTGCACTCGTCCTCTGCAGGGGTAGATTCCATCTGGCTCTGTCCACCAACCAGTTCCCGAGATTAAATGACGGGGAGGCGGGGCGTTCTCATTAAAGACCCTCCACCAATTGATTCCCCCCCCAGAATGGCCAGGCACGATACGTGGTAAAAGAACCTGGCAAGAAGGGGACGAGGAAGAAAAAAAAAGGGAAAAGGGAAAAGTTAGGCCGCCCTAGCATATGCAGCTACAGGCACATGGTTTCTTTCCCAACCTCCAAACCTCGCAAATCCTCCCTCTTGACGTCGTTCTTCTTCCCCCCAAGGGTCCAGCCTAGGTAGCTCGACCAGCGACTGTCTCTCTCCGATGTGTCGGGCCACGTCCACCTGTCCCGCCCCCGTTACCGCGTCGCTCCCTTTGCTCATGCTGCCGGCCTCTCTCTAATTAAGTTCCATCTCGAGCGAGCCATTGCTGAGGCGCCAATCCGGCCGAAAAAAAAAAAGTGTCCCGCCGCGGCGCCCCCTTGAGCCGGAAGAAACGCGTCGCGTTACCCAGCATCCGAACGGCCACCAAAGCAGCGTCGTCGGTCCGTCCAAGACACTTTTGTCTTCCCAGCCACGGTGCCCCGTATACGCGGCTTAAAGAGACTCAGCTGCAGGCGACGACGTCCTCGTCTGCGCTGGTTCTCAACTGGTAAGCCCTTCTCAGATGTGGATGTGGATTCGGCACAGGAAGCTAGGATTTGTGCTGGCGCAACCTCAGCGCCGCTTAAGCTTTCCTCCCGCCCCCTGATGACAATTGTGTTGCCGAGATGTCCTTTGCTAATCTCGCATCCTCGGGCCAACAGGTCTTCGCGAACACGTCGTCTCCAAGCTCGCCGACTCCTCCCCCTCCTCGTGCCTTTGCACAGGACGGCCTTGGAAAATCTCGGTCCTCGAGCTCATCGCCACCGTCACCGGCCTTGTCAACGGCATCCACGGCCGACGGAGGGGACGACCTCAGTTCATCGCCGATTCTCCCTGCTCTTCCTGCCCCAAGATTACCGGAGCGGGCTCTGGAACATCTGAGGACGCCACCATCTGTCGGCGGAGACGAATTTCAATTCGGCACGGCTAGCTGGGGCTCGCCATATCCTCGTACCGATCATAATTTGCGCCGGCAGAGCTTCAGCAGCGAGGCATCCGAGGACTCCCCTATTCATCGCCTGGCGATTGACACGCCATTCCTGCGGCCACCTCCTGAGCTTTCTCAGCCCCAAGCCGCACAGCAGTCGTCGATCAGTGCCGCAGCCGCAGTCCTCGCGAATCGAGTCCGAAGACAGCCAGGCGGCTTCACGGAAGAGTGGATTCGCACACACACCGCAAGCGATCTCAATACCGAACCTCGACTCTGGTTCAGTGACGGAAGCGAAAGCGAGCACTCTTCACTGAGCGGCTCCGACGTGGAACGCGACTTGGAGACCCCTAAAGCTCCCAGCAGTGCGAGACCCACCTTGCCTCCGAGTCAGCGACGGCATTCTCGTGGTCGATCTAGCGTGGAAACGCTCAAAGACGGAGGATTGATCCCATCGACCGATCAAACACCCACCATGGAGATGAGAAACTCAAAGTCGCCCACGCCCGACGTGGCAAGTACCGCTTCGGATCCTACCGTGGTTCAGGATTCTACAGCCACACGCAACAATGTTGCAGAAAGCTCGCCTAGGCCCCCATCAACACCTACTCGGGCAGCAGACAAGCCGCTACCAAAGGAGCCTTCAATGACTCCCAGACTCAAGAAAAAGGTGCCATGGAAAGAACGCAAGAACATCTTCATTTTGCTGCCCCGAGATGACGAGCGCGGTCTCCCGGGCAAAGCTCCCATGCCATTGTCTCAGGAGGAGACCAACAGGATGTTTGCGTCCTGGAAGGAGCTTGGATATAGCGTAGATGGCTTCGACCTGGTCGTTGAAGGGTTTCAACCCTGGGGCACATCCGACTCCCAGAGTCGTCACAGCTGGCCCGACTTTGATGAGGTTGCTCAGGAGCACGCCCAACGTATTTTCAAGGTGACTTTGCCAGATTTAAATGGTGAGTTCTGAACCCTCCGGTGTTGAAATTGTCGATTCTGATCTTTTTTAGCTTGGAAAAATTATGTCAACGAGCTTCAGGAAGCCAAGTTGCGAGCTCTGGGAGTCTCGCTGGCCCCCGAACCTGACATTGCCCAGTCGATTTCTCCCCCAACGACAGTCCCAAGCAGACAGGCTTCAGTGCAGTATCCTCCACTGCCATTTTCGCCTCCTGTGCCAACGTCGTCAGCCTCCAGCAACCACGCAGTACCTGGGTTCCCCTTTCCCGCTTCTTTCGTTCCAGGGCTTTCGTCAGCGTCTCATAGCCCAGGCATTTCTTCCGTGGCATCTCCCGGGCCGTTCGGTGGCATGCCATCAAAGTATAGTCGTCAGTCGATATCGTTCCCTTCGGGTGCTTCGCCTTTCCAGTCGCCTCCCGCCTGGCAGAATCAAGGCAGCACCCCTCAAGGCATGAACCGGATGGATTCGCCGTCGCTGTCTGCCCTCAATGGCAACTTCTCCCCACAGTCACCCTTCGGAATGGACGGCTTCCAACCTACGGGAAGTCCTGCATTCAACATGCACCAGAGAACACACTCTCTACAGTATCCAATGCTTCCTCACCAGCAGATACTTCAGCACCAGCAGTCTGCTCGAGCATCTCCTCGATTGCAGGAGGTGCGTGAGGCTGAGGAGGAGGAGGAGGCTTCCAAAAGCCCGTCGAAAACTCCCGAGCCTCCAAAACAGAACTCCGATGTTCTTCAAGCTGAGATTGATGATGCAGAATATCACTTGGAAGAGTCTCTCCGGAATCAGCTGGAGCACGAGGACTATGATCCCCTCGCGCAAGCGCAGAGACTTGAACCCCCTCATCGTCCCCCGGTTCTTTCACACAGTCGCCAATCGTCTAATGCGTTCCCGATTCCTGAACGATTCGCCAACAACTCTGGCGAGCCTTTGGTACTGCATCACCCCAGACCACATAGTCGCGGCCACTCCCTATCACAGAACTTCTTCCGCGATCACCACGAAGTCCCAGGATCGTCGGAGCACAGTGCCATGCAGAAATTTGCGCCTCTTTCGGAGATTGTAGAAGGCCCCAAGGGGGACGATTCGTATGAAATCGAGACGAACCCCAGCAACTTGGGCACTCCTGTCCAGGACTTTGATCTCCCTGCCGCGTTTGGGCGCCACCAGAAGTCCATGTCTACCGCCAGCAACCCTTGGAACGACGCAACATCAATCCACAGCAATGGTACAAGACGATCCAGCCACGCCAGCAAGCCTTCGCTGTCGGGCCTGAATGTGCAGGCAGCCGAATTCAAATTCAACCCAGCCAAATCCTTTACGCCTGGCTTGTACAACTTCTCTAGCAACAGCTTTCAGCCATCTGTTTTCCAGGCCGGTTTCACGGAGCCTGTACCTCCTGCATTTGACCTCCATCAGTTCCAGCCTATGATGCAGCCTGAGGTACCATCATTTGTTCCGAGCCAGAGTCATTTCAGCTTCTCTGCTTCTGGCCCCAAGTTTAGACCAGACGCGCCTGCATTCACGCCATTCCAGTCTGCCTCCGCTTCTGTTACCAGTCCAGCAGCAAACACAATTGAGGATACGAACAAGCGCAACGACTCCATCTTCGGCCACATTGATATCGCCTCGGATTTCAGCTCGAAATCGCAGAAGACCAGAGCCATTCCTATCATTCGGCCTACTGCCAGTTCGCCTGTCAATCATCCAAAGACTGGTAGCGACGACGACGTTCAGGACGGGCCCGATGGCAGACTGATGGATGAATCTCGAGTCAAGCGAGCGCGCAGCTCGGCGCCCGACGACGATGATGTACCACTCTTCGCCGAACAGCCCACAGGTAGGGTTGAACTTGGCGGGACCGAAGTCAGTCAATCTGAGCAGAAAGAGGAAGCTAGCCTGCCCGAGGATGTTTCTGCGGAAGGCGATCTCGTTGCCATTGATACATCAATGTCGTCTGTTACATCCGACCGGGTTGATGAAACAAAAGCAACAACAGCGGCTCCCTCGGAATCTTCCCAAGCCGACCAAGCTACTGACGAGTGGCCACCATATGTGTTCCGCAACAAGGCAGACATTCAGAGCTTCGATGAAGCCCGGCCAAGTGGCGACGCCAGACCTGTCCAGAAGAGACCATTCCATAAGAAATCCCTGTCGGCTACTGCACAACCGTTCCTCCCGGGAGCTCCAGCATATGCTCAAGAGGACCCCGAGCTTACTGAAGAGGAGCAGCTTGAAGAGACACCTGCCCCCGCAAGCCCAACACCGCAGCCAGCAGCAGTGGAACGATCCCCGTCCCCTGTCCAGGTGCCTGCCGTTGAGCCACCTGCAACTTCCAATGTGGCTTTGCCACCCCGCAAACCTAAGGGTCTTGCCGCTTCCCGATTTGCGCGGACGCCAACCCCACCTGTCCAGGAAGCTAAGCATTCTTCTTGGACCGATGACGAGGAAGATGAGGAAGAGGAAGAAGACCGAATTGGTGACATGGAGCAACAGGGTGTTGTGCCCGCGGCCGATGCTATCGTCCCATCTGTCGAGGCGTCTGTGGACGTCGGTGACCTCCGGGAACCGACTTTTGAGGAGATTGATGCGGTCATGCAGCAGATGGAGACTGACCCATCTATGGGTGTCATGAAACTCAAAGACGCACCGAACTGGCAGCCTGTCCTTGACGTACACGACTCCGTTCAGTACGATTTCCAACCACCTTTATCGGAGCACATGGCCACAAGCACTAGCCCGGCCCATCAGCACCATAATTTACCAGAAGCCGCCTCGCCGCCGAGGGCCACCACGGAACTGGAAGACCCCTTTGTCGACCCACCCGTGAGTGCAAACTTGCGCGAACCTTTCGATGCGTATGGCGATCAAGAGCCCGAGCATGCAGCTCTCAGTGATTGGGAGGAGGCCTTTTCCGAAGACGAGCAGGATAAACTTGAGCAGCGAGCTCAGTTCTTCGACGGCCGAGTCAGCGACTTGGTTGACACTCTTCTGGCCAGCCGATTGGAGCCTTTGGAAAAGACCCTTGTGTCGATCCAGCATGCTCTGACGACAAGAATGCGCCGAACCCCGTCAACACTCCGTGACAGGCGCAGCATCTCCGCAGAGCTTCAGCACAGTGACGCCGATGACGAGGATGAGGAACCTGTACCGCGTCGTTCCATGAGCCCTCAAAGGGACCGTAGATTGGCACAGATCCGTCTCGCCGTCACAGAAGCACTTGCTGCACAGCAACGCAGTTTCCCAACTGTGGCCCCTGATGTGGATGATGCTCGTACAAAAGACGCGTCGGCTGTTCTCAAAGCTCTGGAGGAGTTGCGCGAACATGTTTCAATCTCCAAATCTGATCTCCGGAGTGAAGATTTGAGAAGCATTGTTGAAGACGCAGTCCAGAGCCGTATGACCCAACAAGCCGTTGTTGAAGACGCTGTCGTGGACACAAAGACGAATGAACTTGAAGCCCGAATTGCTGATCTTGAACAACGACTATATTTCGAACAATCCAAGGTAGAGAAGGAGGTGACAGAACGTCGGGCGGCCGAAGACCTGGCTGCCGAGCTCAACCGTAAGCTACAGGCTGCCGAAACTCGGGTCGAGGTCGAGATTATCAACCGAAGCGTATTCGATCAGCGCGTCAACGACCTCGAGGACAGACTCAGGCACCAGGAAGACCAGTGTGAACGGGAAGTCAACCAGCGACGAGCCGCCGAAGATAGGCTCTCAGAGGTACAGCGTCTACTCAGGATTTCCTCCGAGGAAGAGAACCGTCTGCGAGAAGTTGTGGAAGAGCGGGAGCACCGAATCAAGTCATTGGAGCAGACGAATGGCAAGAGCACAATGAAGCTTGCATTGCTTCAGGCGGCCCAGGACAACGCGGCCCAGACAAAGTCGGAGCTGAACAACAAGATTGTCTCTCTCGAAGCTGACCTTCGGAATGTTCGCCAGGATAACCACAACTGGCGCACCGAAGCCGAGAGGAACGAAGAAGCCGCACATCGCAGTGCAGCGGAAAATGCTAATTTGGTCGAAGAAAACAAGCATCTGCAAAAGTCTTGGAGCACCCTCACCACGCAGCTCGAGGAGAATGAGCGCCTGCGCGAATCATGGAGAACCAAGTTCCTGTCGTTGCAGGAAGACATGAGCCAGGCGGCCCGCGAAGTAGCAGCCGAAACCGCTCATCGTGTCAAACGAGAGCAATCCTTCCTCGCCAGGCAAGAAGTCCTCGACGCCCGTCTTCAAGCTGAAGCCAAGACCCGGGAGCGACTCGAAATCGAAATGGAACGCTTGCAGAACAATGAACGCTCAGGCATGCGTGCTGTCAACGAGTGTAAGCGTCTGGAGGATCTGAATGGAGAGTTGCGAACCGAAAATCACAAACTTCAGGAGGCGGTGTACAAGCACAAACGCGAGGTGGAGGAGGCCAAGGACTCAGGCGCCACCGAAGCTAAGAGGGCACGCATGGTTCTCCAGACGGAGCTCGAGGCGGCCTCGGCCCAGGTTGACCTCATCCGTGAAGAAATGGAAGAGCAGAACGCCAAGTTCCGAGCAGAGCTTGACAGCGTCAGGTTAGAGGCTGATACCGCCAAGGCCCGCAATGAGATGCTTCTCGAGGAACTCGAGACTACCAAGACAAAAGAACTACAGCAGCTTCGCGAGAAGCATCAGAATGACTTGGAGGATCTCCAGGCTCGACATGAGCGGCAGCTCAATACAGCTGTGGATGATAGCCAGAAGACGGAGCAACACCTACTGGAACGCCTGAGCTTGTCGTCGTCTAAGATTGAGCATCTTCAAGACCGTGTCGTTCTTCTTGAGGAGAAGGTCGATATTGCTAAGCAGGCAGCTGCCGCGGCTGCCCAAGCCGCCAAACTTGCGGGTAATGACCCTGGGTCTGTGGCAGCAGCTGTGAGGAGTGGCAGAAGAGACAGTGCTCGAGCTGGAGCCCCCGAGAAGATCTCACCCCAGGCACTGCGTGAATCCATCATGGTCCTCCAAGAGCAGCTCCAGGCTCGTGAGCAACGCATTGAAGAACTGGAGCAAAGCGTTACGAAGCACGATCCCGATGCTGCTCTTAAGATTACCAAGCGCGACGACGAGATCAGCTGGCTCCGTGAGCTACTTGCCGTCAGGCATAGTGATCTTCAAGACATCATCGCTGCACTATCTGCGGAAAGCTACGATCGTGAAGGTGTCAAGGATGCTGTGATTAGGTTGAAGGCCAACCTCCAGATGGAAGAGCAGGAGCGGGAGAGGGCCATGAATGGCGGCTCTGCCATCAACTTGCCAAACATCGCCCAAACTATTCAAGCCGCCACGCCTCGAGTCGCGCAGACCATTGGACCCATTGCCGCAGCATTTGGTAACTGGCGCAAAGGAAACCAGGCGTCCTTCCGCAGCATCTCTGGTGCCCTGAATTCTCCTGCCAGCACAAGGAGTGCGACGCCATTGAGGAGCCCGAACCCTCCTAACAGCTTGCTAGGGGGGCTTATGACGCCTCCTGCATCTGGTCTTCGTCAGACTCCTCCCGCGGAACACAAGCCGCAACCGACCGCTTTCCAGAGCACGGGCCGTCGCTTTACGTCGCAGAGCAGCGTACCGAACAGAGCGCGCGGAGGCTCAAGTGCCTCCCGGCGGTCAGAGAGCCTATCTATCCAGCAGACACCGCCGCGTCGACAAGAGCGCCCTGAACCCGTGACGCCGCCTATGATGGTTGCACACGGGTATGATTCAGACGCCCAGCCAGGCGATTTTGACGAGAATGACTTCTTCGAGGACGAAGACTAAGACATTCTACTCGATTCGAACAGCCTGCGCACAACCTTACATTGTTTCTTTCATTTGTAACACAACCGCGAGAGTTCACCTGCCGGTAACGCTCATCAGCATACATACAAAAACACCAGACTGCAGATCTAGAAAGATACCCCTTTGCATTTCCGAATTGTTCTCTTCCCAGCCCGCCCGCATTGCATCAGATTGGACCTGTACGAGACACAGAGCACACGTGTATTTAGGTGGTTTTTGCGATGCTATTTGCTTTCATGCCTTCGTTGTTTCTGACGGTTACGGTCGTTTTCTTTTCTTTTGTCCTATACGCATATTGGGGGAAGGGGGGGGCGCGAGTGAAGCAATGAACTAAGCAACATATATATAATATAATACACAACGGGTACATTACAACAACGGTTCGTGTTGCTATTCCATGCGTATATATAGTCCGTTAACGGCCCCAGAAAGCACGTACAATGCAAGATGTTTCGTACAAGGAATGATAGCACGGGTCATGCGAGGAATTGCTCCATTGATGTATGCTCTAGATCTATGACTGGCTCAACAGCTTCTCTACCGCCCACTTGACGGAAAAGTTCCTCAGGTCCGAGTAGTGCTGTCCGACGCCGACGAAGAGCACGGGGACGTTGGTGGCGTGCACGAGGCTCACGAGCGTGCCGACCATATCGCCGACGGTGTCGCACTTTGATATGATGAAGCCGTCGAGCGAGCGCACGGCGCCGAAGGCTGCGTTGAAGTTGCGCGCCTGGGCTACCGAGTCGGTGCCAACCAGGGCCTGTGAAAGGGGGGATTTCAAGTCAGCTGATGCCATTTAAATGTAGAGTCATCTGGAGGTGGAAAGGAGAGGGAGCATACCTCGCCAACCATGAGAATCTTGTCGGGCTGAGCAAACTTGGCAAACTTCTCCAGCGAAGACATGAGCCGCTGGTCGTTGTGTCGCCGGCCAGCCGTGTCGATCAACACGACATCAAAGCCCTCCTGGGCGGCATGGCTCACGGCATCCTTGGCGACCGTGGCCGCGTCCTTGCCGTAGCCCTTCTGGTACAGCTCGACGCGGCCGCCCTCGCGCGCCGTCAGCTCCTTGAGGTTGCGGACGTGGACGGCGAGCTGCTCGACGGCGCCGGAGCGGAAGGTGTCGCCGGCGGCGATGAGGACCTTGTACTTGTTCTGCAGGAGGAAGAAGCAGATCTTGGAGAGGTTGGTGGACTTGCCGACGCCGTTGACGCCGACGATGGAGATGACGTAGGGCCGCGCCCGGCGGAGCGACGTGGCCGGGGGCGCGGCGATGGAGTCGATTTCGCGGAGCAGGTCGAGCGACGAGGTGGGCGTCAGCATCTTGGTCAGCGAAGACTCCATGGCGGCCTGTATCCTCGAGTTGATGCCTGCGACATGTTAGTGTACCGAGGCTGGACGGCTGCACGTGGTGAGCGACGACTCACTCTCAAAGTTGCCCGTCTTGACACCCACGAGCTCCCTTTCGACACCCTCGCATAGCCGCACAGCAGCCTCGCGCGCCACGTTCTTCTGCAGCAGATGGTCCTCCATGCCTTTCATCGCCTTGTCGAGGTCCTCCTTGGTCAAGGTCTTGCCTCCGATGACGTTCCGGAAGAGACCGCTGATGGCGTTGACTCCCGACCCGAGGATGCCGCCCTTGGAGCCAGACTGCGCAGCCGCAGCCGCCGCCGCCTTGCCAGCCTCGGCCGACGCCAGAATACCGTGTACTTCGTCTCCCAAGTCCTTCAACACAAACTTTCCTTTGGACGTAGATCCCCACGTCGAGGCATCGATCGCATCTACGGCACTCGAGCGTCCCACCGCCTCCGCCTCCGAGTCGCTTGTGGCATTTGCCTGGGCAGAGTAATCCAGCTGCACATCATCTTCTTCGTCTGCAAAGCCGTCGGCATCCCACCTGCGGCGCGCCTTGGTGGATTTGGCTGGCTTCTTCTGTTTGGCCGTCGCTTCGTCTCCGGACGACGCTGGAGCCGAATTACTATGCTGCGCTTTTCGTGCGCGCCTCGACATCTTGGCGACCGGGCCCGGTTTGCCGACGACTAAATGGTCTCCTGGGGTCGACGGGCGCGAGGTAATCGGCGTCGCAGTGGGCGTCGAGTCGACAGAGGTAGTCTCAAGGGCGGCTTGAGTCGCATTGGCCCTGTGCTTCAGACCCGAGGCCGCGTTCGGGTCGTTCTCGAGGATGCTCGATGCAGCTTCGGTGCCAGTCGAGGTTCGCGCATTGCCGAGCCCGGGCTTGTCGAGCTCCGAGACCTGCTGGTCGAAGTATTTGTCGAAGCCGTGGCATTCCACCAGGGTCGTGTGCGGCTTCTTAAGTTGGTCACCGTAAAGCTCGACATAGATCGTTTTGATGTTATCCACGAGCTTGTCGACCCAGCTAAGGTGCAGAAGCGAGCGGTAGACGGCCTTGCGTAAAGTAATCTGGTTAGCGACGGACTGCCCCGAGCGACCCTTGCAGACTGGGCGCTGTTCTTACAACGAAGATGATGCCCAGTTCCTTGACGAGGGTCCATTTCAGAGTATGCTGATCGCGCTTGTATACGACGTTGCTAGAAGCAGACGGGCCGTCGCCAAGGGCGGTGCCGCCGTTCTTCTCCTCGATGAAGGTGTCGGCAATGAAGCTGTTGATGACAGAGGGGTTGACGGGCGCATAGGTCCTGGACCACAGCACCACGCCCGACGTGGTCAGGATTTCAAAGGTATCGAGCATAATCTCCGGAAGCTCCGCCTGATTCCTGGTACAGCAATTGGGATAGACGTCAGGTGAAAGATTATCTGCTTTGGGCGGAGGGGCATGAAGGATGACGGAGAGGCCAGCAAGCCTAACATCTGGGAATAATCGCAAGCTACGGCCCCGTACATTGCGCCTACGTTGCCGCACTGTTCCAGGCCGGTCCAGGGTCGAGTGATGCTGTGTTCTTTATCGATAGGCTGCGGCACAATGCCGTTTCCGGCGGGTCTCGTACCGCGCAGGTATCCGCAACCTTGGCGTGGGTCGCAGACAGGGCCATGGTCGGGCACAAACTGACAAGGTTTCCAGTACACCCTACCTTGGAAGACTGACGAAGTAGCTTCCTCTAATGCTGAGAGGTGGCCGTTCGACCAAACCACCAGTTCGGCACCTCTCCATGCTCGCTGCTGCCCATCTACAACCCCCTACCCCTTGGGATCACAACCACCGCCAATCCCACCGAAGCTGCACCAGATTATTCCGCGGGATTTCGTCTTCCCTTCTGTTTCCTCTGCCGGCGACACGATGCAGCGGCCGACGTACGCCCAGTCGCCCCCCCTCCACCACCCAGTGCCGCAGCACGTCTCGACGGTCCCGCAGCTTCGATCACCGCCTCCGCCCACGGGCTCCGCGCAGTCCCAGCAGCATGCCTACGGCGGCACCGGCGGCAACCCGTACCAGCAGCAGGGCGGGTCGAGCGGCAACGTCTTCGGCGCATACGGCCAGTTCATGAACGACCCGACGGCCCAGGTGGCAGCGCAGTTCGGCCAGAGCGCCTTCAAGCACGGGCAGGAATACGTGGAGCAAAACGTACGTAGGGAACTCAACACACCTCGCGCGGCGCCTTGCACAGCGTACTCACAAATTGCTTCGTCCAGATCGGCCGTTTCTTCAGCGTCAGGGCCTTCAAGCCTTACTTCAACGTATCCAACTCGTACGTGGTCAACAAGCTCTTCCTGGTGCTCTTTCCATGGCGGCACAAGCCCTGGTCGCGCCAGCAAGCGGTTGGCGTGAATGGACAGGAAGGGTGGTATCTCCCGCCGCGCGAAGACATCAACAGCCCCGACATGTACATTCCAGGTGAGTGAAATGGCGGGGAAGGGGCACATGCCTATACTTTGGGGTCTGTGGGCCGAAGCTGACGCGGGTTCAGTCATGGCTCTGGTGACGTACATTCTTCTATCGACACTGATCGCCGGCTTGAGAGGCAAGTTCCAGCCGGAGCTGCTGGGATACACCGCCAGCACCAGCCTCTTGGTGGTTGGGGTGGAGATTGTCGCGTTGCGGTTGGGGTGCTACCTCCTGAGCATATCAAGCCAGTCACAGCTCGATCTCATCGCGTACTCTGGGTACAAGTTCGTGGGCATCATCGTCACCGTTGCCCTCGCCGAGGTGTTTAGCGGCGGTAAGGGCACCGGTGGCTGGGTTGGCTGGCTCATATTCCTGTACACCTTCCTCGCCAACTCGCTCTTCTTGGTAGGTCGCCCGTCACTGCCACTTGCGTGATGCACCGTGGCTAACAATCGAGGCAGATGCGTTCGCTAAAATACGTGTTGCTGCCCGAATCTCCCGGAAACTCTGGCGGCCCCATGCAGACCGACTCACGGGCCAAGCGCAACCAGAGAACGCAGTTCCTATTCTTCTACTCGTACATTGTCCAGCTCTTCTTCATGTGGGTTCTCACCCGAGCGTCCTAAGGAGGGAACGGGGCATTCGGGCTCAAAAGCAAAGATGCAACTTAGAGGAAGGGATACGTAAAAATGGTATAGGGAACTGGCACGAAAGCTGCCAGGTGTACATGACTCACTAGAAGAAAGACGGCTCGTTTGAATAAGCATTAGCGTGTAGGGGGGCTTCACATAGATGACGGCAGTGATTGAAGCTCTGTTATATCCACCGCGAGTACTGCAAGTAGATTGTGCTGATGAGTTGATGCGTTCGTGGTAGAGCACGACATCATGTCCCACCCCTATTCCAGCTGTGCCTTTGTCCCCCACTATGTGCACACGGCGTGGGCGTGCCTTGGCCAGGACCTAAGCCTACCCCACAATCGCCAACAAAGAAAGCACGTTTTTGCCTCGCCTTAAGCTCGGCGAAACCACCGCTCATCCGGCGACTTGTTTCAACGTCATCGGTGACTCTCCTGCCATTTCTACACAGGCTCTTACCGCAAGGACAAGCTCTTGTATAAAGGTAGATTGCCATATCATCGCCGCAGACAACCTATACAAGGTACCTGGGCTCATAGACGCAGCATCAGAATGAGTGCGCCAATCGCTGCAGCCACGTTGCAGGCTGCCCTCTTGGGCGCCATCTCAAATATTCTGGCGCAGGCCATTACTGCCTACAGGAAAGATGTATTGCCAGACTGATCTGAAATGCGAGAGCTAGCGGTGCTAATTCATATCATGTAGCTGCCGCTAGAGGTTGATTGGATTCCCGTCTTTCAGTTCACCCTGTTCAACCTCATCAACACGCCGCCCAATGTCTTATGGTAGGTCTCACCACTCACCCAGCGCATCGTCAAGCCGCCATCTTACGCATCACAGGCAGGAATTCCTAGAATCAACCTTCCCAGCATACGTCTCCCCTCCCAAGTTCGCCCAACCCAGTGTAAAGATCGGCGCCGCCGCACCCCCGCCGCAGTTCTCCGTCCGCAACACCATGAGCAAGTTCTTCATAGATCAGACCCTGGGCGCCATCTACAACACGCTCGCCTTCTCCCTCTACGTGCACGCCCTCAAGGCCGCCATGCTGGGAGCCCCGCGCATCACCCACCTCAACAAGGCCATCTCCTACTGGACCAGCCCCAACACCATCAACCTCAACCGCGTCGACCCCCGCGCGGTCTGGGACGCGGCTCTCGAGGACTTTTGGCCTCTCGCCTCGGCCGGTTGGAAGCTGTGGCCTGCCGTGTCGCTTGTCAACTTCTCGCTTGTCAAGACGGTGCAGACGCGGGCTTTGATTGGTTCCGTGGCTGGACTGGTTTGGGGTGTCTACATGAGCCTTGTTGCTGCCAACTGAGCGTAGAGCCTTCAGAATGGACCTGTGTTATACGTTTTTTTTTTGTGGTCCTGCAGGTTCGAGAGGCTACCAAGCAGGAGCTTAGTCTAGCTTGAGCTGTTGGAACATCTCGGGCATTTTCAGACGTTAAGTAGAGTCGACAATATCTCAGCGACGCAATACTTCAAAGAAGATCCGACTAATTGATAGCGGCACATAAAGTAAACCGTACAGTACATATGTCTTTTTAGAGATATCTTCTATCAAGACTAAAGTGCGAACTTCGCTGCCGCATAAAAACATCGCTACTACTTGTGTATGTATCCGGCTATGCGCTTGAAGGACTGGACGTAATCGCCCTCCTCCGCAAGTAAAAGAAAAAGAGAGAAAAAATACATGTTCCTCCCTCCGACTCTGGCTCTTTCTATGGACGATACCTTTAGGACTCGACGCACCGGTCTCCCTGAAAGACTGGTAGTCTGCAAGGCTGTCACTGAATTACCTATCCTCCAGACACTGCTCGGCCGCTGCGCGGTTGGCCGGTTCTTCGACATCCAGCGCTTACAAGCGGGTGGCAGGGTCTGGTGCTCTTGTTGGGTCAGAGTCCGTAGGATTCTGTTCGAAGATCACGGCGCCACCATTTCCGAATCCAGAACTTGTGGAGTGCTCGCGTAGCATTTGTTGAATGATCGCAATCGTCTCCGATCGATTGGGCTGATGCAACACGCCGAGCTCCTGTGTCTCCGATGTTGAGGGTTGGTGACGGATGACAGTGCCACTTGAAGACTCGGAGGGGAAACGCCTTCGCCGCCCATCCATCTGCCCGGTATTGGTGTCGCCGGTACCGTTGGCACCCTGGCTGGGTCTCGGGATCCAATCAATGTAAGGACAGGCAGCATTGAGCCCAAAATGCCGAAAGAGCCGCTTGACGACTATGAACCAAAATCGCAGCCAAAGACGCATCGGCCGTAGCCGTTGATGGGAGCCTCCTCGCCGCAGCACAAGGCTGGAGAAATCGTAAATAGTTGCAAGCACCCATCTCACCTCTCTGGGCAGATTCGGAGCGGCTTGTATGACGCAGGACCAGGCTCGAGCGGTAACGAAGGCAGGATCATTGACTTGGTCGGGGACTTGAAGAGCCTGGGACAAGCCCCAGGCATGGATGTCGCTT
Source organism: Stachybotrys chartarum (assembly GCA_001021365.1). NCBI lineage: Eukaryota > Fungi > Ascomycota > Sordariomycetes > Hypocreales > Stachybotryaceae > Stachybotrys > Stachybotrys chartarum. The sequence goes on from LDEE01000006.1 coordinate 506,950, forward strand.
TGACAAGGTTGGTAGGCTTCGCCGCCTGCGAAAGTACGATACGAGAAGAGGCCTACGCCCGGTCTGAGAGGATGAGGCAAGGGTTCAGATCCCATCTCAGTGTAGGTGATGTCGTCCTTGGGGATCTCATCAGTGATATTCTCCGTGACTCTCGAGTACTCGCTGAAAGAGTTGCGGCCGTTGTTGGGGGCCGCCTCCGTAAGTAGCTCCCGTACAGACCGACGTAGCACCTGGGCGCTGTTTTCCGTAGTAGATTGTCGGTCATGATGGCACATCCAGATGACGTCCCGATCCGTGTGGAAGAAGTGTACGGCGCATTCGCCGCAGTAGGGTTGGACAGTGTAGCTCAGGAAGACAAAGCAATGATAGACCCTGTGCACCGGGCAGAAATACTATGTCAGGTCTTTGGTGAGATGCTCATGGTTGACATTGTGCTGGAGTAGTCCTTGTTGGAAGAAGCATCCTCCACGGCAAACCATGCTAGGCTTCAAGGGTGCGAGTTTCCATAAAGCGAGCGACTCCGAGGATCGGATGAGGTATTGCGGTGGTTATTATATTTTATACTGTAGGGTGTAGTGGTGTTGAAGATGAAGGGCCCATGGCGATGGACGGGTACCTGCAGGTTTGGCACATCTTCTCACAAGACGCCCCCTTGTTTCCTAAAAGTTGTTGGGTGTTCGCGCTTTACCCGAATGACTTTAGGTCTTGCCTCACATTGTAGGTGAATAGGCACGGCAACATGCTCGACCATCTCTTGCCGGATGAATTAATTCAGCCAACTACTTGCTAAGTAGGTAGGTACTTTGTCGTTCACGCACCGACATGCAACCATCGCCATCATGAACATGGGAAACGTGGGGAGTCGGTGAATGAAATACAGACGGGAATTTGTCAACGCACAGTACAGTAGTCCACCCGCAGAACATATTAGCCCGCATCTGCTACATGTACGGAGACCTTGGAACGTATCGTGAGCAAGTAGATAAATGCCTCTTCTGGCACGTCGGGGTACAGAAAGCTCGGCCACGTGGCGGGTTCTTCCTAGAGCACCTGCTAAACAAGTCCGTTCCACGCTGGCACCCCATTCGGTTACCCTTACCCACCTCGGCACCCACGACTTACCATAAAAGAAAAAGCGGCGGCGTCCTGGGAGCCAGATCAGGGCACCATGAACCTTGGCCAAGATCCCCGCTGCGGTTGGCGAATCCAGTTCTTGGAGATAATGGAATGCTGGGCAAGACGGGACCCTAACTTCCTGCCGCGAAGAGGGACTCTCAGGCCGTAGGCGATGCTGAACTATACCCGTACCCGTCGTATAAGGATAAAGACGACGGTCTCTGTCTGCTGCCTCAGCAGTGCACCGCTTGTCGTCATCGGGCATCCAACCGCTACGTCAGTGAGCTGGCCCCCCCCCAAGGCCGATGATCTCATGTGTACTTCGTACAGCCGGATGTAGAGAGGGAAGGAAGGAAGGAAGTAAGGGGAAGAATCCATGGAAGGCACTGCTTGTGGGGGTCCCACGGAACCATTGCGCCGCGCTAGCTGCTGCTCGCATCCAAAACCCTCTCTTGCAACGATCCTAGATGCCACCTCCTCTCAAACGACTGACAAACCAAGGATTTGCCTGCAAAATACCCTCCAGTCTTCCGCGGCTTGGCTTGCCGACGACATCCGCTACCTCGCTTTCCTCGCTCTCCCACCTCTCCCGCAGCTTCTCGAAACGTACCGAGGCACGTCATGTCGACCTAGGCGCGCCCATCCTGGCTGAGCGCCCGTTTTCCACCTTCAACCGCCCTGGGTTAGTCAAGCAGCGTCGTTGCGAGCACGAGAATGCGTCAGACGATTCGCGATGTCGGCCTCGTCGACCTTCTCGACTCGGACCCTCGCCCGACCTTCGTCGTTGCGGCACAGTTCGCCAACCAACACGATGCCTGCGAGATCGTATACCATAATCCTACACTCGCCCTCAACCCTACCCTCCTCGCTGCCGTTCGCGCCGTCCCCTCCCACGAGCCGGACCTTCACTTCTGGAAATGGATCACCAAATCCCCATCTCCTACCCAGGCTGGTCCCGATGCCCAGCACTCTTTGCCCTACTTTGGCGTCTTATGGACGAGGAGTGTCGTGTTGGGCACGTGGATCATCATGAGCGGTAACGAGGCGCCGCCTTCATCGGAACCCCCTCGCAAGGTACGGCTGGGGTCCGCCAAGGAAGCCGGTCCGGGTCGAGCACATTTGTCAGAGCAACCTTCCCTTTCCGAGTCCGAGGCCGAGAGTAAAGAGCCCATGCTCTTCCGGCCCGAATCAGAACCGCTCCTCATGCTACCAGAGTTCACTCCCGACCCAGAGCCTTTCTTTGACTTTGTCCAGAACGTCGACTGGGCTGCAAGTCCATTGGGGCCTATGAACAAGTGGCCAAAGAGGCTTCATGAGGTCTTCAACCAGCTGATACCCGACTCACGACCGCTTGCCGTGTACTGGGGTTCTCAATATACTGCCATATACAACGAGGCCTTTTCCAATTTTCTCGGTGCTCGTCACCCGAAACTGCTTGGGAACTCAATAGTGGATGCTTGGCCTCACATGCAAGAGCGTCTAGACAATGTCTGGAATTCGGCAGCGCGCAGTAAATTCACGAGGATGGAGGACGAAACTCGCTTCTTTATTGAGCAGCCCGACGGTACCACCGAGGAGACTTATGTCAAATGGTCGCTCACGCCCATCATGGACGGTCGTCAGTGCATTGCCGTGCATCACTGCTTGCTTGATACGACGTCTTTGCGCCTCTGGGAAAGACGGATGAAAATGCTGCTTGATTTGGGCGAAACCTTGGTTACGGCGAGGGACGTCAAATCGTACTGGCGCCTGACGCTGGAAGAGTTTGAGCGTTGGAGTCCTGCCTACGACATACCAATAGCTTTCATCTACTCTGTCGGCGAAGACGACGAAAATGACTCGGTAGAGTCGAGGTACGACTGCCCACGAATTTGCCGTCTCCAAGGTTGCTTGGGGGTTCCCGATGGTCACGCCATTGCACCACCGGTCCTGGAGCTCCGCGACACAGACGAAGGCCTCGCGCCGAGATTTCGCGAGGCTCTCAAAGCTCCACATCCACTTGTACTGGAGACTAATGATGGGACCCTGCCTGACAGACTGCTCGATGGGCTGGAATGGCGAGGCTTTGGCGAGGCTTGCAAGGCTGCCATCATTTGCCCCATCCGTCCAACCAACGAAGAAAACGTCATGGGCATCCTCTTCCTTGGCCTGAATCCCCGCCTGCAGTATAACAACGACTACAGGCAATTCATCGCGTTGATGAACCAGATCCTGAAGAGTTCGCTGGCGTCGACTGTGCTCCTGGAAGAAGAAGCACGCCGTGGCCGAAGCGCAGCTGAGCAGGCAGCTTATGATACTGCCATGCTGAGGAGGAAGCTAGAAGACCAAACTGAGCAGGCCAACCGATCCATTGAGAACTTCAAGGCCGTATCCGAGTTCATGCCAATGGGAATGTCCTTCTCCGACACGCAAGGAAACGTGACCTTTGCCAATGATGCCTGGTACCGAATCACCGGCCATCCCGAGGGACAGATTGGGCCAACCGCATTGGTAGAGAGCGCCGTTGCAGAGGACCAGCAAAAGATTGAACAGGCCTACGAGGACATTAAGAAGACAGACTTGGTGACGTTCGAATTCCGGGTACCAAGGCGGCACAACCAAATGCATACACTGACCTCTGTAACCGGCTCCCCGTTAGGGTTCGAAGATCTGACAGTCCGCCACATACTGGCCTCGGCCAAGGCGGAACGTGATTCGAAAGGCTCTATAGTTAGGATGCTGACTTGCCTGATTGACGTGACGATTCAGAAGCACACGGCAGAGCAGGCGGTGCAGAGGGCTCAAGAGGCCGAGAACCTCAAGCGCCTTGCCGAGCTTGCCACGGTTGGCATGTACGATATGAGCATGGACGGACGACTTCTAAGCGCCAACAACCTATTCTGGGAGCTTAGCGGTCTGCCGAAAGTGGATTTATCCAGGACCAGCGTTGAGCCGTGGCAGACGTGCGTGGTCGAGGAGGACATGGCCGTCCTCAGGGACAGTCTGGAGAAGCTGGAAATCACCGGCCGCATGCAAGCTGCCGAAATCAGATTCAAGTCGACTTGGACGGCCGAGGATGCGAGCGGAAACTCGATCGAAGCGCCCCGATGGGTGAGCGCCACCTTCATGCCTGTCAAGAGCTCGGAGGGCATCATACAATCATTCACCGGATGCCTGAGCGACGTCTCATTGCAAAAGTGGCAGCTGGAACAAGAAAAGCTGCGCAAGGAGGAGGCGATTGAGTCAAGGCGGCAGCAGCAAAACTTCATCGACATGACCTCCCACGAGATGCGCAACCCCCTCAGCGCCATGCTCCATTGCACCGACGCAATCATCGCGTCTCTTTCGCGCGTGCAGGAACTCGACGCCAGCGGCACACCACTGAGTCCTCCTACGGCTGCGTATTTCAACGCGCAAGCCCAGAGTCCAGCAACGGGCAGGCACTCGGAGGAGGTGCGAAAACTGGTGGAGGACAGCATTGAGAATGCCGAGATCATCGTTACCTGCGCGCAGCATCAAAAGCGGATTGTGGATGACATCCTCACCATGTCTAAACTCGACTCGAAGCTGCTGGCCGTCACCCCCTGCACGGTGAATCCTATCGAGATCGTCAGAGACGCGCTCAAAATGTTCGAAGTGGAAGCCCGGCGCGTGGACATCTCCCTGGTGTCGGTGGTGGACAGCTCGTACACGGCTCTCGGCCACGAGTTCCTGGATCTCGACCCATCACGTGTGAAGCAGGTGTTGATCAATCTCCTCACCAACGCTCTTAAGTTCACCAAGACAGGCAAGACACGGAACGTAACCATTCGGGCCAAGGGGTCGCTGCACCCTCCCGGTCGGGAGATGACTGTGGTTGACTTCATCCCGCCCTTCCACGACGACACGGAGGAGTACGAACAGCCGGCGCTCAAGGGGCGCACGAGCCCAGTATATCTCATGTTTGAGGTGGAAGACACAGGCCAAGGACTGACGGCTACGGAGATGGGAAGCCTGTTCAACAAGTTTGTCCAGGCCAGCGCCAAGACTCACGTCAAGTATGGAGGCTCCGGCCTGGGCCTCTTCATCTCGCGACGATTGACGGAGCTCCAGAACGGGGCGATTGGGGTGGCGAGCCGTCCCGGAGTGGGATCCACGTTTGCGTTCTACATCGAGGCATATGTGCCGAGCGAGGCGGCGCGCAAGGAAGCCGAGATGCTCGCGGCCACGGCGGCGGCGGCCAAGGCAGCGATATCAGCCCAGTTGTCGGGGAATTTGGGTCGCGGGGGCGGAAGTCGCGGGGCCGCATCGACGTCGCAGAGGGTGCATCACGCACTGGGCAAGATGCGGTTGGACGGAATCCTGGTGGTGGAGGACAACCTCATCAACCAGCAAATCACTCGCCGGGGCCTCACGGAGCGAGGCTACTGGGTCGATGTCGCAAACCATGGCATCGAAGCGATGGATAAGCTGAAGCGGTCCGCGGGCACAACGCTGGTGGTCAGGGAGAAGGAGAGCGACGCCACTCGACGAGCGAATTCTCCTCACGGGGGCCGCAGCGGGCCGGGCGGTAATTCTAATACAGGCACCGGAAGCCCAAGTCCGCAGCAGATGCCCATCAATCTGGTGCTCATGGACATAGAGATGCCGATCCAGGATGGGCTCACCTGCACGCGACACATCCGGCAGCTGGAGCAGAAGGGGCACGTGTTCTGCGCCTCGGGGGGGCGGATGCCCATCATCGCAGTGACGGCCAACGCGCGACCCGAGCAGGTGACGGAGGCGAAAGAAGCAGGGTGCGACGATGTGCTGGTGAAGCCTTACCGGATCCCCGAACTCATCGAAAGGATGCAGATATTGGTGAAGAGACAAGAAGTCATGAGAGAAGGGGGGATGATGAAGTAGTGGCACGCCGGCATTGCAAGGAGGAGCCGGCACGATGACGAAGTGGATGAGATGAAAATGACTAGAGACACAAGAAGAGATTTATTACTGTTAGACATGACAAGAGCTGGCACTCGGATTGAATGAATTTATGGAAATGACCCCTCATTCTTAGAGCGAAGGAGGGGGGAGGTTTGGGAACAGCATGAACTGGAGTTTTTNTGGGTTGGTTGCCTGATAATGATACCCAAGTATGGGAAGACAGTTCCGTTGCAAGAAGGAGACGATGACGCGAGTATAACCGCAACAAATACATTGAAGCTTATAGATGCGTGATTCGGCAGCAATACAATGATTCCGTGGTGGCGCGTTGATGCGATGCTCCAACTCTGGATCTACATAGTAGGTATGTAGCACAGGCGGAATACCGGGACGAAACAGCCGGGGTTCGGTGCGGAGTGCACCGCCTCAGTGGCCTGGCTCCTCAGCTCCAGGCTGGCTGCCTGGGACGACGACAGGGGACGAAGGGTGTGGAGGGGCGTTGTCCAGGCTGGGGCTGGGGGCGGGTTTGAGAGAGGTGGGGGAGGGGTCGTCCGCCGCCATAAGTACCACCTTGGGTACCACAACTTACCTTCCTTCTCCCCATCTTCTCCAAGGCACCTAATCAAGCTACGGTGCTTCCCTTGCCTGCTCCCTACCTGGGTATCCTATGCTGATGCTCCGTCGGGGCGGCCCCGCGGCGGTCGGAGAGGGAGATGCAAGGTATCCGTCGATAGGCGTGGTGCACTCCGTACCGTGTCAAGGATTTGCGTGGACCTCGTGATCGAAGCCCGCTTCGGTTCTGTGAAGAGAGAGATAGATGCACGGCCCCAGTATGAGAAGGGCGTGTTCCACCAATGAGGGACCGGCCTGGGATGCGGATGGGGAAACCCCCCAATTAGTGGGTTGGCAGAATCTCCAAACTCGTGACGAGAGGCCATTCCATGCTGGGCCGGTTAGGTAGCTAAGGCAAAGGCCAAGGCCCGAGGGATGGTGGTTTGTCATGGACATGGCCGTACAACTAGGAGCCAGGCCGGTCAGTCGCTTACCTCATTACAGGCATCGGCTGAGAATGCAAAGGGCAGTCAACCTGATTGATTCCCTCTCCGTGATCACTACAATGGCATCGCGTAAAGCTCGACTCCGTGACCGTGGAAGAGGACGGCCGAGGACCAGCTCGTCCAGGAAAGTATCGGCATCGATCTTCCTGCACCTTTCCCTCTCCCTCCTTCCTCTGCCTCGGTAGAGTCTTCCGGGCGCCTCAAGGGAAAGGGAACGTCTGGGGCTGGGGAAGCCCCTCCCCCACCATTGCCGATTGCTTGATCCAGCCCAGTCCCGTCCGCCCCCAAAATGATAGCCGCTCAACGGGCACACTCGCAGGAGGCTGCCCTCTGCTGTCTTGCATCGCCTGCCTTGCGCGGGTATATATATTGGCAGTGTGAGTAAAAGCGTCTTCTCGACGACTCCTGAATGGCTTGCCCTCCCCCTACTCTCTCGTTGGAAATCTGGCCACCTCGCCTTTCTCGCTGCCCGCCCGGTCTGCCTAGGAGTCATCTATAAGAGAGCCCTTGCTCCTCCAGGGTCCCACTCCCTTAGTTGATCGCCGAGCCTGCACCTAATCTCTCTTGGCTCCTTCTCGGCTTTGTTTGCTTTGCTTCTCTCCTTCGAACATCTCTTTGGGCCACCTTCTCATCTTTCGACCCGTGGCTTCCGGAACCCTCCGGAAAATTTCATTCTTGTCGACTCGTCGTCGCTGCGTCCATTTGCCATATTTCAGTACGAATTCGGTGCGCCTAGCCGTCCTCTATAATTCTTCCGTCCGTCATTTCCAATCCTGTTGCCCACAATGGCCGACCGCGTGCACCGAGTCACCATGTTCAAGATTGCCTCGCAGGAGGAGCGTGACAAGCTTCTGGCTCAGTACAAGGTCCTTGGTCAGACGCACGAGAAGGTAGGAAATTCCTCCGTCTGTCCTCTCGTCTTTTCCTTTGTCCTACAGCTCCTTGTCGTTATTCCGCGGCGTCTGCATGTTTACCATTGAGCCCATGCTCCCATGTTTGTCGACGGTGGAGGTTGCATCCTGCCCCGCCACTGCTGATCCAGCTTCAAGCCATCGGGTCGTCGTGGGTGCTTGCAGAAGACGTCTTCGGTCTATATCGCATATCGTTTTACATCTCATATCATTCTGCTTGTTCGGCATACTCCTTTTCCCCAACAGGTTTTGTTGAACAAGAGTTGAGTTTTCCCAGTACCATGTTTCGAGAGATGCTTTCCTCGGCCATTTCCTTGTCGAAACACGCCTTGTTCGACTGTGTAACCTGAAACCTCAAACTCACGTGCCCGTGCTCCGTGATGGAACGCGTGTCGGCTCACACGACGACTGGAAATATATGTTGACATTTGATCTCATAGGACGGCAAGCCCTACATTCTTTCCCTCATCGTTGGTCCCACCGAAGATGACCAGCGAAACCAAGGCTACACCCTGGTCTGCAAGACCGAGTTTGCCAGCCTGGAGGATTTGAAGTATTACGACGATGAATGCAAGGCTCATCTCGAGATCAAGAAGGTCGTCCGTGGCCTGAGCGTTGATGGTATCCTCACCGTCTTCTTCAAGCCGCAGGTCGTGAGCGGAGGTAGCCAGTAAAGGCTGCGCTCGCGCAAGTGTCCAGGTAATGCTTTCACCGCGATACGCTGGCGTGGGAATATTCGACATGTAGCGTCAATTGTCAATCTTCTGGAGTTCAATAGAGACAAGAAACCTTGCCCGCTGCCTCACGCGTCTGACCATAAGATCTTGGCCCGGGGGACAATTCGCACTCATCAGGCCTCGTTCTTCCTTTCACTGAAGTCTTTCAGGCCATCCATCCACGCTCCGAACCCCCAGATGAGCGCCTTGCCAGCAACGGCTCTGACGGTGCTAGCCAAGATACCATAGAACGTTTCGTAGCACTCGTAGGCCACGCCGCCCTGCCCGTTATCAATGAAGTCCTGAACACGTTCAGCACGCAGAACCAGCCCCATGAGGCGATCGGTCGTACGCCAGACCAGACGGATCCCGGTACGGCCATCACGCTCAAACTGCTCAAATTTGCTGACGACGAGGGCAGTCTTGCTGCGCTTGCTTGCGTCAGCCGGGTCCAACCGCGCATGGAGCTTCAGCGCAGTGCCAGCGCCCAGGGTGGAGGAGAGGTCAGCAACGGGAATGTCAGCCAAGACAGCCGGTAAGACAGGCTTCGGTGCCGGCTGACTATCCACGTCGACGTGGGGGCAGAAGGCGTTCCATGAGTGGTAGTTTCTGGTGTCGAGGACGGTGGTGAAGACGGTCTGCAGGCTGGCGTCGATGGTGGTGGAGCAGTAGATGGACCAGGTCCCGCCAGGGCCGTACGTGGGGGTCTCGAAGGGGGCGTCTGTGGTGATGGCAGGCCGTTGGCTAGAAGGCATCTTGATGGAGCTCATGCTTGCTGTCTTTTGACGAGAATGTCGTCGGACTGCGATGGTGGTGACGGAGGTAGGAGTTGTCGTCCCTGTATGTCAGGCGAGGAAGGACGAAGGGGGGGGGCCAAAACGATGAACGACGGGGGAGGCACGTTGGTCTGGACCGACTGTGCAGATGGTTTCCTTGACCTGGAGTGGCTCAATCAGTGCGATTGCTTGGTGAATGGATGGAATGGAGATGCACAGCAGCTGTTTGTCATTGCATCGTGACGTTGTCGGTTCCTGTCTGGTTGGCAATAGCTCCTTGTCGATAAGGTAAGTCACGAAGGAGCGGCTTCCCCACCTGCCTCATCCAGGGCCGTCAGTACTAGCCGATCCACCTGCCAAGCTGGTTTGGCGATGGTCAATGGGAGATAACAGGAGAGGAGTATCATCTATAAATTTCCCTTTACTTTTCCACTCTAAGGTAGACAAGAAGTTTGTTCGAGAAAAGGGCACCATCCATGGGCTTCACGGGCCTCCCTCCGACGACGGAGCATGTCTTGACCAGAACGACCATGTCCTGTTGCTAAACCCCCACCCTCCCCTGCATCATCATCATTACCAGCTACTACCATGGCTCAGCAATCATCTATTTTCCACATGGCTTGGCCAGGAATTGCGTCGGCCGCCTCGAGCAGAGCGGTGTCTTGTCTCACTACTACGTAGCAGCACGACTCGTAGTCGCCAAGGACAGGCTGCACAGATAAACCAATTCCCAGCAGGAGTCTACAGCCCGGCATGACACGACGCTCCTTCTGGCGAAGCTCTGCTGCTGTCGGCCGCCTTGCTCTCCAATCACCTGTCCTGCGCCAAGGGAAGCAGGGGCGAGTAGGATTGGAAACCTCAACAAAAGTAAAGAGTGCATCAGGCCTCGAGAGCGAATGTGAGCTTGTCACCAACAAAGACGTCGCGTCCCGTCCTTGAAGCACACTGAGCCTCGGCATCTCCCACCATTGCCCCACTTCGTCGGCGCCTCACTTCACTCGTCGTCAGCGCCAGCACCTATCAGTGTCCGCCCAGGGACTACCCTGTACTTAAATCTCCCCGTGCGTGCGTGCGCAAGCAGTTGCGCGAACTAGGGTACTAAGACGACAGCCTGCAATTAAAGGATTGGGCCTCGGCCAGCACTCGGGGTGTCCGGCATTGCTTGCCTAATCCGATTGACCGTGGCTGCTGTACTGATAGGTCAAGCAGGTGTAGGTAGGCATTGGCGTGTCATCGTGAACAGTGGGTTTTCGGTTCTTCGACCCATCCAGAGCAAGGGTCTTGTCATCCTCCCCAACAATTATTGCCAGCAAAAACCGTCGCAATCATGATAATACAGCCATTCTGCCCGTAGACCGCTTCAGATCGAGCACCACGCCTTCTTTCGTTGCTCACCATCCCACACAAGCCTTGAAGATGGCCGCCAAATCACCAGCGTTTCCCGGCTTCGTCAGCCTAACAGATCAAATCTTTGTCCGGGAGCCTGATGCAGGCGACGCACCTGCTCCGTCGCACCACCCAGACATTGTCATGATATATGGCTGGGGAGATGGCCTGCCCAAGCACGTCGCCAAGTACTGCGACGGATTCCGCACACTCTATCCCCAGGCCAAGCAGGTTGCTGTACTGTCTCCCATTGGCAGGGCCATGTTCTCCAACCTCGAACAACGCTCAAAATTCTTTCTGCCTCTCATCTACAACCTGTTCCCTTCCACAGAGCTGCCCGCCAAGAAGCCGTCCATCTTGGTTCACACAATGTCCAACACGGGGGCCGTCAACTTTTACGCCACTGTCTATGCCTTTCATCAGCTCTACAAACAACCATTCCCGCACAAACTCATCGTCATGGACTCAACGCCCGGAAGCACCGACTTCAGCCTGGACAACCTCGGCCGTTGGTCTCGAGCCATGGCCTACGGCACGGCGGGCTGGTTCCCGTGGCCGTTTGTCGTCACCCAGGGTATCTGGGCTACGTCCATCACCGTCAGCACCGGCATTGGCTACGTCCTGGGTAACGAGAGCGCTGGTGGCTGGAGCGCCAAAGCTGCTCTCGACTATACGTATGAGCCAAAGGATGCGCGAAAGCTCTACATGTACAGCAAGGAGGACGACCTTATCGGCTGGGAGGACATCGAACTGCATGCCTCGAAAGCCAGAGAACTCGGCTGGAGCACTGATATCGAATCCTTCCAGGGCTCGGGCCACGTCGGTCACATGCGAAAGTTCCCAGAGAAGTACTGGAACGCCATCAAGTCGTCCTGGGAGCGCACACAGACACTGTGATTTTTCTTCTTCTTTTCTTTCCCGGCTGAACACCGCGTTTAGACATAGATGTATTAGATAACAACTATCCATGCGATATGAGGGCCACGGGCACGATGCGAGCTATGGGCTACCTCAAGGACCCTAATGATTGGACGATGAGATAGACTTGCCGATTTTTTTTTTATTCTCTTTACATAGCAACTAGATCACAGAGCAGAGCAGGATATATGTGCCAATAATTTGTCATCTCATTTACACAAGACACAAGCTCGTTCCTTGAGAAAAAGCAGTAACAGTGTGTTATCCCAAGAGACTCCGAGATATGACTGTAAACGATGGGCTCTTTGGATCTCACCTGGAAGAGTTTGCAAAGTCCATCACCACTGCGTCACCCAACAACTAGGCACATAATTAATGCCTACAGCAACCCCCGCTTTTGTCGTCGACATGACTACAGCGTATAGCAGCACACTTACTTACACAGGGCTTTTCACATCATAACATCATGTTCGAGAGAGCAACGACCATCTTCACCACTCCGCGCCTCGCCACCCTGCAACGCCCCAGCTTCACATCCGCAATGAACTCCCTCACCCCCCTATCCTCCCTCCGCGTCTCCAAGCACCTCATACCCGCCAGCTCCCGCGCCCCAAACACGTCCGTCCAGCACAAGCCCGTGCTCATCTACCACTCCGCCTTCCCTTCCCCCTCTTCTGCAGCAGCCATCGAGGCGCATCTGCGGCACATCGGCGTCGTCGTCCCGCAGTGGCGCTTCACCATGTACGATACCTCGCACTACCACAGCACCACCCACGAGGTCCTCTGTGTCAGCCACGGCCGCGCCCGTCTGTGCCTCGGCGGCGAGGACAACCCGGGCAAGGTGGAGCCCCTGGTCGAGGCGGGCGATGTCCTAGTCCTGCCCGCCGGTGTCGCCCATCGCCTGCTGCAGGACCTGGACGGCGGCTTCCAGATGGTCGGGAGCTACCCCACAGGTAAGGAATGGGATATGTGCTACGGTGGTCCGGAGGAGGAGGATAAGTCGGAAAGGATCATGGCCTTGAGCTGGTTCGAAAAGGACCCCATCTACGGTAACAACGGTCCTGTCCTGGACAACACGTGTTGAATCGACTAGAATGATCCTAGAAAGTATAACACACGTGATAATCCTGGCAACTCTCGACTCAGGTCAGGAGCTCTCAAGCCACGGATGACAGATACTTACCACGGAGTCTGCAATCAGCAACATCTCTACCGGGTGTGTCTTCTTGATCCTTGGCCAGCTTTCAACCATGATAGTGGTGAGCGGCAACCCGCTCTGAACGAACACGACTCTGTTGTCTTGAAATTCAAGACCTCTTTGTACGCCAAACCCTTTCGCCCAGCGCTTGATTGAAATGAGAAGCGGCCACTCGTCTCGTCCTCCGTCCCACCCGATATGCCTGGCTTCTGATCACACGTGTGATACTGTTGTTCTACTGTCTCAACACCTCCTCTTTGTCGAGTCGTACCAGTCTCTGGTCGAAGCCGAAGGTGGGCCGTCTTTGTGCAAGCGGCTACGCAGACAGGTCTTCATGACACCACGTCCAGGCGATTGGCCTGCTTGATCCCGTTAGTGCCCGCAAACCCCCTTCATTCTACTAGGAGTTCATAGCTGACAGGTAAAGTCACACGAAGGGTCCCAAGGCGGAGAACCAGGTCGGGGCCATGAAGATTACCTGCGTGTCTTTTGGGTCGACTGTCTAAAGTCCACCGAACGTCAATAGAGCACCAGGTGTGAAGAAATGCGTAGCTTGTGTAGTATAATCAAACCAACCCGCGATACGGACGTACAAACGCCCAAACTCCTTGATCCATTGTACCCTCGGATATAATCGTCTTCACTGAACTCGTTCCCTTCCCAAAGACATAGCCTTCGGTCGAGCCGGTGAGCGCAGCTGCTCCGGAACGGCCCATCAACCGATATTGACGGGCCACAGTCTCATGCAAGACCGAAGCCGTCATTCGCGCCAGTAGCTATACAACCCGTTCAGCACCCGTTGTCTCGTCCATTTCTGTGCCAGAGTCGCTACCTCTTCTTGACCTGGCGTCGTCTTTTCTCAAGCTCAACATTCGTTCCAGCGGGGCCGGTTCTTTCTCGAGCGTGAAAAGTGAAACGAGCACCATGACGCCGCAGACAATGGCCATGACCTTCATCTGTTCGGCGAAGGCGCCTACGTAGACCCTGCTGACCAGAGCCCTCAGCTCCTGGGGGAGCTGTAAGCCTGACAAAGGTGAGCGATGCAGTCCCTGCAGCTGCTCATCTGTCAGACGACCTTCCAGATACCGGTTCGTGTGATGGTTGAAAATGACCGTGCAGATGGAGAGACCGATGCATCCTCCGAAAACACGCGCTTGCGCGACGGCGCCCTGCACGGATGCAAGCTCGCTTTGCCCCGGAGCTAGAATGTTGGCCATCATTGTCGCAGCCGCGAATGAAAGTCCTACCCCGAGCCCAAATATTGCCTGGAACCCATATTGCGATACCGGACTTGCAGTTTCACCCGACACGGTTGTCATGAGGCTTGTTCCTAGTAGCTGGAAACATGCTGCAGCAACAAGCGTGTAAGAGGTGTTGTTCTTTTTGTTCGAGACTCTACCCCCTAAAAAAGATCCTATGGCGCAAGAGCCGAGCAAAGGGAGAATATGAGCAGTGGCTAGCAGCGCACTTTCATGGTTGACAATTTGAAAACGCTCTGGCAACCCAATGGATAACGACATGTAAGGGAATCCGGTTAATAAAGTCACGCTGCAAAGTGGTTAGCTCATTGTGCCAGTTATACTGTCGACAAGAACCAATGAACTTACACCAATCCTGAGGCGTAAACACGGCGGAGCATTAATCTGATTGGGAAAATGGGCTCTATGTGTGGAAACTTGTTCATCTCCAGCAGGACTTCCCATAACACAAAGGCAATCCAACTCACGCCCGATATGACCAGAGCAGATATGATGGCCACGCTGCCCCATTCGAATGTTTGAGATCCAGCCTGCTGGATAGCAAATACAAGGAAGCCGGAGCTAGTCAGTAGGGTTGTGCTGCCTACAAAGTCGATACTGGTGAAGGCTTTCCAGGAGAGAATACCGGCAACGTTCTCATGAGGCCAGAAGTTGGCGATGATAAGGATCGCAACAAGGCCAAAAGGTATGCTATATTCGTTAGTGCGAAGTCCAATGGAATCATCGCTGCAATACCTACTTCATGTGAAACAGCCACCTCCAGTCGGATAGCTGTGAGACCAAGCCGCCGACAAGAGAGCCAAGCACAAATGCAACAGCGAGGGTGGCGCCAATCATGGCTGAGATGATGCTTGGGCGATCTCCAGGTCCTACCTCGAATAGCCCGATCTGCGCAAGACTATAGAGTCCGGAGGCGCCCACACCCTGAAACGCCCGGCACACAATGCTGCAAAGCTTTGTTAGATTCGTTGAGGAGCGGGACCTTCTTCGATGCTTACAGAGCAACCATGCTTCTCGAAAGAGCGCAACCCAGCGAGAAAGCGACAAATAGGATCCACGATGTCAACAGCATGTTGCGTCGACCGTAAATGTCGCTCAGTTTTGATATGCAGACAGCAAATCCTGGAAATCGCAATCAGCGAACAGCAATGACACTATACCGAGTATACACACCCATGTAAGTCAACAGATAGGCCAGGATGATCCATGGCGCATTGAGAAAATCGTGCAGATCGTGGGATATGGTAACTAAGGACGTAGAAGCAATCGAAGTATCCAAAGCCGAGAATAAGAGGCCGAGCAGTAGCCTGCATCAAAGTCAGATTCGGTTGCGTCCTTATCATCTGGCTGTTTACTTACGCCGTCATTAGCAAGCCCTGACGGACGCCAGCAACCGGGCGACTTGCACCATGTGAGTGCGCTTTCTGTGACTGTCTCTGACTGTTATTCGCATTGGTCTCCTCGAGGATCGGTGCATCAAGCATCGGCGGATCCGAACGCCGACGCTGGGCCAGATCTTCTTTTGCCATGGCGGAGCGATTGTGGTTGAGTTACAAGATTGCTTTGACTTTGACTTCGTCTTTACCCCAAGAGGACAACGTCGTTGGTCTCAAACTCAAGCGTTCTTGCCCCTTTACAAAGCCTCCACCGCGAAGCTGATTCGATTTGGCCAACGGGAGTTTTCGAAAACGACGATGGTACCAGTGACAATTTCCGGGGTGACCAGTATCAAGACGGTGATGTTGGGTAGGTAGGCAAAGGCGCATGCAGAGGTGTTCCCAGCAGCAACAATCGATCGGCGTTCTTACGGAGAGGAGCGAAGAGGTTGAAGTGAAGCCCAAGTCGAACTTTAGAGCGACGTGGCTCGCTAAATTAAACTTGGAAAGAAGAAGGCTGAAGAGGATGGGCAGGTGAGGTATGTTGGAGCAGGAATGCTCAAGGCAAGTGGAGGAGTGGATTCTGCGGTAAGTAGGTAAGGAAGCACGGGTCAAACTGAACCGTGATCAAGAAGGTGTCACCTGCCTCGTCTTACCGATAGGTTTGAAAGTGGCCAAGGTTGGCAGGCAGGTGCCAGAGCAGAGCAGTCACTACCCGTACGTTGGGGATGCCGTTCTTGCCTTCCTCGGGATAGGGAGTCAGGATCACCAAAAAGGTAATGGGTCGGCCCCTCAAACGGAGCTTTCACAGGCCAATCGCAACCACTGAATTCATTCGTATGTTGGCTTGGGGAGCTGCTGTTCTTAATACGCGGCCCTCAGCGACATCCAATGCCACAACCAGAACAATGAGGCAGGGGGCGCTCGGCAGACGAGGACTAAGCATCGCTTGGTGATCCTGCTCGCCTGGGCCGAGTGCAGAAACAGGGTCATCGTGCCCAAGGGGGTGGCTGTCATGGTCTGACAAGGAACGGCTACAATGTATATTGGATTGAAACATGCTGCATCACCTGGTAGCACTGAGCCGAGTGCGAGTCCGCTTCGAGGCGTCAAATCCTTGGACCAGTCGTCGTCAGTAGCCAGGCCGGCAATCTGAAAGCAGTAATACCTTCGCTTAGGGTCACCCAAGTGCAAACACAGGGTTATTGCAGCTGCTGTGCGACCCAGAGCCGACGTCCATGGACCTCCTCGTCTCGTGCTAGACTCTGGAGACGATCGGATAGACTTGCAGTATTTGCCCAAACCAAACAAAGAGCCATGTCTTGCCTATTGAGTTCAAGCGCCTCCGGAGTTTCCTCTCGTTTCCCTCTTCGTCTGCTATCCTTCGTGGCCCTGAGTGGTCGAGCCTGTACGCCATCCGACACCAATCTTGATGCCAGCTGACTGCAACGCCTTGGTTATGAACAAAACGCTACGTTTGTAACGTGGCATGCGCGGCTCTGTGTCTCCATAGAGCACCGCACACAAAATATGGGGGCTGGCCGAGGAGAGCCTGATGTGGCTATCCGAGGCGTCGTGATACGGGATCTCAGCACTCTACATCTGCCGCAACATAAGTAGGCATCCATTTTTGTGCTGAATCTGTGCTCCTTGACGCTCCTGTGCACCGGTGTACCCGATTTTTTTGGGATGACTTGTGACGATTCGTCATCTTTGGACCGTTTGACCATGTGGCAAAGGCGTTGAGCCTGTATCACTCTCGAGTCTTTCCTGGTTATTCGCGAGACTTCACTCTCGTTGATGCCTATTCCATGCCACAATCCGAGACAGGGCTGCCTATTACTGCAGAAGCCGAGATATCAGCCACAGAAAAGCCCGTAGACAGTACATTCGGACCTTGGGTATGACCATCCCGTGCGCTTGTCTCGGAAGTCAGGGGCAGTTCTGCGCCGACCCTCGACGATCCTGAACGGAAGGCCTTTGTTATATGCGTTTCGACAGCATGCCTTGCCCTTGGACATGGTTAAGAAACCGGGTCGGTCACGTCATGGCAGCTGAGGCTTGGTGGCAAATGCTGTACGCATGAATGTGACCCATTTCTCAGGGATGTCCTTGCGAACGTGATTTGCATAGGAAAGCGATATCCCAGCCCAACTCTATATATCTCGTATACATTTCTCGCTTGCGCTGTCTGTGGCAAGGATAGGCGGCGCATGGACTTGCAACATTCGAGCTATGCACAAGATTGGATATTGCAGCCAACACCCTTACCCCCCTGGCCTGACTCGCCTACCAATGGTCTGCTTCAACGTATTCTTCAGCTTGGTAGAAGTATGAGCACGACATGTATTTCTCCCCTGCTCTTGTGTCAGGAGAGGTTCCGGTCGATTGCCATTGCCCCGATTGATTGGGTTGGGCGTGCCACAGGCAGATCGCGTTACTCTGTTTGTACGAAATCTCTCCTCACGATTTGCCCTGGGACACACCAACATTCAGCTGCTTTCTTCAACATATTCTTTTGGCCACCATCTGCTGGCGCGGCTTTCGAGGGTTCGAAGCTTGCTCGTCCCTTGCTTTTTGCGACGCGTCGGCGACGAATACATTGGGGTATCGGGAGCTGTGATTCCGTGAACACAAGCCCAGCTACCCCTTTTTCAACATCCGTTCTCAGCACACATGAGCTTCGACTCATATTCGGATGAGGACTTATTTTTTTTTTTTGATATCACGTTTGTCAAGGGCAGTGACATGAATCAAAGAACGGCTAGATGCAAGTAGACCAGTGTAGTGTGCCTCGTTACTTCCGTGGTTTCGTTGATCACGCATGCTCCGTCCCAATTCCCAGCACGACGGAGCTTTAATAAGGTGCATGTAGCCATGGTGAAGCTGCTTCCCACCGCTGATCTCTTCCATTTGTTTGAACCTATGGTTTGCTCAGGCCCTGCTCACATGCATCGTCACCTCAGTTTGCCATCCAGCGCATGGACCCTGTGATGGATCTCTTGTTGCGCTTAACCCACGATGTATGTCGACCATAAGCCCCTTTCTCGGCTGCTCTCAAGGTCCTTTGAGCCTACAAGGGTGATGTTAACCTCTGCATGTGTGCAATTCAAAGCGACAGCATCACTTCGCTCGGTCTCCCCGCCCGGCAATCATCTCGACATGTGAGGTTAGTCTTGATGGTTACCTCTTCTGTCTGATTGATGTCTCAAGCGCACAGGTTTTCGGACAACTCTTGAATCGTGGATGTGATTTGCCCAAGACATCCTTTTGCCCTCCTGTACCATCAGGGGCATTTCTTCCATCTCATGCCATCGACCCCGTTCACGACCTCGGCCTTTGCTTCGTGCTCGCAATCGGTTTCACTGACACACCGTCGGGCCTACCACAGAGGGCGGAGCACGTCAATTTCCACCGAGAATGCCGCACGCTGGGGGTCCAGCACAATCACCGCCTCGCCCAGAGAATGAATTTTTGAATTTCACTTGTTCAGGGCCGACTATTCAGCTGCCTCTTATGTCGACCGATGTTTTGCGCGTTCAGGGGTCCACTCATTCAACCTGAACAGAAAGGGGGTGTAGGTGCGGCTCTGCCTGACTGTTTGGATGGCCTGTCCAAGTTGGCCAGTAAACTAGAAAACGAACAGCTTTCCCTGAGCATGCACGTTTCCTGTAAAGTCTCGCTGCATCTTTGCCTCATGCTTGAAGTACCATTCTGGCTCGACATACTCTTCTGCATCCACCTCCTCTGAAGATACTTATACTTTGCGTCGTACTTACATACCTTGACTATTTTGGCAAGCCACTCACCTGCAACTACATTTTCCCGCACCGTCTATTTGACTTCTAGACTTAGCGATTTCGATCAACGGCCTGTGGCGGGTACACGCACACGCAATCCAGCTACAACACACCACGCGTCCACGTTTTGGGAACGGATGTCGAAAGCCAAGGCAATGGCGGATGATGTGGCGATAATCGGCCTCGGAGTTCGATTTCCTGGCAAGGCAACGTCTCCTGAAAAGCTGTGGGAAGTCCTTTGTCGGGGAGAGTCACAGTGGTCAGAGTTTCCCTCTGACCGCCTGAACATCGATGGTTACTACCATCCCAGCGGAGATAGACAGGGCAGCGTGGGATGCCTCACCCGGACTTTTCTGTTTGTGTGTGGCTGACTTTGATACAGATTTCGTTCAAAGGAGCACATTTTCTCCATGAAGACATTGCGGCTTTCGATGCCTCGGTATTTCAGTCCCTCATGTTCTATCTCAAGCCTGTGGCTAAGACATTGCTGTACGCAGTTCTTCGGAGTGAGCGCCGATGAAGCAAAGTCTATCGATCCTCAGCAAAGACTTCTGCTTGAAGTTTGTTATGAAGCCATTGAAAACGGTGCGTCCAACGGCCCCTTTGCATGCATGCCTGCTGACTCGTAGAACAAGCCGGTCTTCGGAAAGAAGACTTGGATGGAAGCAATACATCCGTCCATGTAGGGTCGTTTGTTAAAGGCAAGGAATCGTTCGGTATTGTTCCGGTAATTCTCATCACTGACATCACTTAGATTATGAACAAATCTGTCTGCGAGATCCTGATTGGCAGCCAAAATATGCTGCTACCGGTAACGGAATCGCCATTATGGCGAACCGTATCTCATACTTCTTTAATCTTCATGGTCCTAGCATGACTATCGATACTGGCTGTAGCGGAAGCCTCGTGTCAGTTCATATGGCGGCCCAAGGCTTACGAAGCGGGGAGACGTCCTTGGTAAGGAAAACACTTTGTTGTAACAGAAATTGTTCTGATCAATCTAAACTTAGGCCATTGCTGCTGGTGCAGGTATGATTTTGACCCCCAGTACCATGATGCCAATGACGGCTCTAAACTTTCTGAGCCCCGATGGAAAATGCTTTACATTCGATGCTCGCGCAAACGGCTATGGTAGAGGGGAAGGAATCGGAGTCGTCGTTCTTAAACGCCTTTCGGACGCTCTACAGGATCGCGACCCGATCCGGGCTATCATTCGAGGCAGTCATGTTAACCAGGATGGGCGCACAACAGGCAAGCTACCCCCTTTTCTAGTCGCATGCTTGCCAAACGCTGACAAGTTTAGGAATCACTCTTCCAAGCAAAGAGGCTCAAGTGGCCAACATCCGTGCTACCTACGCCAGTGCAGGTCTTACCTTTGAGCAGACGGCATATGTAGAATGTCACGGAACGGGCACACGGGCTGGTGACTGGCGAGAACTTAGCGCCATCTCGGAGACCGTAGCCACTTGTCGAACCAAGAAGAACCCCGTCATCGTCGGGTCTATAAAGCCCAATGTTGGCCATCTGGAAGGCGCTGCTGGAATTGCTGGGCTTATCAAGGGGGTTTTGGCTCTGGAACATGGCCAAATTCCCCCCAATGCCAACTTCGAAACTGGAAACCCCGAGATAGATTTTGAGAACTGGAAGGTCAAGGTGAGCTCTCCTTTTCTTTGCGTTCCAACTCCCATTGTGTACCAGATTAATAACGACAGTAGGTTCCTAGGGAGACGCTCCAATGGCCCCTTCGAGGCACCCGGCGGCTCAGCGTCAACTGCTTCGGCTTTGGTGGAACAAATGCGCATGTAATATTGGACGAGGCCCCCAAAAACTTACAACATACAGTTCTGAGTAACTGCTTCAACTCTTCCCAATCACGGAAGGTTTTGGCAGAACATGGTTGCACCGACTTAGACCACGCCGCTCGTTCTCCGAAGCTCTTCTGTTTCTCTTCACAAGAAAGGTTGGGCGTAAAACGCATCATGGCTACGCATCTGCCCTATCTCATGGCAAATCAGCGCCACGCGGATGGAAACCTGCTGCGAGATTATGCCTATACTCTTGCCTGTCGTCGATCCAGAATGGAGTGGAAAGGGGCCATCGTTGCCGAGTCCATCGATGAGCTGATATCTGGCCTCGACAAATTCTCGCAAGGATCATCACAACGATGCAGTCAGGCAAAACCGCGAATTTGTTTTGTCTTTGCTGGTCAAGGTTCCCAGTGGGCCGGAATGAGCCAAGACCTCATGAGGTATCAAGAATTTCGCAATAGCATCCTCAAAGCTAGTTCATACATCAAGGTGTCCCTGGGTAGTCATTTCGATCTTGTGGAAGAGCTTGAGAGAGAGGAGAAGGATTCGCGTCTCGCTACACCTGAGCTATCCCAGCCGGCGACTACAGCCTTCCAGGTGGCTCTCGTTGATCTTTTGGCTAGCTTTGGTGCTCGTCCAGCAGTCGTCATTGGACACTCATCCGGAGAAATTGCAGCCGCATACGCGGCCGGTGCTATTACATGCGAAGAGGCTTGGGGCATTGGCTATTATCGAGGTCTAGCCGCAGCAAGTGTTTCGATCCTGGCGCCCAAGTTATGTGGAAAGATGATGGCTATTGGGATGTCTCGAATCGAAGCAGAAAACTACCTACGTTCAATGGGAGAGTCAGTACAGATTGCCTGTATTAACAGTCCCCAATCGACGACAATATCTGGGCAGGCGGATGCGATCAACTACCTGGCAAATGATTTGCAGAAGAAGCAAGTCTCCCATCGCGTCCTAGATGTCCACGTCGCATACCACTCGTCTCAGATGAAACTTGTCGAGCACGGTTACGAGCAAGTCCTCCAGGGACTTTGTCCTCTGGATACAGACCCATCTGTGACAATGATTTCCTCGCTTACCGGAAAGGAGGTCAGAGGATGTGAACTGAACAGCAGGTATTGGGCCAGCAACATGGTCTCGCGAGTGGAGTATGTTGCCGCCGTGCAAACAATGTTGGATCTCTCCCCTGAAAAGCTGCCAGACACGATACTTGAGCTGAGTCCTCGGCCCACGTTACGATCACCCACCATGGCCACCATTGCCGACGCAGCACCTGATACTCGGATGATGTATCATGGAGTTGCAGATCCAAAGATTGGAGAGAGCCGTGGTCTTTTGCAGGTCATGGGGGATCTGTGGTGCCGAGGTGCCGATCTGATGATGGATGTCATTATGTCGCAGGATGATAGCCATATCCAACCTCGATGCCTGCCCGATCTACCACCTTATTCGTGGAACCATGAAAAGACCTTCTGGCATGAATCCCACCTAAGCCAAGCCATGCGATTTCGGAAGCATGCTCGTCAAGATATAATTGGCGCCCTGGCGCCTGAATCACTCTCGTTTGAGCCTCGCTGGCGAGGTTATCTGCGCATCTCTGAAAACCCTTGGATTCAGGATCACCAAGTACAGAAAACCGTGATATACCCCGCCTCGGGCATGATCTGCATGGCTTTGGAGGCAGCAAGGCAGTTGACGGAAGATGCAGCAGGTGTTCAGGGTTACGAGATCACAGACATGCGAATCGACAAGGCCATGGTCATTCCTGCTACAACTCACGGCCTAGAGGTCATGCTGGCAATTCACGGTGGGCCACCTGTCGCGGTGAAGAGTGGGAGACTCAGGATCCTTGAGTTTTCTATATATTCAAAGATTCTGGACAGAGATTGGGAGCGAAATGCAGCTGGTTACC
The DNA here is from genome assembly GCA_001021365.1 of Stachybotrys chartarum. Taxonomy (NCBI): domain Eukaryota; kingdom Fungi; phylum Ascomycota; class Sordariomycetes; order Hypocreales; family Stachybotryaceae; genus Stachybotrys; species Stachybotrys chartarum. The sequence continues at coordinate 530,074 of LDEE01000006.1, forward strand.
TTCAAACGCATCACGATCTAACGGGTTGGCAGTCTGTGCATCGAAATGACTTGTTTGAGTACAATCGCTTCAAGGCAATCTGCAAAGAAGAAGTCGCACCACGTCAGCTATACGAGCTTCTGGATGTCGTGGGACTCAATTACGGCCAGTCCTTCAAGAATATAGTTGAGCTGCATAAGAGCGCCAATTCATGTGTTAGCACGATTCGTGTCCCAGACACCAGCGCACGCATGCCCGCCAAGTTTGAATACCCTCATCTTATTCATCCAGCAACTCTCGATGCAATGCTTCACAGCTTGTTCTCCGTCAGGCCAACGCCGATGATACCTACGTTCATCAAGAGCATATTCGTCTCAGCCGATCTCGGCTGTAAAGCGCAGGATAGCTTCAAAGGATACGCGACTGCTAAACAGGTTGGTCTTTTCGATGCCGAAGGTACTGTGTTTATGTCAAAAGCTGGTTCTCCACAGTCGTACGTCGTGGCCGGAGGCATACGTTTCAGTGCTATCCCGGCTGTTTCTCAGGCACAAGACAACTTTCTCCCCAATCATCGCAATCTCTGTGCCGAGATTCTGTGGGAGCAAGACCCTTACTTTTCCAGTCCAGACTCTCTCAACGAGTATATAAGACTGTATTCAAAGGTGAAGCCTGGTCTGTCAATTTTGCAAGTTGGATTTGATGGCCAACTTACTCGCAGCGTTCTTGACACTTTGGAGTCTCAGGGTGGTCAACTTGGTGCTCTCTCGAGGTTCACGGTGGGCGTTTCGCAGAAGGACGGCTCTACAGAGCCTGATCTCTCATTCGCTAAAGACAGCGCACTCCAAAGCGTGGTGGAAATGAGAAACCTCGATAAACCTGAAACGCTGCCCGAGTACGACTTGATTCTGATCCTCTGCAACAGCACACGATTCACCAATGCTCTAGAACAACGACTCAGCTCCGGAGGGATCATTGTCAGCGTTGGGAACTCCCTGTTGAACCGTGACACTTCTGTCAAGAGGAGTAGTCCCCCGGCGATACACGGGTTGACGACAACAGAAGTAAAGCCACAGCATCCTCAAGCGGCTCCAGTTCTCAACTCAAACCCATATGGCCCCGGAAGCTCTTTTTCCACGACAGTCAATGGCTGTGACACTGCTGTTACTGTACAGCGACCGATGGGGAGTGCCACCAGCCTGCCAATCCTGGATGTCATCGTCATAGTCCCAACCGACGCTGGCGAGGAGACAGTAGCTTTCATCAACGACATCATAAGTCTGGCACATACAAAAGGAAATCGAGTAAGGTTCTCATGCTTGAAGTGGGAGGAAATCCTTGCGCACGAGTCTTTTCTCAAGGGTAAAGCTGTCATTTCGCTCCAGGAGTTTTCCATTGCCGAGAGCCGCTACACATACGACTGGTACGAGACTGACTACGACACCTTTCACTTCCTGCAACGAACCGTGACGGGGGTCTTATGGATCACCCGCGGGGCGCACATGAACCCTCACAACCCCAAGGCATCACCAATAGTAGCCCTCGCTCGGACTTTGATTTCAGAAGATCCTCTGAAGACGTTTGCCACACTCGACCTGGATATAGGAACCCCCTTACATGAGTCATTTGTTCCTCGGCATGTAATAGCAATACTCGAGCGACTTTTCACTCCACTTCAGCAAGCAGAGCCTCGCGATCTTGAGTTTGCGGAGCAAGAGGGCAAGATATACGTGCCACGCTTGTATCCCGTCAATTCACTCAATCGGTCCATTCAAGGCGAACTACCGACCAAGGTCACCCATCGACCTTTCCAAGGCATGGTTGATTCGCCTCATCTAGGGTTAGAGGTGGTATTTGGCAAAGCTGGACTAAGCGATGGCAACATGTTGTTCAAAGAGGTTCGGCGTTCGGAGTTGGGAGTAAATGAAGTCGAAATCAGCTTCACGGAGGCGCCTTTGACGACTTTTGATCTCAGTACTGTCCTAGGTCGGTCTTTGGTTTCCAATCTTGGAATCGACATACGAGGTCGCGTGAGGAGGGTAGGGGGTCAAGTCACGACGTTCAATCGAGGTGACGAAGTGGTTGCCCTGAAGCCAAGGGGCGGCGTGTTCCTGGATACCGTGCGAGTTGATGCGCAGCTTGTGAAGCCTTTCCGCTGCGGAATGATGCTCAGCTTTTTCGTCATTGCTTATTACAGCCTCATACACATCGGCAGGGTTGGGACACGTCGGAGAGTCTTGATCCATGCTGGTGCTAGCATGTTTGGCCTTGCTGCCATTCATATTGGCAGAGCAGTTGGAGCTGAGCTTTTTGTCACAACTCTGGGCCCAGCTTCACAGCAGCAGCGACAGCATCTTATGGAAATCGGAGTCGAGGGGCACCACATATTGGACGCGGACTCTGATTCCTTTGTAGCATCTCTGCTAGGAATGACTGACGGTAGAGGCGTCGACTGTGCATTCGATCCCACGCAGGATCATGCTGACGCAACCCTAGCTTGCGTGAAAACATGTAAGTCTTATGGATTTTGTGATTGCATACACCTTGCTAACGCTTCTTAGGTGGTGTCGCCGTACAGTTGACAGACCCGGCACGATTCACCGGTCAGGTGAAGCCTGTGCCGAGCTCAATCACACTCGTCAATCTTGACTTTGGTCGGCTACTGGAAGAAGACGTGGACTTTGTAGTCGACATGCTCAACCGTATGATGGACCTGGTTGTTCGTTCAGTGGATTTTCCGATATTGAAAGCTCCTACAAAGGTGTTTGATCTGCGCAGCATATACTCTGCTCTACGATGTATCGAGGAGTCGCCATATCTAGGGTGCACTCTTGTTCACGACGATCCTGACAACAGTCTTGAGGTTCCCGTGTCCAGCAAGACCCCAACGAGGCCTTTGAATTACTTCCTGGATGGAAACATGACATACATTCTCTCGGGTGGCTTAGGTGGCCTCGGGCGTAGCATCGCAACGCTGATGGTCGACAACGGCGCAAAGCACCTCGCTTTCCTATCTCGATCTGGTGCTGCTACTCGAGAGACGAAGGCATGGCTGCGGGACTTGCGAAAGAAAGGCGTCGATGCTCGAGCGTACCGCGTGGACATTTGTGATGAACAACGGCTGAAGGCCATCATTAAGGACAAGGTGTCCGTTGACATGCCTCCGGTCCATGGTGTATTTCAGTGCGCTGCCGTCATCAAGGACGCCCTTTTTGAAAACATGTCGTACACGGAGTGGTGCACCGCATTCAGGCCAAAGACGGTTGGGTCATGGAACCTCGTACAAGCTGTCCAGGCTACTGGCGACGACGCCTTCTTCGTCTTTCTGTCCAGCTCTGCCGGTGTCATCGGGAACCGTGGTCAGGCCAGCTACGCTGCCGGGAACTGCTTCCAAGACTCTTTGGCGAGATCGCTACGCCTGCAAGGGCGACGTGCAGTGTCCCTCGATCTGGGCCCCATCCTCGGGGCTGGTATGCTTGCGGAAGATGAGACGCTGCTTGATATCTTGCGCGCAAGTGGCTTCTACGGAATTCGACACGAAGATTTCTTGAAGGTCGTTGAGCATGCCATTACAATGGAGAGCCTGCCTGGTGAGACGATGCCCCCTCAAGTCGTCCTGGGCATCGGCACCGGCGGAATCATGTCCCAGAACCAGCCTGCAGACCCTTACTGGACTCGCACGGCGCTGTACTCGTACCTGAACACGGTCGACATGCCACCTCCAGACTTGCAAATCACATCCAAGTCAGGCAGTCGGACGCAGAACATGAAGAGCCAGCTGGCAGCGTGCCACGACACTAAAGCGGCGTCAGACGTCGTCCGCGCCGGACTAATCGACATGTTGGCGCGGTCGATGAATTCTTTGCCTGAGGACATTGACGCAGCTAAGCCGCCGACAGCGTACGGCGTTGACTCACTCGTGGCTGTAGGCTTGCGAACATGGGTTATCGGCAACTGTGGTGTGGAGGTTTCAGTTTTTGAGATTCTGAGTGATGACTCGGTGGCTGAGTTGGCAGAGTTGATAGCCGCCAAGAGGAATAAAGAGGATTGATGTCAAGAAGAAGTATGTATGATATAGACACATGCAAGGTTCTCACCAAACACAGAGCTTTTTCTCGAGGAGCTTGCGCCATGCCTGTTCTTATGCCAGAATGATGGCCATATGTAATAAATCGCATCATAGATCTAACAGGATATTCACAACGTCCAAAAACATGAGCAACGTGGAGTATGGTCCCCTTTATGAAAATCGTACGAGGCACCAACAGCCTCGCAACCACGGCCTCGTCGAGCGACCTCAGTTACGGATGACAGAGGAGCAAAAGTAAAAGGAAAAGACGCAGGAACTCGGGGAGAAGCGGAGCAAAAGGAATGCGTGAACTGGGAATCGAACCCAGGGCTCCCCGACGTTGCTCGGATGGCAACGGAGAATTTTACCACTAAACCATTCACGCCGTATCTGGTTGAGAGGTCACGGTGCTATTGCGTACTATGATTCTCTCACGTTACCCACGACTTGTCCGGCGGTAGGAGAAGGAACTTGGATATGGCTTGGCGACCACTTGGTACGTAGGAAGAATGCTTTAGTTCTCAAAAATAGAACCGTTGCTTGACTTGGTTCAGTGGTCTTGGGCATAGCTACCTATCCACCGGGTGCAGCTCCAACGGCAACGTTTAACCCTGCGCCTCTCCCCATACAGCTTCGATAACGCTCATCCTGCAGCCTGGCACCCTCGTGACGCCCTGATATTTATGTTAGTCTTTATTCCAACGATTGCTGAGCCACAGGAGACAGCGGGCGTCGTACCTTGAAAACAAATCTCTCGTCGGCAGCCTGGAACAGCTCGCGAAACTCCTTCTCGGAGCGTTCCTGCGCGTTCAGCAGCGCCAGCATGGTCATGTCCATGCCGCGCACCATCCTCTCGTCCCAGGGCGTTTCGAAGCCCGACTCCCGGAGGCAGATGTCGTTGATGATGACGCGGGCCCCTGGCTTGAGGGCCGGCACGAGGTTGCGCAGGATCGTGACGGCGTAGGGGGTGGAGTAGTTGTGCAGGACCCAGCGGAAGTAGTAGACTGTCATGGTTAGCACCGCGACAGTGGCCATTGCGTGGCAGGAAAGGAGGCCTACCGTCAGCGTCCTTGACAGGTTGCTCGGTGAAGAAATCGTGAGGCTGCATCAGAACCCTCTGCGCCACCTCCGGAACGTCGCAAATGGGATCCGGTGCACTGGCGGCCATCTTGGGAAGATCTTGCACGATAAAGTTCATCTTGTCCCACTTCTTGCCCAAGCTCACGCACATGAAGCCATGGCTGCCTCCGATATCCACAAACGTTCCGCGTCTCTCGTTCAGGTCGGAGAAGTCGTAGTTGTCCACGAAGAAGCTGGGCTCGTATCCCTCACCGCCCGTCAGGCTGACCATGGCCCGCCCGAATCGCTGCGCCCGCGGAGGGTCCTTGCCCAGCGTCACAAACATGGGCTCCTTGTCCGTTGTGCCAAACGCGAAGTTGAAGCCCGCACGGGTCAGGGACGTCCCTTCGGGGTGTGTCTGCAACGCCTGTAGAGAATGCGCTGCCGCGGGGAACATGTCTTCGGTGTTGAAGCCCACCCAGGCTTGCAGCGCGGCGTCGTCTGCCAGCAATCGCGAAGAGGCAGTGTGCGCGATGAAGCCGGGGGTCGGCTCGCAAAAGATCCGGCTGGTCATGGCGTGGCGCAAGGCTCTGGCAAGGTTAACAGAGTCCAGAGTCGTCTTGGTCTGTAGTTCCGTCAAAGCAATGGAACCGTCCAGAGGCACCAGTTTTGCTGCACACCGTCAGTGGAATTTCGGGGCTGGGTCTGATGTCACGTACCAATCCCATAGCTGTTGAGAATCTGCAGGCTCATGGAATCAAGGTGCTGCGGCAACCATGTCAGTCAACACAAGGCCAGGCTCGTTTCAAAGAGCATTCACAGAGGGTCTTACGCTCCAAGCTCTCCATCGGATGGTCTCTCTGGGACCCATGGTGAGGTCCTCCAGTTCCTTTGCTGCCGACATAATCTCTCGCCGAGCGGTTTGCATCTCCTCGGGTAGTGCAGGAAAGTCCCCCGGCGCATCGACTCCGAAGCCGGGTAAAGGCAGGCCTTTCTCTCTCATGTACTTCTCCAGCTTCTCCGTGTTCGCGCTGATCTTGTTGGCGAGGAGCACCATGCGCGAAGCACCGGTGGTCGTGTGTGGCTCCATCTCGGAAGCAGATGGCTCGCTGACTTTCGCGGGCCCCTGCTTCTGCTTGAGTGGCGATAGGCTTGAGAACGAACGACGGCCTTGACTCTTCTTGTCGGCTTCGAATTGGCATAAACCGTTATCAAAGGAGCTTTTGAGGGCCAGTGGTGAAGAGGGCTGCAACCTCGGCCTGGGGCCGTTGGTTCTTAAGGGAGGGTGTGCCCGGTGATAACTCCGGACCACGAGACGCTGATGCGATTGGATAAACTTGGCAGCTGTTGTCAGCGAAGCTCTACATCTGAGACCTGGCGACATGGTTGGGTGCAGGAGTTGCATTGGAGAGGCTGCGGCCAACAGTGGCTGCGCCGGCCGTCTTGGAAAAGAAAGCTTGTTAGTAGAAGCTGTTCGTGAAACAAAACTGACCCTGACGCATTTGCAGCAGTTGGGCGCCATGCCATGCCTCGACACTCAGTTGAAGGCAGGGGGCAAGGCAAGGATCCTGGTAAGGAGACGATAGACCCGGCAAGTTTACGAGCAGCTTGAACAAAACAGGTAATGAGTCTAAGTGGAAAGGAATCCTTGGCGGAAACACATCAGGCAATTCGAGGTTATGTTCATGTAAGAGTAATAAGATGGTCCGTAGGAGTAGTGGGATTCACATCAGGAAGTTTGGCCGTGCGGCGAGCGTGAGAACTAGTAGTCGTTGGGCGTCGTGCGGCAGGCGTCGCTGTTTCGCATTAGCCAGCCATTGTTGTTCGTACAATCCGTACGAATCAGTGAACAAGAAGCGTCCGACGGGTCTGAACAAGGTAACATAAGTCGCACGCTGCGCACCATGCCCGCCCACCCACCTTCTGGCATCTTCTCCCCAACACACCCTCTTTCACTCCAATTTCTGTTAGGCTTCCTCTGACCTGCAGGCGAATGGAATGAGGCTTCGCCCGATTCGGTAATTGTCTGCAGGGTGACCCCGTTCGAACATTGGCGGTAGCGCACATCGTCAGCAAGACACGGCTGAACAACGCTTCGACGAGCTTGGTCTCAATGGGGTTGGGTCCGTGAGCTGTCGCCTTCTTTTATTCCTGTTTCTCCGTAAATTCGCACTGTATTGTCATCGGTAAAGAGATTGACCGCCACTGTAATTGTTCGCTACCGTGCCACGCAACGGCCGCCGATTGGAGGGAGCCGTTCAAGCTTGGCATTTGGTGGGTGTCGATATTTGGGGACCACCGCTAACGCAGCCGATGGCCAGATGGACAGGACGCCGGGGGGGGGGTTATCTCCGTCAGGCATGCGCCAAGAACAAAAACGGTCGGGACCTTGGCTGGCGGCTCTTCGTCGAGGCTCGTTTGCACGGCAGCATCCATTCAGCTCACGTGTAGTGCAGTATATAGGCAAAGCGACCATGTCGTCCATGTCTCGCTGTGAAGGTCCTCGACACGCGACACACGACAACGGCATTCGCCTGGATCTGTCTTCTGGTATTGTACTCACTGCGGCTTCTGGCCGTATATGAGGCGTAGCCGCATGTACATGAGCGCCGAATTGTCCATATAAGCCTTCCGGACGTCGATAAGGAACGTCTCTACGTCTTCGGAGCTCCACTTCAATCCTCGCGTCAGTGGTCCCAGGGCTATGGCCTGGAGGCCATCGAGCAAGATCGTGCGCCAGTACAAACCCACCGTCTTAAGCACCTTGTTCTTGGGCCACGTGCCAATGGGAACATGAAAGGTTCGCTCCGTGACGTTGACAAGACCTGCCGTTCGCATCGAATCGGCCAATCGGCTGTCGGCTGCGGCATGAAAGTCGATCCCAAGCGCAGTCAAGCCTTCGTTGACGAGTGCCCAAAACTTGGCCACGGGGTGCTCAGGCGGTACTGTTCTCCCGGCTCTGATTGTGACAGGATGATGGTGGATCTCCTGGAGCTCGATCCACCCCCCGGGCTTAAGGTGTCTTTTGCAAGAGAACCGGGTTAGCCACCTGGTTGTAAAGGGGACGGGCTGTGGGAACAACTCACTCGAACGCTCGACGGAACAGCTTCATCCAGTTTTTGATGGCCATCACGGTGTGGCGAGCATGGATGTAGTCAAAGTATTCCCGAGGGTACAGCCAAGGAGCTTCGATATCATCCACCAAGAACTCGACATTGGGTGGCAGCCAATGGGGCTGGATCGGGGAGAGGTCAACACCGAGGACATGTGCGCTGGGGTACTTGTCACCCACTATACGATGCTGTCAGACATAGCTTGCCAGCGAGGTCGGAGCCAAGGATGGATACTCACTTTCAATGGCCCAGATGCCAGTGCCAGTGCCAAAGTCGAGAATGTTCTGGGGACGGTCACCTATGGGCGCAAAATGCAGCTTCTGGTTGCAGAGCAGCTTCATCATGGCATGCTTCATGTCCTCCCTTTCCTGCTCCGGGTCGTCGTTTGGGAAGTTGTAGGTACCTTCCCTGAATCGATGATAACGTCGGCCGTGCTCGAACATGTAGTCTCGCACGGAAGAGCTCAGAGACGAGGTTCCTTCATTGTGATCATCACTCTCATAACCTCCATCTGTGAGGCTGTCGCGGTCCGCGTCGTCGTCGACCTCGCCACCGTCATCAGCAATAATCGTGGCCTCGGCCTGGGTCAGGGCCTCGTGAGAGATAGTCTCTTGCTCCCCGGCGGACAGGTCTGGGAAGATCTCCATCCCGTTAGGGTGCGTCAAGCGAGAGCCATCCGCGGGGCCTGGTTGAATGTCCTTGGAAGGCTGGCTCGACTTTCCCTTGTCCGTCGCGGCGGGACCGTGTGAACCGCCTGTTTGCTCTGGTTCGCTGGCTTCAGTCAACTGCTTCCGGGAGCCCTGCTGCCCGGTGGGCCTTTCATCATGATTTCCGATGGGTTCTTGCGCCATCGCCGCAGAGTGCCCTGGGGGGGTGCTTGATAGTTCCTGTGTCGCCATGTTCACGATGATAAATATCGTTGTAGCAGAATGCCCGCTGGAGACGAGCAGGAAATGAACAGTAGGTGGTGATTAACAGTTCAGTCCTGGGGTTGAGGAGCTGGTGCGGCGTTCAGACTTTGTACTAATGCCCTTCGCACGACAGCTCTTGGACCACCGAGTTGCCGATGGGCTTGCGCAAGGTTGAGAACAACTCCTTGCAATTCGAGGGCGACGGGGAGGCCGGCGGAGGAGTACCTGGCGGGTTAGGCAAGTTCAATCTGTCGGTCCTGCAGGTCCTTTGGGGGCCAGCCGGTCTGACAGGTCGGTTGGCTTGGGCGGCGAATAGGCGACGTCAAGCAGCATTAGGTTCAACGGCTGTCGCCGAGACAGAGATGGGGAACTGAGGCAGAAGTCACGGATGAACCAAAAGGAACGGGATGAGCAAGGGGACGGCCAACTGCGGTAGAGGCTGCGGGGGATCCCATCGGCCAGGGCGCGTCCAGTGGCTCAGGCGTGAGAATCGAGGGTAAATGCGCTGCGAAGCAACGGTGCGGTGCTGTACCGTGCCGTGCCAGCAAGCCACAGTGGCATGGTACCCCGGGTGGGCTGAGCAGAGGTATCTGGGGCTGCCGCTGAAGGCTGTGGCTACAGGGACCGAAGTACCTGATCAGCTTTTTGGTGTGGTGCCCTGTGTCGTCTGGCCGGCCAATAAGCGACCCAGTGTCTCGGCGGCTTGACACGACCCTCAGCTTCGGATGGATGGTTGAATCTTCCCGCTGATGCTTGCTCGGCTGAAAAGATACCTCAAACGACTCAAGTAGCAAGACAGGCAGGTAGGTGCCTTGCGTCACCGGGTTGTCATATCACTCACTTGGTGCTGCAGGAAGGCGTCCGTATGGCCAGTACTCGAGACACCTTCGTCGGTCGGTACCTCGACTACATGAACACGCGCGCGTGCCCCCCACCCCCCAGCATTACACAGGCCTGAACTGCGTGACGTCCTTCCCACATCGCCAGACTGCGACGCTATCATGCAGGGTAGGCTTGATTCAACCGTACTTCGCTTCAAGTTGTTCATTCCCTAGAATGTCTCATTAAAAAAATAAAAAATAAAATTGAAAAATGGAATAAACCACGGGTACATGTGTTGCGTACCTACATGTAGGTGGGCGAGCTTGATGTGTATGCAATGAGTCAACCTAGATCGTGCTTCTTCACTCGTCGAGCGTCCTCATACTTTCTCACACAGTTAGCACCAGAATTGTGTCTTCAAGATGGCCAAACCAAGGCACACAAAATGATCGAAGAAGTGATGATTCAAGGATGACAAAAGATCAGCAGCTGAGAATCCGCAAGTCGCACTCCTTCCTGCATGACTTTCTTTTCATGTAGCATCATCGTACGTCTGTGCCAATTCAAAGTGGCTAACAGGGTGGGAAAAGAGCTTTCGAGACGGGCGGGTCCTGGCTGGACGAGCTCACCAATCCGTCTACTAGTAGTCCCTGCCCAAGACGTCATGTCATGTCCTCGCAACATCCATCTCAGTATCAAGGCCACCAGCCAACCCCTTATTGATTGAAAACAAACCCTTGGGTCCCTGCGTGTGCGGTGCCTGATACGATGTCGCGACGGGCCCCCAAAACGGGTGCGCGCTGCACCGGCAGCTCATCTTTCTGTCCAGACGACCTCGCGTCGGACACTGTCCTCCAGGATCAGACCCGGCAACTGCTCAACAACGAGGACCTGTACAACGCCAGCCGGGTGCTCCTCGGTCTGCCGGAGAACGACGACTACACCTACTACGCCACAGCCGTTGTCAAGCTGCGCGAGGTGCAGCGTATAGTCCAGGCTGGTGGTGTCAACGGCTTGCACTCGTGGTATCGCAACCAAGACAAGTCTCCCGTAAGCCAGCATCCGCCCCTGCAGCAGCTGTCGTGTCCTCGGAAGCTTAGGTGTTTGCTACTAGAGAGATCCTCCGCCCTGGCCTGATGTTGAAGCCTATACTTCAATCTTCAGCCCTACAACCTCCACAGTGTCGCTCCTCAAGAACTTCGGTACCAATGCCAAGAAAGGCTCCATCCGCACAGAGGTTGCCGCTCACCTGGACGCGAAGAGATACATTCACCCAGCTCTGGCCGCCAAGCTGACGGTTCCCAAGTCCAAGAAGGCTCCCTACAACCCCTACTACGACTTCTGGGCTTGGTCGTGCCGGTCCCTGGAGTGGTGCGGCCCCTGCGAGTCGTCGGAGCGTATATTCATGAGTCACCACGTCCTGCCCATCTTCATGCACCACTTTGGCTGTGTCACGCCCTCGCACGAAAGTCTGCAAATCATCAAGACCCTGGCCGAGGGACGTGCTCTGGTCGACATGGGTGCGGGAGGCGGCTACTGGGCGTGGATGCTCCGCTGCTATGGCCTGACTGTGCACGCCGTGGATAACATGCAGAGCGAATGGAGGGTCCAATGGCTCGACGACCTCGTGGTGGCGGACGGAGTGCAGTGGCTGCGGAAGAACAACCACGGCAAGGACTTGGTCCTGCTCATGGTGTATCCCGTGGTCGGCGGGGGGGTCGGAGGTGGCACAGAAGGCAGTTTTACAAGAACCCTGGTGGATGCATACCAGGGCGACACCATTGCCGTGGTGGGCACTCAGAACGGCAACGGGTACACGAGCTTCAAGGGAATGACCATGGACCAGTACATGGAGAAGGAGCACCAGGACTGGACCAAGGTTGTACAGATACCTCTGCCCAGCTTTGCCGGTAAAGACGAGGCCCTTTATATATTCCAACGAGGCCCGAGAGTACCTACGGAAGGAGATACGCAGACAGGCACTTGAGAAACCAGCCCTATCAATTGCCAGCTGCGTGGCAAAAACTGCTGGCCAACGCTTACCACACCATCTCATCATCAACAGGCGGCAGTTGCATGATCATTCGAATGCTTACCATGTGGTTGTAACCGACGGGAAGGGTGCCCGCATTCGCTCCGTCGAAAACCCTTGTTAAGATGTAGTCAAGAGAGCCGTTGAACTGCCGAGGACAATATGAATATACTAGCAGCGGGGAACAAACGCTCAGTCCGCGGTCCGAAGTCTGAGATGCGAAATCCCAACAAAAAGTGTGAGACAAGACAAGGTTGCACAGGACTGGCGCGGCCGGGAACGATCGACGGCTTGTTCCCTGTAGTCGATCCGTGTTAGGCAGCTTACAGCATTGCGCAAGCGATGTGCCATGGAGATTTGCCCGAAGATCCTTCCAGGTCCTCCGCCTCCGACCACAGCACAAGACGCACCCACGTACTTTCAGCTGATGTCGTACCACGGGAGATGGGGTGCCGCGCCAGTTGGCTTTGGCAGCCGTTTGAACATGGCTTGCCGTTGTGCCGGGGACCAAGGGACTTGGCGCAGCTTGCCTACGTCGATGGGAACATTGTCAGCATGTGGAGAAAGGGAACACGGCCTCAGCCCTAAAGGAGCCAAACCGACTACGGAATACCGTACGAAGGAATACAGTAGTTACTGTCGGGAATTACACCCCGGGCCCAAGCCCCTGCCCCTGCCCCTCTCGTTGGGTTGTCTTGGGGATTCTTGGCCAGCCGCGGCTGCATCCTGCTGCGGGTCAAAGCAGCCACCACGCTCCAACGAGTCGCTGCTGGCCAGGTGCATCATGTACCCTGTTGGCGGAGTGGGTGGTTCTCCTCTCAGGCGGCTCTGCTGCTGCTTCAAGCTCCCTGGCGGCAGGGTCTCTACGGTGGGAGACGTGCATGCGACTACCAGCCGCCCAGGCTGAGGCAGGCTCGGCCGGCAGGCAGGCAGGTAGCCAAGCATGGATGTTTGCCCAGGTGTAACTCCCTAGCAGGACGTGGATGCAGATGGCAACTACAGTATCCGTACAGGAAGGACGCTCGCGGCTTCAAGCAGCTCTCCTCGGGGACCAGGTACCCTAGCCCCCCTCCCCCCCCTGGCTTGGGTACGGCGGAGCTGCTGTCAGCGCCTAGATACCCCACATCCGCCCCGATCTGACCTGCCCTCTGCTGCCTTGGCGCCCGTGCCGATTGCTTTCTCTCCCCTCGTCTCTCGGTCATCTCTGCTTCCCCTCCCTTCCCTGCTCTTCGACATCAACTCTTGGTGGCAATTGACCAGGATTTGCCCCTCGAATCAGGGTGTTCTCGTGGCCTGCTGCAGAGACTCGGTTACTCGACGTTGGAGGGGAGCCAATCTGCCCCGCAACACCATTCAATGTCTCTGAATGTAGACGATGGCCGTCGTGGTGGCCGTTCGAGATCGAGGTCTCGTGACCGCCGCCCAGTCGACGAGCCACCTCCCGAGCCAACTACATACGCCGACCTTCAACAACCAACGTTTGCTTACCCGGACGACGATCTCGACGGCCGATATCGGTCCAGTCGCCGTGCCCTTCCAAGCCAGGGCGGCGGTCTGCCTTACCCGGCCGATGCGGGCTTCGACAGCATGCTTCCGGGCAACCAGGGCCTCTACAGTTACGACGACGATAGAAGGCCGATCTACCGCACCGCATCGCCCGCAGCAGACTCCCCCTACCGTACCTCGCGGGACAAGGTCGAGAGTAAACTACCGGGATCCTTCCCAGCCGACGATCGGTACGGCGATCCGCGAGACTCCAAGTACGACCTCAAGGACAGCCAGGGTCTAGACCATGACAAGCTTAAGTTTTTGCCTCAAAAGTATAGTCGGGGATACGACGATGACGACGACAAGGTCAAGAGGGACAAGTACGGCCGCAGGTATGAGGATGACGACGCCGATGGCAAAGACAAGGATAAAAGGCGAAGCCGCACATACGAGGACGAGGACTACGAAAAATATTCTGACCGTGAGAAAGAGAAGAGAAGAGAGCGGCAGAGGAAGAAGGAAGCCTTGGAGGATGACTTGGCTTATGGTCGCCCTCCTGGGCCCCGGCCAGACTCGCCTCCAACCACGTACGGGAGCTACATCCCCACCTCGCAAACCGGAGACAAGCGCTCGTCGAGGTACGATGACCCGTCAGACCGTCGACGGCCCGCAAGCCCCGGCGTAGATGAGCACGGGCGTCCTCTCTCCTATCGCGACGACCCCCGCAGCTCTGGAGCGAATGTGCTGACCGTGGAGCCCAATGGCCGTGATCGGGATCGCCGCAGGGACAAGTCTCCTGGACCATCTCAGCTGGGCGTCGAGCCGACTGGTCGCGTCAGAGACCGTTCAAGGGATCGGCGTGACGGCGGGCGCGACCGGTCTCCGCTACCACCTACGGCTCGTATGTCTAATCTCTCCGTTGACACCGGCAGACCGGCCGCTCTTACCCTTGCGGCGGCCCCTGGCTCGCCCTTTCTCGAGTCGTACCGCGGGACCTACCAGGAATCGTCTCCCATGCCCTCTCCGCTTCTGCTAGCTTCTGGGTACCCTGACGAGTATGGCATGCTGGAGCCGCTTTCACCCCTCACGTCTGACGCCGAGGGTGATGGGAAGAGACGCAGTCGACGTGCTCGATTCCATGACCCGGAGGACATTGCTACGCGCTTGGCCCGGGCCCTGAAGGGCGACAAATCTCCAGACGTTGAACCTCTCATTGAGATCCTTCCGAGTCTTACGCATGAGCAAGTCATGGAATTGCGCGCTGAATATAAAAGACTCGTCAAGACCGGGTCTGAGCGGAAAGGCGTCAACATCGCAAAGCATATCCGCTCTCGGCTCAAGGATGAGGACCCGAATCTCATGAAAGCTTGCTACTCTGTCGCACTGGGAAAATGGGAAAGCGAGGCCTACTGGGCCAACTTCTGGTACCAAGGCGACAAAACCAGACGCGAACTGCTCATCGAGTCGCTGATGGGACGCACCAACGACGAAATCCACGAGATCAAGGACTCCTTCACGGACAAGAAGTATGACAACAGCTTGACCAAGTGCATGAGAACGGAGCTCAAGGAGGACAAGTTCAAGAAGGCAGTCATGACTGTTCTGGAAGAGAGACGCATGGAGGAGTATGACTCTACTGGCCGAAGGCTGCCGCTCGACTACGAGTTGATCGATCGCGATGTCGCTGATCTGCGCAAGGTGATCAAGTCAGATAAGGGAGGCGAAAGCCTGATGATATCCATCATCGTGTCCCGAAGCGACTCGCATCTTCGCGCGGTACTGAAGGAGTACGAGAAACACTACCGCTCCAACTTTGCTCGCGATTCTCTCAAGAGAAGCGGCAACCTCGTGGTAAGTAGACGACGCACCCCCCCCCTTCAGATTCGTCTGGAACTCGCCGCTAACATCCCCAACAGGGTGAACTCCTAGCACACATCCTCAACGGCGTCATCAACCGTCCCGTGCGCGACGCCCTGCTCCTGCACCACGCTCTCACGGCGTCCCGCAAGGACGACCTGCGCCGCGAGCTGCTGACGTCGCGCCTCGTCCGCTTTCACTGGGACCCCATGCACATGCACGCGGTCAAGAAGGCATACAGGGAGCGCTACGGGCACGACCTTCAGGACGCTGTGCGTGACGCGACGAGCGGCGCGTGGGGGCTGTTCTGCAGCGAGCTGTGCATCGCCAGGATGCCCAACGATGTGCGGCGCGTGGAGCGGGTTGACGCCAGGAGATGAAGATGGGCAGAGTAAGTGGGGGATAAGATCACATTTTGTATGGTGTCTTTTGGAAAGGGGCATTTCAGGGGCGATGATGCTATATGTGTGGTGTGATTCGGGGTCTTATGATATATGGTAGCCATCAAATTAGGATGATTGATATACAACAGGTTTAAAAATGTGTACATCCGCCTCCCACATGTCCAAGCCGGCAAAACCCGTTTCTCGTGGTTCACGATCTCTTCGATCCCTTGCCACCTCGGCCTCCCTTGCCCTGCCCCCTTGCCCTCCCCTTCCCATCGCCGGCGCCGCCGGCGCCCGTGCCGCCCGCAAGCATGACCCTGACCTTGCCGACGGGCACGCAGTTGATGACCTCCTCGGGCTTGAGGCTCTTGAGCAGCTCGGCCTCGCGGGGCCACATGCGCTCCGAGTCGCGGGCGTTGTCGTCGACGACGCCGCGCTTCGCCGAGGCCACCTTGAGCCTGTCGAGGATCTCCTTGACGGCCTTGCCCTTCTTGGTCGCGCCGGGCTGCAGCTTGGTCTTGTACTTGAACTTGACGAGGGCGTTCCAGGGCGCGCACACGGGCACCACCTCGAGGATCTCGTCGCCGGGCAGCGGGGTTCCTACCAAGGTGTCCAGGGCCGTGGCTTGTTCCGCCTCGTCGTGGTCCAGGACGTCCAGCCCTTCGTCCATCATCACCTTGCGGATCTCCTCGTGCTCGGCCGTCTCCTTCTGCCGGCGCTGGTGCTGCATGCGCCGGCGCTCTTTGGCCGCCGCGAGCTCTGCCTCGCGGTCAGCCTTGGCTTTCGCTTCGGCTTCGGCCCGTTGCTGTCCCGCAGACGCCCCGATCAAGGCCTCGGCGGCGGCTCGGTCCTCCTCGTCCTGGAATTTGTATTTGTTTGCAATCTTCTTGGCTTTGCCCCGTTGACCTCGCTTGGCAGGTTTCGCATTTCCGGCTGAGCCTGCGGGTTTTTTGCCAGACGTCGGCTGCACCTTAGACTGGCTCTCACTTGCAACTGTCGATTCGTCCAGCTTGCTTGATTTCTCTTCTTCCTCCTCCTCCTCATCACTCACTTGCTCCCGATCCTCAGCAGGCTTCTCTACCTTATCCGTGCCTTGAATAGTCAGGCCGTGCATTTCCTTGAGATTGGGCTCTTCCTCCGCAGCTTCGTCCGAGTTTTCGTGCTCTTGCCCGCCCATGGAAGATTGAAGTGGATTGTCCCGTTCTTCTACCTCTTGCCTATCACTGTCGTATCCCTCATCTGATGCGCTATCGCCGTCGTCCAACGTCGTCGTCCCAGCATCATTGTTGCCATCGTTTCCCTTCTCTTCACTATCGGCCGATGAAGCACTTTCGTGCAATCGATGTTTGATATGCTTTGCTTTGCTTTCTTCGCTTATCTTGAACATAAAGCCTAATCCCAGCAAGAGTGGCCCTGGAGGGAGGAAGTTCTTCTTCCCACGGACCATGAAGCTGCCGGCGGGCAGAAACTCCCCTGTCGGTGCTGATTTGGAAACCTGGTCGGCATAAACCCACCAAGCACCCATTCCGGCTTTGGAGTCCCAGGCACTGGAAGAGCAAACGGACAGTGCCCCAGCTTGGGAGAGCGTGGCAGGCGGGATTGGGGCATCCGGCGTCTTCGGGTTGTTCTTGATGACAACGCTCGCAGCACCATGGAGATCTGCGTGACAGTACACATCCCCTTTTCGCAGGTATTTTTTGTAAAGAATCTCATTCTGAGAAGCATCCCTGCCGCCCAAGACGAGATACCCATCGGATGATATGAACCACGTGAACTTTTCGAACCACATAGCTCGTCGGATGGGCTGCAAAAGAGCCTTTTCCTGCTTAAGACCCTTCCTGAGATCCTCGGTAATTTTCTGCTCGGCATTTTTGAGAGCTCGCGTAGCTTGCTGCTCGGTCTTCTCCTGCTTGACGGCTGCCGTTCGCTTTTGATCATAATACTCCCGCGCATTGCCCCACGGACTTAGAGATAAGTTGATCTCGACTGCTAGGGCCTTCTGTGATGACTTTCCAGCTTGGGGCTGCTGCTCGTCGTCTTCGCCTTCGGACTCACTTTCGTCGGTTGCGAAGGGGTCATCATCCACGTCCTCGAAATCCTCCTCCGATAATGACAGCGTAATCAGGTTCTCCGCCAGGTTGAGCGGCAAGCGTATTATTTCGGCGACCGGGTTGTGGCGTTTCTTTTCCCGCTCTATCAGCTTCCCGATGTCGACCCAGTCCATGCCCTGGGCGAGCAAGCCGTTGACCGCATCCAAAGCTTCCTGCACTCGTTCCACGTTGGCTTCAATGGCGGCCGCCTTGCGAATGTTCAGCGATTGCGCCTCTTGCAATCCTTCTATTCGCCTTGCCTGATCCTGCTTAGCCGCATCGAGTTTTCGTTTAGCCGTGAGTTCCCTTTCGGCGAGCCTTGATTCGAGCTTCTGGCCTTCCAGTGACGAAAAGAATTCATCGACAGTCTTGTTGTAGCCAGTAAACTCCAGGACCTCGAAAGCTGGGTCATCGCGTAATTTTTTAGGTACGAACGGATGGAAGTCCTCGTACAGAAGGTTTTCTCTTTTTGATGTTTCGTCACTAGGCCCAGGCTCGGTGTTGTCCTTCGGCCTGCGCTTGGCGAATATGTATCCTTGACTAGTCGCTGACGACGTGATGTCTTCGACAACTTTCCGAGCCCCGGATAACGATTCAACCAAGCTATCAAGCAGTTGCTCGCTTTCGAGAATATCCGACGGCTTCGCTGATGTATCAAAATTGTTCTCCTGAAGAACATGATCAACGAGGACCGGGGGCACCTCTGTTATTGAAACAGCCAGAATCTTGCGCAAGTCGCCGCCGGGCTTCGTCTTCATCTTCCGCGTGTCAGACACTGTGGCGGCCCGCTGAATGGCAGCCGAGAGCGCCTCCCTGACCCGTTCCTTGGTCAATGGCGGAATCCCGGAATAGTTCTGCCTGTTGTCGAGGGAGTATTGTAGGCCGACTCTCTGGGGCTCCTGTGCTTCGCCTTCGGGAACATTGCGGGCTATCGTCAAGATGTTGAGGTTGGCGTCCGTCAAGATGATGTTACCGCTCTACTAATATGTCAGTTGGTGGCGGCGGCGCATAGCTTCCACGGCAGAGATTTCCGGTGCATACTGCGAAAAACTCCAGGAATAGGCGGTATTGTCCATCGCTAAACTGGAACTCTAGGATTCTGTCCGTTCCGATTTGAGCAACCGAAGTCAGTCGCCGGGTCTTGAGGAACTTTCGAAGCCGAGCTACAAAAGCAGACGGAGCTGTTGCAGTCGTTCGGGCGAAATCCGTCAAGTGGCATCGGAACCCCGTGTCGATGACGAGTTGTTTCTTGCTATCTGGCTTGGCGAACTTGAACAGTAAAATCTTTGACGAGAGGTCGTAAATGTTGGCCACCCGCAGCGTCACGAGGCTTTGTTGCAACTCGTGGGCGATGACCTTGGAGCTTGTTAGGCAGGCTAAGAGCAACGATGACCATGAAATGTACCTTGACGTCCAGAGACGAAAACCGCTGCTTCATCTTCCTCGGTGTGTCTGAAGCGGACAAGCAATATGGTGTTACTGGGATCTACTCCGTACATTTACTTAATTCCGACTCTGCTTCCTTCCCCTCGTGATGGTAACGTGGGGCACTAGGTAAGACAGTCATCGCGGGGCATCCGGAAAAGTGTGTGACGACATCAAGTCACGTGCAAGTACCGATGGGTTGTGCCGTAAAAAGTGACCACTGGGGAGTTACTAAGCGGTGGGAGACACCGCCAGAAAGGGGGCGTGAAATCAGCCACAGCGAAGGGACGGTTGTTATATGTTACGATATCAGCTCCTGGCCTCGACCGCACCAAAGTCATGTGAGATGTCAGCCTGCTGAGTTGTCTCAAGGGAGCAGTTCGTCCGCTGCGAGCAGACTTGGTGGTTCTGGCCGACAGACCGAGCCGCCGGGACTATTGATGCAGATTCGCACCTAGTTGCCCAATTTCGGCTACACGTCGCGAGCTCATTTGGCATCCAATGGCATCCTGTAATCTTCACAAGCTGGACGGTTGCAGTGGGCGCTTTGGGCAACGCGCTGACGCGCAACTCGCAAGGTCCAGGCGCGCCCAAGCACACGAGATCGGCACAGCCAGGTCCACAAGGGGCCCAGCGGGCAGATCCGCTTGGCCGAGTACGCTGCAGGTTGTCACAGCAACCAGGGGCAGCCGCAGTCCTTGGGGGAAAAGGAATGTACTCCGTACGGTACCGAAGATTCACCCACGGTGCAGATTCTCAGAAGGCTACACAGACTGCGACAGACAGTAGGGCTGTGTCGAGGAACCCTCAATCGAGAAGAAAGACTCAGACGGTAAAGCCGCGGTATGTCTGTTTCAAGGCTATCAGGAGCATTGAATTGATTAATTGGACTCCAACTAAAGATTGAGACTGCAGAACTCTCTCATGATATGGGGGGGCTTTGCCCGTCACATGCATGTGTGCCGCATTCGCACTGTGTGGGCTCAGGGGCACACCTCGAGCTTTCAGAAACAAGCGAGGCTTGCACATCAGTTGCACGACTCGTCACATTAGCAGCTCATGTTTTGCACAAATGAACCCAAGCCATTGACAAATCGGTGACGGCCATCCTCTACAGCGTACGTACAGA
Organism: Stachybotrys chartarum; assembly: GCA_001021365.1. Lineage (NCBI taxonomy): Eukaryota > Fungi > Ascomycota > Sordariomycetes > Hypocreales > Stachybotryaceae > Stachybotrys > Stachybotrys chartarum. Next base: position 550,431 of record LDEE01000006.1, read on the forward strand.
CGGCCGTCGACCCTTCAGGCCGCCCAATGGCAAGCTTCCACGAATGTACGGGGCGGCCAGGCCCGTATCGACGCCGCCACACGACGAGACCTGGGTGGTTGGGCACACCCAAGAGCTGCCAATCGGCAGCAGAGCCTGCCGCGGATCGTTCCAGGAGCTCGCCCAGCGCTCAATTGAACCCAGCCACGCAGCATCGAGCCGGAGAAAAGCCCTCGACGCCCAGCCATCAAGATTACCAGGCTGGGAAGCAGCAGGCAGGCAGCAGGCAGCACAGCCGACGGCGCCTGTCTGTCTGTCGAAAGGGTACCATGGCATGTGGGCGGCAGCCTCCTTGGCACCTCCTGGCTCGGATGGAGCAGGGCGCTGATCCACCACGGGGGTTAGCCCGGGGTTTTATTGGAAGCTGAAGAGCAAGCCTTGTCGACGAGCTTGGACAGGAGGAGGTTGGGCCTGGCTGACGGGCACGTTAAGGAGACACGAGAGGGGCCCGGGAGTGGTCGAGGTGGACCCGTGGGCGTCGAGCTATGCCCCTTTTGACGGGGATAAACAACAGTCCAGACGACGAGCTCATACAGATGCCCTGGCTCATCAGCACTTCCCGGCTCGACACCCAATCCCGCCCCCGTCTTCAAAACCCCAGTGTTGCGCGTCTGCTTGCTCATCCTCTTCTCCTCTTCCCTCTTCCCTTCCCTCCAATTATCTCCGTCCACATCACCGCCCCCAAAGACAAGACCAGGAAGAAAAGACTTGAAGAGGCGCCCTCCAGCTCCCTCTCTCTCTTTTCCTTCTCCTTCTTCGACTTTTGTTTTTAGGAACAAGAGCCAGAGGATCCTTCTTGTCTTCCTTTCGTGCTCTACGGAAGGTTGTATGAGAAGATTCTCTCGCGTCAGCAAAAGTCGTCAATCTGGACTTTGAGGCCCGCGTCCCCGTCCCCTTCAGCATTTTCCCGTCCACTTATCGGGACAGCGAAGCGCAAACCACAACCACCACCACCCACGAAGAGCTAGAGATCAAACTTCCCCAGAAGGAGCCTGCCGGACGGGAAGGTCAATACTCTTCTTTCACTGCTACTGCTCAAGTCCCCCCTCGGCCTGAGCAGCGTTACACCGAGGAAGAGGTCCGTATCACGCGTGAAGAAGAACGTTACCGCCGTCCCGGTTTCAAGCACGAGGAATACTACCGTGAGGAGCACCGGTGAGTTGCCAACCGATTTTTTTTTTCACCTTCCTGTTTTCATTGCCCAATTGGAGCATTTGACGCGTCGATCTCTCCTTTCCGTTCTTCTCGCCCTCTTCTTTCAATTGGGCGTCCAGGATCCTTCCAAGCTCTCGAGTTTTCTTTTGCTCGTGGTTGCGAGGCGAAATTTCCTGCAGAAGATTTGCGTCCGTGTCCACAACATTGGCCAGAGGCCTCCCTTTCCTTGCTTTTTCCTGCCGTATCAGCCACCTAGGTGGTGGCCCCAGCAACCCGACCTCCCTGACCGCCAGTTGAACTTCCACGGCTGACCAGAACATCCAGACCCCATCACCCTCCCCCAACTCAGTACACCGAGACTCACATTGAGATCGACACCCACCGCCATCCCTACCTGAGCCCCGTTGATATTGCTGAGCGTGAATACCGCGATCGCTTCCGCCCCATCCAACACACGCCGGACTTCCCTCGTCCAGCGCCTCAGTTCCGTGCCGAAACCCGTGTCGACGAATTCACCGTTGACGCTTCGATCCCACGTCCTGCCTTCAAGGAGGAAGTGAAGATCACTCAAGACACCGTTGAGCCCCGCCGTTACAGCGTCGCTGACCAAAAGTCCAAGATGGGTTACTACGACGAGGATGGTAAGCTCCTTCAACCCTTTCTCTCGCTTGTCAATGGACACTAATCAGTTGTACCAGGCCACTACCACTCTTTCCGCCAGGGCCTGCACAAGTTGGCGGACAAGATTGCCCACCCCCAGGGCCATGACCACGTCGACGTGGAGGTTCACCGCGAGTCCTACTCGGGTGCTGCTCCCCGTCCCCGTGGCGGTGAACCGTCCAACTCCTACATCCCCAACACCGTCACCATTCCCTGCAACCACATCCGCATGGGCGACTTCCTGATGCTCCAGGGCCGTCCTTGCCAGGTCATCCGCATCTCCACCTCGTCTGCCACTGGTCAGTACCGCTACCTCGGTGTCGACCTGTTCACCAAGCAGCTGCACGAGGAGTCTTCCTTCATCTCCAACCCTGCCCCCAGCGTCGTCGTCCAGACCATGCTCGGCCCTGTCTTCAAGCAGTACCGCGTCCTCGACCTCCAGGACGGCTTCGTCACTGCCATGACCGAGACCGGCGACGTCAAGCAGAGCCTGCCCGTCATTGACCAGTCCAACCTGTGGTCCCGCCTCGCCAACGCCTTCGAGTCCGGCCGCGGCAGTGTCCGCATCCTGGTTCTCAACGACGGTGGCCGTGAGCTGGCTGTTGACCTGAAGGTCATCCACGGCTCGCGTCTGTAAGGATGCAGCAGCGGATACTCGCAGGCCCTAGTCTTTAGATAGTCTGTTTTCTTCCCCCTATCGGCGTGTAGGAAAGGCTGTTCTAGTTTGAAGCTCCAGATACTTGGGAGGAGATGGGTTTTTGGATTCTTGTTGTCCGTGTATGCTATTCAATTTCAGCTGGTGTGCAAGTCGGTTGCCATCACGCTGAGCCTACATTCATCGCTTCTAATAAGATTCCGTTCAGCGCTACGTTTCATTGTTCACGAGTTGCCGATATGACGCTTGGTGCTATTCAACATGTAAATGACCGGGGCGTGTAAACCCGCAGCAGCCCGGCATGCCCAGCCCAAGGTTTACCTGGTTGTGGTACATGGCAGCTTGATGTAAGCTTTCCGAAACAACCTAGCCAAGCTGAGTTGTTCGTATGATGACTGTCGTACCGGTTGAGTCCTGACGATCGTTCAACCTCTCTACAGGTACATATCGGTGCCTGCTCGCGTGCGATAAGCGGTATGCCCCAGCGGTATGCCGAAGTACAGCAAGCAGCCTAACCTGCTCCGCTAGAACAATAGTAACATGATATCATTTCGTGTAAAATGAATGCTACGGCCGCTGGGGACATAGGTATGTACAGCAACGCTTCCATAGATAAGGCACGGCAGTATGTATGGCCATCAAGGTACCCCAACTTGCGCGAGGTCAGCAGACCGCGAATGAGGGGAAACTCGCAGCACGTCTAGCTTCTGGCCAGTTGGGACTCGGTCCAGTATCTAGGGTTAGAAACGGGGAGGTTTGGGTGCTGAAACAAGCCGGGGGCTTGCGTGAACAGCCGATCGTGGCCAGCCATGGGGGTAGCTGCGGCTAAGCTTCCCCAGCTGGCGCTGATAAGACAGCATCACAAGACAACACACTTCACAGCCACCCAGACCTTGTCAACCCTGTATACTGCTGCCCTTGTTTAAGAGAGCCGCATAACCTCGCCCTCGGTACGACTTCTCCGTCATCTCTTTGCTACCAAATTCCCATCAACCATTTTCTCACGCTCTCCAACAGCACGATTCACCATGGGTAACCAGGCATCCAAGACAGCCGAGGCCGTCGTGCTCGAGAAGGCTGTGCTCGACCGACTCCGCACGCTGCAGGTGGAGGACGACCTTGTGGAAGTAAACCGCGATGCCTGCAGCGACAAGCAGGATGCTTGGCGACTTTACCGACAGCCCGAGGGCTTGCCCGTCCAGGTTCTGAAGTCCTGGCAGTCTACGGTTCTGAATGATCCCAAGAACAGGTCGGTTGATTCCATTCCCCAGTACCTAGCGTACACGACGAGTACAACCATACAGTTGTCCCTTTGTAACAGAATACCTTGTCGGGCATAATATTCAAGCGCAGCGGCGACTGATACATGCTTTCGTATAGGCTTGCGCTCACTGCTTTGAGCGCCGCGAATCCGAGACATGTACTCACCTCGCTCCCAGCAAAGGTGGCAGACCAGCAAATCTTCAACATCAAGATCCCATTCGAGGGCGCCCCCATCACCAACCAGCGATCTAGTGGACGGTGTTGGCTCTTTGCCTCGACCAATGTCTTCCGCGTGGCCCTGATGAAGCGCTACAACCTGGACAGCTTCGAGCTTTCCCAGTCCTACCTCTTCTTCTGGGACAAGCTGGAAAAGTCCAACTGGTTTCTCGAGCAGATCATCGATACCGCCAACGAGGATCTGGACAGCCGCCTCGTTCAGACCCTTCTGGGTGACATCGTCTCGGATGGTGGTCAGTGGGATATGGTTTACAACCTGGTCGAAAAATATGGCCTCGTTCCCCAGACTCTGTACCCAGACAGCTGGAATGCCATGAACTCTGGCATCCTCAACAGCATCGTCAAGACCAAGCTTCGTGAGTTCGCTCTCAAGTTGCGAGCCCTTTGCCGTTCCCCCAGTGGACTCTCCGCAGAGACCCTCTCCTCTACCAAGAGCAAAATGATGAGGGAGATCTCGCTCATCATGACACTTCTTCTGGGACCTCCACCCAGCCCAGATAAGACCTTTACTTGGCAATACTCGGACAAGAACGGCAAAGCCCACATAAAGACGATCGCGCCCAAGGACTTCGCTCGTGACATCGCCAGTCCAGACTACCGCCTCACGTCCAGCGTGATTTCTGGCATGATATCACTGGTTAATGATCCGCGCCACGAGCCTTTGTCACTTCTGACGGTACCACGCCTGGGCAACATCGTAGGCGGACGAGGCATCGCATATGTCAATGTTGAGATGGAGGTCCTTAAAGCGACCTGCATCAAAACGCTTCAGGCAGGGATCCCCATCTTCTTCGGGAGTGACGTGGGCAAATTCAGCGATACGACTTCTGGTATCATGGATCTCGAGCTCTACGACTATGAGCTTGGTTTCAACACAAGTCTGCTTGGCATGAGCAAAGCAGAGCGCCTCATGACGGGCGAAAGCCAGATGACTCACGCCATGGTTTTGACGGCAGTGCATGTGGATGAGAAGAGCAAGAAACCGATTCGATGGAGGGTGCAGAACAGCTGGGGCACAGACGCCGGCGACAAAGGCTGGTTCGTGGCCAGCGACGCTTGGTTTGATGCCTTCGTCTACCAGGCCGTGGTTGATCCCAGTTTCTGCAGTCAAGAGGTCCGAAACGTTTTCCAGAAGACACCTATCGAACTGCCGCTGTGGGATCCAATGGGCTCTTTGGCCTAAGGACCCTCCTCGGTGCGGCGGCAGCAAAAGAGCCAACCCGTGTGTAATTTGCGTGCAAGCCCGCCTTGTCCTAGTTAGTGACTAGGTCAGGGCCTCTGGGGCGTGTTTGGACGAAATGCTGGACTTGGGCATCGCAGCAGGGATAACCTAGTTTGGTCATGATAAACGAATCCGTAGCCCGTTCGATTCCCACGGAGTCTACTCCTAGGTAGAGGACGTGGAGATCGAGCGACATCAAGATGGAGCAGCAAACTTTCCACGCCACGTCGAAAGTGGTTTCCGGGCTCTGACATGGTCCGTGGAATAGCCTGTCCGAATTACAGCTGCAAGTTGGGTAGTGCCCATACACTATTGTAATATCAGCCTCCATGGTTCAGTGAATTCTGTAATAAATCAGACCTCACCCGCGCATACTCTGTAATGAATGTCCTCGATAACTCCCATGCTGCAATACGGTAGGCGTAGAGAGGACTCAAGCCCCAGCCTTGACGATGTCTGTGAAAATCAGCCCATTCGGTTTGCAGGCGCGCGTTCCACGAGACGCTCTCTCCACCCCACCATTCCGTTGAGGAGATATCCTAACTCTATTGCAGAAGGTGGCACAGCCGCCTGCCGACGTATCAGCTGAGGATGTATCCCAAGTTGGGAGCCGTTACCGTCGTGATGGCCCAAAGCGGCGGGGCTCACACGGCGCTACAAGAGTTTTTTTCAGGTGTCGGGCTTGTGTGGAGATCCCCAAGAAGCAACCTAGGCCGAGCCGAGCCCAGACGCCGAAAGCCTGAACCCCGACACTACGGGCCACGGCCGGGATCAAGATGCCCTTGGGGGTTCGGCAGCAGGGAGCGCTCCGTCCCCGCTCCCTGCCCAAGAGGGTGATTGGGGTGAAATGATAGTCCATCAGTGGATGGAAGACCCGTCAGTGATCTTCCTGGTCGACAAGACAAGACTGCTGCTGTCGTGGAGACTTCCCATAAACGCCAAAAACGTGGTTGGATCCTTGTTTTGCCCGGTATAGTCCCCGTTCGCCAGGCCGAACTCTTTGCAACCTGAAGAGGAAATTGGAATCCGAAACTGGTAATGAAGTCAAGTTAGTCACTGCTCAACGGTTGTGGTGGATCGAGACAGGCACAGGGCCCGTTACATAGTGCGGTTGGGTAGCAGTTGTCGCAGCCTAAAGTGCGTCCACCGGCGACTGGATGGGACGGAATAGGGCATTCGTACGTCAAGAGTAGTTGGTCGATGTCCGAGGATTATGGGGCGTGGTTCATGCTCAACGCGGCGGCAGCTTGTTCGCAGTGGCACCGTCCCTCCCTGCTCTGCCTGTAGGGCCTCGGGCAGCAACGTGTGATGGGTGGGCATTGATTGGTTGCTTAATGGGGGCTGAGTTCGGGTTGCTAACAAGGGGGATGATCAAACGGCGACGATCAATGCGGTTTTGCAAGTTTGCATGAGGGAAAGGGTGACTCGTTGCCGTGGCTGGACAAGCTCTTGACGTCTGAATGGTGTGGTTTTGGAGGTTTATTGAGAGGGTGGGTGTGTAGGGCAGGTACCGTACAGTCATGGTCGGCAGGTAAGGTGCTAGGTGGTTGCGTTCTACAAATTTACATATGAGAGAAAGAGGCCCTGTGAGGATCTGGCACTTTCCCCCAAGGTACCTTTTGAGAGGAGACTGTCCCTTCCACAGCCTGTCTTCAAAACAGCGCAGCACTCTCTCTACAAGAAACCAGCCCAAAAGACGGCATCCCGCTCTTGACGCCACGACTCTTCCCTTTATTGCCCTGGGCCTGCTGTCGCATAGACACTGCTGCTAGGTAGTCAAGACAGCCTCGCCAACGAAGCTTCAAGAGTCACACAACGTCCAGCCACCACAGCACCACCTCGGTAGTCTCTCGGTCTAGTTGGCTTAACGGGGACGGATCCCTTGAGCCGTCGGTATGTGTCCCAAATCGACATTTGTGCATTTGTGGGAATGCGCTTACGATCGATCACTGCAGGTGGTAACCCAACCTAGGGCAGTTGGGGGTGCGTGCGGCTATTTCGAGAATCATCACCAAGGACAATTCCAGGCGTGGGCTGAGCCATCGTCCGAATCACACCTCGGTTCTACTCTGTCCGTTGTCTAGTCGAAACGTCATCAACAAACTTCGCCCTGTCGATAGAACGATCCTTTTGAACCAGAATCGGCCGAACTAATTAAAGGTTTTGCCCCCGATCGACTCGCACAAACAGGTCCGCTGTTATTGGTGCTCCCCCGTCGAAAAAGGGAGAGAGGGGTGCCCAGCAACTCAACTCGTCGCCGTTCTATCATGAACTAAGATTCGCCCAGACTGTCTCGGAGTGGCTTGTTCATTCATCGACTTAGTTCGAGGCCGTCCCTCGTGACGTTGGCTAACGTTGCTGCATCTGGCCTGATACCACGAGTCCGAGACACGGCACAACATCCCGCTAGCTGGCTCGCCCTGGCTGGGTGGGAACGGCGTTGGACAGGGTCCTGGATAAATAAAGCCGGACCCAGTGACGTCTATCCGAACATACCGTCAAGTGTCTTTCTTGGAGGCAACTGGTCCTCCACTTGTCCCGCTCGTCCAGGACCAGCTGGCTTACGGCGTGTGCCAATTCCACCGGGTTGGGCCCTGCTGACCCTTGGCACCAATAGCAATCAGTACCGTTTCCTGCCCGTGCGTCAGGTCTGGTACCTTAGAACATCCCATACGAACATCGTCATCCCTGGTAAGTGACCTGCGAATCCCACCCAGCTGCACCCAGTCTTCATCTTTTCGAGTCTCTTGCGACCAGTGGAGTAGACGAGTTCGCATTCCCGGTCAAAGAAACTCTGCTTCCCATAACTTCGATCCGAGGGGCTTCCTTCGATCTTCGACTTTCCGTCCCTTTACATGTAACACCATCACTCGTCACCGTGTCACTGAATGGTCTGTTGAGGCTCTGCAGGGCCTTGCACACGATTGCCACCCCAATTCGGGAAAAGTACGTCAATGCAGCTGTATCTGTGCCCTCGCCCTTGGCCTTGCTCTCCGCTTTGATCATGCTGACCTTCCCAGTACAGCGTCTTTTACAACGGAAACCCCGCGATCGATTTTAACCCACTTCCCTGGGCATCCTGCCACCTATTTCCGCCATTGCATTCCACGTCAATCGACACCCGATCTGGCCCTTTTTCTCAGCAAGCGCTCAGCAAGGCGCAGGCTGTCATACGTTTTGATCGCGACGACCTCACTTCTTTTGAACATTGCGTCTCCCTTACATCTACGTCAACCACTTTTGATTGTTGCAAAATAGGGGAAAGCACTATAATCACAATTCGTCATGTCGGACCGCTACCGTGGCTATGCGCCTAATGGCCGAGCATCGACGTTTAATACCGCCAGAACTTCTCTGCCTACGAGTATTGGCTACAGCTCGCTGTACGCTGGCGATATGCATGTCATGCCATCTTCGTCTTCCTCGTCGAGACAGCACACCACGCCCCGGGGTTACTGGACAACTACCACGTCGGGCGGAGTGCCAACCTCAACCACCAGAACTTACGCCGTCACCGGCGACCCACGCTCGAGGCACAGTACTCGTGACGGCAGTCGTGCGCGACGCTCAACACTTGATTCCACGTCCAGGCCCCCTGTCATTATCACCACAACGCAAAAAGATCGCCCTGTCGCGACCTCTTCCTCTCACTCGTCCAATGCTCGCACTGGCAGCCCCGTCAGGAACGACTATCGCTCTAGTGAGAGCCTGCTCTATGCCCAACCAAGTTCCTCCTCCAGACGATCTCGCAGCACCGTGCGACCCTACGACACCAAATTTGACGAGGAGGAATATGAGCGGCTGAAGCAGCGAGGCGATGCCTTGGTGGCGCCTCGAGAGTCAGAGCTTTACCGCCATTCTCGACCATCCGTGGTGTATCCTAGTGACCCCCGCCACGCCTCAACCACTGTCGATTATGGCGACGATGGCTACCAATACACCAATGCCGGGGAGCTGGCCCGATATGATCTTGACCATAGCAAGCCAAGCCGGTCTCGCCACAGGGATAGCTTTGACAGGGGTTACCATCGCCCCAACGTCAACTACAACGCTGACCAACGAAGTCTGAACGTCAATACAAGCGCCGATCTGAGCCGGAACTACAACTCGAATACCAGCCGCCCCTATGACGGTAGAGGTGGTCCGCCGACCACGACCCGCGGCTTTGATAAAATCAATCAAGCTTACGAAGGGTCGCGAGATGTGCCGCCTGCGGTGCCGGCTCCTCCCGCGCCTGCTCCTGCGTCTCAGTTCGATGGCACTGCGGGGTCTTCAGAGCGTTGGGAAGCGAAGCGGTCGCGACCGGTTTCACTTCTCCAGGAACCCACACCCAGATCCAGTCATCACGATGACTACTACCGTAGCCGCGAAGATGAGCGTGCCATGCGAGAGCTTCGCGACCGTGATCGAGAGTCGACCCGCACTCTCGACGCCCCACAGTTCGCAGACGACAATGTCACCTCCCGAGGGTTCGGTATCCGAACCGGCCATATTGATGACGCCGATGAACGTCGTGATCGTCGACGTGACGTGCGTCGGGATGATCCGAAGAAAATATCGGATGAGGATCTAGCTCGACTTTCAGATACCGATCGTGAACGTCGTGGGCGACTGGATGCTTCAGAAGACCGCCGAGGGAGGCAGGATGGCGGAGAAGTTGCCGAACTGGACAGGTCCCGATTTCGCGACAAGGTGGTGACTGGCCTTGGCATAGCGGCCACTGCCGTGGGTCTAGCACCATCGGCCAAAGACAGTGAATCCCGTGAGAAGGATGATAGGGAGCAGAGAAGACGTCGAAGTCCCGAGGAGGATCGTGAACGTCGAAACGATGTTGACGACTTGGTGCGACATAGGGCGGCAGACGCAGGGCGGGACCGAAATCGAGACCGAGAGAGGGATCGAGATAGGGATCGAGAGAGAGACCGAATCAGTCCACGAGAGGAAGCAGACTTGAGGGAGCGGTCCAGGCGGGAGACTGAAGCAAGACTCAATGGCGAAGCTGTCGCGTCCGCATCTGACTCTGATGAAGGCAGAAGAATAAGCCGGCGGAACAAACCGTCCAACGCGTTCAACCCGACTGACCCTGTTGACCTGATGCAGCTCAAGGAGGAGCTCGCTGCAGCTAATACTTTGGATCGAGGCAAGGAGCGGGAGAGTTTAGGACCAGCCGAGCCACGAAAGTCGCGCTCGTCTTCTGTTGTGCGAGAGAGTAGGGCGGCGGAGACCACGAAAGACGATGCATACGGCCGTGACTTGGTGACGTCGGGTAGCCAGGATAAGCAAGTGCGCCTTGTATCTCCTCCGCGAGACAAGCAAGACGAGAAGCCTCTGAAGGGCATCCTGAAGCATCCGAGCCCCAGCTTCCCTGAAGAACCGAACCCTGTGCGGGAAGGTGTTGCGCCTCACAAGGAGGATAAGAAGGTCAAGGAGGCACCACCAGGAGCGAAATGGACAAAGATCAGTCGAAAAGTGGTCAACCCAGAGGCTCTGACCATAGGAAAGGAGAGGTTTGAAGTCCGTGACGACTTTGTCATTGTCCTGCGAGTCCTAAGCAAGGAGGAGATCCAGGCATATGCCTCTGCCACGCAGGTGCTTAGAGGTACGTTGGCAACAAGTCTGTCGATTTTGAGGATGTCCTGCTAACATGATACTAACAGAGCGACGGCGCAATGGCGAGGATGGGGATCGCAGTCGTGATCGAGGCGGGGACCATGATCGTGACGCTGATCGCGATCATGATAATGATGGTGGGCAGAGGCACCGCCGCCACCACCACAGAGATGAGGAGGACGAAGGCGTCGACGAGCGTGATCGTGACCGTGGTCGCGACCGTGATAGAGAGAGGCGCAGACGCCACAGACGCGACGACGAGTAGGATGGTAGACAGAGGCCCAATGACCGTCAACTGCTGATGTGAGCATCTTGGCGTTTGACCGGTGGTTTATCTCGTCTGGCAGCTTGTTGTTTCTTTGTTTCATGTCGGTCCATGTTGTTCCCTTTGGTTGACCATATACCATCAACGAATTGACCGTTGTAGCCTTATTGTACCGTGCGTTTGAACACATATGCATCATTGGCAGATGTAGAGGTTGAAGGGGGGTCAGCGAGCGACGTTGCATGGCGGTAGTATATTGGCAATGGGTTTTTTGGTTTTTTTTCCTTCTTCAGTACACGGCTTAGCTATGGCACGAGTGAGACATGGACATTCCCGAAACTGTGATGCATGTCGCGTCTGAAGTGCCGTATCAATGTGATCTTGGATGGTTTTGATACAATGCCGGGGACAGCTGAGATCCAGGTGTACCTGTGGCTACGGGACCGGAATACCAAAGTATTTGTTGGTTGTTCTATGTTATAATGCGACGTTGTCATGGGAGTGTTGGACGAAAATGTTCGTGCCATCCAAAGAGATGGGAACATCAATATCATCTTCCGCACACCAAACTCCGCCAATGAAGTCTCCAGGGTAGGTGCATAAATTCCACGAATCTGGCAGTCCAGAGAATGATGGCTTTTTATCCTCTCTAGATCCGTTCAACGGTGACGCAGCATAACCAGATGACTTGGAGACAAACTTTCTCCGCGTGCTCGTCCCTGTTTCAAAGTAAAACTCGTCGTTGGCGTATGTATGTTACTCTGTAGCGCGAACGGGCTGGGGGCTGGAGCTCATTAACATCCGAATGTAGACGTTACAGACCAGACGTGTGTGTATGAAAAAACGGCCGACGATCTCATTCAAGACAAACATGAAACATGGAAAAGACGCGACCACGATTTCGAGGCTTTGATAATACCACGTTCGAGAACTTGGTCCCTTGACAGTGGCATCCCATCGTCGACGACGCCTCGTCTTCCTGCCACGACGCGTGCGTGGAGGGACGCGGCTGCGTCTGGCTCACCCCCCCTAGTCACCGCCGAACAAGGGGGGCATCTGGCAACCCCCCAGCATGGCGGGAATTAACAGTGGTTTGTTGCCGGTGCTCTCAGCCCGCTACCGTGTGGTCATCAGGCATCGGATAACAGCCACTTGGATTCGCGCGCTCCCGCTGGGCGTGTGTGTACCCAACTGCCGCATCGACATGAAGCGGTAGTCACGAGAACCACAAAGAGGGGGGCCTGGGGCCTTTCCAGTTTCCGCTGTCCCACTCCCTATAGCAAGCTGGTGCTATAGCCCTACCACGGAATGTGCTTACAACCAAGCGCCCTCGTGTTTCGAAAGATACGTCGCAATCTGTCCATGTGCAGCAAGTATGTACGGATACGTGCGGTTGGGGCGACCGGGAAACGCACGCGATATCCCCGCTGGACCTGTGGCGTCTGCACGTCGGCATGCATCTTTGCAAGGACTATCGAATGGACACCCGTACATCCACTCAAAGCGAGTGCGCAGACGGTGTGCAACTGCAGCCATGAAGGAGGTGGCTGCTGCATGGCGCGTGCATGGCTTCTGACTCTCTCGTCTCACCCCCTCCCCTCTGCTCACCGACGGCATCGGCTTGGCCAATCGCCTCAGAACAGCTCAGGCGGCATTGGCTGGTCTATCACACCATCTAGGGGTGCACACGCCAAGGCCGTATCGACGCATATCATAATCTGGTAGAAACCTCAAAAATTCGGCTTGGTTTGCATCAGCGAACAACGGATCCGAGTCGACGGCTGGCTTCCGTATATGCTGTGCCACACACAGTCCAATGCCCTCGGAGAGAGCGTGAGCGCACCGCTCGAACAAGCAGCGAGACTCGATGCGTCATGCACACCCCGTACATGCACGCATGTGTGCGTATTCTACGTATCGATTCCCATGTTCACGGGAGGATACTGGTCAGCCGCGTCACTCCCTGCTGTACCAACCAACCGGACCGGGTGGCACTGGGACAGGGGAGGACAAATGGCCATTTTTTGCACCCCCTTTCCGTTCTGAACTGTGGCGTGACATGAATCCAACTCTCCACAGGACGACTCGAATTTCTGGTCCAACGTGTGTTTGCTGCAGCTCGGGACAAGGTGTGGTTGGCCCTGTCAATGATGTGTACGGTAGAAGGCAGCCTTTGTCCGGCCATTATTATGTTGCCACACGTCTGCTCGTGGGCGTTAGCTTTGCTCCGTCCGATATAGTTGACCCATGACTCTGATAGACTGTCCCTGCATTGTGCTCTATTGACACAGAAACCAGAGCTGTAGGCGCCAATCAACAGTCGAACAGCCGGAGTTGAAACATAAAACCGAGCTCAGTTCAGCAAGGCTTTGTTTCGCCTGAGCTTCTTTATTGACTCCGACGCATAGCACGATGGAGCCGCTGTTGTCCATTCTCGTATGGGAGTCTATGTTCGGCAATGCACAGAAGCTTGACATAGTCTACCAGCATGGCAGCTGGCCTTCGAACTTATTGCCACAACGGCATCAAGCAGGAGAAATGCGTTTGCCCCTCGAACTTGCGTCAAGGACACACACTAGCTCCCGAGTCAGAGCCAGGTATGTAGATCTTGCCCAAGGAATACCTGGCCAGGCAGAACGCGTCTCTGCTCGCTTAAAGGTAACATGCCGATCAGGCATATCAGTCCCTGGAGAACAAGCAGTTCCCCATGCAGAACCTGCGGCGGGGAACCTCAGGGGCAAGCCAGAGCATTGGAAGAGTTGGAGACAATCAGGGGGTTTTCAGTATCTTCGCCTGTCCCGCGATGACTGTACTTCGTGCGCCTTCGGTATCGCAGGTAATTGCAAGTACTGGAGCGAAAGAGCGATCGTCAAGCATCCCAACCCGCTAGGCTAATGTAACCCTCCGCCATGCAGAACTGGCCTGGCTAACTGGGAGTTAAATTATCCCTGAAAAGTAACCGCTTGTTGATGGTGGGTCGGAAACCAGGGAACCCGCATCCCGCCCCTTGAGGTCTACCACCCCTGAAGCATCCCAGGCACAAACCGTTGGAGACGATTGATCCTCACATGTAGTTCGGTACAATTACAACTGCTTGGTGTGGTACAGACCCCAGCCAACCCTTGTGTAGTTCCAGTACTTGGCTTGGAGCTGTTGTGTAAGTATTCGGGGGGACGACGCCGCCATGGCCTTGCCGCACGTGGTGGGCTCCCGCTGACTTCCAGAACGGCAGAGTTTCGATAGAGGCTCCAGGGTGGTCCCTGTCCAGGTATGTGTCCGGAAAGAGAAAGGATCTAGAACTTTCCCGGCAAGCTCCTAGTAATTTCATGTTTGCTTCTGAGTAAGAGGTGGGTTTTGATCATGTTGACTTTGGAGCATTCGATAATCTATTTCGGGATTCGAGCAAGCCTTTCAATATTGAGGCAGCGATTGGCATGGGCGGACACCAGAGTCGGGAACGTCCCACCGCAAACCCAAGGCTCCCTAGTTCCGCGTATTGCAGTGACCATGTTGGCAAGGCTCTTCAGGGGGAGAACTGGCGTCCAAATGCGCTCGGCCCGTGCGGTTGTGTTGACACATGCTGTCGAGAGTGGCGGCCCCTGTCATTTCCATCTGTCCCGCTCCGCGCGCATATGCTCCCAAGCAGTAATGCGGCTCGGTTGTCTTGGTACGGTGCAGTATGTTTGATATGTCGGTCTAGCACGACGATGAGTCTGCGAGACAGATATGGCTTGCACTAACTTGCAGTGTGCTATGCGTTGTATCGCCAGCTATGCCTTGATCGCGGAGGGCAAATTTTTGCAGCCTCATTCACGGCCCCAGTCTTTTCCCTCTCATTGATGTCCAAGCAGAAGGCACAGCATGCAACTCAAGCAATCAGCCCCGTTTCGGTACTCGCGTCAAGTCGACGACAGGCGGCTCACTGCTAGGCTGCACACCTACGCAAACCGTGAGGTGTAGACGGTAAAGCGTACAGTAATCGGCGACATATCTTTCCAGAAGTGGCCCGGCTGAGATTTTCGCTTCGATTTAGCCTGGTGGAGAATAGGTCACGAAGCAGTTGTCGTTAGTGTTGACTGAGGACGAATTCCGCCTTCACACCACCCAGTCTGGGTGAGGGTGCACTCCCATTGGCTCCTCATTTGCTTCCTCTCTTGCTTGGAGATAAGAATGAGGGGAGGGAGGGACTTCTGCCTGTCGTTCGTTGTCGGTCGCGAATCTCTGGCCGGGTGAGCACTGCAGGCGCCTGCAGGCCCAGGACTCCAACCACCCCCACGCTCTAGCATCAGAAATTGACCAGCATAAATGTCAGTCCTCTCTGTCATCAAACCAGCAGAAACGCTCCGGCTCTAAGCCCGTTTTCTTCAAGAATGCTGGGTAGCGAGCGAACATCCTCCGCGCTAGGCAGGACCAGGTTCATACCTTGGTCCGCGCGCGGTTGACAGCGTTCCACAACGGAAGGCTGGGAAGGCACAAGGGGTGCGGCCCTATCCTTGACCGACACTCTTGGCTCTGGAGTGGAGATATGGGGGGTGGAGGGGCCACCGGCGAAGGATGCCGCCGCAGGTAGAGAGAGATTGGAGGTCCATAACTCGTCAGATAATGGTTGCTCCTATGCCTCATTGGCCTACGTGCGAAAGCACGGCCGCTGTGTGCAGGCCGGTTATCTCCGGAGAGTTCTGTTGACCTCGTGTAGGCGGTCAGTTCGAGGAATTAGCGAGAGAAGCGAGAGCGGCCGACTATGGTATACCCTCTCGTGTACTATGTCCCTTTGGGAATTCCGTTAAGGTCCGCACATCACATCGCATCAATCGGGATGTGCTCCCAGGTGGAGAACATGCCAGTTCCCTTTCCCTCAGAATTCTGTAGGTTAAGGACAGCTGAGATGTATGGAGAAGTAGGGCTTGACCCATGCTCCCGAGTGTTGGTAGTCCCATGTTGCCGCAGCCTTCGTGCAACGTCTAGATTTCCGACGAGGATGTGACGAACAGGGCTAATGGCACCGAGGATCTGGGAGTGTTGTCAGTAGGGAGGCGCAGGCGGTAGTAGGGCTGGTGTATCGACGTCCCTAGGCTTAACAGATGGTCCATCCGGGCCATGCCTACATGGTGCAGCAGATGTGGGATGGGAGGAGTCCCCTATACTAGCCCGCCCAGTGCCTACTGTCGAGCTATCCAAGGATGATATGCGGGCCAAGGGATTGCTGCATTTCTTGTGCAGGAGATTAAACCCATGACACCACTTTCCTAAACTCGACATGGCCTGTACGAAAACTAGCAGGACCTCCCAAAATAGTCGCTGAAATAGACAGACGATGTGGTCTTGCCAATGCGATTTTTTCTCTTTGGCAAGGTGGCAACTGGACGGTTCGTCCGTATGGTATGTGTACAAGGCTCCTTGGAGGTGTACAGCAACGTCTTGTCGGCGACATCACGAGGTCGGCTCGGTATTGGAGGATTCCATGATGCGAAATGACATGACAGGTTCGAATTGCATGGCCTATCAATATGTACGAATGTGGAGCATTGACGTGTCGAAGTCAGATGGTCTCCAAGGCGGGCTAAAGGCCGAGCCAGCTTGATGGGCAATGGCATGTCGCACGACCATTGTTCAATCGCGGATCTGCACATGGCCACATGCCCATACTTTTTCGTTTTGGCTCTTATCTTCATCAGTGGAAAGCTGAATGGGCGAGAGGAAACGATGACAAAAGGCGCATGGAACCGAATGTTTCAACGGCCACTATTGCTGCGAGTACGCATTGTTCGTAGCGACTGGCCGGTTGCGTTTGCTACCATAGAGAAACCGCACATGCCTTCATCCGCATGCATGGCGACGTAACGAATGTGAAATAAGAAAAGATGTGCGGTATTTGCCCGCTGTGCATTCGATCCTGCAATAGCGCAATCAATGCCATCGGCGATGCCGAGCGTTGGACAAAAGTGCGGTTTTGAGGGACGACCAACAAAGAGCTGATGCTGCGCTCACGGTACAATGCCACAACTCGACCATTTGGTGGTGACGTTGAATATATGCCAAATTATCGATGGCTCAACCAGCTCCAAGTCTGCATCTGCGACTCATATCCACAGTTACCGATGGCCAGTCTGGAAGTACAGGTTTGGCGACGGGAAGCTGCCTGCCTCGTGTCAGGGCTGCCGGCCTTGCTAGGGTTGGAACTCTCCACAACCCACACGGCTCGTGATGGTGGTCTGTTTACCCTGGTCTACCGGTTCGTAGGGTCTGCTCGAGTCAACCGTTGCATTCCAGGGTTTCTCCTCTGTTCCGGGCCGCAGGGGCTGGTGGGTGGCACAACCTAGCTAGTGTAACTCACTTGCAGGCCAAGCATAAGAGATCCGCGTGTTATGTGGTGAGATGATTTTGAGGGACGAATTGTTGTTTGGAATATGCCTGATTCGAGCAATGTTGGAAATGTGTAGCCATCGAGGTAATGACAGAACCAGGCGGGAAGAAGTTTGCAATGTCATAGTCGGGCCTGCCTGCCTCCGGGTGATAGTTCTTACATTTGGAAGGTGCGCCTGCTCTAGAACCACAGGTACTCTGATAGCATAGTAGTGGGCTGGCCACCACTCAGTGAGGCGTGCTACCCTGTACCGCAGAATATACGTGAGGTACTATGAAGGGAGTGTTGTTTCGGACCAGGTCCAAGTTAAACCATCTTTGGTTCGGCGGAGCGAACCAGCATCTTTCTGTCGTAGATGTAATCGCTCGTCCATCTCGTCGATGGAGCCTATATGCATACTCCCATCAGAAATGGTTCCCACGACAGAGTGAAGGCGCCTAAGGTGTAGGTGCATGGAGTGCTGGCATGGCGTCCCGGTTGGAGGGTTTGGACGACGCCACGTGTCCCACCCGCCTGTCTTTCAGCACACTGTGGCTGATGCCCAGCAGATCAAGTGCTGGTACTCGTACATGCTGTACTGTGCACGAGCTCGACACAGCACGCAAAGCGCATGTCCCATGTACTCAGCACAAGGTCGCAGGTAGCGTAGCTGAGCTGAGATCCTTGCCACAGCAAAGACCCCCCTCCCCCATCAGCACGACTGTCCCTGGAATCCAATTTATGCATAATTTATCCAGTTGCGCTCGAGAAGGTTTCCTGGTCTCTACAAGGGTGATCCGGGATGGGGGGACTGTGAAGATACGATCGGTACCGAATCCAAAACCACAATGTGCAGCAAGGACTGCGCACTTTCACAAGGTAGCGCCCCGGTATTGGTCGTTGTGATGACAGATGGAGATGATGATGGTGGCGGCAGTGGCGATGGCGGATACATGCGCAAGGTGTGGAATCGAGGTGTTCGTCCGATCGTCCAGGCCGTGCGTCTGCAGCTTCACGCCGTTCGTCAACAAGGGCAATGCACGGACGCGGCATCATCTACATCAATATCACCAATTCTGCATGCACAAGCACATGCTTAGATATCTGTGCGGCAGGAAAACAGTGTAAGTCATCCAAAAAGACAAAGTATCCCCAAACGACCGGCTAACAGTGCTCGCAATGTCAAGAGGCCACAGTCATCTTCCGCAACACTGCCACGAACACGATCGCGTCAACATGGAACGACACAGCAGCACACGCGCGTAGTAGATTTTTCTGCAACGCGGGCGTGGTGGAAGTCCGAGTTCATGGGTGGTTCTCGCGTTGTGGTACGCCAAGATTCCCTAACCCCCTGTGCAGTGAGTGGTGCCCGCGGCAGGCCAGGGTGGCTTGTTGCTCGATGTTACGATGCGAGGATGTACCCGAAGCCCAACAGGCAGCCCTGTCAGGTGCTATCCCTGCCGTCAAGGGGGGGNCAGAGTTTCTTGAGGATGAGGAGTGGGGTAAGAGATGGATGCGCTAATACCTTCCCGCCTTAGGTCGATATCTACTTGACCTTGCCAACTCAGGGGTGCCCGCCGATGACTGTAAGCCCAAGGCATCTCACGTACACAGCATTCAAGGATGGCCTTACCGACGCGCTAGCATTCTACCGTCCGCTAAGAAACCAAAATCACAAGCGCGGGTCCACACCGTTGTCCCGAGGAGGAATATCACCACAAGTCGACGGTAAGGACGAGCTAAGAAAGTCCTTTGGTTGCGCCATAATTCATCTCGAGCCATCTCAGTAGTAGTAAGACAGACGGGCCCAACTACTGACTAGGTAGACGCGTGTACCTGACTACCGTACGGAGCGCCAGCGTCCGCTTTTAGGACGGTGGCCGCCACCGTTAGCCCCGAGCTTTTCCTTGAGCCCCGTCTGGACTTTTTGCGCTAGGAGATGCGATTGAGGCATGGCGGTTAGTTGGTTCAGGGAGTGGAGGTGCCTTGGTTTTGTGATTGACAGCTTTGTCCAGGAACCCGTTTCTTCCTCGCGCTGGGGATGGGCGGCATGCGCGAGTCCTTGGCACGGTGGCCATGTTCAAACACGGGCACTACCATGTATGTAGGTAGGTATATTGCTACATTGGTTGTATCGCATCCGCACAGTACACTACCAAAGAACACTCGGTAGAGGTCAGTGGTAGATTATGTCAGGGGCAATGCTTCGTACATGAGACGAAGTCCATGTTTGAAAGGCTGCTCCAAGAACTGGAGACAATGATCCCTGAGCCCCAGACCTCGCAAAACTTTTAAAGATGGGAACCGCGTTGGGCACCGTCCATGACCCACGAACGATTCAGCGAACCCCTGTCCTGCCGGCCCCGACAAGACTTATACGCGCTCAAGTACTGCCTACATTGGCAAACACCTCGATTCCCGCGCAAGCGAGGCACACTCGAGGTACACCTGCTGCTGAGGTACGAATGTCCCGAGGAGTCGGAAATGTACGTTACTTACCTCTTACGTAGCCATGTTTGGGGGACGGGCAATCGGTAATAAACGAATGGAAGACTGCGCCCGCCCGCGGTCCCTTTGGGGGTGGGCAGCCCACGCCACGAGTCTCGATAGGTGCCATGCCCCCGTGCCTCATCTCATTCCAAGGTACCATGCGGAGTAGCTTCCAGATCAGGTACGTCGCTTACCTTGGGACTGGCTGATTGCAGTCAAGTCTGCGGAAACTGTAAATACAGAAACTCCCCGTGCTGGAAAACCGCCAGCCCTTGAGACCCGAGTTCTCTCTTGTTTACACCGTCTCCCATCTTGCCTGCTGTCTTACCGACACTTGGATCCCCACTCTGCAGGCTCGCTTGTGCTCGCCTGTGTCACCCGTCCATCTTGCCATCTTCTTGCAGGGAATCAGACGCGTCCTGTCCTGTCCTGTTTGGTCGCCGCGAACAGACGTTGCCTTACGTGGGCTCACCCTGACCCTACAGCACCTTACCTGTGGTCCTGACTCAAGGAGTCAAGGTATGCACCTCCCATGTCGAGCCGCAAACACCCCATCCTCCAAGGTGGCACCCAAGCTCCTTCCCCTGCTTGCACACTCCCCAAACATTTTCATGCATTGACGCGGCAACTAACAAGCTACCCTGGATAGTTGGAGTCTTGCCGAACGCTTACCCGCCTGTAGATTCCAGGGGTCAATACCACCTTGCCATCCCACCACCATTGACTGGGCCGTTAGACCAAGCTCAGACGCATTGTTCGTCCGGCTGTCCACTTGCCTCTCAGTCGTGGTGTGCCTTATTATTATCTTATCATCCCATCAATGGGCAGTCGAGGCACGTAAAGCGGAAGCAACAACCATATCTTACTTGCACATACCCGACTTGAACCTACAATAACAAACACCGGAACGGGTTGGCTCCAAAAACCATTGTGTTGTTGCACCTCCTGTTGCTGTCTGGAACAACGTCCACCTGTGAGTTGCAACTCCTTCTTTGCGTCCTCCTTAGGTCCTCCTTGATTCAACTCGATGTCATGGCGTCCTTCATTTCACACTCACATACTTGCCCAAAACGCCACTTCACTGAACAAGCCCTCCGCCCCCTCGGCTAAGCACGTGTGGTCGCAACCACGTTTCCCGCCCTTCCCCACAACAACTAAGACCTTTGTGCGTGCGAACAAGGCTTCCACATGTATCGACGGCAAAAACTAGAGACTCTGAGATAGAGTTGCAACACAGAGTTAGTGCTCTCGCCCCCGTGTGTGCGCTTGATACGACTGCCTTTTTATGTATTTTTGCGTTACTGCAGTCTCACCATCTCCTTACCTTCCCCTAAGGGGACTCGAGCTTTTCACCTGTCCATCTGTCGTACAAGCAACTTGTGACACTGTCCATGGTCACATTTATACGTGCTTGTTCATGTTGTCCTGCACGATACGAAAAACTTTCAGTTCATCATTCAGCCCTCATTTGGTGGCGGCGTCATGGCAATCCCACAATGTTACCATGCATTTTCGATCATGCCCTCGTTGCTGATTTCGATGAAATATCCGAACTAACTAGTGGAGAAGGAAAAAAAGAAGGAAACACCAGCAAATAGACCGGCAGTGTCAGATTCAGGCTGCCGACAGCCACCGCTAGCCTGAGTTCGCCGATACAAAGAACAAAAGACGGCAGAGACGGGACGGATTCACAAAGAGGGGCTCTCCTCTCCACAACGTGAGTATTTGTCCCTACTTGTCCCTCGGAGCTAGAGTGGACGTGCACATGGACGTCACATAGGCGTCCTGGTCAGGGACGTTTGGTACAGCCATCATCCTGGCCTTGGGCACTCTGGCCGTTAGCGGCGGACGCCACTAGTCCGCTGGGAATCAGGCCATCCCATCTAATTTGAGAAGATCTAAAGCACGAACGACGCCGTTCTTGGCCGAGGGCGGCTGGCGAACACGTTTTCTTCAAAGTCCTCAAGCTTGCATGGGATGAATGGCTAATTTGCATCACAGTAAGGATACGTCCATTAAGCTCGTCGCATATCCCAATGGCAATGTCTGTTGCAATGGCACCAAACCGACACATGCCTGGCCAGTTCAAACAAGAGCCAGGAAACAATCACGTATGTGCATCTCTTGTTCTATCTTTCCAATTTTGTTCATACCGAGGTCCCCTTCTCCATGCATTCAAACAACAACGCACAATCACACCGAGTGGGACTCGTGCTATTCGATTTGCGCTAGCATCTTCCACCAATTACCGGCGGAGTCTTCAAGGTCGACCCATGATGATCTCGGTGCTCTTGCTATACTGGTACCTCCCTATACATGTTCCATTTTTTCCCCTTCTCTTTTTGTCTCTCCATCTCCAAACAAGAATCATCACAAGGTTTTGAAATCCCCGATGCTCGTGGTTCCCAGCACGCTACATGCCTGTCGCAAACATGACCGGGTCAGGAGTAGGACCTGGGCTGAGCAGGGAAGTTCCTGTTTCAGCAGGGTACTAGGGACGCCCGCATGCGACATGCAANGCGGTAATATTCCTGGCGCGGCTCTCTTCAAGCTCAATTTGGGTGGACGAGACGCGACCGATCCCCAGGCGTGGTACCGCGCCCTGGCACCCTCTGGCCCTGGGCTTCCAGCCAGCATCAAAGGCAGGCAGGAGATTTATCGTCCATGCAACCGCACATTGGCCCTGACGCAGCACGATCCGAGGATCTGTATCCGTACAGCCATGCCTCCGTTGCTTGGTCGCAGCCTTGTGTGGCGCTGCCCGAACGACTGCAACGATTTTGTCACACGTCGCCAGACTCCCTTGTGACCAGTCTTCGACCTCGTCGAGGCCCGCGGTACTTGCGCGTGTGGCAAATATCGGCAGCTTGCGATTTTGTCCGTCGGTGTTGCGGCCGCGGCTCCCGAACAGGTGCCGACACTTGCCAACTTGGGTACGAGCGAAGTCCAACTCTCTCCATCAGCCATGGCATGGCCTCGACGTCAGCAGAGAAGGTGTGCTGCTAGACTGCTGAGAGTGGCCTCAAGACTGCGCTTTACTCGGTTCAGAGCAGTATGGCTCGAGAGATGACCGATGCGGGAGTGGAGCGTCAGGCAGCGGTCGGCGCGAAATGGACTGTCCTGCCCCTAGTGGGGGTGGCAGACGGGCCAAATCCCAAATGACGAGAGCCGTTGAATTACACCCTCTGCCTAGCGCTGCCTCTAGTGTAGCCCTTCCAATTTTTGAAAGGATGGACTTGAGGCGTCCGGGTGATTGCCATTCATGCTTTTGGAAGGCTGAAGCCAGAGTTCCTCCTGCCTCTTCTTGGTCATTGCAGCAGCTGTCGGATGCGACTCGAGCGAGTCCCGAGCGCTACAAGATGCGGTGGCGGGCTAGGAGGGGACTTGAGATGATGCGTGCCTGGCAGGGAATTGTTCTAGCTGAACAGTGACGTGCCTGGCCACGGATTCTCCCTGTTGCATGGTCTCGTTGACTTGCTTCTTCCCGGCCAACAAGACCAGCATCAGCACCAGCACCAGCACCAGCACCAGCATCAACCTGGCCAGCATCTACGCGGCAGGATCCAAATTCTGGAGACTTGCTGTAGTGGCCTGAAGAGGGAGCACCCAAGTGTCCAACCATGCAGGGATGACGGGACTCGGGCTGGGCTTGGCCAAGTCTTGCATGGATGACTACCCACACCGCCTGTGGCCAGAAGTCCAGAGGCGAGGTGAGGCCAATCCCGGCGTAATCCTGGTCCGTCGACTAGTCCCGACTAGGCGTGCCACTTTGGGCAGCTGCTCCTGGTTGCTGACCCTGGTCCGGCGGCGATTGGCTGAAAGTAGAGGGCAATCAAACGCGATGAAATCCCTGTCACGTTTCTTCCATGCGCTCGCCCTCCCCCGGCTGCTCTTGGTGGGTCAGCGGTTGTCCCTGCTCCTATGCCACCCCGTCTCAACTACACCAGACCAGCTTTTGTCTTTCTCCCCGCACACCCTCCCCCCCTTTTTCCCACCGCCTGCAAGCCCGTGGCAGGCCTTTTGCTCCCGTCTGTATGAGAGAGGCGGCGCAAAACGAGAACCAAGCAATTGCCACTCTGGCAAACCGAACGCCTAGCTGGGGCAAGGAGCGCACCTGTAGCTGGGTCGTCGAGTCCTCGTCGGAACGGGGATTTCGAGTGGAATCGTTCGTTGGCGCATCTGGGGTTCTGAACTGAATCCAGGGTCACGCCAAGGTCTCAATTCGTCAATCATGCTTCCCCGACATTTCAGGGACTGACGACTGACGACTGGCGCTGGCGCTGGTGTTGGTGCTGACAATGGAATAGGCATGGAAGCGCTAGCCCAGTGGCTGCCGCCTGGCTGGATAGCCGTTTTGCTCTCATGGCCGCCATGCTCCACCTCCCTACGCACGTCTTGGCTGGCCCCTGAGGCCATGGCCTGGCATGGTTACGAGCCAGCTGCCAGACACCTCGTCGAGATCCCCACGAAGAATAACGCCACCCCCCTTCTCTCTCTCTCTCCTCTCTCCCACGTACCAACATAATTACATATCCACTCTGAATCCTACCATTGCCTATTCCCATAATCTTGGTTCAAATATCTGCTCCCCTGCTCCTCTTCACCTGCCCCCCCCTTCATCGTCATTCTAGCGCACCCATGCTACGATCGCTATTGGGCTCTTGTCCCCCTTGATCGCTTTGTCAATTGCCTATTGAACCTCTGCTGCCTCATTCATTCGCGGCGAACGGCAGACGAGGAGGAAAAAGCAACTCTCAAGCCAGAAAAACAAGGACGGATAGATAAAGATACCAAGCTGGTGTTCTTTAGCGTTTCCAGGTACACCGTCTCATTCACTTTCTTCACCACATCCTTCACCTCGACTGAGAGAACGCGGTACTGCAATTCCCCCCATTCCTTCCTCTCCTACTCTCTTTATCAAATCTCCCTCTCTTGCTGTAGTATGCGAGAGCAAGGTTGCTTTATCAGCAAGGTTCTTCTTGGCCTAGCCCCCCCTCATCCTTGCTATATCCAGTCATCACCAGGGGATGGCCCACTCCGTTGGAGCTCCCGATACCTTGACACCATGAGTCCCGAAAAATAAAACACCAACGCGTCCTACCTCGAACTGTTTTCATCACTCTTTCAAGGAACTCGTTGTATATTCATGTCTTACTGATGGGTCTTCTCTCTATGCAGCATCATCCCCACCACCAGCAACAGGGTCCTCCGCCTTCCCAGCATCTCCATCACTCGCGACCCCCGAGTATCGTGCACCAGCAGCACCATCAGGCGCAACCTCCTCCCAGCCAGCACCAGGGCGCGTACTCCTCGGCACACCCGCTTCCTCAGGGCTATCAGTCTGGGAACCAGAACTCGGGCACACAGGACAACCTCAACTACTACAATCACCCGAGCCCCTACAGCACTCCCGGCGGCAACAGCGGATACACATCCGCAGGTATGTCTCGTCTCCTTTCCGTCGCTTCGCCCCGAGAGATTGGTCGCGTCGCGTCGGGTAGCATCCCACCAAAGGCTGACATTCATCTGCCAGAAACCTCCGATATGATGGCCGCAGCTCAAATGCCGAGACCACCTTACCCTCCAATGTCCTACCACACGCCCAACTCAAACTCACCCGCATCAGTCGCATCTCCCAGCCAGCATGACCAGCACAGGAACATCTACGGCCAACCGCCGTCTCAGCATCTCCAGCAGTCCATGTACTACCAGCCTCAGCCCCAGTATCAGTCCATGCCGCATCAGCCAGCCCAATCGCCGTATGCACAGCATGCCCAGCACCCACAGCAGAGCATGACGTCTCAGCCAAACATGATGATGTCGCACCCTGCTCCCCAGAACCAGATGGCGCACGCGGCGCAACACGCCCAGGCGGGCATGACGGGAAGCCCGCGACCCAAGATCGAGTCCCAGGTACCTCTCCAGCTACAGAAGCAGCCTCAGCCGGCGCCAATGTCACAGGGCCACCACCCTCAGAATGGTGCTCAGCTACACAGCCCTGGAAACCCGGCCGCAGGGGTCAACCCCAACGCAGCCCCCGGGCCGATCCCTGCTACTACGCCTCTCGTGGTGAGGCAGGATGGCAATGGCGTGCAGTGGATCGCATTCGAATACTCGCGGGATCGCGTCAAGATGGAATACACAATCCGATGCGATGTTGAGTCTGTCAACATCGATGAGTTGACGCCCGAGTTCAAGCAAGAGAACTGCGTATACCCCCGAGCTTGCTGCCCCAAGGACCAGTACCGAGGAAACCGGCTGATGTACGAGACTGAGTGCAACCGGGTGGGATGGGCACTGGCCCAGCTTAATATTCCTCTGCGAGGCAAGCGAGGCCTGATACAGCGTGCGGTCGACAGCTGGCGAAACAGCAACCAAGACCCTCGACTACGAAGTCGCAGAGTCCGCCGCCTGGCCAAGATGAACAACCGAAAACAGGTCCAGGGACCGCACCCCGGTGCCCCTCACATGTCAGGACCCGGCGGCCCTCCAGGTATGCCGGCAGTGTCCGGTCCTATGGCGCCCGGTAATGTGCCCATGCCCAAGCCAGGGATGAACAACATGGGCCAGCCAATGCACCACCACCACGCCGGAGGTCATCCCGACGGCAGCGCCCAGGGCGGCGGCGACGAAGTTGGTATGTTTCACCAGATGTGATTTTTGTCAACCTCGCGTCTGTTGCACCTCAATCAATTGCATTGCCTCTTCTCCCTAATGCACCCACTCACTACATCACACGGCACCGCACTGGTCTTTGCACATACGCCCAGCGAATGTTGTGCTACTTTGCCTTGATACCAATTTCTGTCCTGTTTGTTCCTCCTTCGAGGAAAGAAAAAAGCTTTTCCTTCTCTTGGTTGCCTGTCGACGCGCTTGGCTTGTGTTTCCTATTTTCCTCTCTTGTCTATCGTCTTTACTGCTGTCTACGGCTTCACGTTTGGGAACGGACTGTAACAATGTTTTTCTGCTTCATGTTTGTTAATAGCACCTGGGGCTCACTCAGTCGCCTCCTACACCGCATCTATTGCTCATACAGCATGCCTCAATGGCGAGAGGATCAACAGGCACTCCGCTTCTTCCCCCTCCCGGTTTGCCACCAAAACCCTTCTGTACATTACAATAAGTTGCGCAGAGTTGCTGCTACTGCTCCAAGTGTTCCTACTTGTTCGTCTTGCTGCTCGCTTTGCGCGACTCTCTAGAAGAGTTCAATCTGCGCCCCCTTGCTATATGTGTTGCCTTATGGGGTCAGCACTCCATCCCTGTTGTCGTTAATGAAATGTCCGCGCGGGTATTATTCTGGCAAGGATCCGTGATGCCCTGCATATTCCGGTTCATTCTACACACTGAACCTTTCTTGCGAGTTGAACGCGATGCAATCCATTCGTGACTCCTACACAGCCCTCACCCTCTCCCCTGAACGTCGGCACGCAAAGCTTGGCTAACATGAGTACTGTGACGACAGGTGATACCGGTTCATACCCGAACCACCAGCACCAGGGTCCCCCCACCTCTCACGGTGGTCACGAGGGGGCCGACGACGTGAGACAGGCGCACGTGTTTACGGGTTATGGCGCACATAACTACCCTCCCGCCCCGGGAGGATCAATGTCTCACATGGCACCTCACGCGGCTGGTTCCGCCAGCCCCGCGGGGCGTCGCAGCCGAGCCACAGCCGACGAGCCCAGCGACCTGTTTCCGAATATCCCGGAGGCCAAGAAGCGCAAGTTCATTCTTGTCGAGGACAAGATCCGAGGCTCTCGGCTCCGCGTCCGGGTCACGCTCGATGGCGTCGACACCAACGAAATTCCCGACAGCTTCCGCAAGGGGGCCAGCATCTTCCCGCGAAGCTACTTCCCCCGAGAGATGCAGAGTCCACCTCCCAGCCCCACGGGCTCACGATTCTTCACCGACGATGCGGCAGACGACGGCATTCAAGAGACTGAGGGCAGAGCAGCTGGCCGGCGTGGTGCAAAGTCTTTCAAGGCAGAGATGGTCAAGGTGCCACTAGCCGAGGCCCAGGATGGCGAGATTGCCGTGCCACAGATGCAGAAGTCGATGCGCGGCAAGGAGGTCAGACTCAACGATCTAGGTTACCGCATGGCTTGGCTGCAGAGCCGAGTGTTCGCGGGACGGACCGTGTTCCTGCAACGAGCTCGTAAGGCCCACCCTCCCCTACATGTTCTGAACTCGTGCTGATTCTCGCCTGGCAGTCGATTGCTACCGTAACAAGACTCGGGTGGCCATGGAAGGCAACATGCAAGACGTGAGGAAAGTGGCGCCTCATTACGAAACGCGACCCGGCAAGCGACGCTGGGACGATCGAATGAAGCGCCTCGAGTCAGGAGCCGAAGAATAATGGGGACGGAGTTGTTGATTGCTTGCATCAATGTGCGCCTGAGCCTTTGGTGGCAATCGGAACCCTTCCCATGGCCGTCTAAATGTGCTTCATGGCCAGCACCTGTTCCAAAAAAGTCGCGAGACCGTTTATTCCCGCTTTGATTGACGATACCACTGTGCGCCGGCTACAACATAACTCACCTCATCTGCTTTGGCAGCGGCTTTTCCCTCTACGATGTCGTGTCTATATTTCGTTTTCACTTTTCTTTCCTATTACAAACGAGGAAATCTAATGGCATCAATTTAAATCATGATTCTGGTTCTGCTTGACACGGCGTGGTTTGGAAAGGGGACACGGCACGGCATGGCTTACATAAATCAATTGGAGAAGTAGAAGCGAGAGCGTGTGGGAGGGGCTCCATGTATTTCCATAATAGTATTATAATTATTATCATCATTCTTGACCCAGGCAATGTCGATTCGGTGATTCTGCACCTCACAAACACTCAAACACTGCTGATGAAGGGAGGGGAGTCGACGGTACACGAAACGTGTGCGAGCTACCTACCTAATTAATCATGGCAATGCTGTGTGCGTGTGCGGTTCGTGGTTACATCGAGCAGGGGTTGAAGCCGTCGCGATGGCGGAAATAGGGGTCCGGTGGTGCACAGCACATGTAATCATGACGCTGCCCAAGCTAAGCTGAAGAAGGGAGACAGGGGACCGACGGCGTGCCCCCTGGTAGGGCTTCGTGAGTGCAAGAGGAGGTCCGCCACAAGGCTTAAGTTGGCGCTGCCGCCGTTGATAGGTAGTACCTGGTTAGTGAGTAGGGCCGCTGGGTGAATGGTGGTGGCCCTGGGCCTGGCGTGGGCAATTTGCGGCTGAAGTTTTGGCGGGGGGAGGCTTGGGCTTGGAGGGGCTTGGAGGGGCTGGACCACGGGCGGCGCGGGCGTAGGTAAACGAGGCTGAGCACGCCGTCAACAAGGTCAGGGCCGTTGGGCTAGGATCAAAGAGAAACATGCTCTGCAAACGAGAGCGCGAGGGCAGCACTTGACAACGTGCTACTTGGACAAACCACCTTTGATACTGCTTCGGCACCCGACCGCCACTCTTTGCCTCCCCTCTTTGCTCAACATACCCTCTNCCCTATCCTCACCAACAACCACGACAACAGCCTTCTGGGGGAAGCTACCCCCCGCCGCTCTTCGTCTCCGAGCTCGAAGCCCCCGACCGACGAGCCGCGCACCACCACGAAGGCGGCGGCGGCGGCGTCACCGCTCCCGATGGAGGCCCCGTCTTCGAAATGTCCGCCGAGCCGGCCCCGGCACGGACGCAGCACGCCCAGAGACCGGCGCCGAGACCGCATAGCCACGGCGACGACGAGGGCGGGCAGCAGCCCCCGCGGCAGGCCAACCCCTGGCCCTTCTACCTCGGAGAGACGACGGGCGGCGAGCAGACGGGGCAGCACGCCGCTGGGGGAAGAGGCCATGCCGGCCCTGCCACGGTTGAGGACCCTGCGCTCTCCCGCACGCCGAGCCAAGGCGAGCATGGCCCTCGCAAAGAAGAGCCCCTGCCGTACCCGACCGAGGACACGCTTCCCACCGCCCCCGTCGTCCCCGGATCGTCCTGGGTCCCTTGTGCCTCGCCCGCCGACGAACCGTCACCCCAGGAAGACGGCATTCCCATGCCGGCGCCCCTGAGAATCTCTCGGCCGTCGGCCGCGTCGCCCCCGCCCCCGGCCTTCAAGCCGTACTCGCCCGCGGCGTCTTCCGAGGCGTCGTCGCCCGCGTTTGCGGACGGGGCGCCGGCTCCGCTGAGCCCAACGCTCCCGGGGGGGCATGCTAAGCCGCTCCCGTACCGCCCGTACCGACCTCCTGGATCCACGCCCCCGGCGTCGTCTGTGTCTGCCCCGAGCCCGCCACCGGGCCCGGCCGGCCCTCCGGCCGAGTATCCCATGGGCACTGCGCCTCACCACTTCCACATCATGGGTGGGAGGCCGCAGGGCAGTCCCCAGCCAGCTGCCGCATCTCCCGGCGTTCCTCCTTCCAGACCGGGTCCTCGGCCATCCTCTGCAGCGTCCGCTTCTCCTTCGGCCCTGCAGGGCTCTCAGCTGCCCAGCCCAGCCCTACCAGTCTCCCAGCCCCCTGCCAGTCCGAGGTTGGAGCACCGTCCGCCAACGAGCCCGCCCGCCTCGAAACCCGTGATCCCGACGTACCACCCTCCCCCGCCCGACCCTGCACCTGTCGTCATCGGCCACTATGGCTTACCGGTGCACCCGCATGCTTACTCTAGTCCTCCGCCGCCGTCCGCCTCGGCTCCTCCCCAGGCGTCGGGCTATCCCATGCCTGGAGCAGCGGTGCCGCAGCCGACCGCAACGGCCTATGACATTCCCCAACCAACATATGCCCTGCCGGCATCGTCTCATTCTCAACCGACAACGCCGTATCAGCTGCCGCAGCACTACCCTTTACCTCAGTCGCCTCCGCCACAGAATACAATCAACGCATCTCATCCCAACGGCTCATCACAAGGACACCCGTATCCGCCAGCGGCCCCATACAGCCCTCCAGGACCGCACAGAACTGACTGGCAGCATGGAGGCGCTGGATACCCGTCACCGCATCAAGGCTATCAACAGAACCACGGCCCAGCACCGCCCCCGCCGTACTCCTCGCCGGAGTACCCGGCTCAGCAGATGTATGCACCTGCGAGCGTGCCCGTGCAAAACGCACCACATCAACACATGTACCCTCCCCAAGCGACGTACGCCCCTCGACCCGAGGGCACGCCAAACGCGCAATCTCCCATAACCTACCAGGCACCGCCGCTGCCTCCACGGCCTCCCACGTGGCAAGGATCTCCTCAGCCGCTCCCATCAGGATTCGGCGCCACCGTGCCGAACGCAGTCAACTTCCCGCCTCCTCCCAAAACGCACTACATTCCGCCGCCATCGCAGGCGGCGGCGGCGGCGGCGTCCGGCAAGCCCGGGCACGGCAAGCTGTTCGGCAGCTCATCCGCGAAGAAGTGGCTCGGCAAGACTGGGCAGGTGCTGGAGACGACACTGGGACCCATGCTGCAGGGACAGCAAGACGCTTCTTCGCAACATGGCCAGGGACGGCCGCAGCAGGCGTCGCCGCCGTTGCCGCCGCATCCACAGAGTCGGTATCACTATCCTCCCCAGACGGCGGCTCAGTTCAGGGGTGCGCCTGGGGGCCAGGGGAATCAAGCAGGCGCATATGGGGCTGGCAGATGAGCAAGTAATTTGATGTACGCCGTGATTATGGGTAGATCTTGAAGATTTACTTGGAGTTTGACGGAGCGGGTCGGGGTTGCTGTTCAAGCATGTGATTTTCTCAAGATCGATCATCTATAGCGATGCATTGAGTAGAGTAATAATAATGAAGACTTGGCCTATCATCATAATCCAGACTGGCATCTACAGGACAAAACACAAACGGGATACAGCTCGTATTCTGAATGGTAAATCTGGCTTGCAGCCGCAGTATAAGTTTGAAAGCCCTTGTCTTCAGGACGGTCTGCCTCCTATGTGGCTTGAGCATGAAGAATGCTATTAATTAGTAAACGGATATGTTTGGCAGCATCGCTGGCGCTAGATGACAGAATACTGCAAAGCTCTGCAGTAGGGGATGGCGTTTATCATATCAACGATGAAGATAGTGTTTAACTAATGGCGCCAAGGTCTTCCTCCCTCTGCTGATAAGAGCCGTCATCTTTGTGTGTGACCAAGTTCATTCTGACACTTGCATTCTCGGGAGCGTCATCACCAGGACGGTGGTGCACATAATGTAAATCTGATGCAATACTTGCCGTTTGTCAAGACTAACTTTCGCATAAAGGTCATGCATGCACCAGTGACTAATATCTTGGGTTGTGATGGACACGATCCTCGCCAAACCTGCCTTTGTGATATTAACCAGCTGGGCATGCTGCATAGTGTCAATTCGTGAAACACAGTGCCCGTTATACAAGTCGGTGCATCTAAGCCAAGACGTGAATCACTTGCATCAAAAGCAAATTGCCCATCGGTTTGAGGTGTTTCAGTTTACCAGCGGGGTATTAGACGGACTTCTGTGACTGAATGTTTACGAGTTGGTGATTTGGAATGACTTGCTACCGAGTGAGGGATTCGCTGCAGACAATCAATGCAACGGTCGTGATTACCATCCCCGAGCATCGCCCATTGCGTGGCAGGCCAGATGAGCAAGAACGAAAGCCACCTACAGCAGCCTCGTCAGCTCCCGTTCCGGTCTCCAAGGCTGATACTGAAGCTTAGGTCACAAGCTAGAAAACAGGTTTGGATAGGGTGGCACTGCGGAATGCTGCAAGACGCCACGGAGATGTGATGCCTCCGTAATGCTGGGCATCGCCTTGTCATGTAAGATTCCACTTCCAAGGCTCCCGGGCAATCGACAAGGGGGTGCTTGGGGGAGTCGATGAGGGGTTGCTGTGGCGCGCCTCACGAGGTTCCATGATGTCAATCTTCCTCCCCTTTGGGGGTTTGCCGTTTGAGAACTTGCTGAAAGCCAAGACACGGACAGTTCGAATCGACTCAGATGATGCACATTCCAGCGACAAGGAAGTTAGCTAGTCCTATCGATGCAGGGAGGCTCTCTCGGTCTGGCCCCTTGCCCTAATCGTGACCCTGGATCTGTCCCACATCACGGATAGCGAGCTTGGGAAGTGGATGTCATGTTGTGGAGGTGGACACGATTGGTGGCACCCAGGATCTATTTTCAGAAGCCCTGTTGCCGCCCTTGGCGACCTGAAGCTTGGCCAAGACACTGACCGCATGTAAAGCTGCCACAACTCGGTAGCCGGGAACAGAAGGATCACGAGATCAAGGGCCAGGCACGGATCTGGCTGGCGAGCTCGCCTGGCAGCGCGAGCTTTGCGTTTCTTTGTCAGGATGCCTAACGCAAGCCGAGTATGCCGGTGCCCGCACGCTTCGCGATGTAATGTAGACAGACCATCGGATACGTGATGCTTTGCGCCCTTGTCCTGTCGGACAGCCAAAGGCTTAGCAGAGAAAGCCTAGAAGAGCCTCGCCCCGCCGATCAATGCCCGACCCGGGGGACGTTTGCTCGGTTCCTCCGCATGGCCGTGATGGATTCTGGCACTTTGTGGTAGAGCGGTATTTAATGCAACTGGAGTTTTTCCAGATAAGCACCCTCCATTGTTGATGCTATTCCTGATAGGTGAGCAGAGCAGGACGATGGACCTCAAATACAAAACTTGCCGTGAATGAGCCCCTACTCCGGCCCTAGGCGAGTCAGCGAACTTCCCGATGCAGCCAGTGACCCGGTCTTGAACCTCTCTTCCTTTCATGTTCCAGAAATAAGATACCTAGCACTTCGCAATGCGATAGAGGTCATTCGGCTCTGTCCCCAAGGGGTATCGCTTTGGGGAGATTTAGAAGATGCACTTTTTAGCATTGGCCTATTGCACGGATGTGTTGTTCTCGGCACGGGAAAAAGAAAAGGGAAATAGCCTAAGGGGTTGGGCCAATGCTGTCCTAGGCATGAATGTTGTACGTAGCACGGGGATCACCTCCAACACATGACTGCTGTGATCGTGGCGCGTTGCATCGATTATGGCAAGGCCCGTGGCGAATGCACAATCAGCAAGTAGCCTCCTTATTTCCAGAATGAAACCAAAGGAGGGAAAAGGGAGGGGGCAGAGCGGACCCCTCGGGGCCAAGCACTGCTCCTGCGGCAAGGTGGTCGGAGATGGTTTGACAGCCAGACAGAAAGCCTGATTGTGACAAAGGGCTCTGACTAGGACAAAGGGCGTGCCAAGACCTCGATGCCTATTTCGTATGTTGTAACAAGAGGGGACGATTCATTGACACCAAGCAGATACGAAGCTGACCAGCTATGCTTTAGCCTCCACTATCCGGATCCAAATGCCATCAGGTGATTCGGTGACTGGGGGCGCTTTACCGACAGTATCTCGGGGATTTCCCTGTCGGCCTTGCATGGCCGCCTTCATCTTTCTAGTGTGGCATAGACACCGAGCCAGGGAATCGGTCAAGCGAGCGTTTGGATCCCCTGCACCTGCCACTGGCACCTTGCCGGCACCGAGGAATGCCGTAAAACATGCCGTCGTCAAAATCAGGCGGTAAAGCCTCCAGATGCTCCGGCGGGCGTCCCGGGCAGTGGGCGGCCTTGGCGGTGGGCCGAGGGCGCGCCTCTTACTTGCTTTTGTGCTTGAGGTGGCGAAGGTCCAGATCGTGTTGGCTCGCCCTTGGTGTCACCGCGAACTCGTACTTTGCCCCGAAGAAAACCGGCTATGAATCGTTGTAGATATTGGCAGGACAAGGTGGATTGAGCGGCGTCTCGACCCGCTCGCTTCGCTTCTCTTTGTCGAGATTGTTCTGTCCCGTGCTTGGGTCCACGGCAACCGGTTGTAGCACTGCATCTTGCTGCTCCTCAGTTCATTGTTCAAACAGCACGAAGGAAGGTACTGAAGCTTGCGGCTCAGTGCAGGACGGTGCCAGGGTCTCAGCCTCCTATTCACTGCTCAGTGAACAGGCTCGCAAATTTCCGCCTGGGTGTCTGCGCCCTTCCCCACATTGGGCCGCAGAAGATTACAGGGGACGCGGCAGGAGGAATCAGAGACACTAGCTGGCAATATGGTTACGGATGGGACGAAGGGCGACAAAACCACTGGCTGCCGGCTGAAATGAAGAGCCGGTCGTGGCTGGCAGGTGCCGAGTCAGGTAAAGAAACGTATGCTCTCGGAAGCCTTAAGTTTAGGCGCACCTGGAACTTTAGTAGCTGCCGCGGTAGGTTAGGTACCATTTTGTGCCACCGCCGACCGGATAAACCCCCATAGCTGCAGATTCAGGTGGAAGGTAGCAAGTACTAAGATCAACCATGAAGGTACTGAGGTAGGTACTGTACCTTCTATGCCTAGGAACTTACTAAGGGAAGGTAAATAATAAGGCAAGGAAGCTAGCCAAGGCCCCGGAGCAGGTGGAAGTCACCCCTCGGTCATCGGGCGGGCGCCTATCGTGCCGGAGCTGCCGCCGCCTTATTCGCCTTTTCAGTCAACCCCAATACGGTGAACCATGTAC
This sequence comes from Stachybotrys chartarum, assembly GCA_001021365.1. Lineage (NCBI taxonomy): Eukaryota > Fungi > Ascomycota > Sordariomycetes > Hypocreales > Stachybotryaceae > Stachybotrys > Stachybotrys chartarum. Next base: position 585,803 of record LDEE01000006.1, read on the forward strand.
CTCGTACACAGTGCCTACCTACCTCCTCGCCTCCCCTCAACCTGCCGGAGTGGCTGCGAAGAGACGCAGAGAGTGACGTGTTAAGACACGAGCAGGGCAATGCTAGCTGCCAGGTAATTAAGGCCAAGGCACCAAAGTCTTTGGGCTGAGTGCAATGTTGACGTTTTAATGAGATTGGAGGTTGGCCTCTGAGACCTGATGCGCAGGCACAGGGCTCTTGGGAAAAGCGGGCGCGCACTGAGTCCCGGGAGGCAGCTTACAGGCGACCCGTGCCCGGGCAAGCCCCCAAGTCCTTTTAAGGCCTAGCACCGTGTCCACTTTTGTCAATTTGCTCCTTCCCTTCCTCTCCCTCCTCTCTTTCCCTTCTTTCATTTCTACCCTTCAACACCAACGCCCCACGCCCTCTCATTACAATCCTCCTTTCCTTTCACATTTCTTCCTCCTTCATCAACCTCTCCAGCAACAAGGCGGCCGTTGGTGCTCATCGTCCCTCAAACCTCGCCCCGAGCCCGCGAGGAAACGCCTCATTCCACGTCGGCACTGAAATTCGCCACCGCTGGACACCAGGCCTTCCACACACCTCCGTCAGCATCACCGCCTTCTTACGTACGGGTCGCCCTTGGCACTCTTCCGCTGCTTCAGCCACTCCAAATCATCATCGCACACATTGTGAGGGTACGTCGAGGCACTTTACTATTGCTTGCATTGCCCACAAATTGGTTGTCTCCTTTGTCTGCTTTGCTCCCCCTTCTCGCAGCTTGGGGCAGCTGTATCAGTTCCATCGTCTCAACCTTCCTTTCGCTGGTGCTAGGACCATATTTTGCTCGCCTCCCTAGGCACGCATGGTCAGGTTCTCAAATCGGCATTATGCTGGAGATGCATCATTCACCGCGTTTGATCAAGGGATAGTTCAACTGTCAGATCTCGCTAGCTTACTGCACCATTTCTCTCAACCATTTTCCCCTTCGGGTTGATTCTAACAACACATCTTCTCAGTAACCCAGTCCACAAAAACAATAAACCTCTATACCTCGAGCCATCGTCCATTTTGGAACGTGGTATCTTCGATTCGACCGCCAATATGACGACCATGGATCTTCGTGTCGGTAACAAATACCGCATTGGCCGAAAGATCGGCTCAGGCTCCTTTGGTGATATCTACCTAGGCACCAACATAATTTCTGGTGAGGAGATTGCCATCAAGCTCGAGTCTGTCAAGGCGAAGCACCCCCAACTTGAGTACGAGGCCCGTGTTTATAAGTCTCTTGCTGGCGGTGTTGGTATCCCCTTCGTCCGCTGGTTCGGTACCGAGTGCGACTACAATGCCATGGTCCTTGATCTTCTCGGTCCTAGCTTGGAGGACCTTTTCAATTTCTGCAACCGCAAGTTCTCCTTGAAGACGGTTCTGCTGCTCGCCGACCAGCTTATCTCCCGCATCGAGTACATCCATGCCAAGTCTTTCATTCACCGAGATATCAAGCCGGACAACTTCCTGATGGGCATTGGTAAACGAGGCAACCAGGTTAATGTTATCGACTTCGGTCTCGCCAAGAAGTACCGCGATCCCAAGACTCACTTCCACATTCCCTACCGCGAGAACAAGAACTTGACTGGCACAGCTCGTTATGCATCCATCAACACCCATCTTGGGGTTGAGCAGTCCAGACGTGACGACATGGAGTCTTTGGGCTACGTTATGCTCTACTTTTGCCGCGGCTCTCTTCCTTGGCAGGGCCTCAAGGCTGCTACCAAGAAGCAGAAGTACGACCGCATCATGGAGAAGAAGATGACGACCCCCACCGAGGTTCTCTGCCGTGGTTTCCCCAACGAGTTTGCCATCTACCTCAACTACACGCGCTCGCTCCGCTTTGACGACAAGCCCGATTACAGCTACCTCCGCAAGATTTTCCGTGACCTCTTTGTCCGTGAAGGATTCCAGTACGATTACGTCTTCGATTGGACCGTGTACAAGTACCAGAAGAATGCCCAGGCCATTGCTCAAGCCGCCGGACAGGGCAACCCCGACGAGGACGAGAAGGCTCGTGCCAGCCGCGCTAATGCAACTGCCGGAAACCCCACTGCGGCCATCAACAAGCCCAACGCCATCCCCAGCTCCCGCCGAAAGATGCTTGAACGCGGCTCTGGCGCTGGCGTCGACACCCCGGACACCAACCGTGCCATTGGCGGAAGCGACAGGATGTGAGTCTCTAACCTGTCCAGCCCACGACCCTTTTGCAAGGAATCGATTTCCCTGGCGGTCCCGACCTGGAACTGGATTGTGATGATGACGAAACATGGCTGACAAGTGTGGCTGAATCAGTGGACGATGAACAGGCTGCGCTCATTCTCGAGGGGAGCAGCCGACGCCTCCGACAGCCATTGGCCAAACTGATGGGTTGATGAGTTTGGCTTCGGACTAGTCCCTGCTCCTACTGAATGATCCACCTCGTCGACTGAGACACGAAGCATTGCCCTCGACCGTATATGATGCATATCAAGCCTTACAGAACGGAGTGCTGTTCGGCAGTGCCCCGCTCGGATATCACGGTCGAGCTGTCGGTTTCATGGTCCAGACGCATTTCCTTGCGTTGTTTTCTTTTCGCAACTCTATCTCGTTCTTCGACGCATTTTGGGGTTTATGACCTAACGCATGGCTCGGATGGCTCTGCCTGTGAAGTGGGGTTTGGGATGGTCGGCGACGACCCGCTGCCTGAACTTCCACTTTGCTCAGAACACATCTGAACGGCACGTCCGGTGTTTTGCTCCGGCGGAATACCGTATACCATGATTGCCGTCTGCCATTCGACCGTGTTGGCCGGTTGCAAGTCTCTATCAACCTGGCGACATGATGCACCCCAATGGCACTGCGAATTATCTGGAGCTCAGCAGCAATTTCCACTCCAGAAATAGTTCGATCAGTCGTTGCGATTCAGCTGCGGATTCAATGGAAAACAGTTTTCTTTTTCTCTTTATCTTTCATTCTGCTTATCATCTTCATATTGGACCCTCGTCCGTTTCCGCCTCTCGACAATCCCTCGGAACACGGCAAATTGGAGCATTCCGCCGGTTAAATTCGGCTTCAAGCATCAAAGCCTCTCCGTCCTTTGGCACCATCCCTTGTCTTCCAAGACGCCACACACGACTGCCTGCCGAAATTATGATATTTCCTCAGAGGCGACAGCGAGCGATGGGGGTCTGGTCCTGACTGCGGAGATTTGTGAAGTAGAGGCAATTGACGGGAAGACGGATGATGACATGGCAAGTGGAGATGGCTGCTACGGGGCTGTGACTGAGGGCTTTGGCTCGCTTCATTGCCTTCAAGCTGACGCCAAGCACCATCTTCAGCCCCAGCACTTGGCAAATGCTCGCTCGATAGTTTGCCTCTGTATAGGCCATCCGGCTGGCAGATGCATTCAGTCTTATGTTCCCGTGTTGTTGACGGTAGATACTTCACAGGGCTCCCCGGGGTCGGTAATTTGGTAGTCGCGAAGCAATACAGTTTGTTGATTCCTTTGCGTGAAGTCCAGGTTTTGGTCGAGCAATGCTGGCCAAATGTCCCAAATTGTGACGTGATGTGGTCGCGTGAGCTCCCGCTAGGGACATTGGTCATATGGGATGTAGTGACCATTGGCAATGCAGCCATAGTTAAGCGTGGAAAGAAGTTCGGAGGAATTATAACAGGGGTCACACCTAAGGTACAGAGCCTAATGTTATGGCATGAATTGATTACGTCTTGCTACCTTACGACTTGTCGCTCCGGCGCCTCATTACTGCCTAGAAATCAATGCTTTCGGCACATGGGTAGACACATGACTCGATTGATTTTATTGTGGCTTGTACGGAGTACCCGGACCATGCTGCCCTGGTTTCCAGTCCTGGCCTGTCGATGGCCAAGCCTCAAATGCCTCCTTAGTTTTGGCATAGCTCGCCTGCCTTACATGATCTCATGACAACCAAGATTGGGGCTGTATTCCTCCTGCCTGGCAGAGGCGACGAGAATCAAAGGAATTGATACGGGTGTCCGCGTGTATAAGTTAGGTGCCTACCTGCCTTACCTCGGAGCTCTCTGGGTGATTGTTGCTTTCAGGCACGTGCATTGAAACAAGCCTCTGGTCGAATACCGTCTCCTGGCAAGTGCTCACAGGCTCGCGGCTGCGCTAGCGGTCAAAGAATCAAGGCACTTCATTCCTCGGTACCTGCATCAACCCTTTTAGCAAACAGTCACAGCATCAGGTACATTCCTTTGGAGGCAGCTTGGATATATAGTACGGTGGGTAGGTGAAAGCAATTTACGAGGATCCGGCAGGCCTAGACCGCCCTTGGCACCGATCTTACCAGTCAAGCACCTACCTACCTAAGGTACTTACCTTCCTAAGGTACCTACTAGGGTTACTTAAAAACCTTAAGTACAGTGCAGGTACCCCGACCCAAAGTGCCCTGCATCCCGAGGATCGGGTGTCAAACTGCAGACTTGGGATACCGCTCTCATCAACACCAGCACCAGCGCAGATAACGACGACACCCCTAACCATGGCCCCCTCGGCGCTGGATCTGCTGGTCTTGACCTTCAATTGTGCCAAGAACTTTATCAATGCTGCCATATTCGCCAACCACTTGCAGGCAGCCTTTGGCCAGAATGCCACGGGCTTGCCTGACATCGTTGTGCTGTTCGTCCACCCTCCCACGAGGACTATGGACGGGATCATAGTGCTAACGGGCGGGGCAGATCGTTGCAGGAAGTGGCTCCCATGACCTACTCTTTCATCGGAGGATACTTTCTCAACCCTTACATCGCCAAGTTCGAAGAGGCCATCAACCTCGCCGCCATCAAGTACGGGGAGGAGAGGCAGGACGTGGTGTCGGTATCCCCGAGCGGACAGGGCCCCAAGAAGGCATACACGCTGGTGAAGGCAGGTAATGTGGGTTACACGGCCATATTGCTCTTCGCCCGCGATCCAACCCGCGTACGCGACGTTCAAGAGGCAGAGGTCGGCTTTGGCGCCGCGGAGATGGGCAACAAGGGGGCGGTCGGCCTGAGGGCGACGTACCAGGTCGAGGATGGGACGTCGACCGAGATCACATTTGTTGCAACCCACTTGGCAGCCATGGAATGGAATCTGCACCGCCGGAATGCAAACTGGGCGGCCATCATGAACCGAATGGCCTTTGCGAACCCGGAAGACATAGTTGCCAGCTTCAAGAAGAGGTTACCTCCGGGGTCTTCCGAGGGCGAGGACGATGGGGAAAGGGCAGAATTGCTCCCGCACGACCACGACGTCCACCATGAAGAGCTGAGCCGGCGTCTTCATGACATCTCGGTTTTCAAGCCCGGCTCTCACCTATTTGTTGCCGGCGACCTAAACTACCGCATCTCGAGCTCATCTCCACCCCCCTCTGCCGCGTTCCCGAGTCTTGATCCGGACTCAGAGCACTACTATCCTAAATTCCTCCACCTCGATCAGCTCACGCGGGAGCGAAAGGCCGGCAGAACCCTGCACGGCCTGTCGGAAGGTAGCATTGCGTTTCCTCCAACGTACAAGTACGATGTTTTGCCTCAAATGGTCCAGGACGAGCAGGAAGTACCATGGAAATTTGCACCTCATCGATATCCCAGCTGGACCGATCGTGTCCTCTACCTGGACCTGCCCACGTGGGTAAAGGAGAAACCCGACAGCCCGAAGATGCATATCCACGCGTACAACGCCATGCCCGTGATGCGCTCCAGCGACCACCGGCCCGTCTTTCTACGGATTGATGTCCCACTCGTCGCGCCGCAAGCCCTCGCCCCGCCGCCGGAGCTTGCCGAGCTCTCCTCGTCCATGGATCCTCGCATCCGCTTGCCCATAGAGCTAGACCCCGAGGCGTGGGAGCGCCGGGCAGCCGCCAGACGTAAGGAGAAGATGGCTGGATGGAGCATGTTCCTATGGAGCACGAAGCAGGGTGCCTTGATACTGGCAGTGATGGTGGCCTTGGGCGCGGGGGTGTACTGGACGTATCGGTCGTTGTGAAGCGGGTCATGACGAGGAGTTGGCTTTGCTTGGTTATCATCCGTATTTCTGCCTTTTTCATTGCAGACGGCGGCTATGGCAGGGTGTGGTATGGCGTTGGTGGGGATCCTTTTTCATTGCGTACAGGTTGCACGAGGGCGAACCAGCGATACACAGCATTGTTATCTGCGAGAGTACTGCTGCTTTATAGATGGCCCCAGCCCATGCACATTGGTTCGGAGGGGGTTGACGGAAGAACAAGACGGTATGGAGGATGGTAACGGTATGGGGGATGGTAACGGTACTTGCTGCACAGGTATCCATCACGAGACACGACTGCATGGTAGAATACTCAATTGGAACTCCATTACCTTACTCCGTATCTTGATCTGTATTACCACTTCGTCTCCTGGCCCTCCTTCACGCCAGAGTACGAACATGCTGGTGAGCTCAGTTGAACCCATAGAAAGCAGAAGCTCTTGTTAGTGTCGTTTTATGTTTGACGGGTTTATCCACTCGGAGGCTATTCACGATAGGAGCATCTCGTATTGATGACAGATTGTATAAACTCATTACATAACTAACATTGTACCATGTCTCTCTTCGTTGCCACATTAACTTACACCATGCACCACCCAAGCCTCGCCCGAACGCCAGCCCAACACTTGTACGCATGGTAACCGACGGCGTAGACAGACAGTATCAATGATTCCTCCACCTCCGATTCTCTAGTTCAACGCTTTAATGCGCTCGTCGCTGCTCTTAGTCTTGCTCAACGCTGATGTATGCATACTCATCCAATACCAGTGTCCTTCCGACACATCCCTGTTAATCATATTTACCGCGCCGTTTGTGGTCAGCACAAATTCATCAGAAGCATCCCCAGAGGACGAGATCAATTGGCCACGGGAAAAGGACCGCTGCGCTGCAACTGAACACACGACCCTCGCTCAATGCTTGTCTCAGATCGTCGCCACCATAGCACTACCTTGTGCTTCAAGTTACACAAAAACCTGGCGCTCTCTTCATTCAAAAGTCTTTGAAGTATTTGTCGTACTTCTGAGCCATGTCCTCTGTGTACTGTGCTCGCTCGTCGGCTTCATCTGGATAAGTGTCAAAGCATTGAGTGTCCCCAGGGTAGCGAACGGGGGGTATGATAGGGCCTCGGCGACGGCGATTGAGGATGTCATCCCAGTTCACGCCCTCGAACCAAGGATGGCTCTTCACCCGGCCTGCACCGCCGCTGATGTTGCCTAGTCGCCGAGACCGGTCCACTGTACAGAAAGAACGGATGAGATCTTTGGCATTATCCGAGATGGGGGGGTCCTGGGGAAACATGACTGGCTTTTCCACAATTCTACAGGATCGAATTAGCCCCGGAACATATGGATTGGGCGCAGCATCCCAATGAGATTGTGAAAGGGTTCAGGGGTAACTTACTGCTTGTAAATCTCTATTGGGTTCTGGTGCCAAAATGGCGGATAACCCGTCAAAAACTCGTATATCAATATGCCCAAAGCCCACCAGTCGACAGCAGTCGTATGACCCTTGTTGTGAATTACTTCCGGGGCAAGATATTCCGGAGTACCGCAGAGCGTATACGTTTCAACGGGTCGACTATCCTTATAACCTAGACGTTTCGCAAAGCCAAAATCAACCAGCTTGATGTGGCCGTCCTGGTCAAGGAGTAGGTTTTCGGGCTTCAGGTCTCGGTAGGCAACGCCGCCTTGTTGTTCGTGGAGATATTCGAGAACGAGAACGATCTCGGCAGCGTAGAAGCGAGCGGCGGGTTCTGCAAAGCGACGGAACTTCCGCAAGTAGCTGAAGAGTTCGCCACCAGGGACATAATCGAGCAGCATGTACAGGGAGTCGGCGTCGGAAAAAGAGGCTAGAAGGTTTGTAATGAAAGGATGGCCGACAACGTCGGCAAGGACGGCGCGCTCATGTCGAACATGGTCAATTTGCTTCAGTCGAACCACCTCGGTTTTGCGTAGAATCTTGAGGGCGTAGACCTCTGGCTTCTGCTGTTGGTCCAAGGGAGTGTTTGCGCCGGCCGGACGAACCAGACAGACTCGGGCAAAGGTGCCTAGACAGGGCATACACAGTTAGCGATCCGCGCGGTGTTGTCCGGTGTGTACCGGGGACTAACCAGTGCCTAATGTGCGCACGACGGTAAAGTCGCTTGGCTTGAACTTTCGAGTTGCGGGTAAGGGATCTGGTGATGCGCCTGCCGGGGCCGCGCTGGGGTTGCTGTGAAGTGCGTGTGCAGGGTGAGGCGACGAATGCATGTTGCTGGCAGGCGGAAGGGCCGCCGAGTGATTGTGAGCGACGGTGGCGGCCATTGGGTTTGTTTAAGGGAACAGCGAGAAGGAATACGGAAAGGAGCCGCGATATGGCCCGGCTTGGTGGTTTTAGTGGCTTTTATTTCCCCTACGCTCTGTTGGCCGCGAGTTTCAGGCGAAGTCCATGTCCAGGAGAATTCAGGGTGGTGGGTGCGGGGAGCCGCTAAAACATGCGACAGGAGAAATTGAGAACCACTCCGAGGAGGCAGTGTCAAGGACCAGAAGGCGGCAGAAACAGAATGGACGATGGTATGCGTGAGGCTGCAGTGCGGTGCGCTGGTCGCTGACTACGGCTGATTTGCCCGAGGGGTATGTAAGTCCAGACCGAACCCGAACCAGACGGTCGGACCAGGATAACAAATAGGGTCTCTGCCGAGACAGAGAAGAATAGATGTTGGCACGGCGGGAACAAAGGATGCAACGGAGAGTCCAAATGAATCCGTGACGGACGCTGACGCTGATGCTGAGGAGGTGGACGAGGATGAAGGTAGGACGAGACGAGTGCCGCAGGTGTGTAATGGGTTAGAGGAGAAACAAAATCACCGACCTTTTGCTAATGAGGGTCGTCCCTCCTTCATTACCTGCCCATGTCTCAAAGAGGGAAGCCGCCGTCGCGGGGCGGGTATGACGCAACAGCGTGGATGGGACGATGGGGCAGGAAGCGGCGTGCCCGAACCCCCAAGCAGCCTCATTTACCCATGCAGTATAGACTACTCTAGGCTTTTCATCCACGTTGTCCTAAATTTGTGCTGTAGCCGAAGACTATTGGTGACTACTATTGCTCACTTGCGCGCCGTCAACCTTCGAACCTGACTAGAGGTGTCTTAATACCCAGCACCTACTCGGAATGTGGAGTCGGTCTGTCCCCCCCCTTCCCCTTAGGCCTACCCACCTTAGGGCTTGCGCCGGCGGGAATTGCTTGTCATCCCCGTTGCCTCAACCCCTGGAACTGCGATTTTCCAGATCTCATGGTTCGGGAACTCGATTGCCTCGCTCCATCTCCGCAAAGTAGTATGAATGGAGGGGTAGACATGCAGACAGATCCACGACACAACCTCCAAGCACTGTGGCACTGCAGAAATCATCGTGGTTCTATTAATAGCTGNCCCCCCCCACATGGCTTCTTAGGTAGCATTGAAGGAGAAAAAAGGCGGCCAGGACGACGATGTTGAGGAAAGCTCACCTCGGCATCTCGGTCGCCTTGTTGCCACGTTGGGAGGTATACTGGAGCATTGCGAAGTACTTATTCAATGACGCGACCTGGTAGACTAGACGGGCCATGAGCGGGTCAAAGATGCGGACCAGCCACGTGATGCCCAAGGTGCAGTATGAGACGCTTACAGTTGCCGGCTTGGCTCTGCCACCTACTCAGCATCCAATATGTTGAACAAGCACAGACTTGTTGTGTTGGGACGGAACGTGGCTCGGAGCAATGGATGGCTTGCCAGCCTGCCAATCTACGACGTCGGGTTCGACCAATTGTTGAATATTTTACACGGGCGCATGATGCAAGAGGCGATGTGAAAATAGGCATGTGTGCCGTGTCTTGCAGCCAAATGCAAGTCTCCCGTCCGATCGGAAGCATTCACTCACGTCTGCCAGCACATGCCGTGTCTTTGTTACAGTAAGCGTGGGCATGGCTTCCAATGGATAACGTCACGCTGTCTTGGCTGTTGTTGATTTCTTGATCAAGCCACGTCTGATACTCGGTTCGCCAAACTACCAGCTAGTGCCCGCACCCAGCTCACTTCACCTAATGTACGATTTAGGGACATCATCTGCATCATGTCGCGCTGATCGGCTCGGCTACCCTGTGCCGTCACATCATCATCCCCACGTATAGATGGCCTAGTGCACGTAAAGGTTCGTCAAGGCTCGCTCTTGGTTCCTTCTCTTGGGTTAATTTGGTCCTAAAAAACTCCTCGATGTGTGGGCATAGAAACCATGCTACTAAACAAGGTACTTAGTGGACAAGCTGCGCCAGAATGCATGAATACTCAGGAGTGCTGGCGCGTGATACTCTCGCCATGGCTGATGGTTGTTTGTTTCGAGGTGAGTAGTGGGAAGTCCCAGCCCTTGTCCACTATGAGCCTTCAGCTTTGTCTAGGTAGGTAGATACCTACATAATGCCATCATATCCGCTTTCTTCAAAAAGTACCAAATGAGAGAAAATTTAGAGCACAAGTCATAGCCTCGACATTTGAAAAATTAACTCTGAGTACCACCATAGTAATACGGAGTAGTCTACTTCGTTCGTGTACGAGCCATCTTCTCAAATGTGATTATCCCATCAGGTTTCACTAAAGCTCAAGCATCAGGGGGCCACCAGGACGTAACGGTTGACGTCTCCCCGCAAATGGTGCCTTGCCTGAAAGACGCAGGGGCGCCAATCAAACCCCCAAGTCTCATCGGGTAGCTAGCATGTAGCTTTTCCAGCTTGTGCCGCATGACCTACTGCTCTTATGCTGGCAAGAAGACCTCGGCGGGACCCAGGATGCCAGAGGAGATATTAGAGCACCAAGAGCTAGGAATGCGCTACCATACCCATCATGCCTCTCCACTACCTTCAGCCTCGCTCCTGAAGGGATGTCAACCAAAGGGAGGATGCTTCTTCTGTAAGCAATTAATTCCTGATCAAACCGATGCTCCAATTCCCAACAGAGCCCAGTACACCGACCTTTCCTACTCGCCAAGGCGTCGGGTCCTTGAAGGAATACACCGGCTAGGTCTCTTTCCCGAACAACCCGCTCGCCGTTTGTCCACACCGTTTCCAGCCGTGCACTTCACTCGCTTTGTGCACTCCAGGACCCTGGACTACACCTTGATCCACCTCTAGACGTGTCTTCAACGCCTCCTCTCCTCGTTCGGTTCAGCAAGTCATCTACCACGGCCGGACAGGCTCGTCATGCGCCGCTGTTGACAACAAGGCGCCCATCATGTTCTCCAACTTCACGAGCATCGTCCAAAGGGCCCAGCAGCTTATCGACCCGACGCAGGGACTCAACCTCTCCGATTCCGACCGCAACCCGTCCAAAGCCTCGCTGTTTCAGAACCAGTTCCGCCTTCCTTCCTCTCAAACGCCTCTTTACGAGATCAATGCCGAACTGACCATCCCACCCGCGACCGCGATCCACGGCGACCGAGATAACGAACGAGGATGGCATTATGCTGGCAAACTCCATCTTTCAGAGGCCTACATGTGCTTCTCGACCACTCCCAGTAGCTTTCTGCAATCTGCCAGCACCTCGACGTCGTCGGCCTTCACGGGCCAAACACACGGAGGTGGCCCTAGCGGCAACGGCTTCACGTTCCCACTGTGTGCCATCAGAAGAGTCGAAAGGCTAAATAGTCAAAACTTTCAGGTAAGCCTCATCTAGGCTGATCTGGGTTGGCCCTGCAGTCTCTTGCGATCTTACTGCTCCCTTACTCTCTGGGGATGATCTCGGTTTGCTAACCATCACCACACTGCAGTTTGCACTTGCCCTTACCACTTGGAATGGTCTCCTTACAGAAGGACCCAAGGAGAAGGAGACGGGAGACGGCAAAGAAAAAGGAGACCCGAGAGAACAACGTATCACAATCCATCTGGCTGGCACAAGACAAGCTTGTGAAAGGTTCTGCGATGGTCTGAAACGAGGCCTTCGCGCGGGGGTCGGCAATGTCAGCAAACTGCGAAAAGTTGTTGCCGAGTGCTATTCAGAGCACCTTCTTCGCTCAGACGAGAGGAAAAACGCAAACCCCCCTAATGCTGGACTTGGGATGATCTTTCGCTATCCCGGCGACCCCAAGAAGCTTCGAGATAGGGCTAAGATGCGACTTTGGGCCGAGTACTTGCGTGACAACGGCCGCAACGTCACCCTCCTTCGCCAACCTACGTTTCACAAGCTCATTCGGGTTGGTCTTCCCAATCGTCTGCGTGGTGAGGTTTGGGAATTGACCTCGGGGTCTATCTACCTACGGCTGGAAACCCCCAACCTATATGCCGACACTCTGGCCAAGTTCGAGGGACAAGAGTCGCTCGCTATTGACGAGATCGAGAAGGACCTGAACCGCAGTCTACCCGAGTACCCTGGATTCCAGAGCGAAGACGGCATCGGACGACTGCGGCGAGTCCTGACGGCTTACAGCTGGGTTAATGCTGACGTCGGATATTGCCAGGCCATGAACATTGTAGTAGCAGCCCTGCTGATTTACATGTCTGAGACTCAGGCGTTCTACCTCTTATCGACTCTCTGCGATCGCCTTGTTCCCGGATACTACTCTACCACCATGTATGGCACCCTCCTGGACCAAAAGGTATTTGAGTCGCTTGTTGAAAAAACCATGCCCATCTTATGGGAACATCTGGTCAAGAGCGATGTTCAGCTTTCGGTGGTCTCCCTTCCTTGGTTCCTTTCATTATACATCAATTCCATGCCCCTCGTCTTTGCATTCCGAGTACTGGATGTCTTCTTTGTTGAGGGCCCAAAGGTTCTGTTCCAGGTCGGTCTAGCCATACTTCGGATCAACGGAGAGGAGCTCCTTGATGCTACCGATGATGGAGCGTTCATATCGGTTCTTAAATCCTACTTTGCGAGACTCGATGAATCAGCACATCCCAAATCGGAGAACCCAAAGCTTCGGGCGGTCACGCGTTTCCAGGAATTGATGGTTGTCGCATTTAAAGAGTTTTCTGGGATCACGCACAGCAGCATTACGGAGTTGCGCCTAAAGAATAAGGATGCCGTGCTTAACAATATCGAGAATTTCGCAAAGCGAACGGCAATACGCAACCTGGGGCCCGACAGCAAGCTGCTCAGCGCAGAGGAGCTAGGATCCCTTTACGATCGATTCTACAGCGTCCTGTACGAGCGGCAGCAGAGGGATCTCATGATGCAGGAAGAAAAACAGAGAAGGGCCAAAACGAGTAGGACACGGGCGGCAGACGTCTTTTCGGCACCCCAGAATCAAGTAGAGAAGGGGCGCGTTGGTCTCGGCCCAAGCACCAGTCTTATGGACTACGATGCCTTTCGCGAATTTTTGTCAAGCCTTGCCAAATGGGCCGTGTCAGACACAGAGAATGCCGCGCGACTCAGCAGCACCAGACGACCTGTCAATGCACTGTCACCCTGGGGAGCAGGCCCGGAACCAGCCGAGCATGAGTTCTTGCAACGTTTATTCAAGAAGTGGGATGTGCAGGGTAACTCGGCGCTTACTTTGCAGAATGTGGTCACAGGAATGGCCAGAATCAAGGGGAAACGCGACATCATGGGCATCATCACATACTTCTTCGAGCTGTACGATGACGACGAGGATGGCAAGGTGGATCGTGAGGGCATTCTTCGCATATCAGAAGCTTTGCTGTTCCTGTCTCGGCGCGGTTTGGATGGCACATTGAGCCCCAGTGCCTCGAGTGTTGCGCTGGCCGGAGACCCTGCCAGCCCGGCAGACTCACAGCGAGGTCTTTCCTCCGGCATGACCGTCAACGAGCGATTCTTGGGTAGCGTGAGCGCCTTTATCCGACGGTGCTTCGAGTATGCCGATCCCGATCATCCACAAAACCAAAAGTCGGCACCAGCGCATTCTTCAAAGGACGACGAGGACATGGCAGCTCCAGACTCATTTGCCATTGGCGACGACGACGATGAAGATGAAGAGGATCTCCTTGGGTTTGAAACTCCCTCCGGCAGCCCCACCAGGGCAAAGAGACCGACTCTGGCTTCTAGCTCAACCGAAGTCAGTTCCGGCGGCGAGGACGACGATCGCCGGAAGGTTTCGAGGGCCAAGTCTGAGGCAGCCAATGCAGCACTAGATCCAGCACACCCGCTACACATGACACTTCCGACATTCAGGATGGTGGTGCTGGCAGACGAGTTACTGGAACAGTTTTTTGAGTCGTCATTCCCCACCTCGTTCCGCGTCATTGAAGGCTATCGCAGTCCGTCTGTGTCCGCACCGGCGTTGACAACGTTCTCCAGTCTGGGCTTTGCCGCCCGACCGCCCGTCGCAACCCAAGCCGGGCCCGCCTCTGCCGGACGTGGCCTGCGGGGTGTACTGGACAACATTGTCACAGATGGCATGCGAGTTGCGACCGAGGTCAGACGACGCATGGAGGACGCGCAGAAGGAGCTGGAGAAGAACGCCCTGCCAAGCCAGAAAGGCGAAGAGGACGAGGAAGACGACGACGACATTGGGGCCGCCGTTGGGGTTCGGAGCGGCTCTGGCAGCGCGAGCAGATCTGTGAGGAGCTCAGACAGAGACTTACTGGATGGAGCCGACGCAGGAGCCGGGGACTCTGGCAAGGAACCTAGCCAGAGCCTACTCGATTCTAACGCCGACGAGGGAAGAGTCCGGGCGGGAAGCAGCGCAACCACAGCATCGACTGGAGTTGTGGAATTCGAGGGATGAAGACGTATACTGCGTGTGGATCTTGGATGATGGCGAATGGGGGTCACGATTATTGCAGCGCAGTGAAGCGTACGCAAACTCGAACTGTGCCTACGTCGGTACACATGCATAAGCAGGGATGGGCTGGGATAGTGGAGCGGAGAGCCGAGTGTAAGAATTGCTGTGTGTAACGCGGGTTATGGGAGGAAGTGCGTGCGAGTCTTTTGCATCTTGGCATGATGTATCGAATTGGCGTATGACAGATCTACAAGTACGGGAATATTGAACCATATAATGGACCAGCAGCATATATTGACAAGCTTTCGAATTTTGTGGTGCGATCCCCTTTCATCGTGTCCTTAGGGAGCGTTACCGCCGACGTTATCTCACTGTCGAGGCCATGGGTCCTTGTGAGCGCCTGACTTTCTATACGAAACCCGCAGAATTCTTCTCTGTTGGTATAAGTGCTTGGTAAGACTTTGTATCCTGTTGACACGTACCATATGACTAGGAAGTGTAGCAGGCTGTCCAAGTCTAGACCTCCAAATTGACACCACGGCTTTCACGTCCACCCAAGTTCAATGGAACGCTGCGGCGAACAGGGTGCGTATCCGCAATCTGCTATAGCCTGTCGACCGAATTGACGGGCTCATGCTCTGACTTTGTGGTGCCGTTGCTGGGTGGCTGGTCTTCTAGTGGAGGCGGCTTCTCGACTGCTTTGGCTCTCATGCGGGTGAACAGACTATATTTCTTTGCCTTGTCTTGCGCGGCGAGCTGGACGCGCTCTTCCTCTTCCTTGTGCCAGTCCTCCAGGTCCTGTATCACAAGCCACTGAAGCTTCTTGGCCCTGGCTCTCTCCTCGTAGCCTTCCCTCTTCAGCTTCTTGCCCGCCTGGTGCTTCTTCCAGGCCTTCTTGCGAGACGACTTGGCGCAGCGGTCGACCTTTTTACGATCCTGCTCGCAAGTCCAGGCGGCCAACTTGGCCAGGAGCTGGGTCTGGGGCTCCGGGTCGGGCAGGTCGTAGGACAGCTGGCAGCAGTACGGCTTCAGGCCCTCCATGCAGCGCTCGTGGGCCGTCATGTCGAGCGTGCTCTCCTCGAGCGGCGCCACGAGGGGGTCGTCGGCGGGTATGCCGAGGGCCTTCTTCATCCTGCCCGTCTGGACGAGGCGGGCGTGGAGCCTGCGCGGGTGGAAGTAGGACTCGTTGGCGGCGCGGAGGAAGCGGGTGTAGCGGGCGACGACGATGCGGTAGCCGACGCCGACGGCGGCGAGCTCGGTGAGGGTGGCGAGCCCCTCGGCGCCGTCCCAAGGGACGAAGCCGATGCCGAAGGCGGCGAGGGTGAGGATCGTGGTGGCGGTAGTGGGGCTGCTGATGATGTTGAGGTTGTCGAGGAAGAGCATGAAGTCGTGCTGGGTGACGCCGCGACGGGCGAGCTCGGGCGGCCAGGCGCGGACGAGGGGCGCGGTGATGCCCTGTGCCAGGCGGGGGATCAGGACGGGCTTTTCCAGGGGCGGTGCGTCGTCGGGGATGTCTTGGCTGAGGTTGAGTCGGGTAAAGGCAGCGGATGCGCTGAGGATGCGTGCCTCGGCGGCTACCAACGTGTCGTTGCCAGATGCTGATGAAGCCGTCCTCAAGTCGGCCGAGTCAGATTTCACATGGCTTGACCCAAAAGGATCCTGGATGGCTTCTTTGACCTCCATGAGCGTCACTAGAAGGATCACTGTACGACGACAGATGTACTCGGCCGAGACTTGATGAGGCTGAGCGCTTCACACGATGAGAAGCCATGTGAAGGTGTATGAGGGGCGTGTAGACCCGAGCCAGAGCTTTATCTACAGCCTATCAGCTGCATGACATTGCATTGTATCCTTCATTTCGAGGCGGGTAGGGGTCTTTCTGGGTTCGAGGCACGGGTCCTGGCATCGTATCTCGTATTGATCGCGAATCGCAAGGGCAGTCGATGGTGACGGGCCCAAGAGAGCCAGCCTGGTTCCCACGTGCCCCNCCCCCATCCCTTCAGGGCCCCCAACCGTGCGATGCTCTTTTCCGGCATAATGAGAGGTAGGATGGTAGTCAGCCAGATTCGTTGATTCGATTGGGTCGATTGGAGAATTAACTCGCTGCGTTGGTCATTACTTGAACTTCCGGACACAAAAAGTGCCCGTGAGGTAGAGAAATCACACAATCTAGCAAGGCTTGTTTGCGCCTTTTCCGTGGGTGTTCACACTTTACTCGGTAGATTGGGCCATTCAGAGATGGAGGCTAACCGTCTTGACTCAAACGTGCCCATTAGGACATTAACTGATAGCATCTTTATAAGGATGATTTGCGATACTGGAGCATACTGCCATGTCGTCTGCTATTTTAAGGGCCTAATTCTCTAGGTCAGCGAATCGCCCATATGCATCACCCCATATCCACAGTCAACAACAACAACAACAACAACGACAACAACCAATATATACAGCTTCACGAGGGACGGCATCATACCATGCCTCCGACAATACCCCTCTACATCAACGTCGACAGTAACTCTCCGCAGCATCTCAGTGAGGCGGCCACCCTCCACGACAACCGCATCCACCTCCTCCTCGCAGCCACCGGCTCCGTCGCGACCATCAAGATATACAACATCATCACCGCCCTGGGCCGCCACGCCCACAGGCTGTCCATACGGCTCATCCTCACGCACAACGCCAAGCACTTCCTGGCCGGCCAGTCCGCCGAGCAGCCCACGCTGGCCTCGCTCGCCACCCTCCCCGGCGTCGAGGCCATCTACGACGACAGCGCTGAGTGGGGGCCCGAGCCGTGGCGGCGCGGCGCCGACATCCTGCACATCGCCCTGCGCCGCTGGGCCGACATGCTCGTCGTCGCCCCGCTGTCGGCCAACTCCCTCGCCAAGCTGGCCAATGGGCTGAGCGACAACCTGCTGACGTCGGTGTGCCGGGCCTGGGACTTTGACGGCCAGGTCGACGGCCGCCGCAAGCGCATCGTCGTCGCCTGCGCCATGAACACGGCCATGTGGCGCCACCCCGTCACGGCCAAGCAGCTGCGCGTGCTGGAGCAAGACTGGGGCGTCAGGGTTGACGAGCGCACCGGCGAGGAGACGGGTTGGTTCGAGGTGCTGCACCCCCAGGCGACCAAGGTGCTGGCGTGTGGCGACGTTGGCAGCGGCGCCATGCTGGAGTGGACTGAGATTGTCAAGATCATCGAGGACAGGCTGGGCCTGACGGCAGAGGAAGGAAGCGGGGGACAGTAGAGGTGCGGTGCCTGCACGTCTCGACGGCAACTTGCGGTCATGTCGGAAGCAGAACCAGGAGAGGACTTTCTCCCATGGCGAGATGGTTTCAATCACTGTCAGCCCACTCCTTCTCCTCTCTAACCCACCCCCTCCATTGGATTTCATCCAGAAAATGGAGAATTATGGATAACGCAAGCCTCTCAGTTCTTCCCGCGTCTCAGCGTTTTCCGGTGCTTCGTGGTGCGTTTCATCGAGCAATTGGAAAACAGCCCCTTTCCAAAACCATGGAGAGTTCAACACTTGCTTCACCAAGTTCAGACTAAAAGGCCGAATTTGTTCAAAACCATCATGTCAATCGTTTGTATTGTCAGTAGATTTTGAAACTCTTGGTTTCCCTCGGTATCCTAGTGTTTCGAGCTTGTCTTTTGACTCTCGCGAAATAGAGAATTCTCAGACTCCGCCTACATCTTGCTGCATAGTCGGCATTGATGAATAGCGACTTCTTACCTGTCGAAGCTCTCTAGGATGCTTTCCATACCGGTCTAGTGAAGAGATGAAGCCTGCAAAATACTTTGGAGGATTCGGGGTTATAATAGAGACTGGGCCATAAGAAAAGAGGATTTAATAAAAAAGAGTAGAATATATGTTGACTGTTTCTAAACGAGTCCTGCCCAGATCTTTTGGCTCTAGTTAGGTCTATATTCATGAGGCCTTCGTGATCAGCCTCGGCAACAAGGGTTGATGGATGACACCTACGAGGGAACGAGGGAGCTCTAGGACATAAAAAGTCAAATTAACAAATGTCAACTTGCACGGAAATTGCTGTAGCTGGCCAATATATTCGACGAGGCTATCATGGCCATTTCTGTGAAAGTGACCTGTTCCCTCGGGACCCCTCGTCTTGGCAGACATTACACCATTAACGTCACCTGGTACTCACTGATGTCTTGTCGGAACAGGCTTGGCCCAGCAACTCGGCTCCTTTCATCACTTGCTTCCTCAACGGAGCCCAAATCGAGTCGCAGTAGCGAGTCAACAAGGTGCCTGTGGGGGAAGCTAGCCACAGATTTGGCGGGGAAATTTGGCGCCTTGCGATTGGGCGCTGGGCAGAACCTGCTAGTCAGTGATTTGGTTGCACGATACATAAGTACCTGCTTACTTACCTATGGATTTGGTCTGTTCAGGTTGAAAAAAATGCCGCCGATTCTATCATGGCTGATGAATGATGAATGATGAATGGCTAATTCGTATGAAGGTCTGTTTCAACTCGCCGTGCAAACATGCCCATGGGCTTGTCGGATTGTTTGTTCAACTCGAAGCCCTGAGCCTGAAAGGGACTACTTTGATGAGAGTATCCACCTGACAGGACCCTTGTGGGAGCATCCTTGCTGGTTGCCAAATACCCCATGCTTTTCTCTCTGTTGCCGCCCACCTCAGGGTCCAAAAGAGCCGACCTGCTTCCTTTTAGTCCCGACTTTTGCGCTCGTCACGGCAGTGTTGAGTGCGCCGGACTGCTTGGTGATCTGCAGTGGCAGCTGTTTCGGAACCCTCTCAAACATACATATTTGTGGCACCTGTGATGGGATCGGCCTGGAGATCACCATGGCAAGATTGCGGGACTTGCCTGTGCCCCAGCGAAGTCCAGTGGACCATCAACTCTTTACTGTACATTGACAGAGTGAGCAGAGTGAAGGAAGCTTTGCAGCAGATGCGATGCCATATGAGTTGAGACGAAATTTGGCCCGAGCCTTGCGCCCCCTGCGACGGGAAGTCGAGGTTACAGTACGAGGTTGGACCCATTCGCATTCGACCAAACCCCTGCACGCACAGTTCGGGCAACATGGATCTACTAGCCTCAGTCTTTGGATGAACCCCATCTCTGGGCACGCCGCGAGCGGAGAGGTTGCACTACACCGGGGGAGGCCCACGAACACAGGCAGGCCTCTCGCGTTGCGTGCAATTAGA
Organism: Stachybotrys chartarum; assembly: GCA_001021365.1. Classification (NCBI taxonomy): domain Eukaryota; kingdom Fungi; phylum Ascomycota; class Sordariomycetes; order Hypocreales; family Stachybotryaceae; genus Stachybotrys; species Stachybotrys chartarum. The sequence continues at coordinate 605,705 of LDEE01000006.1, forward strand.
GCTTCGTGCCGGCCAGGGCCAGGGCGGCTGCGACTCGATGACACACGCTTGAGCACGAGTCCGGACGAGGTGCTACGCCGAGGTGCGACGTCGCTACACATATGATCCAGGGACATGCCAACAGCCGCAATAGGGCGGGTTGGCGGGGATCTGGCCTCCTGCGGCGGTGGGCGAGTCGTCGAGCTAAAGGGGGAGGAAATTGGCCGCCACCTGTTAGGCTCTTGATAGCCACAGCTGAGGAGGGCCGCTAGAATCAAAAGAGACGAGCCGTTCTAAGGGCCGCCTGCAGCCTCATGTGCCTAGAACAGCCCGGCGGCGGCAGTAGCACGTTTGGACATGTGCGAGGTAGGTATTGTAGTTGACGGCAAGGTTGCCGATTCTCATGTGCAGGCCAGGCCCCTCCTATCCTCGTATTGACGTTTCGGGGAACAGGTGGCTCTTGCCTCCTTCCCTCCTGGTCCTCCTAGGCTCCTTCTCTCTTCCACTTTCGCTTCTTCCCCGTCCTTTCCACCTCTCCCCTTCCCTCGCTTCCACTCCACGACGGCGCAACCACTCGACGCCGCACTGCTTGCCACCTCTCTCTCCTCTCTCTTTCTCTCTCCCGGTTCCGTACAAACCCTCGCCCGTCCGATCAGCTTCGTGTCTTCGCCAGCACGCCGCTTTCATTTCTCTTTGTCTTCCCACCAACCTCGAGCCGCCAGTCACCCTTGGTTCGTATCCGCAACGGATCCTGGCTGCTCCTTAGCCGTAGCTCCTTGAGCACCGATTACTGCTGCATCCTCATTCCAACTCCAGCCTTTCCACGCATCCTTCTGGCCCCCCTCGGCAATTGCTATTTCGTCATCGCTGCGAACATATTCTCTCCGCCTTCAACCTGCGGGACCGATAACACCCTGTTGGCCCGACTTATCTCTGGAACATCATTCGCCGACGAACTTTGCTATACAATCGCACCGCTCTCCCTAACAGCAACCACCGTCACTCTACACCTGTGCGGATCTCCGTGGCTCCTGCTACCCCTGATCTGTCAAACCATCAGTGCGCGCGCCTTACCAAGGGTAAACACCCCTTGGCTTAAAAAACGCCCTCTATCCCCAACAATACATCGAGGCGCCAACAAGCACTTGGCTCACTTCGTCTATTCAGAGTAGCGTCACTCAATCATTGCGATTCTAAAACACCTGGAGGACCATCACCCCCGTCCGTCCGACCGCCTCTTGCTTGCCCCGCCCAACCAGAGGCTGCGTGAGAAGTGAGAGCCTGTCGGAACCCGGACTCTTGGACGCTGATCGCCTTCCGCCCCAGCCGTCCTGCCTCCCGGTTCTTCAGGAACTTTGCAAACGCGCGTTGCTGCCGTACAAACGCTGTGCGATCGGCACCCAGCCTTCCGAGCGTAGGCCAGGCTCGTTTTGGCCTCTGCCCCCCCCCCCCNCCCCCCCCTATTTTTTTTTGTCCTGCTTGAACGGAAGTGGGTGGCCAAATAATTGCCAGTCCCGCCCGGGGCCATAGTGGCGTCGATCGTGTTTCGCTCCTGACTGGCATGACGCTAGACCAAGGACCTTCGCCAGAGGACTTTTAACTTGCCTTACCTACTCTAAGGCAAACAGCTTCTCCAAAACAGCTCGAACCTCACAAAACATCGAAACAAACCACATCGAAACCTTTTCAGCATGTCTGCGACCGATACATCTCGTCCAGGTAAGCCCATCTACCCCGACTCCACTCAAAATCTTCTTCCGCTTCATCAATCTGCCACCGATGGTTCGATGCGTTCCCTATCTTTTATCGCCAGGGGCAGTCAATGCATCGTTTCCTTGGCTCCAACCGCCAACCAAGGAAAGGGGCACGCAACAAAAAAAAATGGGACACCACGTACTTGGAGCATTGACTGGCCATGACCTCTTGCCTGTGCCCCCCAATTATATCACTAGAACGGAACATTCCTGTTTCAGGTTGCCCAGCTTTTGATATTATAAGTATTTGCCGTACCGCCAGCTGATCAGATCTCTCTTTCCGTCAACCTTCTAGGCGACGATGCCCATTTGAGCATCAACCTGTCTTCCAACAATCCATTTCGCAATCGCGCCGCCTCCCCCGCGCTCATCGATACAAGTAGCGAGTCACCGTTCGATGACCCAGCTCCTATCCCTCGGCCTGTCTCCCGCAATCCCTTCTTCGACCAAGGAGAGCAGCCTTTGGTCTCGCCTAGCGCCATGTCGTCGCATTCCGAATCCAAGTCCCTCTCGGCGCAGGAGATTTTTGTCAGTAATCCACGTTCAAGCCGCACCTGCGACTTTGTGTCTTCCCAGCCAGGTGACTGGTTGGAGTTGCCGGCGCTGGCTAGCCAAACCTTGCTGACCATTGCGCCTACGTAGGACTCCTTAACTCTCGACGATAAGGCATCTCTCGACAAGAAGCGACCAATGAATGCCCCAAACTATCCGCGGCGCCCATTGAACCGCCCACCAGGACCTCCACGACCTGAAAATGTCCCCCCTGTAGAAGGTGGGAGCGGTCACCGGCCAACTCGTTCCCAGGAGGAGGCGATTAGAGCCCGCAAACTTGCTCCAGCCCCACGGCCAGGTCCGCCAGGCTCCAAGTCTGTAGCTCGACGCCCGCGAAGGAATTCCGAATCATCGATTATCGATCTCGATACTAGACCCATCACAGCAGAGGAGAGGAAGATGATCGAGGAGAGACGCCGAGAGGAGGAGAAGAAGCGTCGCGGAGGCCGCGAAGGTCGCGAAGTCAAAGAACGGAGCAAAGGAAGCAAACCCAGTCGACGCCTAGACATCATCGATCAGCTCGATGCAACTAGCATCTACGGGACTGGACGTACGTGCACCCTCCCCCATAGCATTTGTCGTTGCATGGCGTGTTCTGATTATGACTAGTGTTTCATCACGACGGACCATTTGACGCCCTGAACCCCCACCGAAACCGCCACAACAGCCGGCGAGCCCCCATGCAAGCCTTTCCCAAGGACTCTCTCAACAACTCGCTTGGTGGTTTCGGCCCGCTTAACAAGCAGGCAGATCATTCCACATTCCTTGGCACCGGCACAGATGAGGCCTTCAGAGACTTTTCTGCTACTGGCGGGTCCAAGCATTCTCAGGTAGCGGGCGGCCCGCCCATCTTCGACTCGAACGGTAGAGAAAGTGTGATTCATGGTGACGAGACTCACGGGTTGGGCACCTCGACTTTCTTGGAGGGCACACCGGCTGCAAAGGCGGCCATTGTACGGTCCCAGGCAGAGCAGGCGCAGGACGCTGTAGAAAACAGCATGCAACGCAAGAAGTCGCTCGCACATCGAATACGCAACATTAACAAGGGACCCCGCGAGTATAATACCTCTGGCCGTGTCGTTAGCCCAGAAGGGATGTACTATAGGCGCTCACCAAACGGTGCTTCTCCTGGAACGCCTGGGGACCCGGAGCACAACCCCTTCCTGGCGGAGTTTAGCAAAGGCGAGGAAAGCATCAATGTGAGACCTCGTGACGCCGCCATGTCTCCGGAGATGGGACCTCAGAGATCCATGGGCGGTAGTCTTGAGCGACGAGCCACCACAGACGCCACGACGACGTTGGACGACGCACCCGCCAAGCCAATTGGAATACTGGGTCGCATGAAAAGTATGAAGGGCTCACGAAAACCACGAAACGCCGACCCGCAACCCGGAACTGCTGTCTAGTGGAGAACGAGTCCCGGGCGCATGGTTGAGGACAATGTTGTGGTTGAAGCAAAGACGGCCAACATGGATGGAAATGTCTTGATATCGCTTGGCGAGATGGGAGGAATCGAGGCTCCAGCAAGGGTGCGGTGAGCCTTCTGACTGCGGTCTTGTAAAGGCATAAGATTTGCCGAGACACTTGCCGGGCAGGTTCTGCTACGAGGAGGATGCTGCAAGTCAGCCGAAGGGATGGTGGGAGTGGGAGGGTGCAACTAGATGGGACTCAAGAGCTGGAAGGAGGGCAAGGGTTGCGGAAGCAGATTATACCATTCATGGCTAATTAGTATCCATGCCGGGCCATGGCCCTGGAATTGGTAGCTGGAGAGGCGCGATAGCTACAGAGAAGATGGCGGGTATGCCAATCGAAACTATTTGTACGATTCCTTTACATGCTTAAATTGAAACGACAAACAAACATGCAAGATGCTTTGCTCGTCCTGGCCAATGCTACTAGCTTGTAGGCAGTCGGTCAGTCTAATGTAGGCGGATTCACTACGAGAGTCGACAAGTACACCGGCTATCTTGGTTGAGATGCACTTTCAATCATTACGCCTGTCTCGGCATTCAATATACTTGATAATGGATAAAGGTGGAAGAATTGGAGCAACGAAGATGATAGGTCATTCCGTAGTACAATATTGCCTTGTGGTTGGTGATGGGTGAAATGTGGAGCTTCCTCTCCCCTGCCCACACCATACCTGCAGCGGTTCGTACGGGGTATTCCCACAATGCGTAGGTCTACTACTCCAACCACCACACCTTACCCTGGAGGAAAGACAACATTCACCACTGTTCAATGCAATCAACGGCATTCCCGAGTACCGAGCAAGCGACTGGCTGACGGGACTTCCACGTCTGGCACATAAGAGGAACATGATATGACCATGGAGCCGCCGCCGCTGCCGCCGCCGTCGCAGGCAAGCTCCCACTTCCCGCTCGAGCCCATTCCGGCCTCGGTCCTCGCCGAAGCAGAGCGCAAACGCCGCGACGCGCTCGATGAACTGGGCCGCTGCTCCACGGGGTGCGCAGAGCTCGACGACCACGTACTTCTGGGCGGCGGGTTCGAGCGAGGCTGCGTCGTCGGGCTGAGCGCCGAGGAGGAGGACGTCGGGGTTCTGGTGGGTTGTCGTGCCTCTCTCTCCTTTCCCCATCTGATGACTTCGTTCCTGTTGGAAGCGGGAGAAGGGGGAGACAAAACGAGAAAGCTGAAACGTGGGGCAACAATCTAGATCGGCCTGCAGACGCTGGCGCGTGCTCTGTGCCAGGCGCCCGGGCAGCGAGCTCTGCTCGTCACGCCCAGGCCTGCGAACATGATACTCGCTGCGCTGCGGGATGCGCTTCGCGCCGAGGCGCGTGCCCGGCGGGTCGCTCCCGACGCGGCGGCGGGCGTCGTCGCCGACTGCCTGGACAGGACCATGCTGTCGTGCGTCTTCGACCTCGACGGCCTGTGGGAGGTCCTGGCAGAGCTGGACAGGGCGCCGGAAGGCCCCGAGTCGCCGTGCTCCGAGATCCAGGACAGCCAGGACGAGGGGGGGCTGTCGCCGCTTGGCACGGAGTCGTCGACGGAACCCAAGCCCTCCTCGCCTACCAAGCCAGCTTCAACGCTCCCGCACCTCCTCGTCGTGACGCACTTCTCCGCGCTGCTCACCAGCCTCTTCACCCACCGCGACAAGGCCGCCGCGCACACGGCCCTGCAGCTCCTCGGCTCCCACCTGCGCTACCTCTCCCGGCACCTGGCGTCCAGCCCGCTCGTCATCATCGTCAACTCGACAACGACCTCCTCCTCCTTTGCCTCTGAAAACAACAACAACAACAACAGCAGCAGCAACGCCAGCGCGGGGGACGCCGCACCCACGTACCGAGCGGCGCCGCCCCTCGAACCCACCCTGCGCTCCATCTTCAACCCGCCGCCGCTCGCCGCGCCGGGGTACCCCGCCGACCCCCGCGCCGCGCGCCGCAACAAGCCCAGTTTCGGGCAGGTGTTTGCGCAGCTGCTGGACCTGCATCTGCTTGCCACGAGGGTGCCCCGCGCCAGGGAGGACGCCGACGCCGACGCCGGTCGCGGTCGCTTCGTGACGGTGGTGGAGGTGCTGCTGGACGAGATGGGGCTCTGGGAGGGCCGCCTGGGGCCGAGGAGGAGTAGGGAGCAGAGGTGGGGGGCTGTCTGTGTCAAAGATGGCCGCATCGTGGATGCCTTTGATACAAGCCAGATGAAGTCTGCGGGTGGAACGATTCGACTTGTGGCCGGGTTTGGGGGTCCTCGAGTCTAATGTTCAGCCTGTGCTTGCGTGCCGTACAAGAAGATTGGACCGTTATTACATCGAAGTACATTCCCTTTCTTGGCGTATCGAAATCAACCGTCGTGACTCGCAATCACAAACATCACGAAGCATGACACATGAGGCGCTGTACAGGTAAATATTATGTATCGCTTCCGGAAAGTCTTTATCAAAAATGAACCGTGTGCGCACCTGAAACAATCCGTCCCATTATCCACAACGCTTGAGCACAATGCCACTGCTTCTATGCCTTCGCACATCGCCCACTCTCCAACGATACAAATTCCCTTTCCTCGTCCATGCCGAGGCATATCCTAGCCGACCCTAATGCCCTGCACAGAGGATGATCCTAGCTGCCCGCCGGGAGACGAGCCCTGTCGATCTATATCTTACACAGATACCGAGGATGATGTCGATTTTCCAATTACGACAGGTAGACTCCAACCACCTCCCAAGCTGGGGTTGTACGTCCATGACTGCAGGGTGAAGAGGCCTCGGCCGTCAGACGTTCCCTTTTAGTCTTCCCTCGAGGTTCGGAAGCTAGGGAGACTACCTCAGACTTGGTGCCTGACTGGTAGAAGCGCTGGGGGCGTCCAAAAGCTCGGACTTTCGAGTGTTTTTCCAAAAGTCGAGAGCCTCTACCACGTCCTCACCGCGCTCGTCCTCGTACGCAAACAAGATCTATTATCCGTGTTAGTCAGGAAAGTAGTAATGTACGTTGGAACAAAGCTTACCTCGTGAGTGCTGCTATGAAGCATCCGAATGTTCTTGTGGGGGACAATGTGAACCGATCCGTTCTCGATGTTGCGCAGCTCGATGAAGTTGGGCTCAAAGGCGAGGATCCACGGGTAGCTCAAGGCGAAGCTGACAGGCGTCCCCTCCCAGTCAATGCGCCACTCGGGTCGAGCACGCCAGCCGTTCCGGTTCACGAAGAAGGAAAAGTCCGAGTAGTTGAGCAAGAATTCGCCGTTGAGACGCTCAATGTGGATTGGCTTGACGGATTCCTTGCGTGCAACGAAATCCAGTGAGGTGTCGGCCTGGTCGAGAAGAGACTGCGTCTCCAGCGTCTCGAGAGAAACAACCTCGAATCCACGCGCGCAAGCAACGCAGAGTTTCGACTTTAGGAAATGCACCGATGATGATTCCGCGGGGATGTAAAACTCCTTGAACGGCTTCAGTTCGTCTTGGCCACCAGTCATAAACTTGCCCAAGCCCTTCTGCTTCTTTGCTTTGGTCATGGCGTCATTAGGCTCAAAGACCTTGATAGTGGTCGAGAGGGCCGACGATTTGACCGCGCAGACGAGGTGCCGGCCTAGGCAGATGCCCGTCTTGAAAAAGCTGCAGTGGTTCTGGATCTTCTTTGGTCTCTTAGACAAAGCAGGTTCGTCAGGGCTCAGGGCAAGAGTGCTGTAAGACTGCAAGGTCTTGTTGGACAGCACCAATAGTAGTTGATACTCCTCAAGGATGTCGATTTGGGTCACGCTGGTGGCTTCCAGCACCTTGCGAGGGACTTGGTCCCTATTCTTGCGATCCGACATGTAAATACCGTTGTCGGTGCCATACAAAAGCTTGCGCCCACCGTCTGTAGCAAAATAATCAGTACAAAGTCCGACAACCGGGGAACGAGACAAGACTATCTTACCAAACGGCGAAACGCAGTTGATCTTGTTTGCTCCCACAAAAAAGTTGCTCGCAATGATGGTCGTGTTGAAAAAGTCGGCCCGGGCCCGGAGACGCTGCTGGGATGTGTCGATAAATTCCAGCCACTTCTTACGTGCCGACTGGTTCGCAGCGTACAGCGTCAGTTCGTAATAAGCCTTGCCAAGGTGACGGAATGTTATCGGCCAGCCTTCGCCCTTCTTGCTCCCCGCGTCGTTGGTCCGTATGGACGGGATCAAGCTGCTAGAAGATCGCTTCATCCCACTCTGAGGGATAACCTCCTCCATCTCCTTGATAGAGAGCAATTCCAGCGGTATCGGTCGTCGGTATGCCTTATATTCCTCGTTCTTTCCGCTGGTCTTGATGCGAGCAAGAAGCACAGCGTGGTCAAAGAGGAAACCCGTGATCTCGGCTGGATCTGTAGGTGACTTCTTGAACTGACTCTTGAAGATGAGTTCACGTCCCTCCTCCGTAAGGCGCAGATCGACCCTTTCGTTCGGTCGAAAGCGGAGCTGTTCATGCAAGCGTTTGAGGTTGAACCTGTTCTCGGCCTTACCGGATTCTGCGTTAACTCTTCCGAGGAGATCGCGAATCATGGTCAACACCTTGGGAATGTCCTCCTTGTCCGGATTTCCATCTTCGGTGTACTTGAGCACGTTCTCAAGTAGCAGAGGATAACGGGCCAGACGCGTGGTGGGCTTGGTAAGGTAGCCGTTGAGCTCAAGTTTTCGTGATTCCTTCCGACGCTCGATTTCATCAACAAACTTGCTGAAGTACACGTTGAGTGATCGTTCGTTTTCGAACTCGAACTTGCCCTCCAGCTGTCGAGAACCATACCATATAAAGGGCTCAAACTGCGGGACAAACTCCAGGAAGATGTCGCCAATGTTTCTCACAATCGGGTCCTTCTGCTGCCGCGTAGTAATGGACGCGGCGAACCGTGAGCTGACTGTATGGATGCTGGGATGATCGACGATGTTGCTGAATATGTTCTTCACCACCTTGTCACGGCGACTCGCGGGAATAGGTGATGCCTTGGATCGGAGCGGGATGATCCAGAAGTCGCGGAGGTATTCCAAATCCTTGACAAAGTCTCGTTCCGTGTAGCATATCTCGGATATGACCTCCTGGCGCTTCTTCTCCCTCTCGTCTACGGTGTCGGCGATTTCCTTGGGCACTGAGTTGATCCAAAGTTTCTGTTCATCCGTCTGATCCACCTCGTCATCGGCCACGTTGGCCGAGTCTTCCTTGCGCAGACCAGGGTTGATCTTCAAGTTCAACCTGGAGACCTGCTCCAGTCTTCGTGGGCAAGCAATCGAGTAACAGAGCTGATCCCTCGTGCAGGTAGGCGAATAGCACTCGGACAAGAGCACAAAAACACCGTTGACGGGCGACTTCTCCTCCACCTCATCCATCAGGCTTTCCCTGAACTGATACATTTCCGACTGAGAGTCCCGCAAACGGTGCTCGTACGTGACGTCGTGAAAGAACTTTTGCGCATCCAGAGCGCGGCCCAAGAGCAGGGCAAGGTTTCTATCCGTGGTCCTAATGATGTACGATAACACGTCCACTGCCTCGGAACCACTGAATGCGTTCTTGTATGTCAGTTCATTCTTGGTGCGGTCGCCAACGATGATCTTGGCCCGGAAGCACTCGGCCACTCTTGAAAGAAGAGCTGGGTATACCAGGGGAGCCCTGATCTTAGCTGTGTGTGGCCGTTCGCTCTCGGTGGACTTGGCCCGAGTAGGGTGGTTGACCAACGTGGCCGAGTCCGTCTCGGAAGCGATGATGGTTGGCGCAATACTAGAAGCCATCGACATGGTTCTACCATGGTCTACGGTGGAGGTAGATGAGACCATACTAGCAGTCCTCGTCTGAGCACCAGGAGCGCTGGGGTATCCGGAATTCTGTGCTGGAAATCCGCCGGATGCCGGCACGTCGGACGGCACCCGTCGATTGGGTATGACCCGCCCACTCATTGTCTGGTGCGAATCTCGATCCTGCTGTGAATATGTCCCCGTGAGTGACATAGATCTATCGTCGTAGCGTTCCGGCACAACTCTTCCTTGTGCCGTTGTCCGTGAGCTCTGCTGCGAATAAGCTGCCTGTCGAAAGTTGTTGGGCTGAGGCTGAGGTTGCTGGTGTTGCTGTTGCTGTTGATGATAGGCACTGGGAGGTGGTTGGTACATCTGGGGGCGGGGCATGGAGGCGAGAGACTGTGATCGGTATGGATCGCTGTTCATGGCAGGTGCAGCTTGTCCATGATATGGCTGGTAGGGCCTCTGCGGCGCCTGCCTCGCTCCGTAGGCTTGCGTGGGAGGGGCACGGTTTTCGAACCTCGGAGGCGCCGGACCTGCAGGCCCAGGGTAAGGTCGCCTCGCCTGCTGCATGTATTGTGCCTGCGGGTTGGGAATCTGCTGGGGAGTCGAGACGGATCGTGAGCCTTGGTGGTAGGCGTTCATCGCGTTGGGGTCGACCGGGCGTTGCCTGGAGGATGCGGACTCGCGATCGCTGTAGTAAGCAGCTTGCGGCGGTGGCCGTTGCGGTGGCTGACGCTGCATTCCAGATGAGGTCGAGGATATGGTGTGCGTCCTACCCTGGTCCATCGTGGAGGGAGGCATGGAGGACGATGTCATGGTCTGAGACCTTCCCGGGGGCGGAGCGGCCCCGAAGATGTTGGAAAAGGCGGCATCTCGTTGGTAATTGTTATTCGGGTCTTGATATGCTCTTTGACGTTGTTGCTGAGCTGCTCGCGGGTCGTAATGATAATCCGCCATGTTGCCCTAGCGGAGGCGGAAGAAAGCGGCGCGTTAGCAATCGTGCGTGCAGATAGAGAGGCAGAGCGGCAGCCGGTTGAGGAGAGACTCACCGTCGCGTAGCCTGTGCAACCAGTCGGCTTGGTTGTCCAGGAGCACGAGGTCGCGGACAACCGAGGAGACGGGCGGCGCTGGCAAAATGCACCGCCTTCAGACCACCCGAGGACGGGCTTCAAAGGTCCCGAATCAGTGCCTGGAGAGAAACCCCTCTTCTAAGCCCCCTCTCCACCCTATCCTGCTGCCGTTGTTGATGTTTCCAGGGCCAAAGGGGTGGGGAGGACGAGGGAGGGTATCACTCTGCGGGCTCGAGCGATGGGGCGCCCGACGGACGAAGGAGCAAGGAGGGAAAAGGGCTGGCCGACGTCAGACGTGCGGGTCTGCTGAAGAAATATGGCGAGCGCCGGCCCGGGGGGGGTTGTGGTCGAGGGCGATGAGAGGTTGGGCGCGACGGTCAATTGGCGATGAGATTTGTCGAGCGTCGGGAGGCAAGCGTGCAGTGGTAGGGTTGGGATGTACCGCAAGGAGCTCTTCTTGGCCTAGGATGCTGGACGAGTTGGTGGTGGTGGTGGTGGTGGTGGTGGTGGACCGGTGCAAGTGGACCAGCAAGCACTCGCTTCCTTGCTTTGGTTAATAAGGTTGCCGTTCTCCCTACTGCGAACGGAGTAGGGGATGAATTTTATATCGGTTCCTGATCTTGATCAAGGTTGCATGAAAAGTCCGTTCGACGTGTAGGGAAAAACTAGTACGGAGTTCATCTTTTTCTTATCTTCAATTTTTTTTTTCTTTTCTCTCTTTCAGGCACCTTGCCTGCTTACAACAATGCATTACGGGTATTCAGACCACTGTTCCAGCCCAGATGGATGAATCACGGCCCGGCAAACCTCCAAAGGGGCCGTTTGATGCCCGAGTACGTACCCCAGTCAGCCAGCCTATGCTCAACTCAGCCTTCTGGGCCAAGCCCTTTGTCTCTCTTTTCGTTTGCTACTTCTCTAGTAGTGCAAACGTTTTAGGGGTCGAAAGTCCCCGGGCTGCGCAACAATGGGATTTGATTGTGCGACGTACTAGTAGTACAAGCGGAGCACAGGGGTACCTCACATGTGTATTGTATCATCTAGAAGGTACTGGGCGGGCGTCGGTTGTGTGCTTGGAAGCACCCTGTAAAGAGGAAAGCAGTCCGTAGGTAGATTAGTATGCAAAGGAGCCCCCGTAAGACTTTCACCCCCAGCAAGCAGGAAGACTGCTGAATTGACAAGGCTATGAAGGCGCTGATGGAGAATGCCTATACATTCGCGAACAACCCCAAACAGGTACGACTGCCTACCCTACTAGGCAAACAGGTACCTGAAAATCAACCAAAAAGGTCCACCACATTCCCTGCTGCAGCACAAACTGAGAGGTAAATCCCACGCCAGAACTGGCTAAAAGGTACCCGCCGCATCATCAATTCGATCCCGGCCAATGTCCCCCCGAGACTCCGGGCAACGACGCAGGTACGTAATCTCAGTCACGTGCAAAATCACGGGACTCCAACTCCAGCTGATTGGTTGTTGGCCGACCCCCCCCCCCGTGCTTGGATTGCAGCAGCCTAGCATTTGTCCGCGACGACATCACCCAGCAATCGCAGCTTGCGTTCCCGACCCAACCTTTCCCTCCCCGTCTTCTTCGCCAGCAAATCCATCACCCGCCATCGACGCGTCAACATGGCGGACTCAGATGTCTCTGTCAAGTTTGCCCCCTTCATTGGCATGGTATGTCGAGTTGCTCTGCCTCGCTGTCCCAAGCTGTGAATGCTGATGCGGGTTTCTATGTAGGCTGGTATCGCCTCCGCCATGACATTCGGATGTACGAGCTTCTCCCGCGGACACGAAGCATCGCGACCATGGATGGAAAACTGACGCATGGTATAGGTCTCGGCGCAGCCTACGGCACCGCCAAGTCCGGCATCGGTATCGCTGGTGTTGGTACCTTCCGGCCTGACCTGATCATGAAGGTTCGTCACGAAGCCCATCCGCCGAGCCAACCGACGCGACTGCCTGCCTGACCAAATAACAGTGCTTGATTCCAATCATCATGTCTGGTATCCTCGCCGTGTATTCGCTTGTTATATCCGTGCTCATCGCACAAGACCTGCGTCCTGACGGAACCTATGACCTATTCACGTGCGCGCCTACCCTTGCGTTTTGTCTTGCGGGAGTGCTCTGCGACTAACGGCATTTTTAGTGGCTTTATGCACCTTGCCTGCGGTCTCTCGGTCGGTTTGACAGGCCTGGCGGCTGGGTACTGCATCGGTATTGTTGGTGACAATGGTGTTCGCGCCTACATGGACCAGTCTAGAATCTTCGTGGGCATGGTCCTAATCCTGATCTTCGGAGAAGTCCTAGGTCTTTACGGGTAAGAGGCGCCTTATCCGCTGCTTCGACGCTGGAGCTAACTAGGACAGCCTCATTGTCGCTCTCATCCTCAACACCAAGGCTAAGGGCTAAGTTCTCTGTTATTGCTCACGATGGCCATATATACACTACTACATACGCTCCGTATCGAGCATCCAACCCCACATGTTGTCTAGGACTGCTGGGCGATGTCACAAAAGCTGCATAAGGCATGGCGTTAACGGACATGTACATTATCGGGATAGGTAGAGTCAAGATGCAGTGGAATATAGCAATGTTTCAAGAATCTCCGCGCGAGTGCAGGCTTGACATGCCGCCTAGCCTCCGTTTGAGGAAACGTCTTTTGCAGAAAGGCAGTGGCTATTGGAAGGGTAAGACAGAGTATATGCAAAATGTTGGGTTCCATTCTTTGATCAGATGCTGGTTTATATACAGAAATCCATTCAATCCAAACCAACTCCATTGTTGACAGGGCGCGTAAACCGGCGCCGGTCGATGCGTTATGTCGTATCGATGCGTGAGCGACAAAAGAAAAGAATCTCAGCCAGCTGAGTAGCATCACTTCTGGCGTACTCCTTTTTGGTCAATGCTTATGCTAATATACGCCCTCCAATTCGGTGCAGCAGCTTCTTACGCTGTCCAACTTCGGCGTGGCGAGCCCTCGGAACTCGAGTTTCACTTCTCTCACGCTCGTCAGAGTCCTTCATGCGGGCTGGGAGAGCTGTTAGTAATGCCGAAAGCTTTCATCTTTCAAGAAGTTCGACGAACCGAGCCACCAATCCCACTGTCTATCCTCCCGAATGAGGATATCATCTCCAGCCTCACGTGCCAAACGATCACGGCGTGCCATAGCCGCAGCGTGCTCACCTACCAGATACGGGTCCTCCAAAGGCCTGTGTCTGCTAGCCTGCGGGGGTTCCACCGGCACAAACCGCCTCACAGGGACGGCACCGGAGCGGCCAGCCATGACACGGCGCTCAGCGACATTCTGATAGTGGCGCGAAGCAAGGGCGTTGTTGGTGGACCAGGTTGGCAGCCGGAAGTTATGCAGGCTCGGAACACCGATGGCCGGAGCGGCCGGGACCGGAGGGAGGCCGAAGGTTTGCTGGCGGGGAGTGGAAGTCTCGTTGCGAGAAGGAGGCTCCGGTCGAGTAGTCGTGCTCGTAGCTGCTGTTCGAGGCGTGTATGCAGGTACAATCTCGTTGTGGGGATTCAAGGACGGGGCGGTTGAATGGTATGAGGGCACATCGGAGACTGGCAAGTTGATCAGCCTACATTACATGACATGATGTCTTTGCACAGCTGAGGGTTTAGTTCCGCCGGCGGTGGAAGAGTGACGCACCGTATGACGGAGCGGCTGAGCGAATCGAAGCCGTCTCCAGGTCTCGCGCAGTAAACCGCGGCGTGCCCACGAGAGTCCCTGTCATGTTGGTGGAGTTGACACCGAGCCAGTAGATAGAGGTCGATAGAGCGGGAATAGGATCGACGCGGGGTAGCTGGATAAGGTAGGCGCAATACAACAAAAGCACGTTAATGAGGATGAAAAGGGCGGAGAGAGCGACTAAAGAGGGGTGTTATAGAAGAGGAGCCTCGAAAGGAAGGCGAGGCTGTGGAAGCAGAACCCTCTTATCTCGCGAGAGGATTTATTGGAAGGTGACCAGCCTTGCAAGACAAAAGTGCCTGCCTACTCAGCGAACCGCCAGTGATGGGTAGGAGGGGCAGGGCGGGCTGAGACACGAGGGTCGGGACGCCGCCAGCGGTGACTGATGGCCGGGACAGGGAGTGCCGAAGCGGAAGATTGACACGTATATGCGGCCAGGTGCTGTAGGGCCGATACTGCACAGAGTGTCTTTCCCAGTGCCTCCCGAAAGGGTGGCCTAGAGGCTGGGGATACAGGGACACGTGAGGGTGCTGGTGGTGGTCGGCGATGGTTGGGTAGTCCGTGGTAGGTACTGATAGGCCCGGGCTTGCAGAGCAAGGGCATCCATCATCTTAAGTACCTTAGCTCTATCTGTTCATGACGGAGCGTGTCTGTTGGGTATGGCGCCAAGCAAGACACAGAGGCCTGGTCCAGCCTAGGCTTAGAAGTTAGGGGACACAGGAAAAGCGAAGCCAACGGGCCGGGTCGGCTGCCAGTTGGTCAGACGGCTGGACAGAGAGGGTTTCCGCTGGGAAGAAGAGGCAGAAATGGCGGGGTAGGTGGCCAGGCCAAGGAGGAAGCCACGGCCCCTCCTTCCCCCCCCAACTTGTTTCCATGGGTCCTTCTTAACTTGGATTGTGCTTGTCTCCTAAGTACGAAGTACTTCAGCCTCCGTACTTTTGCCGTCTTCTTTCAGTTCATCTACACGTCAGCGAGTCGAGTATGCGCTGCTATCATAGCCCAAGGTGCCTATGGAAGATGGATAGAACAGGTGGTGACAGCTCACCTTGGACGTCTTACGGGAATGTCGCAGCTACAGCGCACTGATGCTTCCACGCCGCATACCGGGCATACCCGGCAAGCCGCCGGCCTGCCTCTCGCTCTCCGCCTGTACCCCCCGTTCGCAGTTGCAAGTCGCGCAAACATGTATGCAAACAGAGTGCGATAGTGCCTGGGGCTAGCCTGCATCATAGGTGAGGGTGGTGGGGGGTTGTGGAGGCTTGCCGATGCTGCACGAATGGGCCCAGTCGATCGCGTGCATGGTGCCCGAAACCCGACAAGAGACATCAGCAGCAGCATGGCAAACAGGCACACTGTGTCGGCTAGCTCTTGGAAAGTCTTGGCTTGGGGCGGTTTGGTTGTATTAGTTGCCTTTCTTACGCGGCCATGTCCTTGAGCGTGGTGGAGTTTATTTCTTGGTACGTCTCGAGAGTCCTCTTCTGAGTGGAACCGATGATGTCTTTGATGGGGAATCATCAAAGTCAAAAGTCCATCCACCAGCAGAACAAGACGCATATCGTGACCCGCTTCCGCGCAGGTGCTGGGAGTCTGATGTGCTTTGTGCCTTGGTTGAGCTCGTGCCCAGATCTCCCTCAGCAAGACGAGCGCTCTTTCTCCGTTCGTCTCTCCACCTGGCTGCTGGAAGCTGCCCACGTCCAGCGGACCACGGCTGGATAACTGACGTGCATGTGGAATGTAAACAAAGCGTTGCTGTGGTCCTGAATGCGCTCACTTGCCAAGTTCTCACGTAATAGCAAGTAAACGCCAGATCACATCCACTCTTTGCAAATCGTGTGGTAAGGATGACAAGTGGCAGGAAGAGGGTGGAAGCAAGGGAGCCAAACCAGCGCGACAGCCGATGCAACGGTCCCCCATCCGACGCCGAGCACGAACCCCGAGACTTCCCTGACTCTGACTGCTTCACCTACTACTTGACTCAAACGTTGGTGTGTGTAACGTTCTAGGATTAGGGAGAGTTGAGTGCTTGTAAGAGAAGAAAGCGTCCATCTTGACTGCTTCGAGGTTCAGCATCTCGACAACACCTTGACAGAGTTTCACAACATCTGCCCCGAGGTGGCCACGACGCCGTGTGGCCCAGACCCGTTGTTGTGGACCTGCTCTCTCCCTTCCTTACTTCCTAACTCCGCCCTACCGTACACACGCACGTCCATGATTCTCCTGGCCTATGCATGCTGCATCCTTCTTGCCTCACAAGGCATTATTCCGAGATCGTCATGGTGGCCACATTCCATGCAAGGTCCTCCAATCCGGGGCTTTGCACGGGTGTCAACCAGGCCCTCGACTTGATAGTTTTCGAATCCCAGATTGGTGCTGAAGGTTCCTGCAAGCCCTCGGCGTAATTGTCCAAGCAGATTTGATCCACTATATCTGCGTCGATGCTACTCTGATTTGGCTCGTGCATGATTGTAGGTGATGTTGGGAAAAGTCAGCGTATAAATGAATGATTCGCTTGTCTTGTCCTGGACCTTCCAGTCTCCTTATCGCAAGTATGTTCTGCATCATCTACCGACGTGGTCGTACCATACATCCGTAGCGGCTGCTAAGGGCATGAGACCGCCATGTTTAACAAGCCAGCCTAGTCGCCCGGCAGCCCCATCGACTCACCACTCCGTGCCTAATCATGATCGTGGTGATCACGACGATAATGACGATGAACGTGTGAGCCAGAAGAATGTGCGGCGGATGCACGGCACACGTTCTCACAGCACTGTTGCCAACGTCGACTGATGTTTCGGTTTAATCTCTTCATATATGTATGAAGGGACGAACGCCCCGTCCTCTCCCAGCTTGCTGATGGCATGCCCATCAATGGAGTACTGAGCAAAACCCGATGATCTCGGGTAGGTCCAAGACAAGAGATTCCAGTCGGTTGCATCGGCTCCGGGATCACGGGGTTAAGTGACCTTTCGGCTTTCTGGGAGCTTTGGACTGTATACGATTGGCAAGGCCTAAGCGAGAGTATCCTGGTGCAACGACGAAATGTCAGGTTGAGGATCGCACTAATGTCACGCAGCCGGGAACAGTGCCACCACCTCAGGAGGTTATTCACACTTGGACACTGAGACCATGAGACCATGGGGGAGTTGCCAGAAGGGGCAGTAGGTCATGTCGTCGAAGCGAGCAATTCTCAGGATGCCATACGAGGTAGCTCCCAACCACGACAGACTTGCCTCAAAGCTCGTGACCTTCCCGTGTAAGCAAGGCATCTGGCCTCGGTCGATTTCGACCAGCTCGACGACTCCGGCAAATTTGTGCGTGCGAACAGCCGAAAGAAAGCTTCGGATCATCGCTTGGATCAAGATCATCGCATCTGAGAACTACTATTGCCTCTCATAAGGTCCCTTAAGTCGATAGGGCGTGAAAAGGAATTGCAGGCAAACCAATAATCGATATCAAAAACGAGCACGAGCTTGTTTCGATACATCTTGCCCAGCCGATCTGGATAGTCTCATCATGTCATCCTAAGGAGGTTGTTGTCGGCATTTCATCGTCAACGCCTCTGACGAACGGGGTCAGTGCTGTTACAGCAAAGGCTGGGGAGGAGATCTCGTTGCTTTTTTTCGTGCACATTGCCTTCACCGTCACGGCCAAAGAAATGGAAGGGCTCCTTCGATTGGATGCCGCGCCGCTGCATGGACGCATAGTAGGCAATCCGCCAATGAAGATCGAATGCAATATCAGCTGTGCCGGATGTGACCCAAGTGGCGGGTTTAAGAGAGTTCCCCGCGTATATATATCGAGGGCCCTGCCGCATTTCGTCTCACAATCTGCTTGGGCGCGACCCTCGTATATATCAACCGTCCTGGTGTCTCGGATTCGTCCTCCTTTCCTTATCATGAGTGCCCGCCAGAGCCCGGGAACGGCCAGCTCGTTGAGGCATCTGCGACCGGCTCTCACCGGCGATCCTGCAATCGACGCTGTCCGAGGCTTGGTGCAGCGAATCCAGGTTCCACCAAAACGTACCATGGTGTCAATGGCTTGTCATGGTTGCAGAAGGGCCAAGTTGAAGGCAAGTGCAGCAAGATATCCTCAACCCTATGCCCAGAGGTGTGCAGTTCGCTTACGAAGCCTCGACGGGATGCAGTGCTCTGCCTTGCGTCCTCGCTGCGGCCGCTGTGCCCAACGTAATCTCACTTGTGCCTACAAGACTGTTTCCATGAGTGATGATGAGCAGGAGGAAATGCGACACCGCAATACCTTGTTTGAGGAGCTCTACACCACGTTGAGAACTGGGTCGGAAGAGCAGGTCAGGACCATCCTGCGTCGTATTCGCAGCGGTGTCGATGTCGAGGCTGTTGTTAGCGACGACGTTGACCAAGATGAGAACAGCGACCCTAGTCAGGACTTGCTTCTAGCACCAGGAGCCAAGGATCCTGTCTATGGCCAGACACTAGAGGAGAGGACAGACACGCCATCCGCGGCCAAGGCCGATTCCGCTGTGTCGGACATCGACTCCTTCTACCAAGCCTCCCAGCTACACCCTTTGGAGCCATTGTCATATCAGTATGCTGCCGTCAGTGTCGTATACACAACTCCGTACCGCACCTCCGAGATCACCGATCTTCGCCTTCGCTCTATGAAGGCGTCCCGATGGACGAATGTAACATCCGATGATACTCTAGTGCAAAGGCTCTTCCAAATCTACTTTTCCTTTGACCACCCTTTTATTGCCGTGCTTCACATGGACCATTTCCTCGATGATTTGCTGGCAGGACGCGACCGATATTGCTCCTCATTACTCGTCAACGCCATGCTGGCCAAAGCCTGCGTAAGTTCAAGCAGTAACAGTAGCCCATATTTCGAGATTACTGCCTCCATCCAGCATCGTCATCTGAATGATAGCTGACCGTGCTCGCGTAGCATGGCCACCACGGCCTCACTCAGTTTCAGCAATACTGTAACACACGGGCCTTGGGTGAGGCCTTTCTTACGGAGGCTAGGAGGCTCCTCAACATCGAGATTGAAGCAGATCGGCAACGCGTCACCACTGTTCAAGCCGCCGCCCTTCTGCTCGTTTGCGGGTTGGTGAATGGCGTCAGCGATTCTGAGACGGGTTACATACCGACTTTTGTCATAATGGGCAGGTCCCTGAAGCTCTTCCAACCGCAAATAAATAATCAATGTCCGGCTGAACGAAGTGTACTTGCAACAACAGCCTGGGGTGTATATGGCCTTCAGGGGTATGTTCCCTTCAGGCTCAAATCATGGAGGCTATGGCATTGAGAATGCTAACGAATGAGTAGACATTATGCCTTTCATCACAGACAAGCTCCGTTGCATGGTCAGGTGCCAAAGCTTTCTCTTCCAGGCTATCCGGAAGCATCGCAGCTTTTTGGTCAAATCTGGGTTCGATACCCCTCGGCAGACCTTACCCAGGAACTCTATCATGGGCAAGTCTGCCGTGCCCTCGCTGAATTCCGGATGATGTTGTGCGGCATGGCCCAGAAGAAATTTGGGCCGGCGAGGTCGGGGAGCAGATTCAATGCCCTCGATGCCATATCTTATATCCACAAGCTGGAAAGGTGGTACAATGACTTGCCCGAAGCGCTGGCATCCGACAAGATTGTCCTACCGGCTCACCTCAGGCTTCAGTGAGTGCTCTACCGCGTGGAATGGCATCTGAATACTCACCATCGATAGCATGCATTACCACCACGCCATGAAAGTCATCTGTAGGCCCCATCTTTCCCCCGAGGTTGAAAACGCGGGCTTGTCATCTTCAGCGACGCCGTCATCGCCCTTTGATGAAGCTTATATCGCCTCGATAGACTGTCTCAAAGTTCTTCTACGCCTGTACTACGAACGACACGGCTTTGAAAGTGCAGATCCGTTCATGCCTGGTTGTTCCCCGTTGGAACTGGAGACGTCCCGGCCGACATGGTATTGATGAACCCGCCATGTATCTGCTTTTGCAGTTACACTTCTGCTGGCGCGTTGCCGGGTCAAGGGAGACGGACAGTCTTCTGGGTTTTCCTGTTTGGCACATCATAGAGCCAAGCAGCCTGTAATACTGCTTAGAAGGAGTGCTTTCGACATTGAGCAGACGAAGGGGTGGGAGGGATCCCGTGGACTTGATAGCACAGCGTGGAGCACACAAAGGACAGTTGGGCTTGTCGTAGCATTCGATATCTGTCAAGGAAAAGGGCCAGAGATGAAGATGGACTGTCTGAAGACAACAAAACCTTTAGCCCGACATGAACCGCGAAGCCGTTTCCACGAGCAATCGGGCATAACTTAGGTTGGTTCTTGCATAACTTTGGAGATGGATGTGCGTGCGAATACTTGGTATGGGAAAGAACGAGCTTCTACTGCCAACAGCTTCTCGAGAAAGTGCAGCCGGTTAGTACGGAGTGCGCCTACCTGCGAGGTAACTGTAAGTTACCTGTAAGGCACCTGTAGTTAGACTTCCTAACGTTGCGATGGCTGGGGGTCCACCTTCCTGCGATTGCTGGGGTGGGCGGAAGCTTGGTAAAGTGCCCCCCACTTCGCTTAGCTTAATTGCCTAGTACTTCCTACCCTAGTGCCATCGCGTCCACCCTTCTGTCTGACGCGACCTCCAGACCTGGTGCACGTAACCAACCGCCTGGACGAAGAAAGCCTTTAGAACATTCCGGCCTTGAAAGTTGGATTCAAGCCGAATCCCAGACCAAGCGCGGTTCCGCAACCTACGAATACCCTGCTCAGTCACTCATCATGCCCATCCGCACGGTGGACTCCGCCAGCGGCCAGTCTCGTTCACCATCTCCGGATCGAGCGCCTAGCACAACTTCACGGCCGAGTTTGGCTGTCAGGTCCAGAGCTGATGTACGGCAGATCTCGGGGTCGAAGCGGAAGCGCGTAAGTGCCACGAATGGTCAATCGTCGAATCAACGCAGACGAACGCTGGAACCTGAAGCCGACCATGCCGACGTTAACGAGGATGAAGACGTTTACGATCCCGACCAACCTCTTGACCAGAGGCGCGAGGTACAGAAGGGCTTCCGAGACCTTCTCCGCGATCTGACTGAGAACGGTGAAGAGTACCTTCAGGGCGGCTCTTCTGGTCTACATCAGACAATCCTCAAAGCCGATGAACTATCCAAGAAGCTCCGCCAAACGACGGAGGCCACCATCGACTCGCGCTTACTTGTCAGCACCACTGATCTCTCCTACCGCAAGACTCTACGTCTCACCCAAGGCAGCCTATGTCAAGGCGTTGATGTAGACGAGTTTGTGTCAAAGTGCATAACATACATGCGGCAAGGGCGGGGTATTCGGGATGATTTTGCGCCTGAGCTTTCCAGCACACAACGACAGCGGCGAACGATCCCTCGTCGGAGGGATCACCGCGATGATGATGACGACGACGAGAATATTGGCGATGAGGGAGACATGATGAATTGGCCACACCTAGGCCGTTTCGCCTGCTTGCCGCACATTAGGCGGCCAGCGTTGCCAGGGTTTCTCCTTGGACCGCTGTCGGTCGAGAAGAAAGTTCGGAAAATCACGAAGCGGTCCGCGCCCTTCCGACCTAACGAGCTGACAGAGACAAGGCCAGAAGTGCTTAATGTTGAAGACCTAGCGAAGAAGGAGAACGATTTGACCGCCATCTGCAGCAAGATCTTGCAAAGATTGAAGACCAAGCAGGCCGAGGTCCAGAGTACTGTCGAGTCTCTACTAGAAGAAGACATGGACGACGAAGAACAAACTCGCATCATGCATAAATATGGGCTGCGCGACACCGGTGGCCTTGACCTCATGAGATTTGTGGTCAACCCCAAATCATTTGGCCAAACCGTGGAAAACTTATTTTATGTCAGTTTTCTCATTCGTGACGGCAGGGTGAAGATTGACTTTGACGACTACGAGCTGCCCACACTTGGTGCGTGTGCCCCCAATGTATTATTTCCAGTTGAGATGTTTGACTGATCCCATCGCAGCCCCTGTTGATAGGGAGGAGGAGCAAGACACAGGCACTGCTCGCCACAGCACAGCCAAACATCAAGCAATATTATCCATGGACATGGACACATGGCGCGACATTATTGACACCTTCGACCTGAAGGAGTCTATGATTGAGCATCGAGCGGAGGCGAGCAGCACAGGCCCCGGCGCCAGGGGCTGGTACAGCTAATGAGTGAGGAGCCACGAGCTGTCTATTCAAAATCATGCATAGAGATGAAAGATACCAAGAATTCATACAGGGCATTTGCCAGCACAGCGCTTGCGCGGACATTGTTGGCCCGTGTCCTCGCCTCATGATTGTACCGAGTACACTGCATCGTCATGAAAGGAATTTGCCTTGCGGCTTTCTTCTTTGGTGCCAAAGCTCTGTTCATTATTCATCCCTTTGACACAGATTGCAGGGCTTCGCAACGGACAATGCTTGGTCTGTTGGGGTTACAGAACATATCCCTTTATCATGGCCATTGGGTTCATACAGCACATTTCTCTCGGACTTAATTTCCGTTGAACTCCTTGACTTGTCGGCCGCAGCACGGCATTCTGTTACACCTCGACAAACCCTGAAACGATACCGACTGATCAAACGATACAACGCATCACGCTGACAGATCTGCAATATTTACCACGATACGAAAAGACAACGCCACACCTCCGCGATGGCTGATGCTACGGGTACCAGGCGCCGAGCGCATGTCCGTCGATCGGCTCCGCACAAGGGTGATGCCGCCAGCCACGATCCCAACAGCCAAGAATTGAGCAGCATGTTTCGGCGATTCAAGGTTTTGGCGGGCGACATGACAGACACGAGAGAGCTCATACAGAAAGATTTGTTGTCAAGAAGGGCACCGGAGACATCGACCACCCATTTTGCCAGATTAGTTCAAGGCCTTGTCGACAGTTTCAGGCAAGGCGCAAATGCTGCACTGAACATGGCTGAGGGGAACATCTCATCGTGTGATTGCCCCAACTGCGGTTACAAGGAGCTCTGCAGCGTCTTCCACGGCAGCGCGGTCATCTTGCTGGAACAATTTGACGAGTTAGCAAACTTCGTCAGGGTTGTTGCATGGAGAGACTCAGGATCGAGACGAGTGGATGATTCTACGCAAGAACGCGAGGATATCATCGAAGCAGCAGTGTACGAGGTGTTGGCTGCGACTGAGACACGAGAGCGAGATAGAGTGGTGTGGCATCGCCCCGACATCCAACAGGTGGAGAAGTTAGACTCCGAGGGTACAAAAGCGCGATGGGAAATGTCGCGCAGTAGAAAGATGGATGAGATGGAGGCCCAAAATAGAAGGGAAATTGTTCTGGTGAATCGAAACAAGGTGGACAAGGGTACTGCAGAGGAGGAAGACTTCGATGAGCCTTATTCAATGGAGTCTGAAGACGAGGACGTCGAAGAGCTGCCGACGGTTCTTGCAAAGGTAGAATATGAATCTGATGCACTCAACCCCGAAACACCCGAAGCTCGGCCAGCTCGACGCAGGGTGGATTCGGACGCCAGGTGGTCGTTGGTCCCAGCAACCGGTCAGCCTTTTGGGAAGAGTCTTGCTGACGAGCTCGTTGACTCAAATGAAGCCTTGGGCGGTTCGTCGGATGGAAGCCCAGAACCTTCGGTCAGGGGCGGCACGCCTCCGCCCGGTGCGCGGCCGATTACCATATTTACGAAGATACAGTCGCGCAGCCAGTCGCCTGTGTCAAAGGAGAGTCGGCATGACGGGGACAACGATGGGTCGAAATCGCCTGTTCCGTTCGATCAGGACGACACTGGCAAGGGTTTTGAGGAATTTGAAGGCGGCGGCGATGTGCAGGGTGACACGAACGACCACGACGTTGAAGAGGGGGAGAATGTACAGAACAGCATGACCAAGCATGGCGAGGATGCTGAACAAGTCGAGTGCGTGCGAGAAGACTTTGATAAGGATCACGAAGTTGATACCGGAGACGGTGTGCAAGATGAGGTCAACAAGGATGATGAAGAGGCTGAAACAAGTGATGATACGCAAGACAGCCCTGACAAATATGAGGAATGCAGTGGTGTGCAAGATGAGCACGAGGCCGAGGCCGCGGCGGAGGGATCGCAACAACATGCAAAAGGCAACACGTTCCACGAGCCGGTCAGGGTCCGATATGGTTGGTGGGAAGATGGACCTCATCCGGTCACTGCTCAGTTGGCCGCCTGGTACTACCTTTTCATATATTCGACGATCGTTACGGTTCACATGTTTCGCAATTTCCTCGGCCAGAGCTCCGTTACCCGACGGTGCTGGCAAGTGTGCGTGCAGGGCACAGCGGTGGAAGAGGTTGACATATGGCTGGCAGGGTTCGAGGTGCCGCGGTTTCCGCTGCACTCGTTCATCATCGCGACGAGACAGGTGCTGCTAGTGGTATCGATGCTGACGTGGGCTGCCTGCTGGCGGGAGCGGGAGATCTGGATGGCTTCCAATGCGCACACGGCGAGGCACCTGCGGAGCTGGATGGCGGAGGAGCCAGCATTCTTTTTTGCTCCAGGGGTGGACTATCGGCTGGCGTGGTGGCTGCCGCAGCCCAGGAAGCTGGTCATGCTGGTCATTTACACGGCGGACATGTGGCTGAGCCTCGTCAAGGGGCTGTCCAAGGAGAGGATTGCGGATTACGTGTAGGTTCCGCACTCGTACACTATAGCATTGCAAATGCAGATCGATGGGGGGTGTTAGGCAAGGTTGGTCTAGGACCAAGATTTCTTGTTGTATGGACCCTTGGTCTGCAAGACTGACTTACAGGCCCAACAAGAGATGTCTGGTGTTGAAGATGCTGGCAGATTTGCCCGAGTGCCTCGGTACAGGAGTAGCAGGGGAATATGGTCCAGGGGTGCAAGTAAGGCTCGTACAGTATTTGGAATTGATGGTGCAGATTGCAGGGGTGGGGTAGGAGGTCAGCATTCAATTCGATGCTGCAGTATTCGTACTATGTATGGTTCCATATCATTTTGTTCCAACGGTGTCAGCATGTTGGCTTGGCACGCTATGAGCATACTGTGAGGATCGCGGTTTGGTTATTAATCGGCTTCCGCAGCATTCCCAATCCGTGACGGGGTGAATAAGCTGCATTGTTAAAGAGAAGGTTGTTTGTTTTGGTTGTTCGGCTGTTGTGGATGTCCCACTCAGCCGAGGCTCGGAGGACCCGGCCGGACGGGGTTCGGCCGATAGCTGCATGCAGACATCATACCATGATTCCTCTTTAGGCCATTGATCCCTGATGTCACCACCTGCCTCATTACGAGCCCGCGGTTCATGCAGGTCACGATCCACCCCTGGATCGTTGAGACAAATGCCACTACTGTCTTGCCCTCCACCTTCGCCGTTGAAGCTTTACCGTTGAAGCCTTACCTGTTTGATGATCCTAGTCCAAATCCCCGAATTCCAAATATCTGGTTACCGCCGTTGTACCCAATTTACAGCTAGGCTGGTCCATCCCCCCCCCCCCNCCCCCCCCCCCCTTTTGTCAGCCCTGCACGAAATCGAGGGCCAAAGCCGTCACCTGGCGATCTGTCATCAGGTTTTGGTTTTTTTTTGTTCGGGCTTCTGCAACATTCCGATTCCCACACAGGTGGGCTTAGAGCCTTGTCGATGGAACGACTATATGTAGGCACCCGGCCTCCACCAAGGTTTCAATTCCATGCAGCTCATTTCCATCCCATATAGCATCCCAGTCTTCAAAGTTGTTTGCGCTCTCCAAGACTTCACCACCTACGGTCTAGCCTAGCTCCGGTCGCCAATACTGTCGCTTGTGCTTCTTCATCCTCCTCATCGTGCGTCATCGATAGCCATCGCCGAAGGCGTAAAAGCTCGGCTGCGCCACGGTTTGTCAAGTCTCAACCCATCCACGCGAAGCCTCTCGGTCAGCCTCGCCTACATTCAACCATGTCGTCAAAACTCGTCCCCTCGAACCCTGACGAGGTCATGGTTATTCGCAACGTCACTCCCAACATTGCCACCTTTTCCGTACCTTTCAAGCGGTTTGGTACCATTCCCATCGGAGGCCGCGGAACGCTCGGTAAGACTAAGCACTGCACGTGTCTGGTTGCCTTGGGGGTTTAACATGAAATCTAGTCAAATTAACCTCCGGCCCTCTCGCCGTCTTCTCCCCCGTGGCCCTCACCGAGGCAAGCAAGGCCAAGGTACAGGAGATGGGCGGTAACGTGGGCTACATCGTGGCCACCGACTACGAACACCACATCTTCATCTCCGAGTGGGCCAAGGCATTTCCCGGCGCCAAAATCATCGGCGTCGAGGGTCTTCCGGAGAAGCGGGCCAAGGCCAACGACGACAAGATCGGCAACGAGGAGTTCTCTGTCGTCTTCACCCGCGCCAACAAGCGCGAGCTCAGGATTTCCGACGAGTTCGACGCCGACTTTGACTACGAGTACGTCGATGGGCACGCCAACAAGGAGCTCGTCTTCGTCTACAAGCCCGACAAGGTGCTGATCGAGGCCGACTTCATGTTCAACGTGCCCGCCAACGAGCAGTACAGCAAGATGCCGCCAGACCAGCGTCCCGAGTCGGCCGGCTTCCTCGTCAAGGCCTTCATGGCTGCGCAGAACCCTCAGGGTGACCCGACGTGGAACAGGAGGTTCAACTGGTACCTGCTGGCAAAGAACAGGGCCAGCTTCAACGACAGCGTCAAGGTCATCGACCAGTGGGACTTCACCACCGTGATACCCTGCCACGGAGACGTCATCGAGGGAGACGGCAAGGAGGTCTTCCGCAAAGTGTTTCACTGGCATCTGGAGGGCAAGAAGCACTGAGGGGCGATGGTGAGTTGCTGTGTATAAACGTGTACGTGATGGACGGGAGTTGGCGGGCGATATGTTATCTTGATACCAGCTGTACTGAGTAGATTTTGGCGAGAACTGTTTCGTCCGAAGGAGACGTAGTATAGTTCCACGTTGTGCTGTTTCATGCAGGGTGTGACTGTCTTTACACGTGAAAGTCGTGAAGCTTGCGTGCCTGAAAATGCGCGTGACGTGAAGGGCAAACCACGACATTCATCGGTAACGCCGCAGCGTCCACGCATGGGTGTTCCATGTTGAATTAAGCATCTGCTAGACGGGAAAGTCACGAATAAACAAAGACCAAGATTATCTTAGGTAGCATGAACCCAACACGGCACGGAAGGTTCACCAGCTCTCGGTGAGTGGTGGACCTACCCTAGATACCAAGGTACCTCTGATGTTTAGCACATCAGCAAACGAGGCCGAACTCTGCATCATTCCAGCAAGATCCAGCGCACTCGACACTCTTGGCTCCCTCCATTTCCCTCCTTTCCCATCATGACCTGATCCAACATGGCGGAGTACGGGAAGATGGACCCGTTCTCCTTTGCGGGTTCCAAGGACGTCGACCATCCGGTCAGCATCCGAATGTTCGTGCCAGCTGTCCCTCGTCCGGCGCCGCTGCGCCAGGACACAGTCCGACGGAACCGGACGACGAGCAGCTTCCCGGCTAACGAGAGCGGTCGTGTAGAATGAACCTCGAAGGAGACGAGCCGCCTCTCAAGTATTCGACGCTACTCGAGAGAGCCGACCTGCGACACGTCGGAAGCAACACAAGGTGCGAACCGCCCATGCCGGTAGATGCTCTGCAGCTGGCAGCTAACTGGTTGCGATAGCCCTCACTCCGATCTCTACGTTACCGTCCAAGTCTGGGCCGGCTCAAAACCACTGACCGTGCCGGTGCAAACGGCCTACAAGCCCTTCCGATCCGAAAGAAGGTATACGGCAGTCCAGCCTCGACCCTCCTACAAAGCGAGCCACTGCTGATACGTCTTGGCCCTACAGATGGAACGAATGGTTACAATTACCCGTGACATACAAGTCGCTGCCCGCCGACTCATGCCTTGCCATCACCGTCTGGGACCTGTCGCCGACCGCCGGCAGGAACGCAGCCGACCACGCAATACCCTTTGGCGGCACCACCCTGCCCATGTTCGACGCGGACAACCAGGTGCAGAAAGGCAGGCAGAAGTGCCTCGTGCACAGACACAAAGCCGCCGACGGAACGGATAGGACCAAGACGCCCGCGCTGGTCACGAACAAGAAGAAGGGAGGCGGCAGGAAAGGCGACATCATCGAGCTGGACAAGGACGCCGAAGAGCTCGATAGGATGGAGAAGCTCTTCAAGAAGCACGAGATGGGCGAGATTCCCCGCGTCGAATGGCTGGACCAGATGGTCTTCCGCAGTTTTGAGAAGCGCGGCCTGCAGGCGGCCAAGTCGTCGATGCAGATGCTGCAGCGGCAACGATCCGTCAACGGGGACAACGCCGAGCACAAGAACGGCACCGCCGCCAACCCGGAAGACGGACGACCCGGAGTCTCGACATTTCTCCTCAACGTCGAGCTCCCGCGATTCGACTTCCCCGTAGTATTCGCCGACCACGAGTACGAGCCGCCTCCCATCTCAGCGCTGCAACCGCTCTCGGCCTCGCAAGCGAACCTTGCCCAGCGACAGCCGCAGGTGCAGTACGGTCCGGGCATAAATGCCGTTGAGGAGAGCTGGAACAGCCCCGGCGCGCGGCTCGTGAATGTCTACGACCCTGAAGTAGGCCAAAGGGACAATCCTGCAGAGGCCAAGCACCGTCGGCTGTTTCGTAGTTCGCATCGCCACGGCATCTTGGACAAGGACCTGAAGCCGAATGCAAAGGTCCGCGACGAGCTCAACCTCATCATGTCCTATTCGCCCACCCATTTGCTGTCCCCCGAAGAGATGGACCTCGTCTGGAAATTTAGATACCATCTCACCCGCGACAAGAGAGCCTTGACCAAGTTTGTCAAATCAGTCAACTGGAGAGACCAGGGCGAATCAAAACAGGCCATCCAGGTCCTTGGCCGCTGGACCGAGATTGACGTCGACGATGCCCTCGAAATCCTAGGGCCCGTCTTCGACAACCCAGGCGTTCGCTCCTACGCCGTTCATCGACTACGCAAATCCGGCGACGAGGAGCTGCTGCTCTACCTGCTTCAGCTGGTGCAGGCCCTCAAGTACGAGCACATCTCGGCCGACTCCAACGAGGACAGCACCCACGACTCGTCCCTGGCCCGGTTCCTCATACAGCGCGCCGCTGCCAACTTCAAGCTCGGGAACTACTTCTACTGGTACCTCATGGTGGAGTGCGACGACCACAGCGTCGAGCAAGGCCCGGACAACCGCAACATCTACCGCAAGGTCGCGTACGACTTCATGGCGGAGCTGGTGGAGCAGCCGGGGGGAGCCGAGAACAGGAAGGTCCTGCTCCGGCAGGCAGAGCTCGTGGCCGTGCTGTCCAAGCTGGCCGGCGAGGTCAAGGCCTCGAACGAGTCCATCTCGAAAAAGGTCGACCGGGTCAAGCACTTCCTGTCGGACCCCAAGAACGAGCTGCTGGCCATCGACCCGCCCCTGGCGCTGCCGCTCGACCCGTCCATCAAGATCACGGGCGTCGTCCCCGAGCAGACCATGGTGTTCAAGTCGTCGCTGAACCCCATCAAGATCAGCTTCAAGAGCACGTCGGGCAACGCCTACCCCATCATCTTCAAGCTGGGTGACGACCTGCGGCAGGACCAGCTGGTGATCCAGATCATCACCCTCATGGACCAGCTGCTGCAGAAGGAGAACCTCGACCTCAAGCTGTCGCCCTACAAGATCCTCGCCACCAGCACCTCGGCCGGCGCCTCGCAGTTCGTCCAGTCGCAGAGCCTCTCGAGCATCGTCGGCAAGTTCCGCAGCAACCCGGCCCTCGCATACCTCAAGCACCACAACCCGGACGCCACCCAGCCCCTCGGCGTCCGCCACGAGACCCTCGACACCTACGTCCGCTCCTGCGCCGGCTACTGCGTCATCACCTACATCCTCGGCGTCGGCGACCGCCACCTCGACAACCTCCTCCTCTCCCCGGACGGCCACTTCTTCCACGCCGACTTCGGCTTCATCCTCGGCCGCGACCCCAAGCCCTTCGCCCCGGCCATGAAGCTCTCCAAGGAAATGGTCGACTGCATGGGCGGCATCAACTCGGACCACTACCAGCAGTTCAAGCAGTACTGCTTCATGGCCTACACGGCCCTGCGCAAGTCCTCCAACCTCATCCTCAACCTCTTCAGCCTCATGGTCGACGCCAACATCCCCGACATCCGTCTCGAGCCCGACAAGGCCGTCCTCAAGGTCAGGGAGCGCTTTCACCTGGAGCTCTCCGAGGAGGAGGCCATACTGTACTTTGGAAGGGTCATCGAGGATACCCTGCGGGCCGTAGCACCTGTTTTGATCGACAAGCTGCACGAGTGGGCGCAGGCGCTGAGGGCGTAGAATGTAATGGAGGCATCTAAAGTATCACGCACGGGGATAACATTACGTAGAAAGAACAAGATAACAAGTCGTCAAACCAGCTAACCGCCTCTTCAAGGTGTGTATACTCCTGAGCCCAGCTTTCTTGTGCTCGCAGTACCGCCAACGATAAGTCTGCTTCCATTGGGCTTCCTTCAAAAACACCAGATTGTGTGACATCACCGCTGTTTCTTGCCTGGAATAATGTAGCACATCGTCAAGCCATGTCCAAGCAGGACGGCAGAACCTTCTATTCAGGTTGTATGGTAATCTTGGTTCCCCGATAACTATGCGACACCCCTCCGAGGCCATCACGCATCCAACAAATCTACCCACGAGACCCCCGTTGTTGCCCCCAAAAGGCTTTGCAGGGCAGCAGCTAACCCAAAGTCCCTGGTCTCGTTGTAGTGCCGGACACTCGCGGTCCTCGGCCGCAGGACGCAAACTGCAGGCGGAACGCGTAATGATGCGGAGCGCGCTTCAACCTGCTGGGCCACTAGAGAAGACAATTGCAACGAAGATCTTGCCACGAAATATTACATTAAAGAAAGAAACGATCAAGGGGTTTCAGATGGGGTGAAAGGCCCCTAAGAAAGAGCTGGGTATCTCAATCAGCCTGCTGGCGCAGTCCTCCTCCTTTTCGGGATGTCAACGATCCCTCCATAGTGCGATAGCCCAGCCCCGGAATAGCTCCAGCTTGGGTGTGTAGAAAAAAGGGTGGTTTGATGAAACAAAAAGAAGAAATAAGGAGTGCTTGGGTAAGAGGTCGTAGGGATAGCTCGCATGCGTCGTCGCTCGTCCATCAACGTGTAACACAAACGTTGTGGGAAGAAGGTGGTGATTAGGTTGAAGTGGTGTTTTGGACAGAAGGACCGGTGGTAGAGGCATCCGTAGGATTCTTTAGCATGAAGCCGGCAGTATGTTTACTTGATGTTTTTAAAGAGGTCATTGCCCAGACTGCCCTCATCCTTTTCGAACTCGGAAAGCTCGGGAATCATCGGCGGAGGAGGGCCGGTGGTCTTTGCAGGACTCGGCGGCGCTTGGTATTCTTCGACGAGATTGGACTTTTTGATCGAGTCTCCGGTTCTGAGGCGCCTGAACCAGCCGCTGCTTCGTTTGGATTTGCGTTCGTCCATGATACTACCACCGCTCTGGCTGGAAGGTCGTGGGACTGAGGCGGCCGTGGCAGCGGCAGCGGCAGGCGAGATGCCGTTTCCGTTCGATGGCAATTGACCCTCTGCATAGCTGTTACTTAACGCGTTCCTACTGAACAGACGGCGGAGGCTGCCTTGTCGCACAGACAAAGGCGAGCTAGGAGCACTCCAATCCGCCGGCCGCTTGGTCCCAGCGAGATTACCATTTGAGATGGCAGGCGCCTTTATAGGGTGTGCCGAGCCATTGGAAGCCGTGGGCAGGGCCTTGACGCTCGACTTTTCCCCCCAATCGGTCGAGGGCGTCGCCGGGGGTGTGGGCTCCTTGCGGATGGGCGAATCCGGGGGCGGTGGAATGTTGGTGCCGTCAGTGATGTTGCCAAAGTTGAGGTCGAGAGCGGGCAGCTCGAACCGTTTGGCGGAGGTCTGTGACGACGACATGGCGGACTTGTGGGAGGGTTGAAGGATGAAGGTCGGATTGGAAATTGTTTTGAAAGGAGAAGCTGCCACGAGGACGCAAGCCACGGCCAAACAATTGCCAGGGGATCTGTACGGTACCGAAGGCAGCGGACAGGCACCGTATGGAAAAGGGTCCTTTTTAGCAGCTAACGGCAGCGCGAGTGTAGAGCCGGGGGGGTTTGGCCAGGGAGCAGGGGGTGTGTATGTGTGTGTGTGTGTGTGTGTGTGTGTGTGTGTGTGTGTGTGTGTGTGTGTGTGTGTGTGTGGGCGTTCGTTGCGGAGCGGGACGAAAGCAGCATCGAGGGTACGGGCACGGGTACGCCTACGCCTGCAGCGGGGGTCGCTTGTGTACGAGTATAGGACCGAGAGGAGCGATTTTTGTCTCTGCGCCGCGGCGATACCTGGAGCAGCAAAGCTCAACGAGCGCACTTGGAGCAGAGTCCGATGGCCAAGAAGAAGCTGTCTAGAGGGGAAAAGGGAGGCCAAAGGTACCTAGGCCAAGGCAGTTTGAGGATAGCTGCCGGCTGAGTTCGATCTGTGGCTGGCAAGTGCGGGTGGACTTGGAGGGTGTGGTTGCGTCGGTGGCACCTTCCCCCCCTTACAATCCGTGGCTGGGGTAGGATCTCAACTTGGTTTCGTTTCAATCCACGGTGCCTCTAGGTGACCCTACAGGCCTTGCTCTAGCCGCTTAGCCAGCGTAGCAGGGCTCCGATAGGATGGGGGGAGCTGTTTGTTGGCTGTTGGCGTTCGGGTGTGGCGCAGCCCACGGAGGACGGATACATCAAAGGAGAACCCCAGAGCTCCAGAGGGGCGTTGCCAAGATGCTACTCTCGCTGGGTGCTAAAAGTAGAAGAAATGCACAATCCCGCCGTGACATCGAGACTGACCTCTTCCGTACCTACTGTGCATACATTCACTATGCAGATAATCGTGTGTTGCGTAAGCTACCTAGCCTCGTGACTGGAGTGATTCTTTCCCCCTGAAGCAATTGATCACACGGCCTTGGTTTGTTGACGCAAAGGATGAGGTACCCAAGTTACCGGCAGCAGCATCACCTGTACAGGGCACATGGCAGTGGACAAGTTAAGGTTGATAGCCTGCGGGGTACATAGGTACCCTATTGTCCAATGTACGGATAGTACCTCAGGGGGTATATTGGTTACAGCTGACCTGTCTCGAGGTACTCAACCATGGCATCCCGGTGAAGCCATTCAACAAGTAAGCACGCAGCATGCCGAGGCAGATAAGTCCTCGAGATTGGACTTTTGGAGATACCGCATGCATTGTTTATAGTGGTTTGCCGATATAGAAACAAACCGCAATCTTATTCCCTTCCCACCAAAATGTGCAAACGCCAAGCCAACGAGATGAAACTTAAAGTGGAGAAAGGTTGAGCCTGTAGAAACGAAACGGCAGTCCACCACCCCAAGCGAAGCGGGTAGTGGTCCCCGGAGATGGATGGGGGCTCGCTGATGAGAGTTGTTTTTTGAGATTGCTCCCCCCGCCCCCGGTTCGGGATGCGTACCTTGCAGATGGCTGGATGAGCAGCTTGCCCTTCTCCCTTCGGCCGTTGGCTCTGCCGCCCCCGCCGCCATGCAGAATCGAGCAGTGGTATGAGGCCCTCCCGCTGCCCCTGCCTGCTTGGTGTGCACGCGCATCACGAGAATCGCGTGCGCGTCGTTGCACCCGCGCCGACAGGTCAGAAAGATGCATACCCCTGACGGGTACCCACGGAAGCTATCGCCATGACTCGCCCGCCACTATACTCTTCACTCCGTTGGAAAACAGATAGCGTACATATGCACTGTTGGGAATCCCAAGGTCAAACGCCCAGCGAGCACATCCCATCGCGACGTGACTTGGGCCCACGAGGCTGACGGACGGGCCCGCGAGCTGGCGCAATGGCGCAATGGCCGCGGTTCCCGCCAAAGCCCGAATCTAGGGATGTTATTATGTCCGTCAGCTACTGTCGGAGTTGATCGTGATTGGTCGCTTGTCAAGGGCCAGAGTATCCCTCCAACTCCGGTTGACATTTGTGTACGAAGTACCTGCACAACACTGTACTGGATTGTTCTACGTTGTGCCTACCTGGTGAAATTCCTGTTAAGACGCGGCGGCGTACACGAGGCCACCCGCATCGCCTCTCAGGCCAGTTTACCCGTCGTTGCTGACGCCTGTCAGTCTACTTCAACTTCTCCCGTCGGCTCTTTGTAGACGAACATCTGACGCAACAGTGACTGCCCTGGCTAGCAAGAGAAGACTTGAGAGAAAGATTCTAATGGGTCATTCAACGCTACACGATCGGAAATTCGCATCTGCCGTGGCATCATTCAATGTCTTGTTCGAATACTGCACAGCTCCGACATGATGCTGCATCAGATATACACGACCAAAATTGTCCATTGAAGCCTCCTGATAGAGATGACGAAGTACTATAGCATTTGAAGTATTTCCCTCCAATTTACCATACATCATCATCTTTCATTACTCCTGTATCCCAACGGCCCTTTCGTTTCGGCTCTTTCGCACCGGGCGAATGGAGGCCCCACCAAGCCTATCGATAAAAACAAAAAAACGGCTATATTCGGGACCTGACCACAACGTCATCGCAGCAGTCCAATCGTCTCTTTCCTAGTCAATCACAACCACGATGGCTTCGTCAGCGCGTTTGCTCAGAAGTTCAATTGCGGGCCTACCCGGGCGGGCTCCCGGGCGCCTTGCCGTCACCGTGCCGCGTGCAGCTGCCCGATACAAGTCTGGGCCGTACGGCTACACGCAGGCCAAGGCCCTCGTCTTCTCCAAGAACGGGGAGCCTGAGGAAGTGCTCAGGTAAAGCCCACGCCCTTGCGCTTTACCCACGGCTGCAGCTGACGGGTGCAAAGACTTCACTCACACTCCATCTCGCCGTCGATCCCCTCCTCCTCCGTCCTGGTCCGCACCCTCGCGGCCCCCGTCAATCCCGCCGACATCAACACCATCCAGGGCACCTACGGCGCAAAGCTTCCCTTCACCTCCCTAATTGGCACCTCCGAACCCTCCGCCGTCCCCGGCAACGAGGGCCTGTTCGAAGTCGTCTCGACCGGGAGCTCCGTCTCGGGCCTGCAAAAGGGCGACTGGGTCATCCCCGCCGTCTCGCAGTTCGGCACCTGGAGGACCCACGCCGTCGACGACGCTGCCAAGTTCCTCAAGATCAACAAGGACGGCCTCAACCCCGTGCAGGCTGCCACAGTGAGCGTGAACCCTTGCTCCGCCTACCGTATGCTGCGACACTATGGTCCCAGTGCCGGGTTCAAGGCTGGCATGGGCATGAAGCCGCTCGAGGTCGGCAGCGGAGAGTGGTTCATACAGAATGGCGCGAATTCGGGGGTGGGCCGGGCGGCGATACAGTTTGGGAAGCTGTGGGGGCTGAGGAGCATCAATGTCATTCGGGAGCGGGACACCCCAGAGGCAACGGACGCGTTGAAGCAAGAGCTTCTCGCCCTTGGTGCTGACGTTGTCGTGACCGATTCTCAGTTCATCAGCCGTGAGTGGAAGGACCAGCTCGCAGAGATCACACGCAAAGGTCGCGAGCAGATCTTACTAGGCCTCAACTGTGTGGGCGGCAAGTCGGCAACAGCAGTGGCCCGCTCGCTGGGCGAGGGCGGCACCATGGTTTCCTACGGCGGCATGGGCAAGCAGCCCGTGGCCTTGCCCGTCGGGCTCCTCATTTTCAAGGATGTCCGGTTTGTCGGCTTCTGGCTGAGCAAGTGGAACGAGAAGGACGTCAGCGGCCGCCAACACATGATCGAGGATATCCTGAACTTAGTCCGCGAGGGCAAATTCCGCGACGTTCCTGTGGAAGAAGTCAAGTGGGATTGGGACACCGAGGAAACTACGCTACGGAACACCGTGCAGCGTGGTCTGCAAGGATTTAAGAAGGGCAAAGGCGTGTTCATCTTCGGCGATACTTAAATTAATACAGTGGATACAGCCACGCAGCAGTGGTGCAGAAGGGGCCGCTGTGTAAGGACATGCATTATAGTCGAATGTAATTTTATATGAACAAATCATAGCACGCTGTTGATTCATTAGCTCGTCTTGTCTTTTGACTTTGTAGCAACGTCTCCTTTTTCTTCGTCCGTCGTGAACATCGCCTCTTCAGACCGGATCGCCTCGTCTTCTGGTTTCCCCTCCCGGCATGCCCAGCCGTCCACATGCCGCAGCGTCTCACGAGACCAGATTCGGTTCATCAGCGACAGGCGTACGGGGACGAGGGCAATGATAATGAGAGGAAAGGCCGGCGCCGCCACCGTCAGAGTAACAGCAAAAACAATTCCCGTGAGAACAATTTGAGTGATTGTGAAGGTGTGGATGCCGAGCCAGGTAACGCCAAGGGGAAGCTCGGGTAGTTCCGACGGCGGCGACAGCAGGTAGGCAATCCGCTCCAGGATTGGGTTGACGGACAGCGATTGATAGCCCATGAACATGAACAGACCGGCCAAGACCGAAGTCTGGGTCAAGCCCAGAAGCCGCTGTAGAGGCGGCGAGATGAACATCAAGATGAGCGCTGCCTGAATGAAGGCCGAGTACCTCTGCTCGTACGTCCTGGCGATGTGCCGGGCCGGCTGCTGCTCTTCCCCCTTGTCGTTTTCGGGAATAGGTTCCTCCACATAGTGCATCAAGGACTCGGAATGCAGAGGAGCTTGTGGAAGCAGGCCGTTGGCGGCAGGAATGCCGAGGATGCCGCACATAATTGTTGTAGTGCCAAGGAGGACAATATCCCAAGCAAATCCAGGAGGTTTTCGAATGCCGTAACGCTTGCCGGTGCAAATAATACTGCTAATTTCGTGATCGAAATAAAAGAGAACGGTAATGATGGCGCCCGGAATGATGGACAAGAATACCCATTCGAGAGGAACTCTCCAGAATTGCACAAAGAAAGTCGTGCGCTCAGGGCTCGTTGGCCGAAAGGTAGTCTGGACTTGAAGTCGCAGGTGGTCAAGCGAGGCCAGCTCTCCAATATAAGGAATGCCGATCCAGAGAATGATGGAAATAGCAGCGGCATACTCGGTCAAGCCTAAGCGAACATAGCGGTGGAAGAGTTTCCACGAGATAGCCGTAGAAAGCAGAATAGCGCAGATGCATGTGCCAACGGCACCGATGATGGAGTAGAGGAAAGCCGCCATGGAGACCTCGGAGTGAGTTCGCTGCAGCTCGATGGCAGCCTTGTAAAAGTAAATGACACTGTTGAGAAGAGAGAATATATCGGCACTGAAGTTGGTGACATATTGCATTGTCCAATCGTGAGCGTTGAAGATGGCCAGGAGATAGTGCATCCAGCCAGCATGGATGAGGGACCAGGCCATAACCTCGAGGAAACCAACCTAGGAGTGTGGAATTAGACACTTTGTTAGACAGGGGGGGCTAGAGATGACCTTACATTGAAGCTATGTTCACATAGTTCGTATATATTTTCAGCCAGCACGGCAAAGGGGCCCGTGACACCTAGTATCGTCAACGGCTGTGCTGCGAAGCTATTACATCAAGACGTGTTAGCCAATACGCATTTAACCAAGACATGCCAAAAGAAACATGACATCATGAGCTGCTTTCTTACACGGAGAAGATGATGCCGCAGAGGCCAGTGCTGAAGACAATTTCGATAGTACCCCAAGACCTCCCTGTTTGGATGAAGAGGTCGTTGGCAAAGGTCATGCCGGGCAGGATGTTGGTGAAGAAGATATAGACAGCACTAGCTACTATCTGCTGGTTGAAGATGGTCCAATCCGATACATATCGCTTGCCGAGGTTGGATAGGTCTTCCCTGAGCAGTCGAAAGGGGCGGAATCTGCCTCCAGGCCCAAAATAGGCGGCCATTTTGGAAGAGGGACGTGTATACTGAGCGGCATGGCTGCCATCTTGTTCTGTCGGATCCTGCTTCGGCGAAGGGGGTGAAACAGGAGGGGCTACGCCGTGGACGTTGATGTCGTCGTTCTGCGTGGCCGTTGATACAGACGTTGAAATACCGCTGGCTACTCTAGACGGTTGTGGGCGATGTTGAGGAGTGGCGGGGCTTTCCAGGCTGATGCCAGGACCCGTCGGTGATGCCGTCATCGAAGGCAGGCACGATAAGCTTAGCACGACTGGGGTTTTCACAGCGAGTTGAAAGATACCATGGTCTTCCTGATACACAACAAGGTTAAAGGAGAAGAAGAAGAAGAAAAAAATTAAAAATTAAGAGGCGGCAGTGGATGGTGGCCGTCCTGAGATCGTGTATGCGCGATCTAGCTCGACTTATATGAAGCTTGGCGTCACCAATGGCCACCCAACGCTGGCAAGGGTTGGGTGCTATTTCAAGCCTTGTTTCTAGTGCAGCTGTCCTGCCGTTTTTTTTTTTTTTCTCTTTCTAGTGGGCCGGCCGGTGGCCGACTTGCATAATAGAAAAGTAGACTGAGGGTATAGACTGGGGTTGCAGGTCTAGGCTTGGCCTGAACGTCTTTTCTTTTCCGGCAGCCATTCATTCCGTCACGTGCCTTGCTTGGAAGCTCGGTCGAAGGGTAACGAAAAACAGCCGCACGACCCATGCAGGAAACGGCAACAGAGGCAGAGGCACTGCCTACAACACCAAATCACACCTTTTTCGTATCATGCAACATGATTGCTGCAGAAACGGGCACGAGCTTCTTACCCGGACGGTGATTGACAATTCGTATGCATGTCCCCGAAACGACTTGCTGTCCGAGCATGGACTAGTTCGTCCACACGTCGATCATCCAAGCTGAGGCTAAGGATCAATCGCCAAAGACTTGCACACCCCTCACAGGCTGTCGTTGGCAAGATGGCCGGCGTCTTTGTAGCGGTGTGAATGTCTCTCGTTGTCCATGCGCGGCCAGAGCTGATACAGCCAGGAGAGCCCAACCGGCAGGCAAGGCGCCCATTTGAATATGAGTGTGGCGTCGTAAGCGCAAGGTACCTTATCTTCGCCAACGTGTCGGCACGGCTGTGCTGCTGTGGGGCTCTAGAGAGATGTAGGACGTTCTCTGCCACGTTCTCACGTTTGCGAGCTCAATAGATGCGCTACGGAAACGTGGCTGTCGGGGCTCGTGCTTGCATTCCATGACAAGAACTATCGTGGCTTAGAATTCACCCTCGTAAAGCATAGGGCTACACCACTGTATTCTCTCGTCAACTACCAACGCAAGACAACAAGTACTAGGCTGCTTTGGGCTCCCGGAGTCGATGCGGACAGGCACGCTTAGCCAGTTGGCTGAGCCCTGGAGACTTTCGGGTACCCTCGGCAATGACGTCAGGTATCGCATCGCTTATCTCCACGTGATTGTCGATCTAGCATCCGATGTGGTACCTTGATTGAGGGTCCACACAGCTAAGGTGAAGCTTCGAAAACCAATTGTACATTCTCGTCAGTTTTGCCGTCAGCTTCAGAAGTCGGGGCCGTCATCCCCAGTCTCGGGCTGGATCGTGTTCCAATAATGAATGTAGCAGACGCACCTTCCAA
This sequence comes from Stachybotrys chartarum, assembly GCA_001021365.1. Lineage (NCBI taxonomy): Eukaryota > Fungi > Ascomycota > Sordariomycetes > Hypocreales > Stachybotryaceae > Stachybotrys > Stachybotrys chartarum. The sequence goes on from LDEE01000006.1 coordinate 645,399, forward strand.
ACGTCCATTGCAATGGCGCAATTCATCCCGCGCACCTTCTTCGCCATCCCCGAATCCATCCCCAAGACCTATTTCCTGGGCCACCACCACGCCGGCCTCAATTCCATGAAAACCGTGCTCTCCAACGTCCACTTAATCCTCGAGTGTCGCGACACTCGCCTGCCGCTTTCGACGCGGAACCCGCAGCTGGAAGCCCTCGTCGCCGGCCGCGAGCGCATCATCGTTTACACCAAGTCAGATCTCGGCACCGACAGTCAACGATCCCTGGCCGCGTTGAGCAGGCTTGACGCCGGCAGGAGTCATTTCTGGGACAAGCAGAAGCCCGGAGCGACCAGCCTTCTGCTCAAACGAATCAAACAGACGGCGCAGGAGGTTGATTCGTTGACGGGTCTCCGTGTCATGATTGTGGGAATGCCCAATGTGGGCAAAAGCACGCTCCTGAATCGGCTCCGCAGCGCAGGCGCCGGCGCTGCCGGGAAGACGGCCAAGTTTGCAAAGACAGGCGACCAGGCAGGCGTCACACGCAAAGTCAGCTCGGCCGTGCGCATTGTCCCATCCGAAGGCCCCGGAAGTGTAAATGGAGGCGTGTACCTGCTGGATACTCCCGGTATCTTCCAACCCTACGTCAACGACGGCGAGACCATGTTGAAGGTGGCTCTTACGCACGGCATCAAGAAAGGCCTCATCCCGGACAAGATACTGGTCGACTATCTGCTCTTTCGCATGAATCTGTGGGACACCGCCTTGTACAGCGACTACTGCCCCCCGACCAACGACGTGGATGAGTTCCTTGCCGCTGCCGCCACGCGCCACGGTAAGCTCAAGGCCGGCGGAGAACCAAACTTGACGGAGGCAGCCGCGGCGCTCCTGACACGGTGGCAAAAGGGCAAGCTTGGGCGGTATGTGCTAGACGATATCTCCGATCAAGCCATCCACGCCCACCAGGAACTACTCGCCAAGCCTGAGTTGAGCGTGAATCAGGCTAGGAAGCTGCAGAAGGAGGAGAGGAAGAAAGAGAGAGTCCGAGAATGACTCTGTGTTACGAGTGTCTGATTGACGAAACAGCTTGCCATTTGGTGCTTGCCGTGCACATGTACATTACTTAAAAGCGTTATTGGGATACCCCTGTTCTTTTTGGTGTTGACCATTCTCCTAATCAAACCGGCGCAAGGACGTGAAGGGTATATCCCGGAGCTTCAAGAGACTCCGCCTGAAAGCCCTGCTCCTCTTGTGTAACAAGCTATGAGAAACTAGACGATGTGTTGAATGGGGAAAGATACACGAGAATCCGTCTGACGATGATGAAGAAGGCGATCTGTCTCTCAGACAGATTCGCAAAGATAGAAGTATAAACAACGCCGATCCACCCAACCCTGCGTTTGACACGCTTGGAATGAAGCCCCTTTAACGCCGCGTTAATGCCCGCCTCGTAAAACCATAACATAGGCAGCAGACATTGCCCCTGTCTGGCAGCTGATTTTGCGTGCTACAATCATGTGTACTGATTCTGCCACTTGACCATATCGCGTGTCAAAACGTCCATCATCTCCATGTAGCTCAGATTCTTGAACTCCTTGACCGACGCCTCCGAGGGAGTTGCCGCCTGGCTGTCCGCCGTCGAGTGGTTTTCAGAGTCGCCGTTGGCATGACTCTCGGGCTTCTGCGGAGAATTTTGCCAGCTCGACCCTTCGCCACTCTGGCTGGAAGCCTCTTGCGCAAGGTCGACTTGAGTCCTGGATATGAAATCCATGATTGCGCCAACCCTCCGCCTCATGTCTGCCATGGTCATCTTGGCCGTCAACTGAGGCTTGGTCTTTGTGCTCTGTTTCGGTTCGGGGACGACCGGGTTGCTGGGCGTTGTTAGGGGCTCTTCGGCCTGTCTCTGGATGTCGCGCGACATGGACCGAGCTGGTGATTCATCCTTATCACCGTCGAGATCCAAGTTGAAGGGAGGCTTCGCTTTCCCTTTCTTGTGATGACTCCTGGCTGGCCTCTTATGCGAACTTCCGATCGTAGGTTGGAGATCCGGAGGGGAGTCCGGCGGAGCCTCTACCTGGGGCGGGGGTTCGGGTGTGTCAGGGGGTTCAATGCTTTTCTGACCCAATGTCTTCGTCACTGCAAGAGGTGTCTCGTCGGATGTGTCCGAATCTTTCCAGCGGTTAGTGCCCCGAATTCCTACGATCACTATTAGGGGGGAGGGTGTACCATCGGCATCGGCGCGCCGACGCTCAGCCCGACTCTTCCTTTTGTTCGCCGCCTCTTGCTTGTGGTGCTCCTTGTCCTCCTTGGCCGACTTTTCCCGCTGACCTCTGACATTGCGGGCTCTTTTCGCACCGTTTCGTGCGCTTGTTTCGTCTTCCGACTCGTCGCGACTAGGCGGTTCTATAACGTCGGGAGGTGGTGTGGCTGATAGCGAGCTCGTGCGCTGTCTCTTAACACTTGTCACATTGCTGCAAAAGGTTAACTTGGAACGATCACGGTCAAGCACCTTTTAACTAACTCCTCGCTATCGCTGCGGCCGCGCTTCGTTCGTCTTGTGCCCGTCTCAATGGAGTCTTGAACCGTTTCCTCTCTGCTGGCCTCAATCGCTCGACGAAGCTGTTCGTCGTCGTAAGCCGCATCTCGACTGTTCATTGTTGATCGTCGTTTGGAGGCTTGCGACGCCGAATTTTGGCGTGAGCTCTTGATGGCGCCGGGTTTCGGCGATCGCGTACCGTCTTTGGTAAGGGAGTCGGCTCTGGAGGTGCCTCGTGAGCTGCGATGGAATGGCATATATTTCGAGTATTTTTGGCTAGAAGGATATCGTTAGTAGCTGTGACCATGTAGGGAGCTTCGTTCTGCCTCTTGCCGCGAGGAGTGAATCAAGCAGTTCTGCCACATAGGTGCTAAAGCTTTGGCAAACACAAGAGCGCCAGGATCGCGCTGCGTGAGGATGACATACCCATTGCTGGCTGTGACAATCTTGTGCATGTCCTTGCGACACAGCTCACAGAAATATTCGTCTGGAGAACTTTCTGCGCTAAAAATGCCAACACAAGCGCCGTGCTGCCAGACCTTGCAAACATCGCATTGGACGAAGAAGCCAGTAACGTCTTCGGTAAACTCAATGGCCGCAAAGATGTCTGTGTCGGGTTCTTCTACAGGGGGAGGTCCGGGATAGTCCTCCGACCCGCAAATGCACCTTACGGCCTCGTCCTCCTCGTCCTGGAGGTCGTCGCTGCCATTGGTGGTGTCTAGTGTATCTGGGCGCGATGTTTTGTCGACGTCCTCATCTTGACCACGCTTTCGCCTTCGGCCGAGGAGGGTGTCGTCCAGCTCGTCGAGTGGCTCCGACGAAAGGGACGCGCTGGGTGTCGACTTGCCTGACGAGGGCTTGTTGAGAGATCTCGTGTTCCGCTCAGGACGACCGGACATGCCTGAGGACACGGACGACTGTTGGGATTGAGGGTGAGTTGGCCGAGCCCGCGACGATCGACGCGGCGAAGGTGGTGCCATTGAGGAACACCGGAAAGTGTGCGCGAGCTGGTCAGAGGGGGACAAGTAGGCAACTGTGGTCAGGCCGGTATTTGCTTTGATCCACGTGTGGGAGTGAGCAGGGTCGAGGAGGGAGAGAAGGACGACAAGTTCGGGAGCAAAGGCGACGAGGTCTGGCCCCGGCAATGGAGGGCGCCAAAGACTGCGTCGAGGACGAATGCGACAAGGTGGGCGAGAGTGAATAGGTTATTGCAATGGCTCGCGGGACGGAATTGGCACCATCCTACGACGAAGGGAAGCGAAGGCCGAGACGCAATCATACCACGAGGTAAAGGTGAGTATGAGGGAGGGGGTAGAGAGGGTGGGAGTTTGGCTTGGGACTGGCCGAAAGAAAAGAGAGGGCTGCTCTGGGAGGACCGGCAGCTGGGTGTACCTCGGACGAGTCGCGTGGATGTGCGCCGGTCTCAAGTAAGGTACCTCGTACCTGACGGGGGGATTATGGCGGGACCAGTTAGCGCTCTGAAGCCCAGCGCACTGTCCAAATTGCTTGCAGGCTGTACCACGGCCAAGAAAGTAGACCTTCACCTCTAGGTACTATTGACCTGTTGCCCTCGACAGTCGCTTAGCCATGGGGTTGAAAGCCGATAATTTCGTATTGTCACTACATTTGCAAAAGAGCAAATATGATATCATCCGCTAAGAACAGAAGTTGCGGTTGGCTCTAGCCGAACAGGTAGTAGCAGGTCCCTGGGCATTGCGGTTCCCACGTAAGCAATGAGAAGTAATTGTAATAGGTGTAGTAGGGAGATGGATAGAACGTGCAACATGGCTGGCTTTCACGGAGGGCGAGCATGAGCTTCTCGTCAAGTGCCTGGCATGAATATGCCGAAACAGATGTGCCAATTGCAGCACCAGGCAACTCGCTTCAAAGCTGCCCGGCATACCTCCAGTGAAGCATGATGCCTGTACAGTGAGAACACTGGCTGCAGCCGCTGAAGGAACGTTGCGAAGCGAGAAATGGATTGGTACATTAATAATCCATTGGGAAGGTTTAGAAAGGCAACACCTCGCAGCTATCCGTTGTGATAAGCATCAGGTCCCTAGAGGGAAGCGGATAAAAAAGAGTACCTTATCTCACCCGCTCCGATACCCCTCCTTGAACAACCCCCCCCCGAGCACGTTGCCCAGGTTGTGCTGCTTACCTAAGGAATCGTCCCGACCTGATGGGGACTGGCCCTTGCCTAGCACACCTCCTAATCGCACAGCTGGACTAGCCACTATCAAATGCCATAGCCAACCTAAGTGTTCTTTCGACTTGTGGAAATCCATTTTGCTCGGCGCCGAGTTCTAGGAAGGGCTCTCGGTGCCATCTTGTCTTAACGGTGCTCCTGGCTTGTCGTTGTTAAGCTACCTGCATTCGTCCGTCGAGCGTTCCGTTGACCTCATTCCGATCTGTGCTCCCTGCACCCGCTGGAGGCGTCCCTCATCTGCTACCCATCGCCCAGGTAAGGCCACCATTGCACCCCAATCCCCCTTCGCCTGCTGCAGGGCGGCTGCACAGGCCATCACGTTGCTTGCCTACGGTTCACTCTCTTGAAGTTCCCTCATGAAACTCTGCTGAAGAAGCAGGAGCCGATGACGTGTTCGTTGACACTGACTGGCTGACTATTCCAAGGGGTCCAGTAGTGCCTGAACGAAGCAACCATACCTGCTCTGCCCTAAGTCGCAACCGCAGCGCCTCCAACCTCGAATAAGAACAAGTCTTTCGACCGCCAGAGCAGCAGACGCAGGTGTGCCCGGCAGGTTGATCGCTCCGGCTGCCAGGCCTCTACACCACTGCTATTGCTCGAGGCATTTCTCACAGCTGCATGCATGTACAATGTGTGATGGGTACGCTTTCTTGCTCTACGCACCCAGCACCTTCGTGTTTTTTGCAACATGACAGCATCACTCTTTCCCTGCCACTTCCAGCCACGGGATCTCTGTAGAGAAGACTTCGTTGAAGACTCTCTTGATCGCAAGATGGCCTCGTTGGAATACATCCTCGGCTGGATTGGAGATTCTTCTTCCTTCGTTCTTCTACCACCTTTGGTAGCCTTTATGGCAATCTTTTGGCTAACAAGAGGAAATTCTCTCCCCCAAACAGATCTTAGCCCAAGCATGTCTCCGGATACTGTATCGTCCTTGTTCCCCGACCGTCCGATTCGGCCCCTGCCCAAACGTCGCCTCCGTGAACGATTGTCTCCCGAAGTTGCCGACTCAATTACCTATCCTCCTTCTACTCACGAAACTACTCAACTCTTCTACTATCCGCCATACACATTGAAAGAGGAAGCACATTCGGCAGCCCTGGGTTCGACAAGCCCGGACGAGCATGGCCGACGTTACGAGTCTGGCCGTGAGCTTCCCCCTCTACGCAGTGGTTTAAGGCCAGGCGAAAGAGAAGCCGAGGAGACAAATCTCAGGAGCACTCTTGTTACCAGGTCTCCGCCAGAAATATTGACGCGAGATCCTGGGCACTACTCAAGAGCGGACCAGTCCCGGCATTCCGAGCCGCCCCCATCCGCAACGTCTTCCGTCGATGGCTATGACTCTTTCGAAAACACCAACAATAAGAAGAAGCGTAAAGTTCCAACGGCTGGGGACTCGGCTTTGGGCGGGGCCCATACGCTGAACAGCGAGATGAGAGCACTTACCATGTCCTCTGGAACGGATTCGACACTGGTTGAACAAAACGGCGATCACGCCCACTCTGTCCCTGGGAACGCAGGGAACGGACCCTTCATGGCCAATACGACTGGAATATCCGGACCTGGAAGAGGGAGGATTGGGGGTTCTCGAAATGGCAGGAGCCCATTGCGAGCCTTGACTGATGGCAGCAACACGTTGGCCGGCAGATCAAGCAAGCCTGGAACTGCTCAATGGGCTCAACCTGGTATGTTATGCTCCCTGCCCTTTCTTTCCTACTTTTTGTCCTTTCCAGAACCCATATTACCGTTTGGGTGAGTTCCGACGGTTCATATTCGATGTCTTCTCGAGGATCCTCGTTGTACGGCTGTTATTTCCAGTCTTGTAATCATCGCAGAGCGAAGGCCCTGTGAAGTTTCCTCGTGCCCTTGCGTTTGCCCGCCCCCCCCTCCCTCCCCCTTGCGGTTTGCGCTTCCCCATATATGACATAAATTTTGATTCCCTCTAGGACACGGGAAAGCTGACGCCTTGTGCCTAGATCACCCAAGTCAAGGCATCATCTCTAATGCTATTGCTAACGCCGAGAAACTGCCACCTTTAGGACAGGAGAATGTCAGTCTTTTGCACCAGCAGCCCAACATGAATAAGGCAACACCAGCATCTACCCAATTCACATTCAGCTGTGATTCTCAGGTCCCGGGGACTGTTCAATGGCCCGGTAAGTCCTGGCCAGGCGTATTACACAGTGACTTTGCTAATATTGGAAAAGGCCATCCAGCGAGGCAGAGCGCAGGGCTCCATGGGCCACCAACGGCCCACCAAGGCACTGGGATCACCTCGGACAGCGGTGCGCACCATGATGGGTCCACAAAGTCGGTGAACGCGGGATCTGGCAACTCGTCCAGAAAGAAGGGGAGCCGACGTCTTGACAAGGAACTCGCCAAAGCGGCACGTGAACGACGCCAGATGACTCTTGAAAACAACCGCCGCAATCCACCCAAAGAAGAAGATTTCTGGATGTGCGAATTTTGCGAGTACGAGCAACTTTTTGGCAGACCTCCTCGTATCCTGTTTCGTGATTACGAACTCAAGGCCCGCCGCCAGAGAGAGGAAGAGGCTGATCGGAAAAGACTACTGGAGAAGGCAAAGCAGAAGGGCCGCAAGGCGAAGAAGGGTAGCAAGGCGGCTGCTAAAGGATCAAGCACGTCCGGTCAGGGCGTAGGTCAAACGCAGTCCGAGGAAGACTACGACGAAGGGTACGATGACCAGCGATCCCATTTACAACCTCAGTCGGGCATCAATCTCGAGAACGGAGATATTGTTCTAGGGGCTCCAAGAGACATGGGATAGGGTTTCCGTGCGGGCAACCCAGTCGAGTCTTTCAGACCGTCCCGGCATCTTGGGAGGACAGCATCAGGGCTTGTCGTGCCTCGGGGGTTTGGAGTCTTGACAGCATTTGAGGTCATACAAACCCGTTAGCGGCGGCGACAGGCATCATCATGTCAACAAGAGCCGGGGCTCGTGAAGGGGGCCTGAAGGGACATGCGCCGAGCCGACTTGGTGAGAAGAGGCCGGTTAGAGAGACAGGATATTCTGAGGATGATTACATGTTGTCTGAGGGTTTTGCTGGAAACAGCGTGTATAGGGGGCATTTCCGACAGGAACCCAGCTCTGTCAGCCAGTACTAGTCTGAATACAATACAGCGTGGGCGATGACCACAATATCCGCCAGGTGGTTGCGTGAAGCGAGGAGGGCGCGAGATGGTCCTATCATGGGTGGGAGGCACGAGGGACGAGAAGACTCGTGGGGGCCGTGACACACCAAGCATCCGAGCAAGTTGGCACCTTGCAGCCATCACCCCCACAAGCATTGGCTAGGTCTGCGGTGACGATGGTAGTAATGGATCTTGGTCTTGGAAAAGGGACGCTGCGGTTGACCTGAGCTCGACGCCAAATGGGGCTAAGCTCGAGATTTGCAGGGTGTGCGATGACGAGGGATCATGTAAACCTTGGAAGCCTCCTAGCGTGGGGTGATGATCGGCTGTTCCGCCGCGGGTCGGAGATGAATCGGCACCACGGTAGATTGCGATCTTTGGAAACGATTGATTGTTTTTGTTTTATGTTTAATGTTGCCATTGCGGTCAATGCACAAGGGAATCCGGTAGCGCTGATGTCGAGACAAAGGGAGATTTCGAAGTGACGTTGATTGATGTCCACTCTCCCCTCCCCACTGGCGCCCGCCGCCGCTTGCTCCCGCGTAGTGGTGGATGGTCCCTGGGAAAATCCCCAGCCTCGGAGCGGGATTGCAAGGAGGTTGCCAAGCATTCATTGTCTGGGCATGTACGAACACCTTAAACGCTCTCTACCTATATAGCACTTACCTTGGCGCATGGTGGACATGGCCGTGCCGGCGCAAACCAATTGCCTGCAAATACCAGTTTCCGAACGAAACATTGGTGACACCATTTGCAATTTTGGGTGCCGGGACGAACCTGATTGCTGGGCCGGCTTAGTGGAAAAACCACTTTCGTCATCATCATGGGGACCAGACCCTTTCAAGCTGAGACTAGCCTACTCTGGCACAGCCCTCCTGTGCTCCACTCGGCTACAGTAGCTGCCAATCAGCCCGTCCCTTTTCTGCTGGGCGGCATTCCATGTCTCTCTCTTCCGCTGCGTGCCATTGCCCGTCTCCCGTGCTTTTTGCGATTCCATTCCAGCTATATCATCGTCGGTACCTACAAAACAACCTCGCATTACGGTTACATGCAGCTCATACCGGAGGTATCCGCACGCCCGCCATCCTTAGCCTTGCCCTTTGTCGTCAAGCCTTGCTCGTCACGCCCCGCTGACGGGCTTCATCGATACCGATCTTGAGGTCTCTCCATGCGAAGCTGCAGCTCATGACACGCCGGCCGTGAGCGCCGCCCTACGACGACGACGACGACCACCACCACCACCACCACCGCCATCACCACCACCGCCACCGCTCGCCCATCATGTTTGGCTCATCACGGAGGCACCGGCCTCCCGTCCAGGTAAGGCCGCTACGCTAGACTTTCTTGTTTCTCTTCGCTCTCGTCCCACGCTTTGCGGCGTCTCAAGTACATGTCACCCGGCATTTGACTTTTAGGCCATGCCGTTCCGAGCGCGCGTCATGCGCCGTCGTCGAGCCATCGCCCGCGCCGCTACCGTAGATGACGTTATGGAACAACCACCCACGTTTTTTTTTTCTTGATCGCTCCTTTGTGTTCTCCCAAGCTCCTCGCTCAAAGACTTTATTCGTTCCCTCACTGACGCTGGCTTGCGCTTTCTCTAGCCCTTGACCCGAGAAACCGCCAATCCGAATGCTGCGACAGCAGCTGCCTCCGCGTTCATGCGTCGCGACCAGTCCGCACCGCCCTCTCTCTCTTCCGCCGCCGCCGCAGCCGCCCTCAAGGCTCGGCCGACAACCCCAACCAATGTCGCCGACGTTCAGTCCAAGCGAGCTGCCCGCAGAAGCCCTTCGGTGTCCTCCATAAACAGCCGGGATGGCCGGAGACCGGGGCTGCAGAGATCACCCAGCACAGGCTCTTTATCCGAGAGGACCTTTCGATCGCCATCTCCCGGTCGCGGGCAGCCGCTCCCCCACGACGTACCGCCAGTCCCAGCGCTTCCCCGCGATGACAGGTATACGACGAGGACCAATGGATCCGCGAACCGACAAGGCCCCGTCGTCCAGACGCAACCCTTCCGTACCGCCAGCCAGAAGCTGAAGGATGGCCAGCGCGGCTCATGGTTCACGTCCGCAAACCCTGGGAATGTGGCCAATGTACGCAAGTCAGACTCTGTGTTACGTGGATCGAATCAGTCCCCTGAAGCTCGACCTGGCAGCCCCTCGATCAATTTCTCTTATCCCCGTGCAAAGTCAGAATCCCCCGATGCAACCACGGAAGACTCCCTACATGCCGAGCCCACCATGGTCTACGATGCGAACTCTAGAAGGATGGTTCCCAAACTCAACCAGGTAGAAAGCCGAAACTTCGTTCGCGAGGCGTCCGAGGTGCCTGCGAAGAAAAAGAAGAAGCAAAACCTGACTAGGAGTGGCTCCCATCTTTCCAAGGGAACTGTTGGTCGAACAAAAGCACCTGCATTAGAAACGAAACAGACGGCTCCGCCCCCAAGTCAGGTGGACAGCCATGAAACGGCAGCAAAGCGAGCAGCTCAAGAGACAGGAAGGCCACCAACTCCTACCAAAACGGCATCGCCCAGAGCACAGAGCCCGGTTGACTTGGAGACAGTCGAGGCGCCGCTGCTAGCATCAGACACGACAGCCGTGGAGACTATCGCCAGAGCTTTGGCTGCCGAGGACAGTCATGTTGCATCGCCGGGCCGTACTCAACCCAGTCCAGCTCAACAGCAGCCGGAGCCCGAAGCCTCGGTGCCTGTGCGAAGTGAAGCAGTGCAGAAGCCAGATGTGCCGGAAGAGCAGCATACCATGCAAGTCGTGTCGACTGGAACAACTGTTGCTACTCAAGATGCCGGAACTCAGCAATCGCGTGAACAACTAGATGAGGCCAAGGGTTTGGTGGACGAAAAACCAGCCGTTAGGGAGACACGCCAGCTTGGAAACAATCGCAAGATGAGAGTGCACTCTGAAAGCCCAGCGAGGATGGCCCACTTTGCCCCTGCGGCTGACCATCTGCTTGTGAGGCATGAACCGCCGCCGCGATCACTCTCCCCCCGAAAGTCAGCCCTGAAACAAAGAAGCCCATCTAGAGGAGTGTCTCCTTCGGATGACGGGTCGGAAGCTTCGGCGCAGGCCCATGGGCTTAATTCTACAGAGGACACACCGCTGACTCGTAAAAAGAGTGCGCGGGTGAGCTTCAACGACGAGAATACAGTCATTTTGGGCGATTTATCTGGTTCCGCTGGAGTGGCGGATTCGCCCACCGTGCCCAGCCCACAGGCAAAGAAGCCGTGGCACAGCCTGGTGGGAAGACACAACAAGAAAGACTCGGTCTCCTTGGAAGAGGAGGAAACCATGACGCCAAGACCCGCCCTCCCGCTGTTTGGTAGTGTAAGGGACAAGAAAGTTCGCGAGCCTGAGGAACGACCACTTGTTCGACCTGCTGAGCGCGTCCGGTCTCCTGCACCCGCTCCTTCACCAGTAGTCCAAATGACAGAGCAGCAGAAGCCCAGTGTTCCTCAAACAGGTGACCAGTATTCCAGGAACGAAGCCAACACCTCCAAGTACCGGGAACCCTTGCCGCCTGTGGTGACCTCCATCGAAGGAAGCGGGTACGTCAGCAACAGCGACTCAAACTCGGAGGATGAAGTAGAAACAGGCGACGCGTATTCCACACCAGTCACATCGAGTGAGCCCAGCCAACGCTTCCCCGAAGATTCAGTGTATGCGACGTTGGCCCAGAAGGATACCATCGTGCCACAACCAGCGGAGCAATACCATGATGTTGACGATGCCGCGGCGTTGCCACCAACGCTTCCTGTTATGAACAATGCGCAGGCTACGCAGATACATACCGATACCGCACAGCCGGTTACCGATGTCCCCGGTGTTCCTGACATTGCCATCTCCGAGCCGACGCCTCTCGCGGAAGATGAGAAGCAGCTTGCACCCGAGAGTCGCAGAGATTTCTTTGGTATCCCGGGAGAGTTTCCCGACTATTCGGAAGACTCTGACGGATCTGCCAATCAGTCCAACGTGCCTGCTGGACAGAGCCATACAGCCGTGTCCCCCGTGATCGCTACCAGGGAAGCACCCAGCCAGAGCACTTCAACGAATTTGTCTAGGAAGCTCCCTCCTTTACGGCTATCGACACACACCTCAGAGATGGTGGAACCCAGCCCTCCGAGCCCCCAAATGGCGGATATTCAAGAGGAAGAGGACTCGACAGACGCCAATAGCATTTACAGTGATGCCTACGAGGATATGTCTGAAGCTGAAGGAGATGGTTTCATGTCTCTCGACGCCGTCGTCACATCGCCTATTGGATCGTCCAGCATCAAGTCTAATGACAGCATCCCCGAGCTCACAAATGCACACGTCAAGGATATCATTGCCCAGAAGAACATTTCCGTTGTGTCCCCACAGAATGCCGTGCAAGCTGAGAAGCAGTCGCCGAACCAGCGTGACTGGGAGAACGCAAAGGCTTACTGGAAGAGTCTCACCGCCGAGGAGCGTCGGCAGTTGGAAAGGGAGGCCACGGAGGATGCCGGCGCAGAAGCAGATGTGGAAGAGGAGCCAAAGCCAGCTCCAAACGCGCAAACAAAAGCTACCAAGAAAGTCAATGGATCTGCCGTCAATGGTACCACCGCACATTCCAAACCAACTACAACACACTCGTCTCAGGAAAGAACTTATCAAATTCAACCTGGGACAAGGTGGTCTGATGAGGATTCGCATCCAGTTAGAGCGGACCGAAGGAACCAACAAGAAGCCCATGCAAGGGCCGGTGGCCCAGGCACCGCGAAGCTCCGTAAGTCCTTGAGGCAGGAAGACTCAGTGGCAAGTGACGCAAGCAGCAATCAGCCTAGCACAATGCGCAAGTCAATGAGATCAGCCCCTCAAGCCAACGGCTCAGGGGGACATATGCAGAAGACGATGCGAGCTGAGCGTCAGGCACCCGTAGAAGCTTCTGGCGGCATGCGAAAGTCGCTCAGAGGCCCAGTTGAAACGGCTCGAGAAGGGGCCGGTACCGATGCGCGCTCGAGATCAGGCGGACGGCCTGCGTCGTATCAACCGCCGCCGTCGACAAATCCTGCCCCCCCGAAGAAGAAGCGCACTCTTTCGCTCGAGGGTAAGCCTGCTGGAGGCTCGGAACTTGCCGCAGTTGCACCGCTCGTTCGGCGCGGTTCGGATGCGAGTGAAAGCAGTTTTACCCGCGCACGACCTAACCAGGGCGACGGCTTTGGGTTCAGACGGACGATGCGTGGCAACGCCCGAGAAACAGGTCCGCCCGTATCATCTTCATACCACAACGAAAATGTCAGGGGCAGTGGCAGGTTCAGCTTGCGATCTCTGTCGCCAACGGGCTCGCACACGGGCCGGCGCCAGTCGATCACTTCGTCGCCGGCCGCTGGAGGTCGCATGCGTCAATCCTTACGCAGTAGCTCTACTGACGCTGCCTCGTCTCGAATCCGCATGCCTTCCTTTGGGCGGTCGTCCGGCAAGAAGTCCAAGAAACAGCAAGGCAGTCGTTTTGGGGATTCCAGTGACGAGGAAGGGGGGGCCGCGCCGTTCAGGAGTCGTTTTGCCGATTCAAGCGACGAGGAGGACGTAGCGATGCCCCTGCCGCAGTCTACACGAACAACGCGCCCCAAGTCTTCCAGCGGCTTTGGCGCCTTGCCTGTGCAGAGGGAAGAGGAAGACTCGCCTGATCTGCCCGACAGCGATGATGACGATATTGTCCAATCGAACGGCAAAGCCACAACCAACGGCGCGGCGACGAATGCGAGGGCGGCGGACCTGCAACGGAGTGGTTCCGGTCGAGGCAATCTGGTCAAGAAACCTTCAATGGCATCCAACGATCCGCTAGCGGCAGCGGCATTGAGGCCCTCGCACGCAAGACGGGGCAGCTTCATGTCCGCGGTTCTCCGGCGGAAGAGGGGCGATGCCGGCAAGATCTCGAGGAACGTCAGCGAGAGCGCGGCCCGCCGGGACACCAAGCTGGAACGCAGCACGGAGGAGCTCACGGTTATTCGAAGTAATAGTAACGGCACCTCTCGCCTCCAGCGGCGACCCCCGCCCAACTGGCCGCTGCAGGACGCTGCCGAGGCCAACGGAACCGGTGTCGACAGCCTTCAGGCACGGCCGTCGACAGCCACGGAACCCCCGACAAGCACGCCGCAAAAGATGGGCTTCCTCAGACGCCGGAGCAACTCGCACACCGTCCCTGCGTCCATTGCCCCCACCAACGAGTCTGGCGAGCCTGCCAAGAAGAAGAGGTTTGGGACGTTGAGGAAGATGTTCAAGATTCAGGACTAGGTGTGCATGCGATGAGCCAGCGGGGGCAACACGGGGGTGTGTCTGGGTGCTCCTTTCCCCCCGGTGTCTTTCCCTTCATTCTTCCATTACCCTCCCTCTCGTCCCTTTTTCATCATGTCAGACCATCCCTGTCTTGACTTGTTTCTCTGCTTGTTTAGCTTCACATTGAGCACCATACCCTCGCTCTTTCCTACTCTTCCATTTTCCCTCTTGTTTATTACTACAACGCTCTTCTTTATTACTATAACCATGTTTTAATCCCAAAGACAAATAAAAATAGGGTTGGATATAGGCGCAAACTCCGTGGGAAAAAGTGGATGCAGGGCCGCTCGGAGTATGGGAAGCGCTGTTGGACATAGTCACGAGGGATTGTTTTCTTGGGACAAGTACACGCAGTCATGCCGAGGCACAAGGACATTCTTCTCCCACTCTTGCTCGTTTCTCTTCATTTGTTTTAAACCGCACCCCTATTCTTGAATAATGGTTGACTGGCCGGGAAAATTGCATCTCGCCAGCGGCAAGGACTTGACGGATCGATAATATTAGGCATTGAATTTGGCGGAATATCAGGGCAGCAACATGGCTTCACAGAAGCTGGTCTATGAACATCATACCGTAGCCCAACACCGGTATTGGCAACAGTGCCGAATTATCAAATCATTATTATTCCTCGAAGTGTGTGCATGTTGCATGGTGATGTGAATATATATGCTAACCAACGCCCCGCTACCGTTGTAATGAATTCTACTGCAGATCTTGTAAAGCTGTGCTAATTGGCATGGAAAGCGAGAAGAACTATAGAGAACAAGCAAAGAGCCCCCGAGGTAATGTACAGCAGATATGTATATATGCAAGGGAAAATGGGCCTTGGGCCAGCAAGAACTGGGCGGTCAGGGGGGTGTAGATATTATGGCGAGGACTTCTGGATATGACGAAATATGTGTCCGCCGTGCGTAGCAGGCAGTTGCCATGATTGCATTCAATACCGAGTTTTGTCACCATTCCTGGCCTTTTCACGCTCCAGCAGCAGTGTGAGTTGGCTCCTGGTGCGTGCCAAAGGTACGTTGACCGTCGACTTCGGCTGTGTTGGCGTCATCATACGCGAGTCTAATATGTTTGTTGAAGAAGTCCTCCGCAGGTCATCGTCGTAATATTTGCCGAACGCATCGGGGACCGGCAACGATCCTAGCCCTGACTGGTCGATGATCGTGCCCTGAGCGGCAACATTCGTAGTCGACGCTGTTGCTCCGGTGAACAACCCTTGCCGGCGCATACTTCCGTAGCTTCTATCCGAGGGCTGTTCGGACCTGTTGTAAGAGTGAGATCGTACCATTGTGGGCGCCACCGTCACAACAGGCCTATCAGTTTCTGACCGCGTAAGGACCGAGGGCCTATCGAACGGCCTGCTGGGTTCACCTGGGCTGAGCGGTCTCGAATTGCTGGGTAAGTTGACCAGCGACTTTGACTGATGCATTGGGCTGAGTAGGCGTGGGGACTCAACCTGCTGAACAGGTGGAGGTGAGGACTCTTGAATCACAAATGGTTTTGGTAGCTTTGATGCATCTGGCGTCATCCTGCGCTGTATTGCCGGTCGTTTGCCGGCCGCTTTCTCGCTCAATCGTTGTCGATCGGGCGAGTCTGACAAAGCCGCTTGCGAAGGAAGCTGGAATTGTGTCTTTGAAATTGCTTCAGGAACCTCTGAAGACATTTTTGGAGCACTTGAATTTCGTGAACTGCCCGACGAAGCAGCATCGCGATTCCCGCCATCTAGACCGGTTGAGTTCGTTGTGTGATTGGATGATTGCGAACTTTGTCGTCTAGCAAGCAGTGGCCGTCGTTTTGAAGCTACTGCAGACACAACGAACTTTCTCGAGCCGACGGGATGCTTCTTCTTGGCAGGCGACATGGTCGAGGGCCGCATCTCTGATAAGGGAGTCACTGTGCTACCGGACGAGACGATATCGGAATCTTTGCCGTCGTCTTGGTCATCCTCGTTGGCAGACTCGTGCGGAGAGACGAATCGGGCTGTGGGCCGCGGACCCGAGGATGATGGGCCTCTAGACTTTTTCAGGATGGGATGGGCAGGCGGTGGCTTGGAGGCACTGGAAGACATGCTTTTCAGCCCGCTGTTGAGTTTCGCCGAAGACGAAGCCTTGGGTACAGGTATTGGTGAGGGTTCATCGTCCTTGCCGTGTTCCTCCTGGGGTACGAAAGATTTGAGTAGCGAGGGAGGAATCTAACGAGTATTAGAACATCGGATGACACATATAATATGCCGTCCTTTTCTTTCTTACATCTGGACCTTCCCACCGATTCGGCGGTCCTCTTAGAGGCACAAATGTCGGGCCTGTGGATATGTCCTCATAGAGCCTCGCCAAAGTGCGGCCACTGAGGCGCCGTCGATCACTGCCCCATACATGCCACCAGAAGTTCTCGAGACGGCAAGCGGTAGGGTCTTGAAGTTTCTTGTTTGTTGTTGTGTAGACTAGCAAAAGGTCAGCATTGGTATTTAAAAGGGAGGTTGTGGATCAGGGTCCCTGACCGTGCCAATATTTGCGAATTTCGTCCATAGGAATGACGCGATGGTTTGCCACGTCCTGGTATACATCCTTGGTATTGACGACAATACCCTTGGGCAGAATCATGGGCATGCTGGGATCCATTGTCGCGGCGCGGTGAAACCTGGCACAACGATGACACGTGTAGAATAGGCCAAAGCAGAAGGAGGAAAGTTGGAGGACAGTTTATGCCCAATAACGTGAGGTCAAAAGGGTGCAGGAGGCACAGGTGTTATGACGATAGGCGAAGCCAGCCAATTGTTTGGTCCGGGGTCTCCTATCGGTGACGAGCTGGACAGATCATGGTCGCCGATGGAGGTATTGCCAGCAGGTGTGAAGGGCGGTGTAAGCAAGCAGGCAAGAATATCAAGCCACACTGAACGAATCAAGACGATGTGGCGGACGACAGACTGCAGGCTGTTGGCTTTCGTCGGGCTGGGCACGAATGTTCCCTGTCAGGCTGAACCCTGGCAAAAGAATGAAAGAGTGGCGACGAAAAAGCAACTCAAGGCAGGCAGGGCGAGGTCACCTCTGTTTCTTCCTTTCGTCGTTGCTTCGCGCGGATGAACAGAACCACACCACGGAAGGTAAGACCTGGGTTAGGGTCCGCAACTGACTCTGACGTACTGCAGAGGTGAGGGTGCGGATTTTACGATTACCCGAGACCAGCCTCAAAGCACAGAGGCCCGAAGTGTCACGAGGGCATAGAGACGTGGCGGTAAAGGGTGAAGGTGGTGGATGAGGTTCCGGCGGGGCGTACAGCATGGGCAGCCGGCTGTAAGGGGGGTTTCCGGCGGGAACAAGTAAAGGAGAAGCACCGCAGGGGCGAGGGATTGAAATCGTGGGATGTCGTCGTATCGAATTACGGACGCCGTAGAGAGCTCCAGAAGACTGCTGAGCTGTTGAGGTTGAAGGTAGGTGAAAATGATTGGTAAGGTAGTGGTAGTGGTAGTGGTGTTGATAGGTAGTTGTGGGCGGAGGTGAATGTGGATACGTGCGGTTCGAGATTGCCTCGTGATGCTGAGCCACCTTACTTAGTCGTGCCTTCCTTGTTTCTTTTTTCTCGCTGCACCGTCGGGTGATTGTTTTCCTCTTGACAAGATACTAGTAGGTGCAGTACTTATCGCCTCTGCTGGGTCTGCTCTGCCTTGAGGTTGCAGGGTTCTTTTAGTTGCTGTTTGAGATGATTGTATTCCGAGGACCAATTGTGTGAAGAAGAAGATAACACAATGGTAGTAGCAAACCAATGTCTTGGAGGGGGGCAGCGACGCAGCCTGGCGCTCCGGTGCGTGGCCACACCAGACACTTATGGCTTATGACGGCCGGGCGGGACAAGCTGCGAATCAAAGTGCCTCGGGAGGACGAAGAAAGAAGAAGACGAAAAAGAATGGTTACAGTGCAAGATCCTGGCTGGGAGGGTGGGTGGCAGAGTGTGGGGGGGGCCTCCCGCGCGACAGGGGCCGGCGACAGGGATTCATCGAGACCCATGGGTAGGGAAAGGGGAAAAGAAGGAAAAAGGAAACATGGAAGGCCGCAAGTACCCGCTGTCAAGGGCCACCACCACTGCAACTCTGCTGCCCTGCCCTCGCCGTCAATGTCCTCGCTTCTGTTCTCGTCGGTTGGCCGTGCGAGTTTCTCCTAACCTCAGGCACCCTACCTGCCTACCTCCTACCTTAGGTAGGGATAGCTCTGCCTTAGGGGAAGGGCGGCTGTCCGGGGCCGTCCGCTAGGTAGCAACTGAACACTCTACTAGCCCAGTGCTCCAGCCCACTGGCAAAGGGGCTTTTAGCTTGGCCGCTGGAGCCCTGACTACTTGGAATGACCGCCAAATGAGGCCGAGTCGCTGCGGCTTCAGGGCATGTCGAGTCAGGCACGTTTTCAAGTCCACCGACATGGCTGGCTGGCTGGCGACGAGAGTCATGAGCGAGCACGGCTCGAGGGGTACGATGCAACGAGCTCCATATGTACAAAGTAATCAAACTTGAACATGTTCTGCTCGGCTCAGTAAGTCGTGCTTCTTGTTCGTTGCAAACAGGGGTTCGGCGCCGTAGCTCGGGAAGATGCACCTTGGTCCCAAGCCTATCTGGAACTAGCAACCTAGCACCAGCGCCGTTTCATCGACTTCTTGTTGGTTCGCGCGCTCAATTGGCATCTTATCAGGGAAGAACCCGTCGACTATCTTTAGTTATCAGGTGGCTTGGGCCTGCCAGCCGCCTGGTTGGAGGCCCGGGGTAAGCCTCTCGCAGCAGCGTTCATCTGCTGGACGAGTGAGTAGCCTTCACCAAACTAGCAGGTACCCAGTGGCATCTCGCATCCCAACACCCAACGAGATACCGTGCCCTCTGTGGGTCCCCGACGAGGACGATAAACTCTTTGCAACTGCCCCGCATGCCCACGCAGAACCCACTGTCGCTCTCATCCGAGGAGATCGATTCCGGGATGCCCCTGGTAATAACCACAGGGGCCCTGGAGAGTCCTCACCTCACCGCCTGAAAAGGTGGCGACACTCACCAACCAGAGGAGGCTGAATGGGATCTCCGAAGGCCAACAACAACCCTGATTGAACTTATCCCAGGCGTCCTCAAGCCTGAAAAGCCACCACCAGCGCACCGCAATCCCGCCTTATCGCCTCCCAATGGATTGGGGGCTGGTGGGCAAAGTCGGGATCATACAAGGACAGACTCGGCATACGCCCTATCCTCATGGCTCCCACCGAGAAAAATTCTGGTTAATCCCTGGACAGACGAGGAACTAGACGGCGGCCGTGCGGAGCTTGAGAAACTCTTGTCAAACCATCTGCAGATCCAGAACTTGGTCACATCCAAAGCCAGCCCTTGACCTTGACTGAATCTCTAGGATGACCGTGAACCTGGTGCCCAAGGTCTTGCTTCTGATCACCATGCCCAAGTTCACCAGGGATCTGAACTCGACCGTTTCCGCGGAATGAATCACATTTTGGCCTGACCTTCAAATGGAGGCAGGCTTGCGATGACGGTGGCAGGCACACACTCTCCCAGCAGACAGGTGATAAAGTACTTGCCGTCCCAGTATCGGAAAGGGAAAGGGGGGGGAGAAAAAGAAAAGGGCCCTGGGAACACAGAGTCGAAAGGGAATAGGCTGGTGTTTTGTCGATGGACCGCCGTCAGTTGCCTGTGCCCGCCTTGGCCATCCCCATGTGGCACTTTGTCCGAGCCATCTCCGCGTGCCCACGTTGTGGCTGCCAAGAGAATTTCAAGATGGATCGCCAGCCCGTCCCAACACGTTCTAGAACGACAAGGTGTTTATTATTGAGCGCCTCTCCACCTTCCAGGAACCCCTGCTGCTGGGCTTTTTGCTTCGGCGTGGCGCCCGACCGAGCCTGACAAAACTCAACAAGGACAGCCCCCTTATTACGAATGTCCCGTAACTGCAGTCCGTTGTAAAACTCTGCAAAGCAGGGTGGGTCTGGTCGCCCTTGCCTCACCGCTCGGCGTCTTGGAGCACATGGGATGATGATCTCTTCCAGTTTCCCACCGAGCCGGAGCTGAAGACCCAACCGGACGCAACCACACAGTGTAACGCCGCAGCTCCCCCATGCATATTGGCGTCGTCCGAGCTCCCTCTTTCCCTCTTTCCTAGGCCACTAGTCTAATGACTGCCTAGCGTGCGGGGACAGCCGAAAGTCTGATGACCAGCCCGCCACGAATTGTTTGCTGGATGAAGCTCAGAGGTTGTGCAAGTGCCGGTGCCCATGTCGAAGCATGCTGATTTGGCCATCAGGTTGGCAAACACGGATTTCTTGCCTGTGGAAAAAGCAAAGTGCAAAGCTGTTCCTTCTGTCCCACTCGGCAACCCGAATGTCGGTTTCTTGTCATATCACACACATGGGAACGGGCTGCAAAGAGGGATTAGACATGCGTCGTGTTACCGTGCCTCCGTATCCACTCCCACGCAACGCAACTTGTTTGTCATTGTTTTCGAAAACAATCACCTAATCGCCTGTACTTGGCGTTGCATCCTCGGCTTCGCAAGAAACACAAAGTATAGGAGGACTGGTCAGATGCCGGCAATCACGTTGGTGTTGATAACAGCTTTGACCAGAAGAGAAGTCGCATGCGATGGCCTGTTGTTCCAGATCAGCCTTCCTGAAACGAGCAGCTCAGACGTGGGGGTTGCCGGTGCCTCCAACGACCTGAGGGTGCTCTGTAGACCCGCGATTGATCGGCTGTCCGCAGCGAATTGCTCATGTGAGGCTACAGGGTTAAGATGTCGTCCGCTGCTCCTTTGCTGGCGAGTGAGCTCTTTGGCCAAGAGATGTACCTTGGGCCAATCCAGATCTTGCCAAGTACAGTATATTTGGTGGCATCAACCATCCGTCCGTGTCCGAGCCATATGGGAGCTGGTATCTTTTGGCGACGTGGCCCGTATGAGGCAAAGAGATGGAACAAGGGAAAAAATGAAGTGTGATCCTGCCGTCTCCCACTACATACGCGGAACCCCGCAGCCGGGCCCCTCCGCCGGCCCCCACACGGCACCGGCTGTCCCTGTCACCGTAGTCCATTGGCTCGTCGGTTGTGGGAGCCGTGCAAACCTCACTTTACCCTGGATTATCCTTGGCAGCAGTCGGTAGGCCTCGGCGAGGACCATTCCGTAATATCGGCTTCTCGTCACTGCAAGATGTATTTGTGGCTTTTCAAGTCCCTCGATTCATATTATATCACCGTCTCTATACAAGGCACAACGCTGGACGCCCCTAGAACCCATCTCATGGAAATCACTCGGCGGTGAAGACAACCTCGAACGTTGCCTTGACCAAAACAACGATGCCAATTTAAGTGACAGTGTAGCCACCATCGACGCGGATATCCGCGCCAGTCACATATCGGCTGGCGTCGGAGAGCAGAAAAGCAACAGGGCCCATGAGATCTTTGGGCTGACCCATCTTGCCCTGGGGAATCAGCGACGTCCACTTCTGCTTCAGATCCGGGTTGTCCTCGAGGATTTTCTGGGTCCTGAAGTCACCAAGTATTAGTTTCCAACACAAGGAGCACTCTTGATGGGCGTCATGTCTTACAGGGCAGTCAGCATATAACCCGGGGACAGGCAGTTGACGCGGATGCCGGCGTGCGCCCACTCCACGGCCAAAGAAGCCGCCAGGTGACGGACACCAGCCTTGGCGGCATTGTAGGGACTATCAAAGGACCTCGTTAGCAACGCGGCAGCAAGACGGTGGACCGTTGGACCAATCTTACGCTTGGGGCTGGGGCACGTTGACAATGGCTCCAGACATGCTTCCGATAAGGACCATGCTGCCGGGAGCCTTCCTCTCCATGAGGTGGCGGGCTACACTGGTCGCAAAGAGGTAAGTGCCGTCGACGTTGACAGCCCAGAGCTTGCGCATGCGGTCGATGGGGTACTTG
This sequence comes from Stachybotrys chartarum, assembly GCA_001021365.1. NCBI lineage: Eukaryota > Fungi > Ascomycota > Sordariomycetes > Hypocreales > Stachybotryaceae > Stachybotrys > Stachybotrys chartarum. The sequence continues at coordinate 667,502 of LDEE01000006.1, forward strand.
GTGGCCTCGAAGTTCTCGGTGAAGCCGGCCGAGGTGACAAGGTTGTCAATTTTTCCGTGCTGGCTGATGATATCGTTGATGCAGGCGTCGACGGACTCGGGGTCCGACACGTCGGCGTAGTGCGCCGTGACCTTGGGAATGCTGCGCAGGATCAGTGGCTGCGTTGTCGTGGTATGGGCCACAACCTTGAGGGAGACTTACCGCTCTGCATTGGGATTGTCCCGCTTGAAAGTCTCAACCAGGAGCTTCGCCTGGTTCTCGGCCTCCTCCTCTGGCGGCAGTGTCAACGGCAGGCTTTGTTATATGGTGCTTTGGTGTGTCTAGTATGAGACTTACTGTTGAGGTCGACCAAAGCCAGGTCAGCGCCCGAATAGGCCATGCCTTGGCCAATGACGAGACCAAGACCTCGAGCGCCACCGGTGACGACGCCTACGTTGCCATCGAGGGTGAAGCTGGGAAGAGTGGGCTTAATGTACTGGCCACCAGTGCCATGGACAGGCTTGCTGCTGGGCAGCTCGCTGTCGTCAGGGTATTCGACCTTGACGTCGGAGTCGGTTCGCGAGTAGCTGCCGGGCTTCCCGTGGCGGGGAGGGACGTTGTGCAGAGCTCTGGACGCCTTGACGGCAAAGGAGGGCGAGGTGAGGGCGGGGGAGCGGCGGGCCGTCTGTCGCAGGACAGAAGCCAGTGCGGCGCCAGCTCTGGAGGACATTTTCCGGGCGCCTGATAGTGTTTTTGGTGGGTTTTGTTCCTCCTGTCTCTCTTGATTTTGTGTAGTACGAGGAAGTGACCAAAGAGTGCTGTGGTGACGGGGTGAGGAGCAGACGGCGGGAGGAATGCAAAGCCTGCTGAGCTGGGAGATCAAGAGGTGCTGATCGTGTGGAAAGCTGTCGTCATAGGGTCCAGGGTGCGCAGCGCAGCCAAGGGCTTCGACAAGACAATATTCGACGAGAGCACAGCAGGCAATTAGGTTTCGATTGAAGGGTTTGGTTATAATTATGGGTTAAGGTAATGGTCGATATCGTCACGCAGAGAATCAAAACGTGAGATGCATCAGCTGGCCGGGAGGAGGAATGATCTGAAGTGGTGAAGGAGCTGACGGGAACTAGACGAGGTGGGAGGGCAGCTTATTTACTGACCCGTTAGTTAAAGTACTGTTTAATCTTACCACATTATTCAATTGCTTCTGTCCCTCTGCCGGCAGCGAATCGGCCCCGGAAGCATCCTGACAGGTCCAGGCCCAGACGCGCCTCTTCGTCTGGCCGTAGCACGATGTTTTACCAACAGCTCCATGGGGTAGCTCTACAGAGAAGCTTTGGCTTACACTTGTACCCCACCCTAGCTGTTGGCGCTACCCCACATGGTCCGGTTGCATGCTGACCTCTGCCGTGTATTAGCCTCTCCAAGCACCCCTACAGTCTGCAAGGGATTGCAGAGAAGGTACAGTAGCGAAGCGATGGGAGTCTCGCAGGAAGGGATTGACCCAAGTTGCTTGGCGGAAAGGGAGCGCAGCGGCATGTGATGCAGATCCACTGGACTCAGTTGCTATCTGGGTGCCTGGAGTGGGACGCCCGTGTCTTTTGGGCTAACGCAGGTAGTTCCTCTTTGCGCGGACTCTCCGTCGCCACGAAGAACTGCTGGAGTCCTCTACATTTGTGTTCCTTGGTGGTTTTGCAGGAGCTATTGCTACCACGGCTAGATACTGGAGAGCAATTCTTTGCTAGAACTCCATCGCCAGTGCCAGAGAAGGCGGCAAGGGGGGGAGGCCAAGCACAAAGTGGAATTCGTAAAGACAGGCACGCACCTCGAAGAAGCTTCCGATTCCACCCAAGGCTTGGGACCGTTGAACCCACGAAGCTCAAACTACGGCCTTAGCAGTCAATCTAGAGCAGCTTGGCACTCTAGCCCGCGCCGCAAACGGGCGGGCCACGCAAGCTTCGATCCGTAAATCCCCAACTCCTCTCTCCCCTTCACGATGCCGATCTCGCTTGCACCAGGATTGCCATGATCATGCGCTCCGGCAGCCCCCCCCCCCTCCCCTTTCTGCGACTGCACATCCCGATGCCAGTGTCATGCGGATAGGCGCTGCATGTTCGTCAGGGGGCTCCTATGGAGTCCCCGCCGGAGCCTCCGCCGAGAAACCACTACATACTGGTCTGGACGGTTTGCTCCCCACTGAAGGGGAGGGATTTGGATGGAGTTTCGGGGATCTGGGCTATAGGTGTCAGCTCGTGTAACCCCTGGGGCTGCGCTGCGCGAGCCGCAACCATCTAATCTCACGATGTCTGTCCAGGCACGCCCCATGGTGTTTCGTCTACTGTGTGTATATTGTCCCTTGACTCGCGGCGGTACAGTATGAGCCCTCCATCATGGCCGGACCATCTCATGCAATTGAATCCATGCATGCTCCTGCCTCCTTGGCCGTTTACCCTCCCACGTTTCTGCTGCCGGCGGCGACTTACCCTGGCTGCTCCTTCCTCACCGTAGCGTTGTGGGTGGGTGGCCATTGTGACTCGCAGGAGCCAACCACTGCAGTACCCAGGCCTTGACTGCCATAAATGCGGCAAGCGCAGACGACTGTCCCAACAGAATACGTGACACGTTAATTGTTGGCTGCAAGCAATGACCTGTGTGGTTTGAAACCTTCAATCCTTTTGTTACCGTTCAAATACTCCCTCTATTGCTCCCAGCACTGCGAGAACCTAGGTTCTAGTGCATGTAGCTGCCCTCTTTGCTTCATCTGCGCAAGAGCTTTTGCTAGCTGATACCATCAATGAGCGTCCTCGAGACTGCGATCGTGGAGCGTCTTCTGTGCCGCCTGCAGCTTGGCCTCGAACTCGAAGCAGCTGTCAGAGCAGTCTCTCGCTCGTCCATACGCCGTGCTCCCTTTCCTGCAAATCGACCTCGGAAGGACCCATCCATTCATTATCACATAGATCCAGTAATCACCATGTGAGACCTCTATGCATTCGCGTACTCCTTGTTGAATGCTCGTCCGATCACCATGCGTCTGATTTCCGACGTCCCGGCTCCGATCTCGTACAGCTTGGCGCTACATGGCAACCGAATCAGCACAACCATTTCACCACATAGACAACAAGCGGGGGGGGCGGAAAGACTCACTCTCGTAATAGCCGTGAAGCCGGCATCTCCTCCATGTAACCCATGCCGCCGAGCAGCTGGATGCAGTCGAGCGAGCACTCGGTCGCCCGCTCCGCTGCGTAGAGGATGGCGCCGGCGCAGTCCTGTGTGCGGATCAAGCCCTGCTCGTCCACCGCCTTGGCCGTAGCGTACGTGTAGGCCCTCGACGCCTGCAGCTTGGTGTACATGTCCGCCAGCTTGCCCTGCACCAGCTGGTTGTGCGCAATGGGCGAGCCAAACTGCTTCCTCTGGTGCGCGTAGGGCAGCGTCACGTCCATGGTGGCCTGCATGATGCCCAGCGGCCCCGCGCTCAGCACCAGGCGCTCCAGGTCAAGCCCCTCCATGAGCACCCGTACGCCTCCGTTGATGCTGCCCAGGACGTTTTCGCTCGGCACGAATACCGAGTCGAACATGAGCTCGCCAGTGTTGCTGCCGCGCATCCCCATCTTGTCCAGCTTGCGCGAGCAGCTGAACCCCTTGTAGTCCGTCTGCACGATGAAGGCCGTGACGCCCTTGGACCCCTTGTCAGGCTCTGTCTTGGCGTATACGACGATTACATCCGCGTCCGGTCCATTGGTGATCCACATCTTGGACCCGTTGAGCACGTAGCCGCCGTCGACGGCCCGCGCTGTTGTCCGCATGCTCACGACGTCGCTGCCCGCGCTCGTCTCAGACATTGCAAGGCCGCCCACGCTGGTGCCGGCTATCAACCCCGGTAGGTATTTCTTCTTCTGCTCGGGCGAGCCGTTGAGTTGCAGCTGGTTCACGCACAGCTGTGAATGGGCGGCGTAGCTCAACCCGATGGATCCGGATGCTCGAGAGATCTCCTCCATGACAACGCAGTGCGCCTGGTAGCCCATGGCCAGACCTCCCACGTCTTCATCGGCCGTGATGCCGAGGAACCCCGCGTCGCCCAGCTTCTTCCACATCTCGTTAGGGAAGGCATTGCTCTTGTCCGTGTGGGCAGCCACCTCCTCCGGGATTTCGCGGCGTGTAAACTCCTGCACTCTCTCCCGCAGCTCCTCTAGATCCTCGCTCGCGGGTGCCTCGAATCCTTTGGGGTGCTTGGAAGAGTGTAGCCGCTGCTGGGTAACGGGAAGGCTGATTGCTGGTCGGAAGTGCCTTGCCGGCCGAGCCAGCGCTCTGAGGGTTCGAATGCTGGCCATTGTAAATTTGCCTTCGTAGCGGGTCAACTGTTGGAAATGAAGTCGAGAGATTGCAGAAATCACAACAGGCGGAAGGAACTGTGCGCGTGGTCAATGATGATGTTCAGCAAGGCAAGCCGAGGCGGATGCTCAGCCGGGCTTGGAAAGCCGATGTCATGCGGCCGCTTGCCCTCGGTTTGCAGCGGCAATTCACGGGCCACGCAACCCCCAGATTCTCCAAACGTCACAGCTTCACCACGACGGCTTGTCCTCAGTCTTCAACACCAGCTCTTCCCTCCACACACCAAACCTCGCTTTGATCTCACGTCGACTCGAGGGGCCCTTATCATGTCATTATCGCGATCCTCCCGCCTCGCCGTCTCGGCAGGCCGCCAACTCGGCCGCCGCAACCCAAGCGTCCAATGCCGGTCCGTCGCCGGCCTCACCCCGCCTCACCAGGCGGCCGCCATCACGCGCATCCAGAGCAATGTCGACACCGCCTCGGACGAGTTCAGAGAGAACCAGCGCCAGATGGGCGAGGTCATGGCCAAGATGCAGGACCTCGCGCGCAAGATCCAGCGCGGCGGGCCCGACAAGGCCAGGCAGAAGCACCTCGCCCGCAAGAAGATGCTGCCGAGGGACCGCGTGACGGCCCTCGTCGACCCGGGCACTACCTTCCTTGAGCTGTCGACTTTTGCCGGTTACGATCTCTACCCGGAGGCGGATGTCCCGGCCGGCGGAATCATAACGGGTGTTGGCGTTGTCGAGGGCGTTACTTGCGTCATTGTAGCCCACGACAGCACAGTGAAGGGCGGCACGTATTATCCCATCACCGTCAAGAAACACCTCCGCGCCCAGGCCATTGCCCAGGAAAACAACCTCCCGTAAGTTACTCCTGTCAAAGCCCCTGCATGCATACCGCTTACGCCCGGTCCCGCCGCAGGTGCATCTACCTCGTCGACAGCGGCGGCGCCAACCTCCCGCACCAGGCCGACGTCTTCCCGGACCGCGAGCACTTCGGCCGCATTTTCTACAACCAGGCGCGCATGAGCGCCCGGGGCATCCCGCAGATCTCGGTCGTCATGGGGCCCTGCACCGCCGGCGGCGCCTACGTGCCCGCCATGAGCGACGAGAGCATCATCGTCCAGGACCAGGGCCACATCTTCCTCGCCGGGCCACCCCTCGTCAAGGCCGCCACCGGCGAGGTCGTCAGCCCCGAGGACCTTGGCGGCGGCAGGATGCACTCGTCCGTCTCGGGCGTCACCGACTACCTCGCCGTCGACGACGCCCACGCCATCGTCCTCGCGCGCCGCTGCATCAGCAACCTCAACTGGCCCGCCCGCTCGCCCGCCACCCAGCCGCCAAGAGAGACCTTCGCGGAACCCCTCTACAGCCCCGACGAGCTTCTCGGCATCGCAACCACCAACCTCCGCAAGCCCCTGCCCATCCGGGAGGTCATCGCCCGCATCGTCGACGGCTCCGAGTTCGCCGAGTTCAAGCGCGACTTCGGCACCACCCTCGTCACCGGCTTCGCCCACATCTACGGCCACCGCGTCGGCATCGTCGCCAACGACGGCATCCTCTTCGCCTCCTCCTCCGTCAAGGGCGCCCATTTCGTCGAGCTGTGCACCCAGCGTGGCATCCCCCTCGTCTTCCTCCAGAACATCTCGGGCTTCATGGTCGGCTCCGCCGCCGAGCGCGACGGCATCGCCAAGCACGGCGCCAAGCTCGTCACCGCCGTCTCCTGCGCGGACGTCCCCAAGTTCACCGTCGTCGTCGGCGGCAGCTACGGCGCCGGCAACTACGGCATGTGCGGCCGCGCATACAGCCCGCGCTTCCTGTGGATGTGGCCCAACGCCCGAATAGGCGTCATGGGCAGTGAGCAGCTCGCCAGTGTCATGGAGACTGTGGGCCAAAAGGCCGATCCCGAGCTCAAGAACCGCATCGAACGCGAGAGCGAAGCCACATACTCTTCCGCGCGCCTTTGGGTAAGTCTTCGCCAAACGCGCATATTCATCTTCTTCGTGTCCGAAACAACGTTCCTTTACTAATAATTTCCTCTAGGATGACGGCATTATACCCCCTCAACACACAAGACGATACCTTGGATTGGGTCTTAATGCGGCCATGGGTGGTCGTAACGAAGTAAAACCTGGTGATACCCGATACGGTGTATTTAGGATGTAAAATAATCTTCTCCTTATTTCCGTAGCGATGATTATCCATGGCGTGTAGAAACGACACAATGGTTTTGATAAAAGTGTTAACTGAAGAGTCTTTAACATTAGAAAAGTGTGATGTCACCTATGGTATCTAGTCCTCCTCCTATAAAACGCCAACGCGGATTCCGCTCTTGAGCTCCTACATGCACCGTCGACAAAGAAAAGGTGTCCTAGGACGATATATACAAGATTCTTGGCTGTCAAGCCTATGGAACTTCATCTCCAGCATCACAAGGGAAGGCGAGAAGAAGTACAGCGGCATAAACCCGCCACTCGACTTCCAACCAATAAAAGAAAAGGGGAAAAGAACCGTGGTTTGAGATAGGTCAGTCGTATACGTTTGTCTCTGAAATCATATTCGTGCATGTCCACAAAGGCTTCGCTTGGAAGCCGCTGGCCCTTCGGAGTGCTTTGTATGTCCGGGGCCGACGCTGATTGGTATATTCACGGCCCGTTTGCCGTTTGTTCGTCCGACTGGACCATTACCAAGATTGATGGTCAGGGAAATCAGGTCGATAAAATTATCGCCGCCAATGTTCAGATTTGACGCATCGTCAAGCGCCGTATTGTCACCGAAACGACGCTGGCTAACCCGAGTAAAGAATCGCTGTAGACTTGTCTGCGCTGTCACGGCATCGTCGGCCGTCTCCTGTTGGAGGACAAAGAGAACTGAGACACGGGCGAAATCCAATATCTCTTGTGAGATGCTAAAGCCAGTGGCGGGTGCCGATGTTGCCACTGGCGGGGCTGAAAAAGAAGTCGTCTCGGGCAATGAGGTCGTCGTAGTTGCCTCCGAGGTCGTGGATGAGGGTGGTTGCGTAGGGATGGCTGATGTTTCCCTCGATATTGTCAACGTCAAGGACTGACCAGGAACCAGGGTGATGAAGGAAGCCGCCGGACCTTCGACGTTGTTTCCGAGTGCGTCGTCTACGAGAACAGCATCGACGGCGCCCGCCCGCGTTGACTGGCCATTAAAGGTGACTAGAGAGTTCTGTGCGATGCAGGATAGGTTTTCTGCGTTGAGCTTGGAGAGTATTGTAGTACCGGAGAGGGGAATAGAGAAATTGGCGTTGGACTGGGCAATGAGTCTTGGAATGGCTCTCCCAAGAGTCACATCGTTGATAGTCGTAGACCCGTCGGATCCAACAAGATTGGTCGTGGTGCAGGCGTCGCTTCGAGCGACCGTGCAAACCGGACCAGAGAAGCCGTTGGTACATATGCACGAGCAAACACCCTGCGAGATGACGTTGGTTCCGCCATTTTGACAGACCAAGGAAGAGCGGCAGTTTTCCAGGCTTCCATCGGCATTGGCCTGGCTTCCCAAAGTTCCGAAGACGAAAAATTGCAGAGGTATCACAATGGCAGTCGCTATGATGAGAACACTGAGGATCACAATCATGATGAAAGCCCATCTAGGCAAACCACAGCAGCGTCGGCCCTTCTTCTTCTCGCCATCTTCCGATGGCACTGACCCATCCGGCAGCGCACGAGGGACAGCCACCGGAATAGGAGGAGCCGGTGGTGCGCCGCGGCGGTCGGGGGCTAACGGCCAAGACGTCGTACGAAACCACGAAGTGCGATTGGCTTGAGCCTGGGCAGGAGGCGGGAAAGCGGCCAACATGTCTGAAAGGCCGGAACGATATCGTTCGTCCGCTACGTCTTTGTTAGCTTCTCTCTTCTTCTGGTAGATATGAGTTCAAAGAGCTTACTGCTACTGGAAGTGTCCTTTTCCAATGGATAACCACCAGTTTTTTCGCCGCCCAGATAGTCCCGAAGATCTTCAAACCTACTTGCTGGTCTCTTACCCCCATCAATCATGGCTGCCAGTCTCGTTGCTCTGCGTATCAGATCAGGTAAGCTGGTCAGACTCCCTCGTGCCTCGGCTTCTTTGACAGCTTCCATGTCAAGTCGCGGTGGGCGCCTCAGATCTCTCTGCAAAGGGTTGGCAGAACTTGTCGGTTGTGGCGGTCCCTTGAGCCCAGAGGCTCCAGCCGCCGTCGCATATGCCTCGATGATGCCATCCGCAGTCGCGTTGAAAGATTCACTCGAGTCAGACGCGGGCTCTTGAAACCTTGTAGGCAATGTATTCGAGGAGCTGGTCGATACATCAACAAAGGTCGTACCGCCGTCAAACGGCTGAACTGGCGTTGGTGAAGGTCGCTGGCCCGCTACAGGCCCGCTGGAAGATTTCGTGACAATCAGTGATGGCTTGCCCTTCTTCCCCAGACTTGCACGGCGGACAAGGTTACTCTCGTCACCAAAGTCGTCGAACTCAGAATCTCTGCTCTTGTCGGTGATGGAATCCTCGTAGAATACATCCGGACTGCTTGGGCTGGTCATTGGCGAAGGCGGGTCCCATTGCGAAGGCATGGCGGCGCTTGAGGCGTAAGATCCGTGTGACCTGGTATTGGGGCTCTCTTCCGGGATGGGTGACACAAATGAAGCAGTCGAATAGAACGAGGAGGCTCCTCTGCGGCTAGAGGGGGGCGGCCCCAGAATGGTACTCCTCCTAGGCGCAACGGGCACCGTTGCTGAGGTAGGCACGGGGAAATCGGGTATGGATCCAACAGACGATGTAGTGAGTCTGGATGACGGCGTGGCAGGAACAGAGGAGAGATATTCTTGAGCTGAGTCCCTTGAGGATTCTTTCGAGGGTTCGCGTATGGACTGAGGCGAGAGGAAAACAGGGGTGGGATCTTGCAGGCGTGACTGATCCAGGATCGAGGGTACTAAGCTCGGTCGAGGTGGTCTCCGCGGCGCTTGGCCAGCCGGTGGCCGAAAAGATGAAGCATTTTGGGGCTTTACGGGAGACTGGACCGGGCCTGCCAAGGGCCATTGCGGAATCTGTCGTGGCCTAGATATGGCATCGCCTATGTTGCCATCCAGGCCTGGAGGCGCTCGTGGTCGGGGGATCTTGGATGATTGACCGGCGGGCCTCGACGAAGCGGCATCGCGGCTCGACTTGGCCGATTGATCGGGCGTGGGAGAGGCAGTTGCGATTCTTGGTAGACCAGCCTGTGCAGCCTCTCGCGCTCGCTTCACGGACCCTGGTGTCGTGTATGGCGGTTCCATGGCGCCTCCATCATACGCCTCACTCATCGAACCACCGTTGCCCAGCTCTCCAATAAGAGAGGTCCTCCACTAAAAAGGCCTTGAATCGGGAAATGTTTTCGAGATGTGCTACTTTCGATTGGGCCCAGCGACATGAGCGGTGGGGTGAGTCAACAGGCGACTTGTCAGGGTTGCCGAATAGTGGAAGATAGAAATCAAGGATCGTGATCGAGTTGGCCTTTCGCAACAAGTCGCAATGTCTATTCGGATCGGCTGCAGCTGCCCAACATGAAGCAGTTCGTTTGTCAGGTTTCGCGACAGCTCGTTCAGTCAATGAGAGCGTGCAGGTTTGTTGCACGAGCGAACGTGGTACGAATCAGAGCGTGACACAGGAATATGGTACGTGAGAAGAGAAGGTCCAGATCAACATCTGCTTCAAGCAGAATCGGAGAAAGTGATTCACTGTCAATGCTGTGACGCAAATGAATGTGGTAATCCCTCAGGGGATTGGTGTTTGTTCTAGCAAGTAAAGAATTAGTTTATTGAAAGGAAAACAGCCAAATGAGGCGGCCGAGGATGGGTGGGCTTGCACAGCAGGAGAGCCGGAGACTTGGAGTGACAGGGAAGCACGAACTCAGGAGGTGCATTGGGGCAATGGGACGACTCATCGCATACAGCCTACGTCTCGAGTCTTGGAGCGCCCACCAGATAGAGACAAGCTGCCAAGACGGAGGCGAGAGTAGGCAAGGGGTGTGGGGCAGGAGGATGAGCGACAACAAGAAGGTTTAGAGGCAGACGAGCACATAGACCCTGAAAGCGTGGCCTTGAATGCGACAATGAGCCCTGCAGGGCGATAGATAGGAGACGGGCAACGGGGTAGAAAGCAACCGAGAGCCATAAGACTGGTAAAAGGGTTTTACTTACTGGTCACGGTGTCTCGCTGCAACGTGAGACCAACGGAAGCGATGACGCAGGCTCGTGAGACAGGAAGTCCGAGGTCGTGTTTCAGAGCAGCAGATTAGGCAATCCAGGTCGAGTGACCAGGAGCAGGGCCAAATAGAGAGAAGTCGGGATTGGCAGTCGTAAGAATAGCAGGCTTCTACTAGAGCAGTAGATTGATTGGATCTGAGACTTGCATTCGTCTAGACAGTCGCCGTTGTCGATCTCGAATAGGTAGGCCAATCAATGCCTTGAAATGGCGGATGAGAGCAGGAGCCTTTCCTTCAACGGCTGTTCGGGGACGTAGGCGTTTCCGCGATGCCCAAGCTGGATAACAGTGGCGGCGTTCGCAGGGAGACAAACGAGTGACTGAAAGACGAAGAAGAGAAGGGAACGGGGTCAAGACCAGTCGAGAGGCGGTTGCTGGGTGTCCGAAAGACGCCGCGACGAGGCCGGCTGTGAAGTAGAAGGCGAAGTTGAAGTTGAAGATGGACTTGTTTTACGTGTCTGGCACGAGGTCGCAGTGAGGAGCAAAAGTCACTCGGTTGGAGCGCCTGCCAATCGCTCGGGCTCGCGAGAAGACGGAAGAGGAGAACGAAAATGACAATAGGGGAGAGGCAAGAGGAAGGCCGTTGGCACGGGCAGGAAGGACACGCGATGAGGAGTATTTGGCGAGCACGGCAAGTGCGGACGCCACAGGTACCGGCGCAGACCCAGGTACCTGAAGCGGCGCGCAGGGTACCTTACAGTAGCCAGGTACAGGCGACGGCCAGGGGGGTTGCGAAGGGGGGGACTTGAGTTGAGGTGCGGGACCCTTGAGGAGGGTCGGGATGAAAAGAAGCACGGAAAGAAAGTGACGAAAACCGGCGATGCGGATAACAAGCCCTGATTCCTTCGCCCAGCCGCGACCCTGGTCTGGCGTCGCTGTCCTGCCCCCGTCCTCCTCGAAAAGGCCCAAAGGGGGTTACGGGAGTGGCTGTGGTTTGTGTGTGTGGGCAGCCACAAGGTACGATACCGGCCTATTGCTGTCTGTCTGGGCAGTACCACGCAGCACCCGCATGTAATTAAGTGCTGTACTATGTAGGTGATGAAGCCCGCATGGCCGAGTGGCACGAATACGATGTGCAACCGGCGACGCTTGGGACCTTGCAGATGCTGCACGGGCAGACGGGGGCCGCACATGGATGGATGGGCTCAGATGCCTCCGTGGCCTCCACTGGTACGACGACTTCACCTGAGGGATCTGTCGTCTACCGCGTCTACCGTGGGCAAAATGCAGGGACAAAGCGGGGGGGGGACGTGTCCTTCGTTAAGCCATGTGTAGTCATGGCAGACACAGTCGCATTGCCCGACTATTGGCGCTTGGCGTCCCGTCTTGCTGCACGGCACCACCACTGTTACTACTACTACACAAAGCAGTCAGTCCCGTCTGTGAATGTCCTCGTGAGCCGTCTGCTCGAACGATGTCATCCATCCATCCATCCTGCTGCTCCGGCAACTACTGCTGCAAACCGCGACGGGCTCCGGGCCAACAGCGAACAGTGCAGCTGTAAAATGCGGCGGCCCCTGAGTCCAACGTGCGCCGAGGCTTGGCATCAACCATCAGCGGTTCAAGCCGGGGGGCTAGCGGTGACACTAGCAGGCTGGTGCGGCAGAGTGTCCAGGGGGGGCTGCCAATTCTCCCTACTAGTAGTTGGACGTTGGTCGTTGCTTTCGGCAACGGAGGTGGCTCGAGCCAGGTATGGATGTTACCGGACCCGATTCTTCCAGATCCTTGGCTGCTGGTGAATGAGCCGCCTTTTGGTTTGCATGATGCGAGATACTAGTCGATGGATGTACATACATGTTAGCAGTGCATTATCCCGGCATTGGACCAAATAGACAACATCCCGGACCAGGCTTCGTTGCGGTCAATCAGGGCGCATCTCCATCACGCTGTTCCACGTATTCTGTTGACTTGCAGTAGTAGTCCATCCCTGACGCCGACCGAGGATCCTCACGCCGCGGTTCGTCTACGTCTCGGTGACGTCTCCAGCCCATGGTCGTCTTCATCAGCGTGGGTGTACCCGCAGCCACTCGATCGCATCACGGTGGCCTTGCCCGGGAAAGCTTAGGCACTTGCGATATCCGAACCAACGTGCTCGATAGCCCCTCGGACAGCCACACAGTCCGCCTTCTAAGAAGCCCCCACCTGCGCCTCACCGTACTTAGGACGTTCCTGAAATGTCGACTCGACGCCGCCTCCCAAGCGCGCATCGCGTTCACGAGAATCAGCAGCTCGATGACCTGCTTCGCAACGCGGGCCATCGGCAACCACGTTCTCATCCCGTCGTGCCCTCCCTTTGGCGTCGAGGAGGAAGTGCCAAGGGGAAGGTCCACCGACGATCATGCTCAAGCAGAAACACTAGCGCCCCCTTCGTTGACTTCTTTTTCGCGGGCTGAGCCTGGGTGACCCAAGTCTTTCCCGTTTACTTGATACAGGCACCAATGTAAGTCACCACATGGCCCGGTAAGTTCGCTGGCTCCAGCAGCATGGGCTTCTCGCGTCTAGGCTTGAATAGCGTGGTAATGGATATGCTCTTCCCGGTGAAGCCTCGCTGCGAATCCCCAGGAACAGGCTTTGAGTACTTGGCACGAAAGTGGCGTCCTCGCTCAGGGCCATCTAGATTCTCTTATGTGACTCGTCGCGCTGGGGTAGCCGGGAGCAAGTGTATCCCTGTGGCCGCATGGCAGCTCAGAAAACAGCCCAGCCCACACCGTCGGCCTAATCTGATGCCATCCGTCGCTACATTCAACCATGACTCAAGCAAGAGGTGGACAGTCACCGGGTATTTTGAGCAGGCCACGATCTTCGTGTCTGGGTTCCGCCGTCCTCAATCTCTTCACCCGAGCATCGTTATCTCGCCGGTGATGAGCAAGTGCGTGCCGCAACAAGGGGTTCCGAAGGTCTTCCTCGAGTGGTTTTACCACAACACATCCCTTGCGGTGCTCTACGGATAAAGTCCACGATTTGACAAGAAATGGCCCGCGTCGCGTGTTCAGGGCCAATCAATTGACCCGTCACCTCTGCAGTTACTCTGTATCCGTAGCTGGTTGTCCCATGCGAAGCATGCTCGCTTACGCAACGCCGCATATGATCGCCATGCATGAAAAAAATGTGTCTTCGGTGACGATGGTTGGATCAACGGGCCAGCCTCGGGCCCGTGGGTTTATCCTCAGAACAAAAGGTTTTACATCAGACGACGGGGGCCTGGTTTGGCCCCTGCGAAACACTTTTTCCTAGGGGCTACGGGGCATCGGCTGAGACAGGCCTTCCCCCCCCCCAAGAATAGATAACTTCGTCTTGGCTTACACGATAAAGAGCTGCTAAGCATTCGTCATTGGCGTGGAGAATCCGTACAATCCGGATCGAGCCGTGCGATCTACCGCCTCAGCCTGTCGCGTCACGGTTGCTGACAAGGGACGGCTTCCTGAACAGGCCGTTGCCATCATGACATGTTTCGTCTTTTTTTAAAGCCTGTTCCCCGTTTGTAGGAGACATGTCGCCACGAAGAAGCAAGGTAGGTTGAAGAAAAAGATGTCATATTCTCATATCAAATACTACTCTCCATCTCATCCTTTCATGGTTGTAGCCGAGGTATCCCTGGATCCTCCAGACAGACAGACCCGGGGTGTTCCAACCTCTAGTGTAGCTAATTCCATCTCACCTCTGGTAAAAGACCTCCTCGACGGGCTTCCACCAGCCCGGTTCCTTTGACTCGGAGCCTACCGCGCCTGGGACGAGACTCTCCTGCATCTTGTCCGTCATCTGCCACCACTCGCGGACCTTGGGATTCTGCGCCATGCGCTCCATGTCCCCTGCGTAGTCGTACCCGACGTATTTGAACGACGCGAAAAGGATGCCTGTGTTGTCGTCGTAGAAAATACTGTCTGTAGTGCGTACCAGTTGTCAGTTGGCTCTTTCACGAATAAGACAACCCGTCAACTCCTCTAATGTCATCAGGCCGGTGACAGTGTCCAGGGTAGGTGCTAGTGGGAATTATTACTGACAGTCTTCGATGGAGCAGTCCTTGATCTGCTTCAATACCTCAGGCCAGACCTTGGCATGGCAGGCTTTGTATTCTTCGACGCACTCGGGTTTCAAGCGCACAATCTGGCCAATGCGCCGCCCTGGATTCCTCAGCCGCGTCGAGGGCTCAGCAACTCTCGGCGACCGGGGCTCAGAGGTGGGCGATGATGGCTGCCACATGCTTGCTGTGGTCACGGGTATCAAGGGTAGGTGAGTTCGTGGAAACCTTGGATGGCGAAGCTCATGCAAATGTCAAGGACGAAGTGATCAATGACGATACAATCATGCAGAAGGTAAGTTGATTTCACTCCCGGCCAACCGCCTCATCCTCCGCCACCCGGCTCTCCCGCAGCTTAAAAGATGTTTCTCGGCCCAAAAATGTCGCGAGGGGTTCTTCCTGGTTCTTCCTGGGGACATGTTACCCCGCAGCGTGGAGTAAAGCGACGGCCAACGACCCTTTTCGTACATTTGGGGAAATCTAGTACATTCGAGCGGCTGCAACGCGTGCTCGTCTGCCTGCTTGCCTATGCGTGCCCGATTACCTTGAGCCTTGGAGGTTCACCAGAGAAGTTTGCTGGTTGTCAATCAGACGTGGCAAACGACGTCGACTAACTCGACATTGCGCTCTATTGCCGCTGGACATAATAAGGAGGGCATGTCAGATCGTGAGCGTCGTCCCTTCGACCCAGCCCACCCTTTCGCAACTTCCACCAATACGAGGGTCGTGGTTCATGCGGCCGTGTTCCCAACGGACTGCCAAAGCACCTTTTGACCCGCCAGATCCGACAGGCTGAACCCCACAGCCTATGGGCTTGGCTACATTATCACCAGACAAGGACTACGTTGATGATTCACTGACCTATCCATCAAACAATCTAGTCGTGCTGGCCATATCGCATCCACAGTCAAGGGGAGGGAGCCATCGAAAAGTACGATCTTCTTCTTCAACAATCTGAATCTTATTTGATTGACAGACAAAGGAATGTGTGGGTATAAAATGACAGGGACACCTCCCTAGCTGCAGAAAAGTAAAAAGGGTACATGTAGCGTCATGTTCCACCACGTAAAAAAAGAGCACAGGAAAGCTCAGTTCCGTCTGAACCACCGGCCGGTTGGCCGTGACGTAAAACACAGACCTGCCCACAGCTGATGTTGTTAGAGCAGCTGTGCTTGGCATGAAATGCTGTTTACTGTTTCTCTGTAGCAAGCTCGATGCTCGATCGCTCGTCATCTTGCTCCATCAGGCCAACCTTTTCCTCTGCAATAGCAACTTCTGTAACGCGAGTGCGTTGGCGACGTGCTGGACACATAGAACCGCCTTGCCTGCCTCGACGGACGATTCTGACAAAGTGAACGACGAAGGTGCACAAAATGGTGGCAATGCTAAGGAGGGTTAGCACAAATACAAGTGCAGACGAGCAAGTGAAAGCACTCACATTGCGACACCAATGCCGGCAACAAGTCCAGTCAATCCCGGGAGGAAAATCTGAGTAGCGACGTTCTTGAACAGCTGGCGCCAGTTGCGGTGGTGCCCATGATGGTGATGATGCTTAGGTCGACCGTCTTTGTGCATCCTGTGATCAGCTTCGCCGTGCCCAGCGTGTGATGGACGGCCATGAGCCTTGGGGCAACCGCCATTGAAGGTTCCGCTCAACATCTTGGTGGCACGGCACCACAGCGACTGGCACTGCGAATCGCGCTCTTCAAGGATATCGATTGCACCAATGAGAATCTCAGAGTTGGGTGCCTTGATTAATTTCACATCGATGGCAGGAATGTCCTGCATGAATCGATTGCCAACCTCGATGACCCTCAAATGGATGCCAACAACTTCCATTTGCTGCTCGCCGTCCATGCCGACAGGCGTGACAGCCAGGCTGTAGCCAAGTCTCTCCTCCCTTTCTCTGCCGTTGTGTGGGACCACCGATGCTGTCAAATCGCCGCGCCAGGGATCCGCATTCGGGTACAGTTCGAAGCCATTGAGCGTGAGCCGCGAAGCATCCTCAACGGCGATGTCCAGTCGAAGAGAGGTGCCTCTGCCCTTGCAGTGTCGGCAGGGAACCTCGATGCTTTGTGCAAACGCTGTTGGGGGTAGCTCTAAGGTGTCGGCGTGCACTGGGAGGGCTTCGAAGACTTCGCCATCAGGAATGGTAAGCTCGCCCGGAATGAGGAAGGCGGCAGCCGTTGCCGCGAAGAGCAGCGGCTTCAGCAACGAGTCGGACTTCATGGTCGGAGATGTTTACGATGTATCGAGTTGGTGGAAACGTCCAGAGAGTGGGAAGGGCGATGTGATGGTTCACGAGTGGACAAAAAGGCCTTGCCTAATGCTATAGGGAAAGAAGGGGACAAGGGAAGGTTAGCAACACGTGAGGCACGGCCAGGTGAGGTAACTATATCATTGGGCATTGAAGGTGAGGTGGTGTGGGAAGGTCTCGGAGGTCTCGGTGGCGACCGCTGCTTGCGGTGGATTAACCTGCAGGGAGTGGGGAAACCACGTCACCCCAGTACCGCAAAGGACGGTACTCGTGGCCTGGGAGAAGCTGCGAAAAGACATTCAATGCTGGTACTGCCCGCCTTGCTGGCACCGCAAGGGCAAGTTCCGTACCTTCCGGGGGACGCGAGAGGCGAAACCTTGAAGCGGCACGAAATGGGGTAACGTATACCTGAGAGTCCGGCTGCATGCAGTTCAGTCGGAGGTCCAGGAGACCCAGCAGCCCAAGTACCTGCGGACGCGAAATGGGTCACACGACACTTGGCATTGACTAAGAAGCGAGGTTTCACCAGATGGACTTGCTACTTTGAGGTCTGGCAGTTGCAACCTTCGTTTTTGGAAGTGTCTCGAACAGCCAATCCTGCAATGGGCGCGTCTAGATGGAATCCTTCAACATGTTTGTTTACGAAGCAGTAGAACCATCATTACTATCTGTCAGGCCCCCCTCCCCAAATCGGTAGAGTGTCCAGCCGCTCGTATAGTAGTCGTACCGTTGCGATACTTCGCAAGGGCCGGGGCTGCTCAAACGCGCACTGTCACGCGTGGTACGTCAGCGATTTTCATGATAGCTCGGGGACAGGCCTTGCGCGGACTCAGAATGGCAGGGTCCGCACTCCTCGTCTGCTCCGTCTCATTCCTCAGGCAACCACGAAATGCAATACTCTGGGCGACAATATGCAGAAGTTATGCCATGTCTCGGATGCCCGGCATCTGTCTCTTGTCCGTCTGCCAGTCCCGAACAGACCGGACCTTGCGAAGGGCATTGAATTCATTATTACCTACGCGTCCCTAGCAGCAAACCCAAGCCAAACCCGGCTTTACACAACGTACCACCACCACCCTTCACTTCATAAAGACGTGCCGATCGATGTACGCAAAGTTGTGCCGTCGGTCTCGACCCCGTGCTGTGCTCACTCCCGACCTTTCGACCCCTTGAACCTTCGTGCTCTGCCTCCCTTCAAGGCATCCATGGCTTTGCCTACGGCTGACCACCATCTCCTGGTGCCGCCGGTACCTTCGCCGAGCTCTGTAGCGTTGCCGTGTCTGTGCCACGGCGAAGGAAGCTTCTTGTTGAAAGGCATGGCGCTTGAAGGCGTTCTGCTTCCGCTTGGCTGCGGGTAATCGATACTTGTCGATCCGGCCTTGGAACCGTCTGTTGTCGAGGTCTCGAACGTCGTGGGCACTGTGTACGAGCCCGGCACTCATCAGTTTATGAGTAATGATTTTTGGGGAAGATCTCGAACCAAATCTGGCGTTGCTTACCTGTGCTCCGCGTGGGGGAATCAGCAGTGCTAGCTCCAACACCGCTTGTGCAGGACGATGTGGGAAGGCTCGATGAAGTTGTCTTTGGCTTACTTGAGAAAGAGTATGTCTCATCAGCTGCAGACGTGTGATCGTCAAATGTCTTCGACAAATCACCCAGCGCGCAACTCGTCGACGTGCTTGACGTTGTTGCCGTTGTGGGGCATGGACTTGAGCTGGATACCGGAGACCGGGCTGTTGTTACATCGGCGTCTGTTGATTCCGAAACAGCTTCTGTCGACGAAATAGATCCAGAAGATGCAAGAGGAGTCCTTGTCGGACAAGACGACGTGTAAGTCGACGCCGTCCTAGATCCAGGCTCATTATCTGAGGGAGATACGCTCCGACTAAATTGCGAAGTAGTGTTGACAAATGTCGAAGACCCAACCCGAGTAAGAGACGAGCCACCAGAGACGCTTGGAGTCGTCGACAACATCGAGGCCAAAGTAGTCCATGATGCCGTCCTAGATTCTCGGTCGGTATCTGACGGAAATGAACTCTGGCCAATTTGGGACGTGGCACTGGCCCATGTGGAAGACGCAGTTTTAGCAGAAGCTGAGCCTTGAGAAATGCTTGAAGCCAATGACATCAACGATGTCATAGAAGCAGCCCTTGACGCCGTCCTGGATCCTGGATCATGATCCGGTGGAGATGAGGTCCCACTGGGCTGTGAAGTGAAGTTCGCCCAAGTCGAAGACCCAACCTTGGATGAAGAAGAACCTGTTCTAGGAGCCGGTCTGCTCGATCCGTTGGACGCTGTAGTTGTCCACGAAACGGCTGTTGTGGAAACTGATTCTCTGCTTAGTACGGTAGAGGTGACTGCCGAATACGTCGTCCGGGTTGTGGAGTTAAGGCCAGTCGATGGCGTTGCACTGCGGGAGGAGATGGTGAATGTGCTGCTGCTGCTAAGCGCAGTGCCGTTCGTTGGTCTTGCAAATTCCGATGAAGGACCGAGCTCTCCGGACGAAGCGACACTGGATGAATTAATTTGAGTTCGGAACGGGGGGACAGTGCCCGGTGACTCGGTGGTGATCCTAGTAATCGTTGGAAGAACCGTGACTGAGCGCCAGGACGTGAGAGTGTACGACGAGCTGTTGGCGAGTCCCGAACTGGCAGCGTCGGAAGCAGTGGCAGCTATCGAAGAGTTCGAGGTCGCACGAGATGCCGGCAAAGTCTGCATCGATGATGGAATGAACACACTGCTAGACACTGTAATGGCACTGGAGTTCGAAGGGAACGGGAAGGGTGCCGGAGTAGATAATGTAGCGTGGGTGAAGCTGCTCGAGCTTCCCTCGGTCCGGGCTGCGGTAGATATTGAGGAATTCCATGCTGGTCGAGACAACTGGGAGCTCTGAATAGTTGTCGAAATGGTAACACTTCCCGATGTCCTGATGATCGTATAGTTGGACCGAGTGCGGAAAGGGGGTAGGCTTGACATTGGTGTTCGGCTTGGATCAAGTGACGAAGGCCATAATTGAGTCGTGTTCGCACTTGTCTGGGTTGGAAACATGAAACTGCCAGATGGAGTCGTCCTAGAGATTGCTGTTCCTGACCTCGTCCACCCTGTCGAGTTTCCAAAGGTCCGATACGGGGGCTCAGTTCTGTCCCGGGAAACCTGCGTGCCTGAGCTTGCAGTAATGCGTGCGAGAGACGAGGTGGCGTTGAAGCCGGTCGGGAACGGCGCTACGGTTGTCCTTGTCGTTGCACTTGGCCTAACACCTGTTCCGGTCAATGTCCAAGTTATTGTATTCGTGACAGCAGGGAAAGGCGCTGTCGTGCTGTTCCCTTGGCTGGGTATCAGGGTGGAAGCTCCGGTTCCGAGAGAGCTGTTGCGAGACCACGGTGAAGTTGAGTTAAGACTTGTAGGGAATGGCGCTACACTGCTATTGAATGACGCAGTTGTTCTGACCAATGTCCCTGAAGTTCCAGATCTTGTTGCGTTACTTGAAGTAGGATATGGAGCTGTCCTACTGTCACGGCCTGGTGGTGTGCTCGAAATAACAGGAGACAGGGAGAAGCTTGAGACACCTGTTGATAGCGAAATACTGGAGAGTCCGGTAGACAGCAGCAGGCTTGAAAGACTGGCATTGTACGAGGCGGTGATCACCCAGGTCGAAGTTGAGTTCAGCGCCGTTGGGAACGGCGGGATCGCAGAACCCATGCTGGAGGTGGAACGGAACAGCGTGCTGGATTCTGTGGTGACCCCAATCACAGTGCCATTGACTCTAGAGGTAGCAGCGGACAACGAGGCAGCTCCAGTCGCTGACCCCGGACTTGACTGCGTCGTATTCAGAGACGATCCAAAGCTGACGGAGGCTATAGAGGACGAGATCCTCGTCCCAACTCCGGAAACCGTAGACAATCTCGTTGGCGGAGGCGGTTGCGGGGAAGTCGAATTGCCATAAGGCGCTGTACTCTCCGTGCTTGGAAGACTACGCGAGATTTCGCTGCTCAGGCTAGAGTTCGAAGTTGATGTGCTTGCAAGTGACGGTCCACTGCTTCCTGGACTGGTTACTCCGGTGACCAAAGACGATACGCGGGTTTGTGTGGGCAGGATGGACACAGCAGAAGTGTTCAAGCTTGTAGAAAAGGGAGGAAGATCCGACCTTGATGGACTGACCCGCTGTTGAGTTGTGAATGTCTCCGAGTACGAAGTGCGATTCCATGAGGCCGTCACGGTCCATGATGCAGATGAAGCATTCGGGGTGGACCTTGAAGGTCCAGGTGTACTGATCGATATATTGAGCGATGACGCCAGGCTCGATTCGAGTGAAGTTGGAACTATTTCCCCAGACGAGCGGCCTACAGTCTCGGAAGACACTCTAGTGATAGACGTCCAGTTCGAGCCTGTAGTCATAGCGGTTGACAGTGACTGTGAGCGAATGGCGCTTTGTGTCTCGCTGAATAACGTAGTGGATGTTGCATTGGTTTCGTTTCGAGCCGTCTGGGTTTGTGATAGGGTTAGCGACGACGTTCGTGGCCCAGTAAGGGTTGTGCTCGTCGGTCGTGGTGTGGTTTTTGTGAACTCGCGTGTAAGAACACTCGACCTTGCTGTGGCAGCTGTACTAGGCTCAAAGCTAGCACTTTTAGAGCTGTTGAGAAACATCGACGTAAGAGAAGAAGAAAAAACTGATCTACTGCTGCTGCTGGAGGAGCCAGTGCTTGAAGTTGCATTGGCCGATAGACTGGTAGCTAGGGATCCCGCATCGGACGAGAATGTACTCGAAGACCGCGGGCCCCCGGTGCGAGAGTCACGGGCCTGACTGCTCGACACTTCCGTAAAGGATGAGACGCTACTGGAAGACCCTGAAGGGCTCGCCGGGCCCGGGACTGATGTGGTGAGTCTGGCGGTCGAGTTGACATATATGGTAGTAGTTATCACGTTTCCTGGCACCATAGAGCTCATTGATAAGGATGATGTGCCAACGGATAAGGTTGCGGAAGAAGTATTCTGCCGTTGATATGACGAAGGCGAAATAGATGATGATGTATAAAGAGTAGAAGCACCTGAGGAGGAGTCTGGCTGGGAGCTTGACGCTGTAGGTGTCCCTCCACTGTATGTGTCGGAAAGAGCAGCTTCCGTGCTGGATAAGAATATCGAAGACATGACTCGGGTTTCCGAAGCTGACGTTCGGAAGAGACTAGAGTTAATGGATGGCTCACCGATCGACCAGGAGCCACCCGCGGAAGTGACCAAACTCGAGCTCGTGGGAGCTGAAGTGCTTAGGTCGAATGATGAACTCGTTAAAGCTGGAGCTGAAGAGATAGAAGACATTTGACTCGAAGACATAGATGACGATACACGGGACAGATCAACACTACTTGTCGGTGGGACTACAGTCGGTGCTGCAGTGCCGCGATCAGTGGAAATCTCTTGAGACGAAGCCCCTGAGCTGTACGGAACAGAGTGTGAGGGCATCTCTGAGACGCTAGTATTGAAAGGAGTGTTGATCGAGCTTGAGGGCAATAGAGTACTCAAAGGAGAAGTCCAGCTAATGGTGGACGACCCTAGCGATGATCCACCACTGGCCAAGGGCAGACTACTCGTCGAACTGGATGGCTCTGGTGCCCTTGTACCGGTCCTACGTCCTTCGGCTGTGGACGTTGCCTCGGTAGTGCTGAAGAAAGACGCCGAGATGTAGCTGGCGCTAGAAGTCTCACTTAAGGAAACTTCAGAAGAAACGATTGATCCCGGAGGCGCTTCTGAGACGCTGGAAACCGTACGCGGCGCAGAAGATATAGCTGTCAAAGAAGAGCTTCCTGGTAGGCTTGAGGCTGTTGAATCCCCTGACACCGTGGCAGAGGTCAACCCATCGGAAATGACAGAACTTGACCTGTCCCCTGCCTCGTTCTGGGACGACGAGCTCTCTTCTGCAGTCCAGGTACCGGATTCGATGCTGGAACCAGTACCAGTAAAAGACGCAGTGGTCGGAGAAGTCAAATTTCCTAAAACGGTAGTCGTGGTTGTCACGTCTCTGGCCGTGCTTGAATCAGAGAGTGGTGCCGACCTAGTGATGGGCAGGTTGGAGCTGTCGTACGAAATTTCGGGAGACGTAGAGCTCGAGGCCGTCTCGAATTCGGTCAGAGTACTTTGGGCGGTCCTCGTAATTCTGATGTCCGAAGAGAGACTCGAGTCACTAATCGTGGTAACGATGGTAGTTACAGCAGAGACCGAAATATCCTCGGTCAGCGAGGACTCCGTGACGGTTGAGGGCTCGGGAATGAGGTCTATATCAAACTGTTAATCTCGCAAAAATCAAACGTGAGGAAGATTCTTCCGCGCACAGGTGACTGATTCAGAAGAGGTTTCCACCTTAATAGAAGTGGGAGGGCCGTATCCTTCTGGAACCGTGAAAGGGGGGCTGGATCCATAGCCTCCTTGAGGTTCACGAGGCTCGAGAAGCTTCCCGTCCCGAAGCCTCTCGAGCAGATCGTCTTGAGGCTGGAGTGACGCATTCTGCTGGGCATTGGCACCAGGAGGAGGCGTCAGAAGGCCGCAGAGGGCCAGCAAGAAGCCCGTGCTGAGGACGGTGGCCCTCATACTCGAACAAGAGCACTGCGCTGTTGTTAGATGATGAACAGGATGGTGCGTCTCCAGCTGAACTCCGACATACCTCAGTCAGAATAACAAATTCACGAAAAACGATACCGATTTGGACACAATCGGACGCGCTGGTCAGGAGTGAAGATACCAACAAAGATTGTTCATCGACCGACGGGAAGGTAGTATAAAACTCGATCAAAGAGAGGGCAGTAAGAGAATGCTTGACCTGTTTGGAGCTCCCGATTGCTCGACTTAGTGGCGAGGGTCAAAGGGGGAGTAGAGGTGGAGGTGGCAGCGAGGCGAGGTAAGGTGAAAAGGGGAAAGGGACTCGAGTCTTCCATAGGAGGAGAGGAAAGCCCTAGGCGAAGAAATATCAGTAGCCAAGGTAGGTGACATAAGTCCTCGGGCAGCTAGGAGAAGGGCCGGGCCAGCCTCGACAGCTGGTGACGGCTGGCAACAAGGCCCGCGGGCCGTTTACCAGGGCATCACCAGTACGCCATGTACTATGACACCTTGTACCGTTGAGAAGCACAGTTGAGCTGTGCTCAGAAAGCTGTTTAACTCCCGTGATACTTCGGCTTTTCTTGTAGGAGGCTGCAGGAGGGCTGCGTCGAGACTCATCTGCTGCTGGATTGGCTGAACGTCTGGCACGTTTCTTGATCCCTGTCTGCTCGTGAAGCAGACCATGGTCGAAGCAGACGGACGGCTCAAGTCACCTGCGAGGGCCGGATCTCGGCTACCCTTACTCGATAGCGTTATACGGTACTCAACTCGTCCGCCATCTATCAATGCACATTTAGCCCTCCGTTGTAAGGTGCTTCGGGATTCACGAGCTTGACTTAGTCACCTCCGCGGTTGCACGACCCCTGAACGTGCAGAAACTGTCCCTGGTTCTCTGCAGATAGTTGGGCGTGGAAAGCATTTCCCGGGCATTCTGGAACTCGCCGTTTGACTCCTACCACCGAGGGCTGGGGCTATGAATGCTGATTGTCAGTACTCATCCTCGGCTCCATCGCAACACATGTGGCTGCGGTGTGCATGCGCCCCAGGCACAAATGTGACAGAGTGCGTCACGTTGCACTGGATCTGGCTGAGCTCTGCCCTCGTCACGCAAGCTAGATAGATCTGCCTGTTTCCATTTGCTGCAGCTAGCCTACGCGGTAGAGACGACAGCTTCTTGTTGTACCCGAACATGTGGCACCCCAATCCGTCTTACGGCTCGATAACTTGAGCATAGAAAGATGAGACCGAGGGAGTGTTATTCAGGGTCAAAGCGGAACGAACAAACAATATCTATTCATGGCTAGACTGACCTCGTTATATTGCCATGCGACTTGGGAATGATATGCGGATGAATTGACATAAAACGCAAAGCCTCGACAACCTCGAATACCAAACAGGGGCAAGCTAATCATGGGCTGATGGAAAGTGAACGCCGCTCCGTTTTATTTATTTCCCTTTACATGCCAATCTTGACTTCCACATTAAGCCAAACGTTGCGACCCCCTTTCCATGTGAAACGTAAAACTGCCGTCGCATCTTCATTGCGGATCCGCTGTTGTGCTCCCAAGCGTCATCCTGCAACATCGGTTGGAGAGATGCAGCACATAAATCTCCTTATTCAGCCTTCTTGGCTTTCTCCCTGAGAGTAGGTGCAGTCTCATCCGTCATGGACGTATTCATGGACTCGATATCGGCGGCCCAAAGCGCTGCGCCAACTGAGTTGATTCGTTAGCCCGATCTAGACGGCAGAGCAATTGGCACTTACCAGTGTTGGTGTATGTGAAGAACATGGAGGCCAGCGGAATCATTTCCAAAAGAGTGGCGACGAGTCCGAAACTATTCGAGGATGATTAGCGAACGTTTCCCACGACCAGGAAGCCGCAAGGGACGGGATGTCACAATAGCCGACATGACAGGACAGACTCGAGGGGCTTGTAACGTCCATGGCGGGCTGACTCACGCTGTGTAAGGGCCAGAATGCTTGGCGAGCCAATCCGCTTTCTGAGAAGCCGACCACTTCTTGAGTTGAAAGTACTAGACACAATAAGCATCGAAGCATCAAGACATGACGAACGAACAAGCTTACTCGATCATGGACAGTTTGGCCACGGCTGCGACCTACAGCTGCAGTTAGACGAGACAAACACTACCAATGCGGGGCTTGGAGGAGCACAAACTTTGAAGCACAATGAAAATACCAGTCCCGACAACAGGAATAAAGTTGAGGGGAAGGTGAATGAGGTAGCGGATAATGGCCTTGGGCGTGAAGCTTTGGAAGGGGCTCTTGATGATCTTTCCCAGCTTCTTGATCGGGTCGTTGCCCGATCTCAGCTCACGGCCTTCGCTGACAATGCCGGTGGCGTTTCGTGACACCAGCGTACCGTCGAAAGTATCGAGAATGGCATCTTGGAGAAGCCAGTTTCGGGAGACAGTGTTGATGATTGCGGAGCTCTCGTTGAGGACGAGAAGCACGGTCGTGAACACTGCCAAGGGGCCGTTGACAAAAACCAAAACGGCCAGCTGAGGCAAGTATGCAAAGGCGAACATGCCTCCAATGACGCTGACCGAAAGGGCTACATAGGGCCCGAGGCGAGAGATGAAGGGTTGCCAAAGCGTGCGGTGCGAGGCGAAGTAGAAGATGCCCTGGGCATGTTAGAAATTGCCTCGGCCTGTGTGCGGTTGGCTCTACCTTGATGGGATACAGATACGATCTGCTTCGGAGAGCATCTTGGGTCGCGATCTTGGCCTTGTCGTAGTCTTCCTTGCTGCACGGTCCTGGTTAATCCCACGGGATGCAACTCGTGCCCACTGCATTTGGCCCACTCACAGAACTTCTTGTGCTTTCTCGCTGACCGTGGCGACGATGCGATTCTGCTTCTGCTGGCTTTCTGCAGCCTTGGATGATTCGGCCATGGCTGAGGACGGGAGGAGGATACTGGGATAATTCGCAAGCGAGGGGTACAAATGACAGTCGTTGGATCGGTTGGATCGGGGCTCGTAGGTGCCAAGCAGAGTTTCGGAATTGAGTAAAAGCGTGATACAGGTGGAAAGATGACCGATGACAAGCGTAGGCAACAGACCAGCTGCCTCGTGCGCATAAAACAGGCAGCTTGGGACATACCTCATAGGAGCACCAAACAGGAGAGTTTCGACGTCAATGACGTCAGGGCTACCGCTCGCTAGGCACTAGCATGCACAAATCGCAGCACGCGGTGCATAACCCCCACCGCCTGCCGCTTGCGGCGACGTAGGTACCTCGTGCTGAATCTCAAACTACGCGTACTGCCAAGTACCCCAAAAGGGCAATTCCCTGGGCGAGGTGCCCAATCAGAGCTGCAGCAGATGCAAGCCCAGGCTGCAGAAGGAGCAACATCTCCGAAATCTGGGGAACGGAAAGTGGGCGGGTGGGCGCAGTGATGTAAATCCATGGGGGTCTCTGATCGGGATTTCGAGACGGCCTCGTGCTCAAGGATATAAAGCAAAATCAACGACTCAACCGCGCCCGCATCATCACCATCCCTTCTCTTCCCCAAACCGCGCACTTCGCGCTTCCGCCTCGACATCGCCGGGTGACTTCATCCCGCTGGGACCGAGCCCCTTTTCGAAAGCGACGATCACTGCTAGACGCCCCCGCCCTACCACAAGTTGCGTCGACTGCTATCACGTTCGCGGACGAATCCCAACTCCTGGCAGACAGTAACCTGTTCCTCGCCAAGCTACCTGGCTGTGTCGCACGACCATCCAGTGTCTTGCCAGCACCCGCAAAGACCTTGTTTCCCCGTGCTGCCCGTCCCTGAAGTGATCGGGAGACCAAAGCCACATGAATCCACTCCCAGCTCCTGTGACGTCGGTTCAATATCACCCATGAAGATCGGCCATGATCGACAATCATAAAATCCCTTCCACGAGTCCCTAGTTCTTGTACAAATCCCATCACTCCCCCCCCCACACCTTCCCTCGTCTGAGTTGTTTGTCTAGCAGTTGGTCGACAGCCTTCACACACATTCCCTTCTTCATCATGGAGCGACGTTACATCTCCAACAACTTCCTCCCCCAGACCCCATCTTCCACGCCCGATGAGCTTCTGCAGTCTGCATTGCTGCAAATCCTCAAGACCACCCCGCCGCGGCACTCATACTCCAGACATCATCTTGGCGGGCTGTTCACCGGCTACACGGGGTTGGCCTACCTGTTCCTGCAAATTTCTGCATTACACCCCAACATTGATCTACTTGGGCACAGTCCCCGCTTCTGGGCAAAGCGATATCTGGATGGGTCTCGGGGCCATCTCGTCCTGGAGAAGGGGAACTGTGGCCTAGCGAGCGAGAAGTTGTCGTATGAGGCCGTTCGTGCATGCGTAACGGGAGAGATGAGCGACATGATCACCTTCATCTCCAATATGCCTGCGCTTCTCGGGCCATACCCGCCGCAACAAGGCGACCCTTATCCTTCTGAACTTGCATACGGCAGGGCTGGTACGCTATATCTTCTTCGCCTGGTCGAGCATTGGGTCCCCAACTCCCATGTCTTTCTTCACTCTCCCATGACCCGCATCGCAGACAAAATCCTGGAAACGGATGATGATGGCTACGGGAACTGGGAGTGGCATGGTAAACGATACTTTGGTGCTGCCCACGGTGACATTGGCATCATCACTCAACTGGTCTTGACGGTGCCTTCCATGGCGCCGCAGCTTGCAGATAGGCTTGAAGGTCTTTTGGACCTTCAGTTGCCCGAGGGTAACTGGCCATCTAGCTCTAAGAGCCTGCGCCAAGGAAGAAAAGCGGATCTTGTGCAATGGTGTCACGGCGCTCCGGGCTTTGTTCATGCCCTGCAGTCTCTGCGACCGTACTTCCCTGGTCTTCAAAACGAGATCGATGATGCCATTGACAAAGCTCAAGAACTTACCTGGAAGCGTGGCCTTCTCACAAAAGAGCCCAGTTTGTGTCATGGGATATTTGGCAACGGGCTGTAAGTTCCGTCCGTTTGCTCGTTGTCGTCGTCTGATAACTAACTCTGTTCAGATCACTTCCTACAGGAGAGACCCGAAATCACTTCATGGCGCTCACATGTGTTGATGCTATCAAAAAGGTCAAAGACTACGACCCAAAATTGTTTGAGCCAGCCACATACGGCAAGCAGGCGTCCGTCCTCATGAATTACTTCCCCAGTGCCGCATGGGCCTGGGCTGTTTACGACCAGAACCCAGCTCCTATGATTATGTTCAATGACGTTTAGTCTTCTGTCGACGTGACCCCTGTACCAGTATTGGGCGGCTCACACCTATGCGCCATCACGAGTGGAGCTGTACGAATATTATGTGTGTTGTTTTGTATGGGACAATTTAGGCGTTTCGGTGCTTCGAATGCTTTGGGTGGCGGAAGCTGCATGCTTATGGGTCATTTGGCTTCTAGCTTGACGACAGAGATGCGCCTTTACAAACCGTATACCCGGTGGCTGCTCTGTTATTGGTTTTGTGTACAAGTATATAGGCCTGAATACTTGATACTTTGGCACATAACTGGAGGTTGTCGTTGTCTTCAAAGAATATGCAGATGTCCAGGACGGACAAGTCAAGGAGAGAGAGAGAGAGAGAGAGAGAGGCTATCGAAGAACCAAATTAGCAAATTGCAACCTCAATGTATGGCAAGATTCATGACCGAAGTGGATGTCTTTGGAAAATAGCGACTGAGTGAGGAGCCCAGTTCAGGACAGCAGGAGCATAAACGAACATGTTGTCGAAGGGAAAGATGACGTGACTAACGTTGCTGTAAACTACGCTTTCCAGCGGTAGGGGGTGAGTATAGCAGGGAGGGTCCTGCGTTACCCTCTTCAAGGTCACGATGATGTTTTGTTAATCGAAAGGGATTGACGACGAGCCCAGTACTCAATGGCTCGGCCGAGAATGATCTGTGGCAACAACAGTTGGTGGATGGATTTGATGTTTTCATTGATTTAAAGACTTGTTCAGTGACGGAAGAGTGAGGGCACGCGATAAAAAAATACCCTCTTTTGCATGCATTATAACCCCACTATCAACATGGGGAAGATGGTCGGGAAATGGTAGAAGTGGTGGTTGTGAATGATGTCGATGTGATGGATGTGACGGAGTCGGTGCAGGGGGTGGCAAACCACCAAGCACAAGCCGATGAATTGGTGGAACAGATCTCGAAGCTAGCAAGGGTCCGAAGAGGCAACAAACTCGCGATTGCAGGAGCATAACGTCAAACAGACCAAACGAGTTGTGCTTCTGACGTGGGTTCAACATTTGACGTTGGGCGATTTGACAGTCTTCATCATGATTCGTGCCCAAGGCCACGACCCCCACGGAACTCCTCCGGTTCTTCGACACACAAGATGCCATGCCGAAACGCTATGGACCACTCGAAGTTGAGCTTACGGAGACAGCGCTATGATGGCTCTCGCCGTCTTAAGTGAGAAAGTGGCTCTAGGATGCCATGATTAGGACTGCTCAAGTGTTGTCATCATACCTAGTTTGCATAGTGCATCGACGACCGAACAGCAGCGCAAGAGACTGCCTCGGCGACTCGTTCTGGACTATAGGGCAACGGCTCGACAAACATGTGGAACCCACACGTGCCTAGTTTTTCCCTGCCTTTTTTCGCCCGTGAATTATCGGCTGTTACCGAGTAATGACGACGGGGCTCCGGACCCAACGTGTGAGGCTATATTCAACCAAATGCCTCGGCTTTCTCCACCCCGACGGACTTCGGAGCCGATCCAGGCGATTGCGGCCGATGGCACCGGGTTACGGTTAGTTAATCTAATCTCAGCTGGCTTAGAAACATGATAGAACCACTGTGAGTCGGCAAGGGTCGATGGAGCCTCTTAGCTTAGGAGGGAAGGAAGACGAAAAATTGCTCCAAGGAAGATGCATCGTCGAAATGGGACTTTCAGCTCCGCTTTGTTGTAGTGCTGCTCCACAGCGGACCCCAAGAAGAAGAAGCTGCGAGAAAAACTAGAGAAATGACACCAAACTGGCATCAAGCACTACTCGCTGACCTGTAATGATGGAGTGGAAACGATGCAAGGCCGTCGAATGACTCCGGCTGCCACATTGAAGCAATCGCAATGTCGACGAGGAAGGAAGGAGGTCAATGGCTTCTGCGCACAGTACAGTCAGGTGCCGAATTGTCCCATCCGCGGTACTGCGCTGTCAGGTTCCACTCTTGCCGGTTTCCTCCTCCGTCCTTGAGGATTTGTAGTATCAACGGCGGTCGTGGCCATCATGATGGAGTCATTGGGGAAAGGTGCACCTTCGCCCAGTGGAGCGAGCGGCTTACCGAGCGTTCTTGCCGTTCTTTCGCCGTGCAAGCTATTACCGGCATCGAAGTGTCAGGAGGAATGGAAACTTCGCCGATCTTGATCTTGATCCCCGACCATCAGGGCTTTGGTTCTAACGCAACACCCACTAGATGGCGGTCCTGTTTTTCCCATGTCCCTCTCCAGCAGGGACGGAGGTCGGCCGCCGCGGGGCACCGATGCCGCTGCCGCCTCAGCAGCTCCAGCGCGCCTTGTAAGATAAGTAAGCACGGGAGTTGGTTGGTAATCAAATATCCCGGGTCCAGGGCCAACCAATGGGGCGGCCGGACTCCGATCCGATCCACGGCCAGGGGTGAAGCCGAATTGCTCTTCCTGGAAAAAGGGTTCATGTTTCTTCACACCCTCGGAGAATGCGCCAAGTACCGATACCTGCGTCAAAGAAGACCTAACAGCTTGCAGACAACGACGACAAGGTCCTCGGCGAGTGGCCGAAATTGCGGCCAGCGAGACCAATGCCAAAACTCTATTCTGTGTATGGACGGCAGGGACTCATTTTTCTCAAAGCCTTCAAGGATTTCTTCGTGTTGTGGCCAGGATCGTGGCAGCCACCGTCAAGTGGCCTTGCAAGCGATCATCGACTACCGAGGTCTCTCTTATCTCACACCATCTTCTCCACATTATCATACTGGATAAATCCTGCTCCCAGAATTGATATTGCGTAGCCTGCAGAAAGGAAGCTGTTAAAAGCCTACATGGTGCTACTTTGAGGTTGCTCTCGTCGTGCGGGCCTTTCTCCTTCCAGAAGTCCATCCGATCCCCTGGCCTCTACGGCTCAAAGCAGAAGTCAAAAAGGCAGACCGAGGGTTTGATGGAGCAGCGGGATATCCAACCTGTGGTCTGCAGCGGCCCCTAACAGTACAAATGCCAAGATTTCCTTGTGGTGCGATGAACAAACCGGTAATAGAACACAGCAAGCTCTGCAACACGCATCGATTCTCAAGCGACTTCAACAGCAACGGTATGTTCCATCCTCGCACATGACTTCATCCGATTTGGAATCACAAATCTCATTGGAACAACGGAACCACGAAGAAGCCATCGTCATCGTGCACGGTGCCTCTTCGGACTCGGCGTTAGCCATGTGCCGTCCGTTTGACCGTCTCCATTCAGAGGCGTGTGACAGCTCAGCCCGGGTCGTCTAAGGTTCGATCTAGCGTCAAGCCACCCGACTATCATGCATCGTTCCCATTCTCACCTTGGTCACCTTTGAAGCTCTCCACCTCTTCAGTTGGCACGGATCCCTCCACACCTCGATCCGCATTGACGATTAGGCCTGCCCGCCTTAGGGCGCCCGGTGGGATCGCCCATCAGCCCAGGTCACAACAAGTTTGGCCTGTCAGCGGGCTGCAGGCGGCTTGTCTAGCTCAATATCAGAAGGATGCGCAATTGCGAATGGCCATGGCGATCACCTTGAAGTCAACATCGGCTTTAATGAGAATCATCACGAGAAAACTGCCAGTCCTTGTTGTTACGACAAAAGATCTAGGTCAGCACGGTGGTGACAGAGTTCTGGTAGAAGAATCTCTTGTCACACAAATAGTTTTTGGCTCACGACTTGAATCGAGACAGGTCCACCACCCACAGTCTCTAATGAGCATGTCAGCAACCCCGGGAATGTGGATGCCTCCGTTGCTCCTCCCCTAGTAGATGACACCACCTTTTCTTTCCAACACTACCCAGTACACGTTATACATCGAGCCGACGAGTGAAGGCTTGATTAGTCGCCATGAGTGGTGACATAAGGCTATGTGCCGCACTTCCAGGCAGGCGGGGCTGGACAAATAAGTTGGGGCGGATCGTAAAATTGAAGCACCATTTCATCGGCGCTGGTCCATTTCGGGTGTCCTGGAGCCTTGGCCGGCTTCCGCAGCGACCGACCGCCGTGCGGTGGTGGGTATCCCACAACCAAAACAGCATCTAGCTAGCATTTGATGCTACAGCTGCGATGGTGGTGCTTGGTACGGGCGTAGTATCCTCCCAGAGCTGATCTGCTCCAATGTGTAGGTGATGCAATGATCTGTGTAGCGCTGTGCTTATTTCTGTAGGCTTTTCACGTATGGCGCAACATGCCGAACCAGGGTATGCCCACGTCGGCCGCCGAAGATATGGCAGAGCCCTGTAGGGAAAGAAATCCAACGGCGAGCAACGGATGCTCCCAATGTACGGAGAGCCAGGCCGAGACACCAGCAGCCGAAACATGTGCACGGCAGTACCAACAACAATAATAAGCGCTTGTCGGTCTTGCTGCTCTCTCACAGGGCCCACGCTTGGAGTCATTCGCCGGACTTGTCCAAACCGGGGGCTTTACACGGGCAGTACAATCACCCGCTCCCTATGGGTGCAAGACCCCTGTCTATCCTGCGGACTTCCTGCCTGGCTTCAGGTGGAATTGGGGTGGGGTGTTCCTCATGGCCCATCTGTGATCTTCGGGGACTGAGCAGGAAATTATAAGGCTTGACAGTTAGGGCGGTGCTTGACATTGGCTCAATTGACAGTGGCAGGCGGTAAGCAGCCAGCATCTCAGCGATTGCAAGGATATGCTCCAGGGCTATGTTGGCGTTGACGTCCTCACCTTCTCCGGACAGCCTGGTGAGATGCAACATGCCTCATATTTAGGTCGCATTGTTGGCCTAGTGCACAGGGCTGTGAACCCGGGGAATAGCCCTCAAAATAACAGGGTATTCAGAAGACAAGCAATCCCTGACAATAAACAACATGTTGGGTCTCTAAGCATTGGAATTGTGCCCAACGCTTGGAGCGCCAACTCGAAACAGGAAGAAGAAGAGCAAGAATAAAGCGAAACCAATTCCAACGGCCACAACGTGCTGGCGAGCGACGGGCTAACCCCCAATGCCCGAAAGGCACCGCCTCGCCGAAGCAACGGGGATGGGCCTAAATGACGGGTTTCTCCCCCTCGTCGCCGAGGTCAAAAGGGTGTCGATGGGCGCTGCGTCTAACCAATCTGGCCGCTGGTCAGGAAGGGACTAATCAATAAAGCAACGTTTATTTGAAGCACACGACTGTGAGAGCATGGGCATGCTTACTTGCGGCCTGCGCCCAAAAGTCCGCGGGGCGTGGCTGCGGACTTTTGTGTGGCAGGCACTAAGAGAAACCAAAAAGACAGGCAACAACCCGCCTTGTTCCGTGGCGTGTCGTCGTCGTCGTCGAGTGTTTGCGCCCCTGGGATTTCCCTGCGCCGCTAGCCTCCTGTACTCGATGAACTCGGCTCTCCCTCGCTGGGTGATGTCTGTGTGCGTTGATGGCTGGCAGGGCCCAGTTGACTTGCAACGGCATCAGCACGCGTCCCCCCCCCCAATCCTTCATTTGTTGGCATGGCTCACCTCCTGGTTCCCGTTCTTTTCGCAGTTGCTGCGGCGGGCACCGTGTAATTGCAAATCGTTCAGGCACCGATGAGCCAGCAATGTCGGCGGGCCGTACCAAGCAGCGCCGTTGGTTCTGGCTCTGGTACCGGTACCCGGATGCTCAGACCCTCCCCTTGGCTCCCTGGAGGTGTCTGTCTATTCACAGGGGCGGGTCTTCCGCCGGCCGGCCCCTCAGCACGAATAGGCCCTCTCCAAAACAAATGTCACAACTAGGACGAGACTCCGGCACGCCCGCAGCTCGGACATAAAGACGACCCCGATGCTTAAAGCCACGCCCTCGTCAACTTAGGTTCACATGGGGCTTACAAGCCATGCCATGCCATGCCATGCCATGCATGTGCATGTGCGCCCCCAAGAGGCGCTTGATTACAAGCCTGGCCGGCATCAGCATCCCGTACGTAGTCCGTATTCCGCTCCATTGCTGGGCCATGGCGCGTCCAGTATTCAGTCGTACCTGCGGGTGGTAGTTATACATACCTTGCCTCACCTCACCTCACTTCACCTTTGCCATTTGTATTTGCGTTTATCTACCAAGCCCTACCCATTGCCCCTAACCCTGACCTCGACACACCTCCCCCTTTCCCCTTGAGGGCACTTGCCGACATTCGTCATTCTTCCATCTTTCACATTGCGTTGCGGCTANCCTTTCCCCCAACGCCCACACCTGGACTCGCTTGACTTACATCCCACTTACACGTGCTGCCTCTTCCCTTGTTCCACACCCTCAGCGTCCCTCTCTCGTCTGATACTTGGCGGTCTTGATCACTACATAATCACCGCTTGATACAATCAACGGCTACCTACTACTGGAACACCAACTCCTCGCAAACATGGGTTTGCAAGGTTTACCGTCGCCGCCTGCCGACGACTCCAAGTCGACCCCGTCGAGGAAGAACACATCATCGTCCGCGTCATCGACGACTTCCAAGGTCCACAAGCCAGTACACCGCATAACGAAACGCGTGGGCCCCGTATCAACACAGAGCCACGACCACAGCCACCAGGGAGTTGTTCTAGAGGGACGTCACAAGAGAGTATGGAAAGCTTGCGAACGATGTCGTATGAAGAAGACAAAGGTATTTACTTAGTTCACATGGTTTCGCTTGAAACCGCTCAAGGCCCCGCGGCACTAACACTGCTCAAAGTGCGACGGAGAATTCCCATGCAAGAGATGCAAGGATGATGGGCTGGTATGCACGGCTGGAGTTCGAAAGAAGGTGGAATACAAGCAGTTGCCCCGAGGGTTCGTAGCACAAAGTTGCCCGCCCAACGACTGAACACGGACGTTAACGCGAAAGTCTAGATATGCCGAGGTCTTGGAAAACACGCAATTCGCCCTGATCGCTACCGTGCACAAGCTCTACTCCATGGTCAGGAATCAGCAATCGTGGGACCTCGGCGAACCCGAGCTCAATGACCGCGGCCAGCCTGTCATCCACAACATTGCGCAGAAGCTGGGCTGCATCCGACCCAATAGCGACATCGACCTCCCCGTGCACTCCGTCTTCCCCGAGGACGAGGCAGGAATGGTGGAGCTTGCCCGCCAGC
Source organism: Stachybotrys chartarum (assembly GCA_001021365.1). Lineage (NCBI taxonomy): Eukaryota > Fungi > Ascomycota > Sordariomycetes > Hypocreales > Stachybotryaceae > Stachybotrys > Stachybotrys chartarum. The sequence goes on from LDEE01000006.1 coordinate 703,181, forward strand.
TCGAGGAGCAGCAACAGAAGGACGGCGACATGCACATGCACGGGGAGATCAAGGAAGGCGACGTCATCGTCAGCGGCTACAACAGCACCGCCGGCAGCAACAGGATAGAACGAGCTTCCTCGTCGGAACCCGACCACTCGGACCTAGAACAGGACTACCGAAAGGCCGCCTTTGGCAGCCACGTTCCCGGGAGCGCCGTGACGCTCTCGCCGCAAAGCTTCACGACGAGCACCGATTTCGAATTCAGCGCACCCAACTCGGCCACCGATGTGGACTCGGGCATGATGTTCCCCTCGCTATCGCCCCCCGTTTCCGGCTTTCCTTCGTGGGGAGCACCGGGTGCATCAACCGACGAGCTCGCCCTGCAGTATATGCAGCAAGCGGGCGCCCTGCAGAACATGGACATGCTTAGCCAGGGGCTTTTGGAATCGGACTTCGGCACGATCAAGCCGCATGTGCTGTCGTCTTCCAACGCCGGCGTCATGATGGGGATGGGCGATCCGATGATTTACTCTGGCTACGACGGAGAAGCCATGAGGCTGTGATGGCGAGGGAGTCCACGGCCTCGATCTTGTACAACATACGTTTTTGACACGCACTGAGACGGCGGCGCCCATGATTCTCCCCTAAACCTTTTATGCGTATTCCCTAGAAGAGGTCCATCCTGCCACGTTGTCCATTCCGTGCTTGTTTTGTTTGAGCAAGAGGGTCTTTCAGGGCGATGAATTGGCTGATATCACGGCGTTAAGGTGGAGTGGGCAGAGTTCCCTGCAAAATAAGGGGGCACTTATTCTACATAATGGCCAAGGCACCAACGATGAGAATGAAATAATTACACTTTCGAAACCATGAAACCCTTGATCTACATGCATCGTCTGTGGCAATCGTCCGCCGATCGGTTCAGCAGCATGGTGTAACGCGGCGTTGACTAAATTGACTACCGCTTTGGGCCTGGACAGGATGCAGCATTCTGATTACGGACGAGTCGACGAGTCAGAGGGCCGGCAGGAAAGCCAAACAAAAGCTCTCACGGAATTGAAGGGGGGGGGGNGAGTGGCTTTGAAATCAACCGTCAGGGTCCCAGCGTCATGGTCCGCGATGAGGTGGGAAGAGACCCAGCAGGGCGGGTGCTCTAGCAGCTTTAGACCCGTCCCGCTGGCCGGCGCTGGCTCCGGGTCGAGGCGAACGGGGGACGGTTGAACCCCGAAACCCGGCTCGATCCCCCCCTTGACCTGCCCTACCTGCCCTACTGACTCACTGCCTAGCACCGTTGCTACCTGGATCGAGGCTAGGGCGTCTTGGTGACACAGGCAGGTTGCTGAGTGAGGCATGCGACTCATGTGGGGGAACGAGAGACGAGCTTACATGGATGCTCCAACGGTTTCAAGATACGCTGGCCTTGGTTGTTTATTTGATTTTTGATATTTTTCAAACCCTGTCTGCAAAGCCTCCGCGGCCCTGTAGTGATGATTGAGGGCTCGCATGAAGGGGGTGCTGACTGCAGACAATGCCATATAGAGAGATGCAGAGCAATGTCTCCGAGCTTTGCACGGGCGAGGCTGGGAGCCGCAGGTCTGGTCTTGGTGCGGTAGTTGTTCGTGCCAGGGGAAAGGGCCTGAGCGTTATCCTCTTTGGATGCCCGTTCCGTTGGACGTTGGGAGAAAGACGGTCAGATCTGACGGTGCTTGATGGGTCCTTGACCACCAACACAGGGATGAGTCTTGCGCCGACATAACGCCAGGTAGATATGTGTGAACCACTTCAGCGAACAATCACCACGTAAAGTCACCATTCCTTCCATGCAGATGATATCTCAGCAAGGGATCCCGCCTTGAACCCTTGCCCGAACGCCAAAGTACCGTGGGGTTGAAGCACAGGATGGGGTTTTCTGACTGTATCGTCTGCTCCCCCTCCCCCCCTCTACCAAGGGATGAGCCCTCGCGCGAGAGAGAGTGTGCGAGAGAGAGACAGAGAGAGAGAAAATCCCAGGCCTCGACCCCCGATATCTCTCTAAGGCCCTCGTGGCACCGTTTGGGGTATAACGGCACGTAATAGGCGCGCGCGCGGTCACGGACGCAGCAGCAGCAGCAGCAGGGCCAGCCTGTTTGTTACCCCCCTCATCCTCAGCTCAACAGGAGAACAAGGCCAGAAGGGGGGGATGATTAGGGCCAGGGGGGTCCAAGATCGGGGTCGGAGTCGGTTCGCGGATTGCGGATTTTACGCACGCTGCAGCCCGCGGGGGCCCGGCGGTGGTGGTCCTATTTCCTTGAGAGTCTGCTGATGCTTGCTGCGGGTGCGGGATTCGGGTCGTTGCCAGGATCCGGGACCCTCCCAGAGCAGAAAAGGAGAAGAAGGTGTCAAAAGGACGGCGAGATGGGGGTGTGTCATTTGCCATGCTTTCCCCCTTGGAGGGTTCCCCGAGTGGGCTTTGTGTACGTCGACCTTCTCGCCGTGTCGAAATCGAGGCAACGGTATCCTTGTGTCTTCCCTGCACGGCGGCGTTGGTCGTCCGGGGGGGGGTTCCTTGTGCGTCCATTGCACTTGACCAATCCCTTTAATGGAACTGCTGCTTCTGTTCGTTCTAGCAGAGGTGCGTTCTGCAAGTCTCGTCAACCTTTAGGGCTTACCCGCCAACCCTGTCCCACGTCCTGTGTATGGGGTTTCATACGTTGGGGGCCCTGCCGATACCGATCCAGAAGAATGCCATGCGGCCGCAGCCTCGCACTTTGACGGGCCATCGTCACACCTGTTGGGCATTTGTTCTCGAAGCAGCCTTTTGTTTTCTCTCATCCATCATGCGCCGCGCGTTGCATTCAACAACCCCCTCCCTCCCCCCGGGCCACAAAACCAAACACAGCCCCGTCCAGACGATGCGCCGCTCTCTTTGTCGATGCCGCAGACCGTACAGCATGTGCGTGCATGCAAGGCTTCAGGCGGGAAGGCGGCCCCATGATCTACGGTGCAGACACAGCAGGATTTAGGCGAATCTCAACGTGGAACGGTCTGGCCTGGTCGAAAGGGCGACCCTGGCTAAGAACGAGCCGAATGGGATGGGCCATGTTCACTCGACGTCCATCTTGGAACCCCCCCTGGTCCTTGCTGTAAGCTCTCTCCCACAAACCTATAGCATCGCTGGCAGACGCTGCGCCCTTTGCTCGTCAAAAGATATTCCGGGTCGCATGCGGCAAGCAGGTTGGCCGGGCGTGGATTTACAATCAACTCCCGCTGTGCCATCAAATCCTCTCATTTCGCATCTTCCCGCACACATACACATGTCCTTACCAAGTATCTAGCGGCGCCGCTACTAAGCCTCGTACGAGCCCCATAAGGATGAGCCACGCCGTCGACGTCAACCTCAATTTCAATCTCGGGCCCGCCTAGGATCCTACCCGCGGCTGGCTCCTGGTTCTTCAAACAGCATCCGCGCTCGCACCGGCTTCTCGTTTATGTCGTATAGATGCCGGGCACTTCCCTCCCTCTTCCCCCGCTCCTCTGTTCGTCCGCACAAGTTGCCGTGTTCCCATTTCCCGAATGCGAGCGCCCGCTGGGGGACCAGAAGGTAAAGGCCACGCGACCCAGGGGGAGGAGGGGGGGGTGTGTGTCTTTTCTGGTTCTGTGTGGCCCCTCGGACAATCGGACAGCTCCCCCTCGCTCTCGGTTCGGCTTACGATTGGGTGATACCCCGCGTGTCGACAGGGGGGCCGGCAGAAATGTTCCAGCGGCCAAGCTTTCGTAGATCGTGAACTTGATTCACGTCTAGACTCATTATGCTGTATCAAGTATAATGTTGTACACATGCTATGCTATGCTATGTCATGTGCAGTGGGGACTTGCCATGGCGTTGAGCTAAAGTCTGGAATGGTTCGATGCCGGGTGTAAAACATTCCAGTCGTCGGAACCTTGTTCATCCAGAGTGACCGGCAGGGTGATCATGTGATGTTGATGTCTGGCATAGTCAAACATCAAAGGAGCCCCAAAGTACAGGGCACCTATCCCTATAGGCTCAAGTTGTGCGTGTCTAATACACTGTTGGAAGTTGCGTCGGCAGCTTTCATCGAGAAACACGCCAGCCCTAACCATTGGGCGACTTGTCTAAGTCGTACATCCACCCCCCAGCAGCTCCAAAGAGCTCGCTTTATAAACGCCCAAGTGTGTCGCCATGTCGTTGACGCCCACAGCCGCCCCAACTCCGTCGTGATGTCCAGTGTTCCCCCTGATAACGCCGGCGTTCCAAAAGCCAAAATGATCCAACCTAAAAGACCAGACAACCCCTCCCCGCTTCTCTTCCATGTCTCAACCCGAGCCCTTGATGTCCAAGGCTTGTTTTAGCACGCTCTCGCTCGCGCGCCACCATCGTGCTCTCTGCTCCAGGTCGTCCGCCACCCCTCCCAGCGCCGCTTCCTTGCGCCGCTGCGCTTCCCTCGCCGCCGACATGCTGTTGTGGCGCTTGACCTCCAGCGGCTGGAGTTCAGCCTTCAGCCTATCCGCCTCTTTCCTCTTTCGCGGAGCCTTCGACTGGAGCGCCTCGAGCTCCCTGGCCAGCTCCTGCTGCTCACGCTTGCGGCGCGATATCAATTCTTGCGTCTTGGCGAGCGGAAGGTTGAGGTGAGGCTTCGACCCGGGGTACTCCTGCTCGGCGCGCAGCTCCTCGATGCGCGCTTCGAGCTCGGTCGCCTTGTCCGGGATCTCTCTGAGCTTCGCCGTCTCCAGCTGAACGTTTTCGTAGCGCCGGCTCAGCTGTCGACCCTTCTCCTCCAATTCCGTGACCATGTCCGCCACCTCCAGCTTCAGCGTCTTCAGCTCCGACTTGACCGCGGCGTTATCCTTCTCGAGCTCCAGGTTCTCCTGCATGGTGACGATCAGGGGCGGGTCCCCCACGATTGCGCGGATGAACTTTTCCTTGGTGACCTGCTCCACGTACGAGAACCGCAGCTTGGAGAATAGCTCCGTGTAGTGTGCGAGGTCAGCCTCTAGTCTGGAAGGCGTAGGGCCGTCGAGGCTGGCGTTGGAAGCATCCGAAGCCCGTTGGCGGACGTCTTGCGGCGCTGAGCTGGTGATGGGCTCGCTGAGCTTGATGATGGAGACGTCATGGTTCGACTGCAGTTCTTCAAGCCTGCCGAGGGCGGCTTCGATTTTTGCCGTGTCCATGAATTCCAGCTAAAGAGGTATCGTGTATACTCGGGTGACTGATCGATCGCATGAGTAGCTGGGAAATCGATGCTGATGAGTTGCCGTTTGTTGGGCGCGAATGTAAATATTTACTTGGATACTGATGCGGCTAGACCCAGATGGTAGACAGGGTTACCCGTTATCTTATCAATTAGAACACCCTCAAGCCTTGACAACCTCGCATCGTGCGGCCTTCATCGACGCAACCCCACGCCCACCACGATATGCTCTTGGTCATGACAACATTTTTCTTTTGCTCACAATAAAGGCCTTGGATACCCCGGCGTTGCTTCTTCTTGAAACAACATACTCTACTTGCTTCGCCCACCTACCATCATGTCTAACGATGACATCCTTACCGACGACTACGTTGCCGGTCTACTGGCGCAGGAAGCCAAAGACTGCTCGATAAAGTACTCGGCAATGGGGCTCGAGGCCTTCCGCCGCGATAAAAAGTACGAACCACCCTCCGTTCGTTACATACTCTCCCGTTAATGTCGACCCCGCAGGCCCGACAACATGCCCAAGCCCAACACCCGGTTTCTTCGCCACATCATCAAGGATACCGACTCGCATAACCAGGCGCTGCTCGCGAAAGAGGCAGCCGAAGCTCGGGCGCGACTCGCCCAACTTAATGAGGCCGAGGATACGAAGCGGCAGCGGCGCAACCCTAGTGCTCATGACATACGGAAGCGACAGCTCGGGGACATTGGTTCGATTTTAAGTGGGAGGAAGCGACGCAGGGCCAGCGATGACGAGCCGGTGGCGGACACGAACGGTCGAGCAACAAGGAAGACTGCGAGGGACAAGTCACCGACGGGAGCCAAGGGCCCTTCTCGCGACGATCGCGGGCATCGCAGGCGAGACTCTGCCGAACGCGAGCATTCTAAAAGAAGCTCCCGCACGGATGGAAAGAGTTCGAGAAGGCGTACCGAGGGCAACACAGACAATCACGGCACCGAACATCGTAGGCACCGACACGAGGATCGTAGGCGCCATCGATCCTCATCACCCCAGAGCCGGCGCAGGTCAAAATCACCGAGGCGGCGAGCTCAAAGCCGTCGCGAGCGGTCCCCTCTTCAATCAGCGAGCGACGATGTGGCAGAGGTAGATTCGGACCCGTTGGAGGACCTCATAGGCCCGGCGCCGCCACCAAAATACCGCGGAAGAGGGACCCTGGGCGGCGCTGCGGGTATAGACCGGCGGTTCTCCGAGTCCTACGATCCAAAGACGGACGTGCAGATGGACGACGAGGGCGTCGGAGACTGGGACGACGCGGTGGAGGCCTTCCGCGACCGCCAGAAGCTGAGAGCTCACCAGGAGGAGCGGCTGAGGGCTGCTGGGTTTGCGACGCAACAGATCCAAAAGGTTCAAGGAGGCGGCGACGCGGCGGAACCGAGCTTCAAATGGTCCAAGGCGGGTGAAAGGAGGGAATGGGATCGCAGCAAATTTGCTGGGCCTAGCGGGATCTTCAGCGAGCAGGAATGACCAGCAGTGAAGCGGTTATCGGTTGGCTATCCTCATTTTGATATACATGCATAAATACCATGCTTTAGGCCAGCGTCTTTTCTTCAGCTGCTTTATGATTGCCCTCTCAACGAAAAGAAAAGTCGCAGCACGTTTGGCACGCGACCCAACACGTCACCTACCCTGTAGCGCAGCAATGATTTGGGACGGAGTGAAACAGTGCAGCCACGAAATGCTATGCTTCTTTGCACTATAAGACAATATGAACACCGTAGAACCAATAACTTATTCGTCGGTTCAGCATTCTCCTGAGAATGAGTTCAGGTGCTGCGTCTAGACAGGGGGGGTCGCAACGGTTTACCAGCGCATGTGGTTCCGCCAATAAGACATGTTCGCGCATGAGGATTATGCTGTGTGCGCATCTGCGGCATGCGCGGGTTGGTATCTGGAGTTACAAGAAAAATAAAAATAAAAATAGAGCCGTCACATCCAACAAAAGGCACAGTCAGTTTGCACGAATATTTACATATGCAGGTGGATTCGCCGCCATGTTGACGAACATTGACGCGAAGTATAATGGCCGGAACTGGACTAGGTGGAAAGACGCCACGGCGTCTTTGACGTAGCCGGCCGCGGGCGTATAGATTGGTGCGATCATTGATTTCAATCATAATCCGGTATGAGGAATACTTGTCGCAGCACTATCTCTCACAGTAATTGGTTGATTTTGATGAATGTTTGGATCCTGATCTAGGGTGTGCCCAAGGGGGGGGGGGATTCAAACGAAACAAGTGGTGGCCGAGCGTCTTGATAACGCACGAATGTTTGGCCTGAGTTTGGTACAGGTCCAAGCACTGGACCCCTGCCGGAAGGATATGGCATTGTTTATTAGATCCGAGAACCTTTTCGAGGGCGGGACGAGGCCCCAACAGCCTGCCCTGTGGACAAAGGCATATTATCCTCCCTCAACAAATCAACCGTCTTTTATTTGTTTTGTTTTTTTTGTTGGCGATCTCGCTGGCTCAAGTCTATTGTTCCAGACGCTGTGGCTAGACCGTGTTGCTCCGAAATCGCGTCTAAACTTCACAACAACAGCAATGTCCAGACAAGACAGCTTGGTGCAGGATCATTAAGTAATCATCGGGGCATCCAGTGTCCAGACAAGCACGTCCATCTGTTTAACAGCCAAAAAAAAAACAAAAAAAAAAACAAAAAAAACCCCAGAATCGTGAAACCAGCATCCAAACATTAGCCTCCCTTCAGGTTGGAGTCAAAGGTCTGACGTCGATTCCAGACGGAGTGAGCACGGAGGGGGGGACGCTGATGATGCATGCCCCTTTGCGGGCTGGGTGGGCCCGCGCTAAGGTGTCTTGTAGGCGTCACTCGCCCATGCGCACATGATTCCGACCACTCAACGTCCCCCGCTGCTGCTTCAGTGCCTCCTAGGGGCTGGCGGGAGGGGAGTTCTTAGTTCCATGCTGCTGATTCCGAGGGAGCGAGGCCCAAGGCTTCCCCAGAGTCTCCTCGCCGGGCTTGGGTTAGGGCCCTTTCCTGTGTGATATTTCACCGTACCTGATGCTCTCTCTACCTTTCCTCCGAAACCGAACTGATATCGAGTCCCTGTATTTCGTAGGCCGTACCTGGACAAGCAGCCAGCCGCCTTGGCACATCAAGGTTGCCCCCGGACCCCCCCCCCAGCCCCTCGCATGACCTCCTCCGTCTTGACCTACGTACGCGCCTGTGGTCGTGTGTTGGTGCAAGTACATGTGTTCATACATACCTCTTTAGCCCCTCCATCCTGAATCTGGCCCGCTTAGCATCTCCAGTCATCCGGTACATGGACTGACACTGACGCTGGCCCGTGGGTTATCGCACCATTCAAAGTTTCCCAAGTACCTTCCGTCCACTCCTCCAACTCCTCCTCTTCCTCTTTTCCCTCTTCTTCCTCTTCCTTCTCTTCTTTATCTCTGTCTGTCTCCTCTGCAAATCATACGGTTCTCCATTTCGCCCTGCTGGACTGATCATCCTCCTCCTCCTCCCCCGCCGCCTCTTCTCCCCTCTTCTGCGTTCCTGCTTTGGTCGAGATCAGTCCACCCCTCCCGCCAGCACCCGTTATCGCAACCCTTTGGGCAGGACCCTGATGCAAGCCGTACCTTGAGCTGTGCCGTCTGCCGCGTGAGGTGACGTCCACCTTCGCATACTTCCTCCTCCTCCTCCTCCTTCCGCCGTTCCTTCTGCATCTGTCGTCTCGCCCACCATCGCCATCATGCGCGCACCACGGATCGCGATTCTCGTCCTGTTCATTGCGGCATCTCTCTTCATCCTCTGCCGGTCCTTATCTACGACGCGAACAAGCACCTCTTCGAACCCCGCAAAGCACAGGTCCGCCAAGTCTGTACTGGGGTTCATGTACTACAACACACCGTTCTCCCTCTTTCCGCCAAATGCCGCCATCGGCTTAACCGACGACAACAGCACCTTATTCGCTGCGCGCCCTGCGGCTTTTGGTCCCAAGTTGGCTTCCAAGGGCTTGAGTGGCCAGCTCTGGGTTGGCAAAGGGTTTCCGGATGACGGGCGGGACGGCGAGGGCGAGCTTGGCTGCGGCGACCTGCTGGGCTGGGAGACTGGTAACATTAGGTCTTCGTTGAAGAACTCGTTCAAAACTGCCGGCCTGGGTGGTGCTACTTCCCAGGGCAGCCCAGACCACTCCAAGCGCAGCAAAGCACTGCTCGACCGGGACCACAGAGATGCCCTCACAAAGTCCAAGACATCCTCGAGACTCTCCGACGGCGATGATACCGACGACCATCTTTATCCGGGACTGGACTCTGCACACTCGCAAGTCGAACCCGCCACCTCTTTTGCTCATGCCGATATCCAGTCTATGCAAGAAGCGGCCGAGATAGAAGGCAAGGTCGTTCTCCTCATGCGTGGCGAATGCGGTTTCCTGGACAAGGTCATGTGGGCCCAGCGGAGAGGGGCCATTGCTGTCATCGTGGGCGATAATCAGAAGGGGGGCCCTCTAATTCAGATGTTTGCACATGGCGACGATGTGGAGAATGTCACAATCCCGTCTGTTTTCACCGCACGAACGACTGCGCATCTGCTGTCCTCGCTGACGCAACCCGGGAGCTTCATCGAAGACATCATTGATTACAACGGCAACTCGGTGGTTAGAGTACAGCATAATTCCAGAACTCACAGGAACGCCGTGAAGAAGGACGAAGACGAGACCGACACCGCACCCCATGTGTCGCACTTGCCCAAACGCAGCTGGCTTTCACGATTGTTTGACAGAGATGACTCGACCCGTTATATGAACGTGGACGCTGACGGCAGACCTCCCAGCAGCGGTCGTCATGACCGGATGGCTGTGGAAGGCGGGAAAGATGATGATGCGGTCAAGAACGGTTCCAAGGACGGCTCACTTGAGCCCAAAATTACCAGCGATGATTTTGTCATTGGCGTTCAGGACTGGCGAGACCCGGATCTAGTGAATAAAGGACCGATGAGTGGTGACCAGCGTGAGCCTGGGAAAGCTTCGTCTGGCTCCGCCGCCAACCCCAAGGGGCCAAAGCAGGAGATGTCAGACGCTCACGGCGCCAAAGGCGGCAGCACCACGCTAGGAAGTGGCGAGTACCGTTCCAGCGAAGGGGCTTCGAAGAGCGCATTTACCGAGGACGAGGGCAGCGAGCATGCCGTCAACGGGGACTCGGATCGCGACGACCATGGCCGCCCAATATCGTCTCCAGCATCCGATGAACCTCACGAGGGTCTGTGGGTCACCATCACGCCTACCAGCAGTGCCAATTCATTCTTCGACACTCTGCTGGTACTGGTCATTAGTCCTTTGATCACGCTGACCGTGGTCTACTCTCTTCTCATTATCCGCGCCAGGATTCGCCGAAGGAGGTGGAGAGCCCCTAAATCAGTCGTCGATCGCCTGCCTGTCCGGACGTACCATACTGTAGCTCGATCGCCCAGCCTGTCGCCCAGCCCCACGCCCCGTGCACCATCGCCCACGCCCACCACACCGTTATTACAGCAAACTCCTATTGGATCCCGGCCACGGTCCCGGACGACGACCGGGGTGATCGAGAGTGACGATTTCACAGGACCAAGCTCGCCTATCCCAACGTCACATGCCCCATCTCGCGAAAGAGCCAGGAACGAGCACGAAAAAGGATCCAGCGGCTTCTCAGCAGAATGGAGAAAGTATATGGGACGACAGGTTGAATGCGTGGTGTGCTTGGAAGAGTATGTCGATGGCGTCAGCAAGGTGATGAGTCTACCATGTGGTCATGAATTCCACGTGGATTGCATGTAAGTCGGAACGATGCTCAAGCACGCACCGTGTCTTTACACTACTGACCTTATTCAGCACACCGTGGTTGACCACCCGTCGACGTACCTGCCCCATCTGTAAAGGTGATGTCGTCCGCTCGCTTGCCCGTGGCACCTCATCCGGTCCCCGCTACGAGCCTTACCGCGACGACAGCGACGACGACCTAGACGCCGAACCGTCCGGCTCTCACGCGCACGATCACGAGGATGATCCCGAACAGGGCATTTCGTCAGAGTCCCAGGGAAGGTCATTTGATCGTCATCACGGCTGGCTCGGCTTATTTTCCGGAGGCCGGAGCCCAAGACCTCGGCCAACATCACCCGGACCGGCGGAAAGAGAGTAGCAGTTTGGATTCAACGGAACGGTCTGGCCACTCTGAGCCTCGAGGACGGCTCACCACACCGATGGACTTTTCTTTTCCTCATCCTCCTCTTTGAATCCCCACTCGTTCCACCTACAGCACATGAAGTGGACGCACAAGCTCACCCACACCCCCCCCCCCTTTTCCATTTACACATTTGGCGCAATTGATATCCTGGGCTGGTTGGTTTTGAGCGAAGACAGCATATTAACGCCCCATTTACGACATGTCTCTCCTCCTGTCTCTCTTTGTTTCATTATCGCGACGGCGCAAACGGTTCAGTTCCTTGGTGGGCAATGCACATATCAGGAGGTGCCACTGTACTGGGGTGTCGAGGGTGTTGGCAAGGTGCAGGGTCGCGATATTCTCGCCATGACGGCATTGTATAGAACTCTGGCCTCGAATGCAGCTTATTTAACCCCCCTTCTATCTTTTTGTTGTGCCTAGTACTTTTACGCAATGCATGATGAACCTAGGTAGTTATCTGCACAAACAATGCCGATATACCCGTCGCTCCCGTAACGACCGACTTTTGCATAACCTTCGATTTCCCTTTTAGACCAAGAAGCTGAGCCATGTTTAAGCAAGAAAAAGAATACTAGATGTACCCCTTGAGGACTGCTGCTTCGGCATTTAGTATAGAGGAGCCTGCTGCGCCAATGACAGCTACGTGGCAAGCACTTGTCAGCTCATCTGATTCCAATTGGGGCAATTACCAGGAAAAACTTACTGTTGTGACTCAACGCGACGAACTTGAGGTCAAATATACCGCTCTCATCCTCGCGAACACGGCCTACACTGACCGTGTACCCCTTGCCCAGATCACGGTCCAGGCGCGGCTGTGGCCGGTCGTCCTCGTCGAAGACCATGATGGGCGGATCCGGCGCGGAAGGACAGCCCAGCTGCTGAGCCTCGGAGGTGTACGTGCGCAAAGCATCCTTGACTTGCTGAGCCGACGGGGGCGGCTGCCGCTCAAACTTGAGACTGACGCAGGCAGTGTGGCCATCCATGACGGGGACGCGATTGCACGCCGCCGAGACGCGCAAGCCGGACTGCTCGACAAACGCCGTGCGGGCGTCATCGATGCTGCCTAGGATCTTCCTCGCCTCCGTCTCGAGCTTGTCCTCCTCGCCCTTGATGAAGGGGACAACGTTGTCGATGACGTCCATGCTGGAGACGCCCGGGTAGCCGGCGCCCGAGACGGCCTGCAAGGTGACAATGCTGACGGTACTGATGGGGCCGAAGGCGGCCTGCAGGGCGGCGAAGGGGATGACGAGCCCGATGACGGCGCAGTTGGAATTGCAGACGAGGAAGCCCTTGGACAGGCCGTGCACGGAGCGCTGGTGCGGGATGAGGTCGAGGTGCGGCAGGTTGACGGTGGGGACGACGAGGGGCACGAGGGGGTCGCGGCGGTAGTTTTTGGCGTTGGAGAAGACGGGGATGTTGGCCTTTAGGAATTCCATCTCTTGCAAGTCGTTAGCAGGGAAGCCCTCGCCTCCGCTCAGGCCAGGCGTTACTCACCGATATCACCAGCAACGTCCGCGTCCAGGCCGCTGAAGACAACGTCGCAGTCCTGGAACTCGGACGCCTTGCACTCGCGCACCACGATGTCGGCAATGGCGCCCATGGGCGAGGCCTGCTTCCACCGCACGGCGTCCCTGTACTTCTTGCCGGCGGAGCGCGACGAGGCGCCGATGGCGTGGAGCTTGAGCGACGGGTGCTGCGCGAGGAGGAGGATGAACCGCTGGCCGACGGAGCCGGTGCAGCCGAGGACGCCTGGGACGCAGGGCTGTGGTTAGCCGTCGCTGTGTCTTCTGCTTGGCTGGGGAACGATGGGGAGAGACGTACCGCACTTCTTGGTAGGGAAGTCAGCCCCCATTGTGATGGTTATCGGCGACGGATATCGTAAGTTTAGGGAGAACGAGGGTTAGGGGCGATTGAAGGATGAGAAGTATCACTGAGTCGCGGGAAATGTTTGTCGAAAAAGTTGAGGATCGAGAGGGCAAGCTTTTGGTGTTGAACAGTCAATGGGAGGACCCCGCCATCCCATTGCCCCGCTATCGGAGGCGACAGCCCCAAGGGTCCAGCCCAGATCTAGACCGATTGCAGATAAGGACTGGAAACGGCAGACTGGTTGAGCGTTATTGGTCGTCGTGAAAGGTCGCATTACTCCATTTCTGCGCAAGGATGATGTCTATCTATAAACTATGAAATGCTTCCCGTGGGTGTAAATAAAAGGTTGAGACCTGCAAGCATCAAATGAGCAAAGACCCTCGGCCCGAGCAGAACCAGACGATTCGCGACCATGTAGTCTTCCATAACGCCAAAATCATGCTGCTGCACCATGCCCATAACAGTAACGATAGCTCAAGTCAAATCATTCGGGCCCGTTGCCCGACTATCCATGTCATTATTGCCCAAACACACTGACCGAGTAGAGATCATGCCGGCACCACAGTGCTGCGGCTGTTGTTCGAATATAGTCGGAACTGAACAAAAATGATGCAATCCTCAACAATGGTGCCAATCGATCCCAGCAGCCAGGGCAATGCGTTGAGCAGGTATTTCTTCTTTTGCGAGTAGGCCACAAGGCTGATGCCGTAGGTCAAGTTTCCGGTCAGAGAGAGCATGAAGAAAAGGATGGCCAAGCCTGCCACATTATTGTCAGCCATGGTACATAGTTTGGCTAGTGCCAGGGTTTGCTCACCTTCGCATGACTTCTCCCGATAGTTTTTGAGGATTTGAGGAACTCGAGCACTTCTGGTCGTTAGCACGGATAACGGACTCGGATCCTGCGCCACATACCATAGATAACAGACCGCGCTCATGTAGCCCAGGGTGAGGCCAACAATCTCCATCACGTTCTTCTCGTCCGATGGTGGTTCAGGGACACCGGGCTCATCGATATCCCAAGCACCCGCCTTATACGACAAGAACCAACCCGCGAAGCCAATGCCATACACGGCTACAAGGCTCAAAGCATTGTTCAGCGCGGAGCCGCCGTCGGGGATACCATCCTCAATCTCAGTCGCCTTGGTCGTGCCGTCGATGGCAGAATCGGAGTTGCCCACGGAGGAGCCTCGGCGTCGCGCGAGCAGCGGAGACTGCTCCGAGGTTTGCGTCGACTCGGCCTGTTTGAGGCGTCGGGCGTTGCGGGTGTTGTAGTAAACGCATTGGCTGATGAGAACCATGTCCGCAACGCAGAAGTAGCTGGCCAGAGCCACGGCGGTGGGAGCTAGGTGGGTGAAGAGGGCGCCTAGTCCAAGGTCAATATGCAGCCCTATTGTTCAGTCCATGTTGCGAAGGTGTGGCGGGGGATAGCGCCGGGTAGTCGCAAAACACCAACCGAGTCTTCAGCGACGGGTGACCCTCGGATTCGCCCTGGACGAAAAGATGCAACTGTCAAAAACTAATAATAGGGAACTGACCTATCAAGTTGGTGGCATCGCCGAGGAGCCAGACAATGAGAAATGCCATGCTAAGGCCATCGGCGCTTTGGGCTCTGTAATTGGCCATCAATTGCGGAATCTGAGGTATCTGTCAGAGCCTGCGGCTGGCTTGCGCCGGCGGATGATGAGGAGAAACGCACCAGCAGACATATCCAAGCAGTCATGGATATGCTGCCGAATATCCCAGACAGGGCATCGGTAATGGGGAGGGAGTGCGAAGCTGCGCCGAACGCAAGATTCAAAATGGCAGACGCCATGATCGAATCGGGTATGCACAAGTTCGGGGGAAGCACCCAGGGCACGAGGACAAATAGAAGATGGATTCTAGGTGTGACGCAGGCAACAAATGAAAGGATGTAGAGATTTATGAAATGCCAACACAGCTAAGAACGCCGCAAGCTGCCGTGAGGGTACGGAGTGAGTCGGGATATGGCAGAGATAACCAGGTCGAGGTCGAGATGGGTAGCGGCGGCAGGTCGCAAATATGGCATTGGTGGGCGATTGGAGATAAAAGATGGAGTCACACCGCAGCCCACCACTGCAGTGGAAATCCCTTATCTCGCAGGCTGGGCCGCGGATGCTTGCAAAAGACCCTGACCGCATTGGCTATCGCGCGCAGGGGGTTCAGCGGCCACCGTGACGTCGCGTCGTGTTAGGCAGGTAGTCCCTCGATCTGCAAGACCAGCAGACGCTGCACACGGGCCACTAACAGAGCGCGTCTTGGCATCGAGTTTCCAGCGCCGCCACCCCGCGGTTTCTGGTCAAGGTTGTGTCAGGCTTTTTTGCCCGACGTCGGCAGCGCACCCACCCTGACTGGACTCACGCGCCTGGCTCAGCTGAGACTTGGCTGCGATGGTTTTTCCCCATTCAGAGGGAAGGGATGTGCATCTGCTTCCCGCGTTCGAGTGCAGCAGGCAGCATTAGTGCGTTACGCCCACCCAAGATCTTGTGACCTGATGTCGGTATGCGATAATCATGTTGAGATGGCGTCTGTCCGTCACGGCCTCAAGTACGGGGATGAAGATTACAGGTTGGAATTCCTTCCGTGATGGCCGAGAAACGTACCATGGACTTTAATCTGCCACGGCAACTCCATATCGGACCTAGAACTGAATCGCGTGCAACTACAGCATCTTACACTTTTCCCCACCACGCACTGTCCCGACATGACTGGAAACCACGTGCAGACACAGATGATGGCAGAGTCACCTGAGCTAAGACAAAGCCAGGCTGCCATCGTCAGAAGACCTTGTTGCTGACCATGTTGACGTGCAATATCGTGCCTGGTGGAAGCGCCCGGATTGGATCAATCGATTCCCGGGGCAACCGCACGAAGGGCCTCGAAGTAGGCCGCGCCGGGTGCCTTGAGGCGGTGCTGGCGCAGCTGACCAATAAACAGCAGGCAGCAAGACACGTCCAGCCGCCATCAGCCTCGTCGGCTGCGCGCCTTATGCACATACATCCAGGCTGCCCAGGTTCCGTAGATCTCATGCCTGATATCTTCCTTACATCTGGCTTCTGTCATCACCTGTACTTCAGCGCTTTCTTCGTGAAGCTTCAATCCTACCTTAATCGACAAACGGCAGCATGAAGGCTTCCGTTGGTCTTTTGGCTGTCGGTCTTGCCGCGCCGCGCGTGCTGGCCTGGGGTGGTAAGTGTGACATCACAGCCGGCAGCCTCACTGTGTTTACCTTGATCTTCTGGCCTCGCCTGACTGACCGTACACAACTCCAGGACTCGGCCACATCACCACGGCATACCTCGCTAGCCACTTTGTATCCAACACCACCGAAGCTTACTTCCAGGAGCTCCTGCGCAGCGATGAGCCCGACTACCTAGCCCGAGTCGCTACCTGGGCCGACTCGATACGGTACACCAAATGGGGCCGCTTCACCAGCACCTTCCACTTCATCGACGCCCACGACAGTCCGCCCGACAACTGCAACGTTGACTACGATCGTGACTGCAAGGAGACGGGCTGCGTCATCAGCGCCTTGGCCAACTATACCCGGCAATCTCTGGACCACGAGCTGCCGCCGTGGCTGCGCGCCCAGGCGGCGAAATTCGTCGTGCACTTTGTCGGTGACCTGCACCAGCCGCTGCACAACGAGGACGTCTCCCGGGGAGGCAACGGTATCTACGTCAACTTCGACGGGCGCAATTACAACCTCCACCACGTTTGGGACAGCTCCATTGCTGAAAAATGGATCGGTGGCCTGCACGGCAAGCCGTACCCCCTGGCGTTGAAGTGGGCGAACCAACTGGCCGTTGAGATCCAGGACGGCAAGTTCGCGGAAGAGAAGGAGACATGGCTGAAGGACCTCGATTTCGCCGACCCCATGGCGACGGCCATGGCGTGGTCAAGGGAGTGCAATGCTCTCGTTTGCTCACATGGTGAGTACCTACAACTCGTCTGCGCCTTCAATTCATGGACACAAACTGACTCGGCATCTATAGTCCTGCCCGAAGGCGCTCATGCCATTGCAGGCCAGGAGCTGGGAGGAGATTATTTCGAAAAGGCCGGTCCTGTGGTGGAGAAGCAGGTCGCTCGTGCAGGATACCGGATGGCAGCTTGGCTGGACCAAATTGCCGCTCACTACGCAGCCCAGTTGGATACCATGCCCATGTCGGAAGAGCTCTAGAGGGTATGATAGATATCAGCGCAATTCATGATGGTTTGTTATTTCCTGGTGTCGCTCCCGCGCCCACCGGCTTCGTCTTCCGCGTGCTTCTGCACGGTTGAACCATAGCACCGTAAAGCTTGGGAAGGGCATGAAGGTATATTTGAGTTTATTATGCCACAGATGGCGGCACTTGACCTCCCCGCTGCGCAGCTGGCACAGCCTTCGCCTGATTGACGGCTCAGACTGGTCTCGAGCACGGGCGCAAACGGCAGCGTTGGGATCAGCACGAGTTGCCCTTCATCATGCTGCAGAGGCGGCTCTTCGATGGAGGCTGGACGGCCAAGCCGTTGCAAACAGCGGTTTCGTGCCCCGGCCAAAAGCGTGTTTCAGCACTTCCGTATAGGCATCATGGGGGTTCTGAGACGTATCACACGGGACGCATTGTCCATTGGAAGGGGTAGCTGGAAAAAATGGTTCTTCAACCAAGTGAAACCCGTTTGAGTTGATTCCAAACTTCGGATGACAGAATGGGACCAACTTATTGACTGGAATGGTTCCGCAACGCCACAGACCAGGGCGGAGACGGAAATATGGCTGTATACGGGAATGCTTCGTTTGCTCGTAACAGCCTGGTCTCAACGTAAGGCTTGATTATTGAAACAAATACTAATGACGTTTCTGCAAAGACATGGCATATCAGCCTTGGCTTTGCCTTTGCTGTAGCCTTTCGATTATCACCCTTGATACCAGGTGTGGATGAATATTTCCAAGATATGCAATTGACATCTGCCGTTGAAGTCTTTTAAGTCTTGTTGCAAGCACCGAAGACGAACCAAGCGTAGCTTCTACGTGCAAAGACGATTGCCGGCAGTAGCAGTATCCGACGTAAAACATCGAACCATTTCGTGGATTTCTTACAAACTCCGTGACGGGAAATTGCATCGTTTGCTGATCCCCTGCACGCAGATCGACAGACTTGGCAGGATCAGACGTGCTTCGAAGCGAGAGCTAAAGCTGCAGGGCACAGGCATGGTAGAATAAGCCGTAGGCATGGCATGCAAAAGGACCCGGAGGAGCAGCTCGACACTTCGAGAATCGTCCCTTTTAGGCGACAAGGTTCCAAGTCGCCAAGACGGGGAACACACGATTCTGGAACAACGGCTCCCTCGTCGAGAGCAGCCGAATATGCCGAGTCGACAAAGCGTGGAAGAATCAGGGAGAGTTCTCAAGGTCCTCATCAGGCCATGTGTGTGTGTGTGTGTGTTGTGTCTGGTGCCCTTGATGACGGTAAAACTTTCCGTCAGTTTGGAGGTGCAGGATGAGGCTGTTTCGACCCTGCTCACTAAGGAGCCGAGCCAAGGTTCTACATAGGACGTTCCATGGCTTCCGTCCCAGTTCTGCGACGGGCTGCAAGAAACGACTGTTGGTCAGGATCGGCGACGGCCAGGACAATGGCAATGCTAAACGCCGTTCGCGGAACTTTTGGTGGAAGGTGGTCTCATCTGAAGCCACCGAGTCTATGGACATGGACGTCTCAGTACCGGGCGGCAGAGAAAGAGAAGCGGGAAAGACCACGGCATTGGCATCGCGATGGAGGTAATAGCCGCCACTGCCAACGCTCCAGAGTATTCTGAGCCAGTCGTTGGTCGGCTGAACGATTGGCTGGATGGGATGGGTGTTTATGCGCTGCGTGTCTGCAAGACGGGAGCACTACGATGCTCACCGGCGCCTAAGGCCGCCTGTTGGCCGATAGGCGAGACGTACAATGCCGATCGCTGCACTTACAGCATGCATCATCTGAATGCCCAACGCTTGTGTGTGCCCTGCGGCGTGTCCAAGGTAGGTAGTTAGCTGAAGCAGCGGCTTCGTCCCATCTCTGGGGTTGGCCGAACGGTGGGGAGGAGGAGGAGGCAGGCTGCTGTAGGTACCTCAGCCAGGGGAAAGGGACGGGAGGTGGACGCTAGGAGGGAACCTCCGACGCTGCCGTCTCAGAGCCGCTTCATTAATGTCGGAAGCGAAACGCTGGAAGCTCGAGCGCGGCAGGCCCTCGGGCGTCGCCATTGGTTGGGCGGGCAATTTCTGCAGGGCTACAGGGGGCCCACGGGCTACCCCAGACGCGCCTGCGGCTCACAGTGTCGCATGGGGACTTGTGCTCCACCGCCCCCTTCCGCAGCACCCACGTCAGACCAACAATGAATGCTAGCAACCGCCAGGACCAGGACGTCGACCCTCGGGGGCTTCGACGAACAGCAGCAGCCGTTGGCAGAGTTGGACGTCTGTGCCCGGTTACCTAGTGGCTACGCCGTCTGCCCCTGTTCTCTAGGCCAGACCCAGCCATGGACTGCCGAACTGCTTCCACGCTTGGGCGAGCCATGCCAATATGCCACCATCCCCTTTGGCCCACGGTTTCGCAACTTCACCCCTGCTCCTGCTCCAGCGTAGGCTGAGCCGCCCATGATCGCAACCCAGGGTGCTGATACACAGTACAGATGCACAGGCACCGTTCCTGCGTTGGACGACCACGACTATCCACCCTCTCGGGCTCCTCACACCCGTGAGGACGTCTCGGATCCCACTCCCTTCAGACGGACCCCAGGCACTGCCATCTCTACCGCGATGCTCGTCTGGTCTTCCCTCCCCCCCTTTCTTCCTGCTCGAGGATCCCCGCGACGTGTTTGAGAAGAGCTGAGCATGGAATCTCTACTCCGGGTTGGCCATGCTCTGCGACCCCTGCCCTCAAGGTGGGAAACCCGGCCGCCCATCAGTCACGGACTTGGGCCAAGCCGTCTCGTCAAACCTGTCCGTCCGGACTTTGAGCGCATGGCCCTTGGCGTCTGGGTGACTATTTGTTACAAAGACTGCCACCCCTCGAACGCATACCCTTCTTAACTCTCCTCCCAAGCTCCTCTTCCGGTCTCTTCCTCTCGTCCCTTCTTTTCTCTCTTCTCAACTACAACGCTGGCATTGTATTTCCATTCGCTCCTTTGGCTCAAGCCGTTGCCTTTCCGGTCTGGGACCTTTCTTCATTCTCTTCTTACCGCTTTAACTCTTTGTTTTCTACCGGTCTGGCACCACTTCCTTCAACAGCTACTCTTACTTCTCAGCATCTTCACTTCGGAGGCTCTTTGGCAATTAGCACAACATGCAGCTGAAGAACTTCCTTGCCGTCCTGGCGTTGGCAGCCGCTGCCGATGCTGCCGTCGCTCATCGCAGATCTCCTTTCAGCCGAGCTCTGCAAAAGCGCCAAAACCGCAACGGTGGATTCAACGGTGGATTCAACGGAGGGAATAACGGTGGCAACAACAACAACAACAACAATGGCGGAAACAACAACGGGGATAACAATGGAGGCAACGACAACAACAACAACAATGGCGGCGGTGGCGCCATCACCTTGAATGCCGCTAACGTCCAGACCGGGTCGCAACAGGATGGACAGAACCCAGGAGCTGATGGCCAAGCTGCCTCTGCCACGTGAGTGCTTACCTGGACGCTTGGAAAACGGACACAGGCTGATGGTGTATAGTGACGACAGCAACTTCATCAACTTCTGCGAGGGTTCACAGCTTACCAATGGTGAGCAAGTACGAGGTGGTTCTTGCAACGGAATTCGTACGTATCCCCAGCTTCTCTATCCTGGTACATTGCCTTATTCTCTTTAGCCATGGGCAAGATCCCTTCCACCAACAACATGCCCTCAACCGTCTTTGTGTCGCCCCAGAACGGCGAAAACCTCGCCGCAAACCAGGACTTTGAAATACAGATTCAAATGATCAACTTTGCTCCAGGCTCTTTCACAAATGCCACCTCCACCTACTACTCTGCTCCCCAAGACCTCGACGGTGGCGGCAACATCATTGGCCACACTCACATCACAGTACAGGACACGGGCGACTCGCTCAACCCCACTCAGCCCATGGATCCCACCGTCTTTGCCTTCTTCAAGGGCGTCAACGATGCTGGCAACGGCCAGGGACTTCTCTCTGCTGCCGTCGAGGGTGGTCTCCCTGAGGGCAACTACCGCGTCTGCACCATGGCCGCTGCTGCCAACCATCAGCCTGTTCTCATGCCCGTTGCCCAACGCGGTGCCCAGGATGATTGCGTCCGCTTTACTGTCGGCGGCAACGGAGGCAACGACAACAACAACAACAACAACAACAACGGCGGCAACAACAACAACGGCAACCAGGACAACGGAGCCGGGCAGAATCAAGATGGCCAGAACGGCGACCAGAATGCCGGCGACCAGAACGGCGGTGATCAGAATGCCGGCGACCAGAACGGCGGTGACCAGAATGCCGGCGACCAGAACGGCGGTGATCAGAATGCCGGCGACCAGAACGGCGGTGATCAGAATGCCGGCGACCAGAATGGTGACCAGAATGCCGGTGATCAGAATGCCGGCGACCAGAACGGTGACCAGAATGCCGGTGATCAAAATGCTGGCGACCAGAACGGCGGTCAGAATGGTGGCCAGAACGGCGGTGGTGAGTCTGACGGCGCTCAGGACGGGGCGGGCGCTGATAATAACAACCAGGCCGGGGACGGTTCAGGGGACGATTCGGGGGCGGCCGAGGGGGCAGACAATAATGGAGGAGGCGGTGGTAGTGGAGGAGCATCGGCTGCTTCCGCAGTCGGCGGTATCGCGGCCCCGGAGGTTGTGGATACAGGCGACAGCAACCGACCCTTCGGTGTGAATGGAAACAGCTTCGTCAACAAGGCTGCCGCCGTACAACGGGCTTGCGACATTCAGAACAATCAGTGCTCCGATGCGGTCAACTCCGGAAGTCTTGGCGGGGTGACTCTCGATGCCTGCAACAGCCAAACGGCCCAGTGTGTGGCCGAGCTGTCATGATGAGCTGGAGGGAAAACTCACACAAAGTGTGACGATGTGACAATACCCGATCCGTAACATGGTACTTGTTACGTGTTTTTCTGGATCAGTGCTGCTTGCGGATGAGCTTTGCTTTGAGCTTGACTCGGCCTTGTTCCCCCGGTGGCCCTTGTTGCCTGGCGTCTTGTTTGGACCTAGGATTGTTAATAGAGAAGTGATTAGGCCTATGCCTACATCTTGTGTCTGGGATTAGGCGGACATTAGCTAGAAGGTTGGATACGGGTGCTTCACGAAGTTACGGCCGCAGACACTGACGGCTCACTGTTGCAATAGCTAGACTTTGTGATGGGCCTTTTTATTTTGTTCTAATGGAAGAGGATTGGACGCTTCAATTTGAATTTTCCTGTGACTGCCTAAGCCTCCATGCATTGCTGCTGTGGCCGACATTGGTCTCGTAGCCGAGTCGTTGCTGGCCGAACATCTCGGATGTTTTTGTAACGCAGCCCATCTTGAGCAAACTTGCGATGTTTAGAGCTCTGGGACGACATGACGAGTGAGCGCCGAGAGGGACGGCCGGAAGACTAGGTCGGGCTGTCACAGCGCGAAACATACCCGTGTATCAGCCTCGTGAGGGGGGCATGGCGGTGCAGCCCACTGCCGCAAGCACGTTGAAGCACAGCAGAACATCCAAACCGATATTGTCTCCTCCTTTTACCGCTCAAGTATGGCCTGAGACAGGTCGAAAGGCTGAGAATAGACGAGACGGTAGGCTGGTCCTTGGATAGAGCGATGGCTTCCCCTGTCGTCTCTCTTGACGCTTCTCGCGCTAGCATGCGCGTAGCAGAGGACGAGTCTGAATCTCTTTGCCCGTTATACGACAAAAGCTTGCCGTATAGTCTACATCCTTGGGTTTACGCAGCATGGAGTAGTTGGAGTGTGATGCTCAAGATATGTGTGGTATGTGGCCGCTTAGGACAGGCGAGTCTCTGGTGTTGTTCCATCAAGCGAGGTTAGACAACGGCGGGAACAGATACTACAAATGTTTGAGGACTGAGCTCGCGCCGCTGAGATGAGGTTTACAATAGCGCCACCTGGTCCTTGGCAGTTTTGTCGAGTGCGGTTCTGCGTAGCTTTGCATGACCCGTGACCATCATACGGGGGACAGGCTCGAGTTCAAAGTCAAATGCGCCTTACGTCGATAAAAAGGTCTGTAGGAACACTCTAACACCTTCACTCATGTCCTCGTCTCGTCATGTTGCTCAGGTTTGGCTGCCACGAAGGAGTGTCCGAGGATGAGCGAGGCTACAGTCATGGTCTGTCTCCTACTCACACTTGCGCGCAGTACTAGGCCAAGGTTCTAAATTATTGATGTACCGAATTTGAAAAGTCTAAAAATATAGTTGTATGCTCCTCCCACTGGTGATTGATATGATAATATGATGACGTGAAAGTGGTATATGTAAAAGCGATATCTGAACAATGTCCAACGGGTATATTGACGTCAAGCCCGCGCATCGGGCAACCTCTGGAAGAGCCTGCCGCCATATGCGAACGGGGGCCTTGGATTTATATTCCAAACGGAAGCCGCTGCGTCGTCCTCTCGAGGGCCAAACCCTACGTCTCGCAGGCGCAGAGAAGCACCCGGCCATCGTGTCTCCGCGCTGCACAGTTCGATACCGAGCACTCAATCCCGCAGCCTCGCGAATGGGCAAAAGACGCCATACGTAGCCCAAACCGCTCAATCACGCTTCGGCCTGAAATTGAGGGTCAGCAACACTGAGAGTAGGATATGTAGGGACGCATCAAGCACATACCCGCAGCCCTGAGCCGTCACGACGCCGAAGAAACAATCGCCGTCGACCCTTTCCACGATCTGGTCCGACCGGATGGGGGTAATGACAAGGTCGGCGCTGACCAAGGAAACAGCGCTCAACAGCACGGCCACGAATGTGGTAGATCTCATTTTTGATGCCGAAGGGATTGGAAATTGGCAAGAAGAAGAACCCAATGTATGGAGCGGCTCGCGCTTCACATGAACAGTCACAGACCGATTAAAAAATATGGTATCAATAGAAAGGAGTGGAAGAGAAGGGAGACGTTGGTGTTCACGGCGTAACGAGGGAAACAAATTCCGGGCGAGGCCAGCAGAGGAGGGAAGTGGACAGAGGCCCCGGGGGGGAGGTGGAGGAGGGTTTGGCGTCTACAGCAGGGGGGCGGTGGGGGCAGCCACTGAACCGTTTGATGGTAGTAGCCCCATACGCTGCTAAAACAGCGCCGCGACGGGCCCTGGTTTCAGCGTCCTTGAAACACGACCAACCATTTAGTCTCCCTGGAAACGGGGCAATAACGGGGACGCATATAACCTTCACCTCTCAGTTCACGACCCGGCTGACATGGGAGCAGCTGGGAAGCCCGAAGGCGCCTAGGTGCAGATGCTGCGGGTGGCTGGACGTAACGGTTGGCGCCGAACACGGGACTGCTGTGGTCCAGAGCTCACGTAAATGCAGCACTCGACAGGGACCGTGAACATTCATCGCTGCGAGACTTCCCGTCCCGGAGTCTGCACTGTCTGGGGGGGTGGCAACGCCGTTATTCGCAACGAGCCTCTTGACATTTACAGAGTACACAGCCTATCTTCACATTTCCAAAGTCGCTCTTCGGCCCGTACCACCCATCACTTGTCTGCCGTATCCCGCCCGTCCGGGCCAGTTGCTTGAAGCCACAAGTTGAGTCCTTTAAGTATGCCGATGCCGTACCCGCTTGATCTTTTCCCATTCGTGCCTCGGCGTCCATCCTGCCCTAGCCAGAATTTTAATTTCCCCCCCCCCATCCGCGACGATTATACAGCTGCTCGGATTCGACCAATAGCTCGGGCTTAGGCGGCGCGGGTAGCCGGCGGAGGCAGGAATAGAGGCAGGTAGTTGACGATCAGGGACATGACTAGAAGAGGCACAGCACGTCAGTACAATGTGTTAATCCCCGGCAACCCAATATCGCTGCTACTCACATGCCATGCCAACGTTGAGGTATCCTGGAGTGGTAGCGTTCTTTCTCGATTCCTCGCTCTCGCCAAGCCACGTCTGGATGGAGTAGACGACCGCAATCCTAAGCAGGTACAAGTCAGCACCATTCTAGAGACTCTCCCTTTCTAATTCCATGACTCCATCAATGCCAGAGCCCCAAGAGATTGCGCAATGGCACTCGTATCGGCCGGATTTGGCACCCTCCATCACTCCCAACCCGCACTCGTGAGTCGCGAAAACGTACCATCCGATGAACTTGTTGCGCATAAACATGGCCGCCATCGGCAGCGTCGACGACATGGTCGAGCTCAACTCTGCCGCCTCGCTCTTTGGCGGTGGCTCCTGGTACGGCACAGCTGTTGGTTTGTTTTTTTGTCAGCTCGTCATCGCCCATCGTAGGGGCCGGCTCGCGCAGGCGCCGGGAGACATGGGCCAGGGCAACGCACCCAGGTCGGCTCTTCGCATATCCTTGGGCGCCATATTGAAGGAGAGAACGGGGGCAGTTCGGGGGGATAGAGCGTCTGAGGAGCTTGTTGTCACTGGACGAGGTGCTGAAGATGCAGGCTGGTCGTCGAAGACCTAGGCAGGTGTCGGGAGAAATCTGGGGTTGAGGAGCGCGCTAGTCCTTATACGGACCGGTGGCGCTCCTGCCAATTCACACAACTCCTGTCGACATCGTCGACGTATCTACTGACTTGTTCAAAGCAGCCTCACTTCGAAGTAGCCAGTGGTAATAGCATTGCGCTGTGGAATCTTCCAGTCGTGGTAGTCGTGACCCTGTTCATCGCTACCTTGTGTACCGTCACATAACAATACATTATCACAAGATTCATGTCCTTTCAAGCCTTGCAATAAACCAACAGCACCGTTCATGATCATCCCAGTCGTCAAACATGCCAATGCCACGGTACATATGTTTTGTCCCCAGATAAAAGAACCAAAAAAAAAAAAGAACAACCCCCCCNCCCCCCCCCCCCGAAAGAAAGGAGTGAAAAGATGGGGCAGGAAGTAAGAGCAGCAAAGACTTGTACGCCAACAAATCCAGGTTGTTGCGAATGATAAGCATCCCTTATTCAACTCGAATCACAATCTTCCACCCCAGGGCACCGGCTTCTCTAATTGCGCAGGCCAAGCACCCTCGCTTCTTCCTGCTGATGACAGCGTTCCATCCTTTTTGAGCGCACAGAGCCCGCACGAGGATCTCCATATCCGACCCAAACTGTCGTCTCCTGGACTCCAGATGCATGGCGGCGGCGGCAAAGCTGTTCCTTCTATCAAACAAAGGCGACAAGGGCGTAAACGCCGACGAGTCGGAGCGCTGCAGCGATGGCGAAAGGGGTCTCTCGGCACTGTTGGTGATGCAGTCAACAACGAGGACCTGGTTTTGATTCGACCGGCCTGTCCTATAGCCGGAAGTTTTCATTGAAGGGGTCGAAACTAGTTCGCTGAGTGGTGTATGATGTCTCTGGAGGAGTTCGGAGATGTGTATGACCGTGTAGTTGTACGACTTGTGCAGCGGGTGGCCTGGATTGGGTGTTAGCACTTCTTTGGAAGGGGACTTGACTTCACTTCTAAGACGTACCGGTTCTTTGTTCCGGCCGCGAGGTTTTACCCAGCATGTCCGACCCAGAAACGTCTATTTGCTGGATCGTTGGGCTGGAAGGCGAACTCAGGATCTTCACCCTTGAAGAAGGCGCACATGGATGCGCTGTAACGAAGCTGATGTCGTACGAGAGCGAGAAGGTGTACTGCGTGGGCGCCTCTCCGTTCACTGACACCACGAAGTTGACATCGGCTGGATACGTCAACAGCTCTGGTGACTTGCTCTCCCCCGTGAAAGGCGTCGGGGTTACGTCCGAGAGAGGCGTGGCTTGCACGGACGTGGCGGGCGAAAGGAGTTCCAACGATTGGAAGTCGATGTAGACCGCCGGGGGAGTGGCCGCATATGTGTTCTCGTGAGGGATGACAAAATCGGCCGGCAGCACGGAGTTTTCGTCCCCGTCACCAATGATAGAGGATTCCCGTTCGACCTTCTTCTTTCCCCAGAGACGCGCTTTCTTCCCGAAATGACTCATGTCTTCTACTCATTGTCAGTCACCACTCGACTTCGCGGTGCGGATATGGAAGCTTACCAGCAACGTTTTCGACGTCAATGTTCACCCAACCTTCGCCCAGACCGACGGGAATCACATCTGTGGACACCCACCCCATACACTCCGCCGACCCTCTACCGGCGGCGAGAACTCGACCCACAATGCACGAAGTGCTCCAGAAGCTCTTGCCTGCGTAGACGAAACCTCCACAGAGATTTGCAAACGAACCCAACCTCGACATGGCCTCGGAGTCATTCTCCAACAAAGTAGCCATCAGGTAGTGGCTTAGCGCTTCCCCAGGAAGAACCAGACCAAACACGTAGGACTTGGATATCCAGCCAGACGCATGAAGAGCGGCCGCCAATTTTCGACGCTGCGCCTGGACCTTGTCGGTGCCCTGGTGATGATGGCTCGAGACATCCCAAGCCCCAAAGTAAGATGATCGAGTGGTACTACCCGGTTTAGGGCTCATGAGCGGAGTCGGCTTCTCGCTGGCGGCGCTCTGTGTGCTCTCTGTAATGCGCGTTTCGTAGGCTTGTATGCCAGGCCACCTCAATTTCTTCGCGAAGTGAAGGAGCCCGTCGACCTGACGCTGGCCGTAGCGTCCAGTAATCTTGTAGTGGTATTTCGAGGACTCTTCATTGTGATGCTCCTCTGCGTGGTGATACAAAGAGATTCTGCTGGCGAGGGACATTAACCAACCGCCAACGCTGCTCTCATGGGCAGGCTTCCTGTCTGCCACTTCCTCCTTGACGATTTCGATGTTCTCAAGCCACCGTCTGGCAAGTATCAAAGACCATTTCACCGTCGGGGTCGCCGCACGCTCAAAGTTGATGACGTCGACAGGTCGGAACACGTCGACCTGGGTCTCGGATCCTTCAGTCACAGCATCTAAGCGTACCAGGAGTTCAGTTGCCAACAGAATCTGCATGAGGAGCCAATACTTCTCGTCGGCACGCTCGCTTGCATCGCCGACCCCGTGAATACTTGTGGCATCGTCCATTTCGTCGCCGTCCGGCTCGCCCCACAGAATCTGACCTAGACGGATGCGCCATTCCACACGTGAGAGATCGATCCAGACGTTGGGCGTTCCTAGACATTTGACGAGCACGTTGATCTGGTTGGTCAGGCTGTACCTGTCCGTCTTGTCAACGATGGCCCCCGACGGCCTCATCAGATTCTCAAATAGCTCCTCGTAGGTTTCAATCGATCTCCTTCGGCGCATGTCGTTGTCTCGATACCGCTCGCTGTTTCGTTTAAGACGTTCCATGATGTCAGATTGGGTCACAGGATGGATAAAACCTCTACTGGAAATCATGCGTTCCCGTGTCTCGACAATTATGCGAGCTTTCGTGCCCAGTGTGTCGAAGCCAAACTGCTCCTCCTCGAGAGAATCGCTGACGGAAAGCTCGAGAGCAGCCGAGAAGCCCATGGTGCCTTTTTCGAGACCCTGCATTCCCAGCATGTTTGGCCGCTCGCGGCAGCGGATGTGAAAGTGAGCCTTCTGCTTGTCCTGGGTCTCCGGGGGCTTGGCGGCGTCAGTTTTCGGTTCCCTGGTGAGATGAGGCCAGGCCGTGACACCGCTCCATGCCTTGGCCTCAATCTGTACATGATCCGTCATGTCCCTAATCTCCAGTTCTTCGTCAAAGGGAAAAGCCACGCAAGGGTGGGGAGCGCCGGTGAACTGGCCCTCGCTACGGATGAAGAACTGGGGGGCGCCGGAGAAGAGCTTCTCCAGCTCATCCTCGCTTAAGTTAGCCATGATCCTGTTGAGCTTCAGGATTGGCTTTCCGGTTGACCCATCGATTTCCCCGGTTTCCTCGCTGGGCGGTGACGGAAGTGGCTTGTTGTGATCCGGAGGTTGCGTAGGCTTGCGCTGGACGGCAGCTGCAAGCTTGGTCTCCGCTTGTGTCTGATGAGACGAAGCACGCAGGCGCAGTTAGCGTCTAGCTACTAGGAGATGTTGGCAAGGTTGAGGTAGTAGAGTAGGATGGACGCGGTAGCCACTTGGCTTGCCTCTCGGAGCCAAAATGCAGATTCAAACATCGAGGCCGGAAGCCACGAAGGATGCGAAGTGGTTTGTGGCGACGACGACAACGTCAAAGAGGCGCTGTTGCGAGGGATCAAAAGCCAACTGCGTGGTGGTGGTCTGATCCCCCGCACGAACTGCTAGAACCTCTCCAGTAAAACAACGGGCACCGGTTATAGCGCGCCCGGTCCTCTGTCCGTGGATGTTCTTCGGACGAAATAGTTCAAAGCCGCCAGAGCCGGTGGAGGGCGAAAAGAGTACGGGAGATGGACAGACACGTGAATTGAAGAAGAGGACGGAGACAATGGAATGGGGGAAAACATAAAAATAAAAAAAATAAAAATAAAAAATAAAAATCCAAGAGCTGCCAAAAAGGGTCCTGGGTAAGACAGAGTGAAGGAGGGGGGACCTTACTGTTGCAGCATTGGTTGGAGATGTGCCAATGCCGATGGATCCCCGCTTCTTGGTTCGGCCCAGAATTACACTGAAGCGCTCACGCCTCGACATTCGCCTCTTCAAAACGTCGTCTTGGTCGGTGGCCGTGACGGGGGCATCCGGGCTCGGGAGCTCTTCTTTGACCGGTGGAGACGGCTCGGGGGCCCTCGAGGACCATCGTCGGCGTAGACCAAAGAGGCCCATCCTGCTGCGTTGTTGTCTCTGTCTCTGCGCCAGCTGGGCGACAACCGCACGGGCGCGGCCCTCTCCCGGGGCGTCGTTGATGGATAGCCAAGTTCAGGGTGTAGCCGGCGTGCGAGTATGTGTAGGTATGTCCGCGTCTGCATGCGCGTCCTTGTACGTGTGTCCTTGTGTATGTGTATGTGTATGTGTCAGCGGACCGGCGCCGACAGACAAACAGGCAGACAGACAGACGGACGGACGGACGGACGTGTTTGCTTTCAGACCGACGGCAACAGGCGAGAGCAGACGGGAGTGTAACCATGAACGATTGGGACGGGATGCACTTCCGAGGACACGGGCATTGCGCAACCTCCAACATCCACAAAGGCAAAAACAATGGCTCTCGCAAGTTTCATGTACGCAGACAGACTAAGGAACGGGTTGCGTCGCTCCTTTGATGCCGTATGCATGTCCATTTAATCAACACTCCTTGCACAAACAAACCCTCGTGGACCGACCAAGATTCGCGTGCATCCATCCCCTACAAGCTACAACAGCCCACCGGAATCCACTGAGCCCACCCTTGATATCCATCCGTTTTGCTTCGCCGGGGACCCTGCAATAGCCTATCTCGACTTGCTTGCGCCAAATTCACAGCTATACCCAGTCGAGGAGCTCATGGAGAACATAGTTAGCAGGCAAGCCAAGGTCTCCGTAAGTGCATCTAAGCCAGCCGGCGTAGCACGCAGTCGAGCACCCACACCACCCTACGTGTATGCAAGACCTGCAAGGGTGTTCAAGCGATTACCTTGGCCAAATGGCGCTTTCTCGTAGCCGGCAGCCTATTATTAAACCGCCGTCTATCCATATATTATCCACACAGGCGCTGTCGCAAACGACTCTGACGCAATGGGCAATTTGGATGGACCGTCGATGCCAGGTGCCTTCCCGGTTTTCACGGAACCGCCTCCCGACGCATCGTCAATCGTTGTCGATCTTAGATCGTGCCGCCGTCCAAGCGATTCTGCTCTGCTTGTTTTGAGCTGCTGCTTGTCCCAACGGCGCCGAAACCACGCTGTCGTTGGACACCGCATGCCCATGTTGATGTTGACTCGTGCCGTGTCGAGTCATGGCGACACAGCAACAAGCTCACAGACCGCCATAGGGGGTGCTAATGCCCGACGACTTGCTCTAATAATATTGGCGAAAGACGGCTTAACAGTTAGCTGTTCCTTCAGCTACCGCTACTGCACTTCTTCTGTACCCCCTGGTCTGTTGATGTCAGACGAAGGCATCGTCAACAGGTGAGGCATAAAGGCGCTCCACCGAGACAAAACCAGCTTGATAAGCGTTTCAATGTAGCAGTCTTCTTTTACGCTAAGCGATACTCATCGCAGGGGTATCATATCATACAAGGCATCTCCAAACCGTGCGCCAGAGCGTGCTTCGAATTGCTCTTCATGAGCCCAAATCCTTCCCGGGACAATCCAGCGCCTGCCACCTCCCATTTGTACAAACATCTCTGCCATCCATCCTCGTCTTAACGGACCGTGTGAATCAGCTTTATGCTGCAGGAGTGTCGTGCACCACGGTAAGAATGTATTTCGGATCTGGTACGATGACAATCTCTTGTTTCTTCGTCCGTAATCGTAGAAGTCTCAATTCGTCCTATTGAAGCGTCAGTTGCCTTGTCATGAGGTCAGGCTGCCATGGACCATGCAGGGGCGTACCTCGCCGTCTATGTCCTGGACCAGCTGCCCCGATCCGTTGACGAAGTTCCAGATCATGACTGCAAACTCTTCGATCCCCTTTGACTCGCTCTCCTCTGCAGCTGGAACTTCGTTGTTGAAAGACGCTGCAGTAGATGCAGTTCTAGATCGTGCAGTTCGAAGCGCGGAAAGTTGACCGCTGGTCTTGAGGATGGCACCGCTCGCTCGATCGATAACTATACTGGCTTTGACTCCAGGCTTCTTGGAAAGCCGGCCGAGCTTCTCCTCGAGGGCGTCTTGCCCGCTTGACTGGGAATTGTTAGACTGCATCCACATGCCCCGGCTTTGGTTATACGTACCACAGGATCGGTCATGCTTTTATTCTCAAAATTCAGTCGACAGTATTCGTCTCAGTCGACGGTCCAGCTTTCGATGGGCGAATTGGTCTAAATTGAGGAGCACGATACCTACCTCCATGGTAATAAAAGCTTGGACCCCGTCTCCACGAGCTCCGGGTGTCTGTGACGTGGATCGCCCACCAGTTAGGGGCTAGTCGTTCTGCCATCTTTCACCGCCAAAATTATTCTTCTGCCCCACCTGCGTCAACGGACCTCCTGCGTAGCTCAAGGCGCTTCAAGGATTCAATCGTCGACAACTTCTGTTAACTCAAGGTCTCTCTTCTCCTGGTAGGAAGTCATTCTCTAGATTTACATTCGTACCGCTCAGTACCAGCCGAGAAAAAGGGCACAAACTTGCTACGATGGGTTCCAGCACAAAGAAGAAGAAGGAGAAGAAGAAGGATTTCCAGGTGCGACATTCCCAGGCCTCAATAGGCATACTTTCTTGAATTGTCGAGGTATAGAAGTTAAAAGCATGACAGAAACCCAAGTTCAAGGTTGGTAAGACGCAGCCGAAGGCTTCAAACCACACAGATACGAGCTTTAAATCAAAAGGTGAGTGCTCCATTCAAGAGTTGGGATCGGCCGCTCACACGGCGGCAGCCATTGTTATGGGACAGCAATCCTTGTCCACAACAGCCCCGGATGCCATACAACAATTTAAGCACAATCTCTCACTGGCCTCATCTTCACGGTCAGACAAGCAGCGTCGAGACGCTCTATCATATCTCACCAGTCAATTATCCCAAACACCACCAGTCAACCCTGTTGGAACTCATGCAATTCTTGCCAAACTTCTTCCCTTGATATCCGACAGTTCAACGCCCGTAAGGAGTCAGCTCCTTAAGCTCCTTCGTACGCTTCCGGAAGATGAGGTCAAGCACAGCACCGAGCACGCCATCATGTTTGTCCGAGCAGGGATGACACATCTTTCGGCAGACATCAGCAACGACTCTTTGTCCATCATGGAGTGGTTGCTTGAGGTAGCCGACGACGAGATGGTGACGTGTCCAGGCGGATGGGTCAAGACTCTGAGCACATTCTGTGCCATGATGGGCTGGTCCCTATCCACCGCCAAGTCAAGCTGGTCTTCGGCTGCTCGTAGTGGCGTGCGAGCAAAAGACGCTTCAACGCAAGCTCGGCAGATATCCGCTCTAGCCAACTTTCTTCGGGCTGGTCTCAAGCAGGAAGGTACCATTCAAAACAACGATAGTGAGTTGCTGGAAGCTCTATACACAGTATCGCGAACACCGAATGCGTTTGAATATTTGAACCTCGCGGGGGCACAACGAGACGAAGAGAGTGAAATGTATCAAAGTCGGGAGTCACGACAGCAGATTTTCTACCGGAAATTCCTTACGGCTATGACGAAGTATGTAGAGCAGGCTAAAAAGGAAGGTGGTGCGACAGGCAGAGCGGCGTCTTTGCTTGACCAAGTATTGGTAGAAGGAATGGGCGATTATGAGGTCTCGACGGCAATGGATACCCAGGACTTGTTAGATTTATGGTAATGACGAATTATTCATTTCCTAAACGAATGTCCGCAAACGAGCTCTTTCTCCACGCGAATCACGATCGTAAGGCTGCTTTTTGATTTTTAGAAAACCAAGTCTCATTAAGGCCTTGTCTTTCTGATCACGCTGAAACAATGTTGATTGCTATTCTCAAATCGCTTTGACTTTCGTCAAGTACTGTAACTCGTTCTGCATCACATCGGCTTGTTGTCGGATCCCGGGAGTCCTACGTCGCCACTCGGAAGGACTATGAGCTCGAACTGGCATGTTCATCTGGGATCTCCGCTCCTCCATCGGTTACTAGAAATTTGAAGTCGTGAATTCGATAACGAAGAAAGCAAACACGCTATTCTTGTGTATGGTTATGCTGAATCAGCTTGTTGTGTGGATTTTGAGTTGCGGAGTATATAGAGTAGGGGCGTATCAGCTCTACTCTTCATGTTAGCTATTACCAGCAAAGAGTAATTTGAGGCATATGAAGGACTTCGGGGCGATGGAAGAAAGCTGTAAGAATCTGTGGCATCTAGCGGTAGAGGCTCGGCTTACTGTACCAGAAGTCCAGTGGCTCGTCAAGTTGATAATTCCGCAGGCACCATTAGCACACCGTGATAAAAGGGACTTTGTATCGAATGAGTCTTTGACACGATAAATTGGCGTGGGCATTTTGAAGAGACGGTTCGTCTTGATTATCGTTTACATATGTAGGCAGGAAGCGAGACAACAGAAGCAGAAAGGGGTGGGCTTGAAGAAATTGCCAGTCCAGGTCGTCACTAACTAATGCTAAAGCAATGCCGGAGTTTTTCAACGGATATCCTGTTAGTATTTACCTTGGCACCGGTATATCGTCTGTTTGTTCTTGAAGAACTCGAGATCATGTGCAGAGTAAAGGTGCCTCGTGAGAAGTTACGACCACAAATGCTATACGGGAAAACCGGAAGCCTCGGTGAACGTGTTGACCAGGACCAAACGTTGAGTAACTCGAACATGAAAGCCAGGATACGTAGGTGAAGACAGACGGCGAGCTCGGCTGCCGTTTGCTTGCGGTTTGCGAAGGGCGGGTTGCGGGCCGTTGCATAAACGGTTTGCGTTCCTCAACATGCACTCTGCTTGAACCTGCTTCTAGTTCCATCCCCTGATTATCCGATGACTCACGGTGTTATCCCTCATCTCACATTATAATGTAGTGCCTCGGTCAAACTCTTCAGTCGGTAGGTAAGGTCTTTCAAGTCACCTCAGTGCAAACGCTGCGCTGTAGCGTCCCCTTCCTCCATCCACCACCTGCTCTAGGGGCTTTCACTGCTATCCTACACCTGTAATCTTCCCTTCAGGGCACCTAGTGACCTGTAACTTTGCCTCTTCCCATCTAATTGCCCTTCACCGAGGCGTGCTAGAGGTTGTACCTGATTCCGCCGGCAGCCACGAGGTTCCTCCCGCGCCTTCCTCCCCAAATCAAAACAAACCCTCCGCGTTTTTCTCTCCTCCCACAACCTCCAACCTCTAAATTCTTTCATCACCACCACTGCTGACCAGTATCTTCACTCTCCCTGACGGGCAAGGGGATCTTGAAGGCAGCCGCGCTCCTCAGCCTCCCAGATATTGTTTTGAGCACGGTAAGCATCTACTCCTTTTCATCTCCTCCTTCTAGCTTCTCCTCGTCTGCTCTGAGGTCCTCGCTTTGCCCTTCTTTTTCACAGTACCTTGGTGTCACGGCTTTCTCGCCACGAGCACCTCACTCATCTCGTGCGCACAACCCTCCCTCTACCGCGTGCTCTCTCTACGCATAGCCTCTCACCATCTCTTCTTCGCCAATCCTATCAAAGAGTCGAGCAGAAACACTCATTCAGATACTCTCCATAACCAGTTCACCTTTTACCCTCTCCCTTCCATTCGCCCTCCAACAGAAGTGTTCTTGTCTTCAGAGGGAGAAACGCTTCTGACATTTCCCGCCTACAGACAGTCACGATGTCGGACAACTGGAACACCGCTCAGCTCGATAAGAGTCTTCCTCACCAGGAGGCATCTATCTCCATTGATGACTCTCATCAGGTGAACGGCAAGAAGACCTTCGCCGGTTGGACCGAGGCTCATCCAGAAGTCGCTCCGGAGCCCTTCGCAGTTGGCCAGGGATTTCCTCCTGACACAGACAAGTGGGATGGTGGGGCTCGTATCTATCAGTGGAACGATGAGTTTGGTGATGTCGGTCCGAAGTTCCCTGATTTAGAGGTAGAGCTCTTTGGCGATCCTGCAACCAGGCATGATCGCGCGGGGCTGGACTTCTCCAAGTAAGCATTAGGCTATCTTATTTCATTCGTCATGGTTGTCTAACAGAGTGTCAGGATTGATGAGATCGAGGTTCAGCAGGAAGGGCCTGTCAAAATTAGCCCTGTTCGTTACTTCAAAGATGCTGGACTTCATCCTGTCATGCTTGAGAATGTTGAGCTTTCGGGATATGACACCCCGACGCCTATTCAGAAATACACGATCCCGGCCATCACTCAAGGTTACGACGTGATCGGCATCGCGCAGACTGGTAAGTACATTTTCTTACTTCTTAGGGATCGGCTGACATGACTTGCATCTGCAGGATCAGGAAAGACCGGTGCGTACTTGATTCCTATCTTGAGCAAGCTCATGGGGAAAGCCAAAAAGCTGGCCGCCGCGCGCCCGAATCCAGTCACGTTCCGAGATGGCGTAGACAACGTCAAGGCGGAGCCTTTAGTTTTGATTGTGGTTCCTACTCGGGAACTTGCCGTACAGATCTTCAATGAAGCCCGCAAGTTCTGCTATAGGACCATGCTACGGCCCTGTGTTGTCTATGGCGGTATACCCGTCAAAGAGCAAGCGTACCTCTTAGCTAAGGGCTGCGACGTCCTCATCGCTACCCCCGGCAGACTTGTCGACTTTATGAATCGACCTAACGTCCTAACTCTCGCCCGGCTTCGCCACATGGTCATTGACGAGGCTGATGAGTTGTTGGATATGGACTGGGATGAGAACATGCGACAGATTCTGTCCGGTGGAGGCAAGTCCCGCTCCATTATTCCACATAGTGAACTCTTGCTAATCATTGTGTTATAGAGCAAGATGAGGGCAATGTAAAGTTCTACCTCTTCTCCGCCACGTTCCCAAAGGCTGCTCGCGATCTTGCGAAAGACTACTTAGCTGCCAACCACGTCAGGTTCCGTGTCGGTCGTGCTGGACGTACCACTGAGAGCATCAAACAAATTGTGCTTCAGGCAGACCGCAGTGAGAAACGGGATCTTCTCCTAGACCTCCTCGGAAAACAGCATGGCGTCCGCACCATCATCTTTGTCAACAGTCGCGCCGAGGCTGACAACCTTGACGATTTTCTCTTCAACGTTGGCCTTCCTGTCACCTCCATCCACAGTGACCGCAGCCAGGTCGAACGAGAAGGTGCCATGCGCGCTTTCAGATCGTCTAAACTCCCTATCCTCATCGCCACCGGAGTCACCGCTCGGGGAATTGATGTCCAAAACGTGATGCATGTCATCAACTATGATCTTCCCTCAATGGATCATGGCGGAATCGAAGAGTACACACACCGCATTGGTAAGTCGTTATCAATATTATTTCCAAGGCGGTATGGGCTAATCTGTTTAGGTCGCACCGGGCGAATCGGGAATCGTGGCGTGGCTACATCCTTCTTCGTTGAGGAAAGGGACGAACCAATGGCCAGTGTGCTGACTCGCACTTTGCTTGAGACTAAGCAGGAGGTTCCGGAATTTTTGCAACAGTACATTCCTGATGGTGAGCGCTTGACATTCGAAGCCGACTCTGATTTCGATGAGGAAGAGGCGGCCGGCCAGACCGCCGGCGGTGGTGGTGATACTGAAGGGGCTGCCTGGGGTGGTTCTGGCGAGACTCCTGGACCGGCCTTTGGCGAGGTCTCCGAGGAAACCGCTGGCTGGGGGTCATCCAACGTGGCGGAAACCCAACAGTCCTGGGAATCTACGAACGTGGCGGTTCCAGTAGCGTCGTGGCAGTAGCCTCAGCATTCTCCAGTGCTGTCCCAGCAGGATGTACTTTCGTGTGATCCATTGAGCTGCTCCGTTGACATGATAGGCCTTCATAGTTGCAAGGGATTGAATGTCAGCTCCAGAAATAATTAGTGGTAGCTAGAGCAGACGTTCGGACATGAATCTTAGTTGATGTCATGGATGGTCTTCAGCATTGCCATTCAGTTTGGCAGTTAATACAATGACATGACTGATTTCACAAGATGCAACTGCAAGTGAGATCGTGGACACCCACATACCGAAAACGTGAAACGTGAAACTATTCTGTACAATCGGCACAAGCTATGTCGGCTTCGAGAGGTCTTTGCAAATATTGACCTGCAAAGACAAACTAACCGCAGGGCTTCGTCCTAGCGCGATGAGAGCATGAAGTATAAGAGTTTCACGAGTCGTTCGACGATGGTGCTGTACAGTCAAAATCTACAATGTTGATTTACAGTAATATACACTTATACTCACACAGAAGCCTTCTCTCACTCAGCTGATAATGCGGCGCAACCCCTCAATCTTTGTCCGTAGTGTGCCGTAACCGAGCTGTACCACGCCTTGAGTAAAGGCCCAACCTCGGCGCTGGCTGGCAACAGGATACCTGACAGGCGGAGGGATGCCGGTGCGGATGCCTAGCCACCCAAAGCGGTCCTCGCAGACGCTCTTGATGTTGCACATGCCGCGTAAGCCCTCCTCTCCTGCGAAGCGGCCGTACCCGGACCCTCGGACGCCGCCAAAGGGCAGCTGAACGGCGTAGAAGACGGCAAAGTCGTTGACAGCGACCATGCCGGCCTTGAGGCCCTTGACGATGGGGTCAAGGGCGGGGTCGGACTCGGATCCGTGGACGGAGGCGCCGAGGCCGAAGTTGGGCGCGTTGGCGATGGCGAGCATGTCGTGTGCGGAGGAGGATGCGCTGCGGAGCATGGTGAGGACAGGGGCAAAGCACTCGTGCTGAGCAATGGCCATTTCGGGAGTGACGTCGACAAGGAGCGTTGGCTCGAAGTAGTGGCCCTTTGGATATTGGGGGTGGTCGTAGCGTTTTCCGCCGGCGAGGAGCCTCGCGCCTTGGGACACGGCGTCGGCAATGAGTTGCTCGAGGCGGTCAAAGGAGGCGTCGGAGATCATGGCGCCCATGTCGGCCTCCGGGCCGAGACGAATGGCCTTGACGCGCGGCTCGAGTATCTCCACGAGCTTGTCGTAGACGGCGGGCGCCGCTATGACGCGCTCAATTCCGATGCAGTTCTGGCCGGCGGCTTGAAATGTCCCTCGCAGGATGACCTCGACGATCCGGGACAGTTGGGGGCGGGCCGAGTCGAGGACCAGGAAGGGGTCTTTGCCGCCGAGCTCGGCGACGACGGGGGTGAGGCTCTTGGCGGCGCTCGCGGCGACGTGGTGGGCGACGGCCTGGGAGCCGATGAAGGTGACGTGACTGATGCCCGGGTGGGAGGTGAGGTGGCCGGCGGTCTGGGGCCAGCAGACGACGGTCTGGACGAGATGCGGGTCGTGGCCGTGGGCGACGAGGGCGCCGCGGGCGATGCTGGCGAAGTAGGTGCTGGACCAGGCGGTCTGCTCCGAGACCTTGACGACGATGCCGTTGCCGGCGAAGATGGCGCTGATGATGGGGCCGATGAGGTTGTGGAAGGGGTAGTTCCAGCTGACGAGGGCGGCGACGACGCCCATGGGCTCGTAGTGGACCGTGTTGCGCTTGTAGGACATGAGGAGGTTGGTCGGGCGGCGCGAGGGCCGCAGGGCGAGCTCGCCGTGCCTGAGGGTCCACTGGATCTTCTCGGCCGTGACGAGGATCTCGCCCAGCTGGGCGTCGACCATGGTCTTGCCGCTATCCAGCGCGGCCACGCGGCATATCTGCTCGGCGTTGGCGAGGACGTAGCGCAGCAGCGACGCCAGCACGGCCCTGCGCTCGGCGAAGNGTTGACGAGGCCCAGGAACTGGCCCGTCGCGGGCGCGTAGCACTGGATCGCCGAGCTGCCCGGCACGCGGACGCCCGTGGCGTCGACGGTCGACTCGGTCGCCGGGAGCTTGGGGCCCGGCACGGAGTAGCGCCGCGAGGGGGGCGTCGAGGGGCTGTTGGCGAAGCGGACGAGGACGAAGGACAGGCCGACTGCGAGAAGGGACAAGACGAGTTGGAGAGCGATGGGCCTGGGCCATCCCCGGTTAGCAAAGAGTCCCTGGCGTATGGACGGGGAGCGAAGGGGAGAAGGCCGCGTGATGGACGTACGGGAGGCCAAGCCAGCCGGCGACGGCGTCGGTCGAGTTGCGCCAGAGCAGCAGCGCCCAGGGCTCGGGGATGACGGTGGCGTTGGCCATGGCGAAGCACGGGTCGGACAAAGCACCCCTTGACGAACCTTTCCGTCAAGCTCGTCGCGGTGATCGTTACGAGTGCCAATGGGTGGAGGTCGGAGGGCTGGTAGGGGCTTCTCCCGTGGGACGAACGTTGAAATTCAACAGCCCACATCGACGCTACATGGTTTCCACATCAGGAGAGAGGCGCTACTCGTGGGTATCGATAGCAGGACCCCTGGGAAACAAACCCCCTCCCCCCCCAATCGTGGACGAAGCTACTACGCCACTGCCGGTCTGTGTGTGCCGATAGGGCTGGCTTTGGCATGGTGTCACTTCGGGGTTGGAGGCTGTCGCTAGCTGGTAGAGCTAATAAAGTCAGTGGACTGATTGTGCATGTGAAGAGTTGATGTAGAACCAACATCTTTCAACTTCTTTCGTCCGATATCCCTGCAAGATCGGCAGGGCCATTGACCCAAAGCGACCACACACACGGGGCTGGGAACGCAGGGACTCGTTGGATCCTCACTCATTCGTCTCGTCACTCACTCGCTGCACGGGCTCTTGATGCAAACTAAATTGACGTTGTGTCATTCGTCTCCCAGAAAGGAGCTATTATCATATTCTATAGACACCCCAGATTCCTTCTACCAGACCAACAAAAACTCATCCCGGGCAATTCAACGCCACGTTTCGACTGCCCGCTGCTCTTACAACTCGATTCCCACAGATAAAGGCCCACGAGAAAGCCCGTTGGGGGTGCCAAAAAAAAAATAACAACAAAAGGGACCAGCGGGAGGACCTGGGACATTGTCCGGAGGAGGTGGTGGTGGTGACAAATGTGTGAGAGACGGAAGGGAAGAAAGCCGAAAAAGCAATGCCGCTTCCACAGGAAAGGGAGAAAGAAAACGATTGCTTCGCAATCCAATGGATGTGAAACGCAAAAAAAGAAAAAGAAACCAGTTTTGCCCCCCGCCATAACAGAAGCAAGTAGCGCCCCCATATGCCTGACTCCTCGAAAGCGCCTTACAATGAATGCTTCAAGACGCCTACGCAGAAAAGAAATATGCAGTGATGTAAAAATCATCCCTCCGCCCATCAGCGGCGAGACTCTAGACAAATGGCCCTTCGGACGCTGCATGCGTGAAGCAGGTGTTGGGTCGATTCGAGCAGGCGGTTGGTTTGCTCGAACCACTTCGTCAATGCATGATATATTTTGCCCGGCGGGCAGCTCGCAGTATGGGATATCAAATAAGGAATTAGATGATGCATCAAGGGAAAGTCTGTGGTCAGGTCGAAGCCGGAACCACAAGCCTCCTTTGCAAGAAGGATCGCCCATGGTGCATGAGGTAGCACGGGAACATGGACGGACGCATGCCTATATTTGGGCGCTTCGACTCAGTGACAGGCCGCGCAGTCTAGGCCCGAAGCGGCGGCCGCCGCGTCCATCATGGGAATGTGTTGACTCGATGAGAGAGAGCCGCGCTGCCGAGGTGAAGTCGCTGCTAGCTTCGAAACTGGCCCGCACCGGATCCATCGATCGCCGGACACGGTCGTACGATGGCCTGGCTCTGTCTACAGAAGGTCGTGGCTGGGCCCGGGCAGGAACTTCCAGTGACGCCCGTGGCAACGTATAGTTGGTGGTGTCGTCACTGCCGTTCTGGCTATGCTGGTTGTTCGTCCTGCGTGTCGTCGTCGACGGCGGGTAGATGGGGCGCAAGTCTTCGTCCACGCTACCGTAGTGACCATGGCCTGGATTCTTCGCACCGTTGGGCAGAACCCCGCTGTCCTGGCCCGATGACTCCTCCGATTTGGTGTCGCGGAATTCATCCGGGTTCTTGAGGTGCGCAAAGGCACCCAACCGTTCCTGCTCCCTGATGATGTCCACGTCGTACGGCCAGTAGACCTTTTGCACAGACTTAATGACGAACCGTGGGAAGAGGCAGATGACTGGGACGAGGAAGAAGACCGCCCAGAAAGTGGCCTCCCTGTAACACTCGGAAGCACCGTGGAAGAAGAACTCGGCGGAGGTGAAGGACGTCCAGACACCCGTCCAAAAAAAGACAATGAGGTCGCTGATGACGACGATGAGGACCGTCAACCAATCCCACC
This sequence comes from Stachybotrys chartarum, assembly GCA_001021365.1. Lineage (NCBI taxonomy): Eukaryota > Fungi > Ascomycota > Sordariomycetes > Hypocreales > Stachybotryaceae > Stachybotrys > Stachybotrys chartarum. The sequence continues at coordinate 745,249 of LDEE01000006.1, forward strand.
GGTAAGTGTTGAGCATGATGTACATATTGACCGTGATGACCGCAGGGTGAGCGATGTAGAGTCCAAAGCGAAGTCGATCTTGTACGTCGAGTCCCGAAAAGGTAATGGGCCTGCCCGTGTTGAAGAGGAGATACGGAATGAAGAAAACCATGATTGATTGGTAGAAGGAATCCAGCATGTACAGCCTATTGCCCTGTTAGTGAACGGTTCCCACATATAGGCCTCCTAGAGTGCTTCTTACCAGAACTTCCTTGCGGTCCATTCCTTCCGTAGGATACCTCGTTGATACAGTTGCGGGACAGCCAACGACACTTTGTCGGAAACATCCTGATCGAGGACGCCCATAATGCCCACGGGAAGCGAGGTGAAGAACAGGTTGTACATGAGCACGTAGGTGTACTCAAAGAGGTATGTCATGTCGAAGTCGCAGAAAATGCCGAACCAGAAGATGGCAAAGGTCCACACAAGGTTTTTGTAAAAGAAGTTGCTGATGCTCTCACCCAGTCGGCGGTAAGACCATCGACCATGGACGAGCACCAGGCGCTGCAAGAAGCGGAACTGCGCAATGGCATAATCCGAGGACATGGCGGCTTGGCGACCTTCCACACCCGCGATGCCAACGCCCACGTCGGCTTCCTGGATCATGGCCACATCGTTGGCACCGTCACCGATGGACAGGGTCATGACGTCGAGTCCGTTCTTGACCATGGCCACAACGGCAGCTTTCTGTGCAGGGCTCACACGGCAGCACAGGACGGATTTGCACTGCTTGCAGAGCAGCAGGAATTTCTGCTTCAGGCGATCGTGAAGCACCCAGCGCAGTGTGAAGCCGTCCACGACCAGGCCGTGAGTTGGAGCTGGCGGCTCGTGATTCTTCCTGGCCTTGGCGAGGTCCTCGTCGCTACCTGTGATTCCAAACGAAGTCAAGTGCTGGTCGAGAATCTTTTCTGCCATGTCAATAAGCGAATCTTCCGGAGTTTGCCCTGTCTCGTCCTCGGGGACCTTGACATGGATCAGCTCCATGTCGTTGTTGAGAAGATTACAAGAAAACCCAATGTTGATGGCAGTTTCGACCTTGTCGCCAGTCAAAACCCAGAGCTTGATACCCGCGTCGCCCAACAAGGCGATCGTGTCGGGCACACCGTCCTGGAGCCGATCTTCGATGGCTGTTCCGCCCAGCAGCCATAAATCTTGCTCGATCAACTCGGCGGCAGCTTCAAGCTTGTCTTCTCGATCATCCAGTGCGGTAGCGGCAGCATCGTGAATCTTCTTCCAGCTGTTGTATTCCTCTTCCGTGAGCTCTTTCTGAGCAATGCAAAGGGTGCGCAGACCTTCCCGAGCAAACATCTCGAGATGTTCTGCCGTGTCCTTGCGAAGTGCCTTTTGTTCGCCCTTTACAAGCCGTGAGTAAATGATGGAGTCGGCTCCCTTGCAGAACAGGATGATTTTGCCGTTGGGCATCCGAACAATAGCGCTCATCCTTTTCCGGCTTGAGTTGAACTCAATGATGTTGAGGACTTGATAGAAACGGTCTTCGCCCATCACGTTCAGGTTAACGCCGTCGCCAGAGTGCCCAAGCACGGTGAAACCCATGTCGCGTGCTGTGGAGACAAGGGCCTCCTCGTCGGGCGACTGAGCCTTGAAAGTCATCTTGGGGGCATCACCGGGCACCCTCTCCGCAATCACAGTGTGGCAGAGAGCCAACGCCAACATGAACTGCTCATTGGCGGCCTTCTGCGCCGGGCCGGACTCTCCAGCGAGATCATCGACGAAGTCCGGCGCGACGAAAGTCAGGTCTTCGTCGTGGAGATACGGGTTGTCGTGAACTCGGCGAAGTCCTTGAAGTGCTCGCACTTTGGCCTGTTCGATTTCGACTCGAGCCCTGGCCGCCTCCTTTTCCACATCAATACCCAGCCGCTTCTGCATACCGGCCTGCGCTTCTGTGTAGGCCTCGCCGTAGGGTTGCCCATTAATCGTTGCCTTCTTGAACTCCATCACGTTCTGCGTCAAGGTACCAGTCTTGTCGGAGAAAATGTACTCGATCTGACCCACGTCGTCTGAAATATTCCATGATTTGGGGATGCACGGTTGATCGATTTTCTCGTAGTACATGAGGACGTCGCTGTAGATGAAGCCTGCCTGGAGTGTTCGGACGACCTCGAGGGTGATGTAGAGAGATATAGGAATCAAGTTCTGAAAGAGAATGATACCAGCCCAGAACGTGATGAAGCCGGTGATAGGCGGATTGTCGCCAATCGAGCCAAAGTTGAAGTAGTGTAGCGAAGAGTCGGTTGATGCCCACGCTACGCCGTTGACGATCGCCGAGAGCAAGCACATCAAAACGAGAATGGTGAAGTTGTACGCAACGTTCCAATTCATGTCGCGCGCAATCCTTGCCCGCTTACTGGGCGTAACTCCGGCGTTCATCATGATCTTGGTGTCGTGGCCGGTGTAGACAACCACGCCAACAACCCACTCCGTGTTGCGCAGGTTGCAACCTCGCAGAAGCAAATTGTCAATGGATATAGACTCGGCCATCGTCTGGGCCGGCTCGTTGGGGAATCCTGGCACCCGTTGTTCCCATTGAACCGCTCCGTTGTACTTGTACAGGTTCGGCTGAGGAGGCTCGCTTCGAATGACGAATTTGGCTCGTTCGCAGTCTCGAGCATGCCTAATGGAGCGACCGCAACGCAGCGCTTGGCGAACCTTGAGGTTAGTTTCGCCGTCCAGATTCTTCGTCTCGACATAGCAGGCACCGTCGGGATCAGAGGTGGCAAGTACGATGATATCGGCCGGCAGTTCATCGTCGCTATGAATTCGTATAAAGTCGCCGACAACAACGTGCTTCCACGCATCCTTCTGAAACCTGGCACCCGAGGTAGGGTGATCGTGGTTGACGACATCGGGAATCATCTGATTCTTCGCGGCGTCGAAACGAGATTCAGTCTCGTCGGCGAGTTCGATCCGGATATGAGGGCGAGGCGAAGGTACAGGGGCCATTTGGAACTCCTCGTGGTTTTCGTGGCTGTCCGAAACGTAAGATTCTCGGTGGGCGTTGGAGAAAGGCGAAGACAGAGCAGAATCGCGATTCGTGTCGCGGGTCCGAACTGTGTCGATCGAGATTCTGGGCTCATCCTCCAGCGCCGCAGCTTGCTCCTTGACTTTTTGCCTTTCCTCCCTTGCCTTCTTTGACCAGAGACTGAGCGTAGCACGCCAAAGGCCACCAAAGACGCGCGAGTTGGCCTTCTTGAACTTTCGCCATGCAGAAACGTTGTCTTCGGCGACGTTGACGTTATCCCAGTATCGCAATCTGTGAACCGCTGCATTGTTGAGCTCCGTGTCTAGCATAGTTCGTCGGTAATCTTCAATGGCGTCCTTGATGGACGTCATGAAAACGATGACGATTAGCGGAGCAGCGTTCAGGCCGGGATTCACGGCGCCAAAGATGGGGAAGAACTAAGCGAGGTATTCAGTCAGACAAAGTGCTCAGTGGGTGGAGGCGGAAGAGCAGGGCTTACTCCGAGGATGATGAGGAACAGGAAGAAAATATTGGCAACATTGTGGAATTGAAACCACAAGTTCTTGGGAATGAACGACACAGCAGTGTACTTGGCGGTTCGGATCTTGTTCCGCGGATATTCGTGTATTGGATGGCCTTCTTCGTCAATCAAATCTTGCGGCAGAGGCTGGTTGAAAAAGATCGTGCGGGTGTTATCCCCGTCCTCCTCTCCACCTTCACGAGCATCATCGGCATTCTGGGTCTGGTCACCAGAGCCTCTCTTTTCGCTTGAACTTGTGTTCCTGTGCTGCCTGCGGTTCAACAGGGCCAGGCGCTTAGATTGGCCGCTCTTTACAGTCATCTTGCGGGTGGCCCATCGTGACCGCTCCGTCTGGACACGATTGAGCTTGGCGTCCGGGGCCGCATCGGTGCTGGATGAGGCGGTGGTCATGGTGGTGTTGGTTGCGGGCGAATGCCCGGTCGACCCCTTCGACTAGCCAGCCAGGACTCGGATTGATGTTTCGAGGCTACTAGGTCGAGGAGAGCGACCCAAGATGGAAGCGGTGGCCTGGGACGAGGAGGCTGCACGCGGCAGGCTGCAAAGACGAGTTCGTTAACGGAGCCAGCGTGATTTGCGGGTGTCGTCGAGATCAAAGTCGCCGGAGTCGCTGGGGATGCCGGTTGGAGATGGCAGGCGTGATTGTTGAAAGGGGTTCGTAAACGTCGACCAGGAAGCGGGTTAAAGCCGAGTCTGAAGGGAACGGGTAAGGGAGTGAACCAGGGAGGAGGAAAAGAAGGGCTTCTGCCGGGTCGAGGGCCGCGAGAAGAAGAAGGAAACGGGCCAACAAGCAAAATCCAGGCAGTCCAAGAAGACGGCGGAGGGGCAAAAGGTGAAGCGTTGCAAGGCGTTGAGGCGTGAAGAGGGACGACAAGATTGGGTCAAGTCAAACTAGAGGCAAGCGAATTGTCAGCTCCCGGGCTATCCGTGGAATAAGAGACCAGTTGGACGCTTGGGACGGCACCCGTAGCGACCATAACCCTTCTGGCGTGCCCAAACGGGGATAGTGGAGCCAAAGCCCGCTAAGAATTCTCTGCACCCAAAGCGGTATGATGGCATGTAAATCCACTGCGCTGCTAAAAATTGTCCACTGCAATCGGCACGGAGCAGGGATCCGATGGCTGGGGGACAGCGGCCAGAGGGGCTTGGGAGGGTCGGGGGCCCGGCGGCATTGGTCAGCACGTTGCTCACACGGCATGCTTAGAAGGGGCTGTTGTGTAGCAGTGGGATCGTGGATGAGATTCACGCAGAACAGGAGGGAGCTGAAGGAGCACGCCGTGCTTGGTAAAGAATGCCGGCGATCCAATTGGGGAGGGGGGGCCTTCCAGAGGCTTCCTCCCTCTCTCCATCCCATGCTGTCTCTTGCCAGCAGGTCCTTTTGACAGTCATGTTAGCGGTCCGCCAAGTCCCGTCCCGTTATCAATCGCATATACCAACAGTGCCAGGCTAGATGGAAGGTTCACAGGTTGGATGATGGTCAAACGCGCAACCGTTGCGCCGAAGATAATCTAGACTTTACCTCACCGTCTGGCACCAAGCTTCACCCAGCCCAGGTCCAGCACACCAGCTGCCATCTCGCCCCATACGCGGCCAAGAAAGCGCAAGGAGGTGATCATCACGGCAGGTAATTATCATCTGCAGAGATACTGCGCGCCGGGTTTGGCCCTTTTGGCTCTAAAGTACCCCCTGGTAAGGGGGCCGTGGAATCTGCGGCGTGCCAGGGAGTTCGGAATCAGGGGCGCATGTCCTTGGGGTGACTCAACCTTGTGCCATCCTCACTCACCACTCACGGGCCGCAAGGCTGGGCTTGTATCTAACTAGCCACCTAGGCAAATAATGCAGAAAAGAATGGCTGCATCGTAATCCCTTCCCCACCATTCCCTCTTTTGGACGATATGCCAAGAGTGCCTGGCGGAACAAGCAGAAATGAACTTGGCTCCGTGGCACTTTTGACAGAAGACCACACCAAGGCCCGGCTCAGCGCGTCCAGCAAACGCCAGCTGGTGTAGAGCGCGACGCTGTCCGCTCGTCCTGCCTTCGAGGATTCAGGTATGCATGAGCTGTACCGTGCCGTGTGTGGCCAAGGCCATCAACGATCAATTTGAGGGATCACGGAAGACGTCTGCAGGCCATACTGACGAGATATCTGCCAAACCACCGTACTTCGTACAGCCCGTATTGTAGTCTTATTGGCATTGCAGGGACCAAGCACATGGGGATTATTGATGCATGGAAGTGACCGGAGCAGAAATGCGCGCCCCCTGCATCCTCAATCTCCAGCGCAAAGTAGGTACCAAGAACTCCCGTCCCCTCAACGCCAAGCCGTGGGCTGTGCTTCCCCACCTATCCGTACTGTGATAGACAAAAAAGTGCTGCATCTGCTCGAAGCAGGTTCAGTAAGCCATTGCTTAATCCAAGCCCAAATGCACGGTTTATGTCGCCTGACTGCGTTACACAATAGCTCATCCCTTCCTACGGCGTATATCGATCGTTGGCGGGCTCTCACCATGCACAACCACAGGACGTCTCGGACGAGGAGCAGCAGCCGGAGATAATCACGACAAGCAGCCAAATAGCCGAACCGTTGCACGAACTCACATCGCGGTGTGCTAAAGAGCATCTTCGTAGTAGGAATCCCTTGGCGACAGTCCAGTACGTATAATGTGCGCCAAGCAGAAGAACGCATTCGTCTGTCCACGCGGCATTTCGGGAGGCATGAAGATGCCAGGGTGTGCTCCCCTCGGGTTGCTCCAACACACCGATGCCATGCCACGCAGCCTATCCATGCCTTGGGCTGGGAAGCGGCCAATGGCACCTTGCCCAGTGAGCTCGGTGTTTCACAGCCAACGACCACCCGGAAACCCGCCCCGCCGCTTCAATTCACGAGGGCCAACCCAGGTCCCATCGAGACAAGACGCATCAAGGATCCACATGACCCAGAGCCTCTCTCTCTCTCTGCCTTTCCCATAAAGGCAGCCCCTCCCACGAACCCCTGGCAACGAGATGAAGCGCCCCTCCAGACACGAATGCTGCTGTTCATGACTTGTTGATACTCCGTATACGTCCGAGAGATCCTACTCTACCTACCTTTCTAAGGAAATACCATAGTAGGTATGAAATTGTCACGACTTGATTACTCATGACGGATGATCAAGGAGACGGCGTAGGCGTCCCATCATTGTCGTCGATGCCACTGCGACGCAAGATGCTCGATGGGCCTCAATGGACCCTGGAAACATCACTTGCAGCCGGAGTTTGCACGGACAGGCAGGCTATGGCCGGATGCTCGGAGCTACGCGTCTTGGGACCGGCAATCTGTTTTGCCTGCCCACTATTAGTATCCGTAGAGCCTCAGCCCCACGGCCTTTGGACATGGACTTGATTCACGGGCCTTGCCGTGGCTCAAAGGCCTGCTCAAACCAAGCCAACGGACACATGAGAGGCCACAAGCGCGCATTTGAGGTTACGCAGGTAGCTGTTGCATCGTGGCGTTAGCTCACGGTTGTCTCTTGAGTTGCGGCTGTTTTGGGGTTGCCCTGCAAATGTGCTTTCGCTTTGCTGTTTCTCATCCCCACTACCTACATGTATGGAGTCTTTGGGATCGCTGTGTTTCCGGGACAGTACCGTAGGTAGACGGAGGAAAGGAAACGTGTCAGCGTAGACGCATTGTTTGCGACTGGTACTGAATTTGAAAGACTTCGACCGATTCCATGTCAACATGGCCATAGCAGCCAGTTGTTGCTATTACGATAGCTGCATGCTGAGGCCCATCGCACACTACTAGATCCATCAGTCATCACGCACCGTGATTTGATTGATGGTCTGTGTCAGACTAAAACTCAACGTCAGCACCGACCTTGCACTCCGAGCCCACAAATTGGACTGGTTTTCAGGATCGTGGGCATCGCTGAGCCAGAAGCGCTCTAGGAATCTGACACTGAATCAATGGCCACAAAACGATTTGACAAGGGTGAATTGATACTTAATCCCGCGAAGGATCATTGGCTGCTTGAGGCCATCACCACCAGAATTACGAGGATGCAAGCTAAAGTTGGATCCTATCCTTTGGATGTTTCCCCTCTATTTGCTCGTCTGGAGTGTACTGTACGGCTGCTAGGTTCGCAATGCAATATCGTAGGCGTTGGTGTGGTAATAGTGGGTGGGTGTTTCACTTTACATCTATCGTATGTTCGATATATTGAGAAACAGCCGCTAGGGCAACCGTTTCTATGCCTGGTTTAACTGGAACATTGGACTTGATTCAGGTTTTTCATCGTCGCACTCACGATACCCATCGCATGCTGCTCGTGACGTCCGGCGTGACATTTGGTTCATGCACTTACCCTACACATGAGATTTCCCCCCCAGTTAATCGAGAAGGTTGATGGAGTTGCAGAACTGGTTCATTCGATGTTCACACCACCAGTTCGCGTTGGTAGCACTGGGACGGATCAATCTACATGCTTCGCAGGGGAGGCCATTCACGGTCTTGGCAGTCAAAGGCGTCGCCACAATTTGTGCTACTGCGTCCGATTGTCTTGATCTGGGGGTTGAGCCTCGGCTGCTCGGTATATGGTGGTGCTTGATTCGATTGGGTGAATCCGAGCGAGGCGTTGTAGTGGCCTCGGAGTTTCACGGCCTAGGTAGGTACGGAATGAGACAATCCCAGTCTGCCGGTTCAAAGTTCGAGGTAAGGTGACTCCGTCGACTTATCCATATCTGAATCCTACCGCGGGCTTCTCCCCGATTGCTGGAAACAATATTCACTGCGAAGCCGGAGCTGTACGGGGCTCCACGCCTGCAACCGCCCCCGTGAACCGGCGGGCTCCGGGTCTGGCGAGTGCCGGGCATCCACGTTACTTATAACTTCAACAACCCTTGATTTAACGCTTGCTGACTGCATACGGGGCCGCCTCTGGCCGAAGAAACGGTCATCGTAAATAATAGCCCAGTAGAAGAAGGCACGTTAGTAAATTGATAGGCTTCTGGGTGGCCAAGATAACACTTGAGGCCACTACCCCGCCCTCAGTTGGAGATGATGTTGTAGTAGATCTACTAGGCCTGTCCGTTGGTCCGTCTGGGGGAGGCAAAGTGGTGTTGTAGCCGGCACATGCTTCGGCCTAAGGTTCAACTAACGCATGGAATGCTCCTGCTACACGCCGGCCCAAAGGGATAGCCGATCATCACCGCTGGCCATTTATCGTAGTGCTCGTCTCGAGCTCCATCTAGCCGAACCCTGGTTACAACATGTAGCTGCCGACCCCGGAGGCGGGGCTGTTCGGCAGCCGCGGTCTGGGCTCGGTATCGTTCCTTCCCATGTGCGTCATATCACAAGCAACCTGCTCTTATACAAGGCGCCTTCCTCGCTCCAACCTTCATGATAGCAGTTTGACGGTGGTGCCTTCCTGACTACCTTACCTGCTCAGTAGAAACTTACTCTCCACAATAACGTTAAACATCTTGTACCTTTCTTTATCGTCACCACCGCCAACCACCTCGCCTGATTGCTACTAGGACCTTAGCTTTCCTGTTTGGTGTACCTTTTACGATAACCTCGGCCAAGAATTGGTTGCTTTGAAACGGGGGAACGGATTTATGTTAAAGTGAGTTGCCAACTCTAGCGTCAAGCCTCCCCTCGTTGCAACGGCCTCCAACTGACATGTGACAGCGTTCCATCGTCATATGCACTCAAACTCCCTTGATATTTCTACGCGAACCGAGTCGTCGTTCCATCTCCGCATTACATCGTACTCTTTGATCAGGTCCGATCGCAAACCTACACAATGCCTAGCACCAACACCATTCTCGATGGCGTCACCGTCACCGGCAAGGTGGACGACGTCCATCGCAAGATCCTCACGCCGGAAGCACTGGCCTTCCTTGCCTTGCTGCACCGCTCATTCAATGCCACCCGCAAAAGCCTTCTCGAACGTCGCAAGTTGCGCCAGGCTGAGCTTGACCGGGGCGTCCTCCCCGACTTCCTCCCAGAGACCAAGCATGTTCGAGATAATGCTACATGGAAAGGCGCTCCTCCCGCGCCGGGTCTTGTAGACCGCCGGGTTGAGATCACAGGGCCGACCGACCGCAAGATGGTCGTCAATGCCCTAAACTCCGATGTGTGGACCTACATGGCCGACTTTGAAGGTATGTGGCTGATTCTTCCTTCAACCTCAGGCACTTGAAGCCGGCACCAGTGCTCAGTTGCCCCTGATGCGTCAAGCAGTGCTGACCCAATTCACTTGCCAGACTCTAGCGCCCCAACCTGGGACAACATGATCAATGGACAGGTGAACCTTTATGATGCCAATCGCCGCCAGGTCGATTTTAAGCAAGGATCGAAAGAGTATAAGCTCCGCACTGACCGTACACTACCGACCCTCATTGTCCGTCCCCGTGGCTGGCATCTTGAGGAGAAGCACCTCGTCATTGATGGGGAGCCCATCTCAGGCTCTCTGTTCGACTTCGGCCTGTACTTCTTCCACAACGCCTTCGAAACCCAGAAGCGTGGTTTCGGTCCATACTTCTACCTGCCCAAGATGGAGAGCCATCTCGAAGCTCGGCTATGGAACGATGTTTTCAACCTTGCCCAGGATTATATCGGTATGCCTCGGGGCACCATTCGTGGCACTGTTCTCATTGAGACTATTTTGGCGGCCTTTGAGATGGATGAGATCATCTACGAGCTGCGGGATCATAGCTCCGGCCTCAACTGTGGCCGATGGGACTACATTTTCAGCACTATCAAGAAGTTTCGCAACAACAGCAATTTCGTGCTACCCGACAGGTCCGCTGTTACCATGACTGTTCCGTTCATGGATGCATACGTGAAACTTCTCATCCAGACCTGTCATAAGCGCAGTGTCCACGCCATGGGTGGCATGGCAGCTCAAATCCCCATCAAGGACGACAAGGCCGCCAACGACAAGGCTATGGACGGCGTGCGTGCAGACAAGCTGCGCGAGGTTCGCGCCGGTCACGACGGTACCTGGGTGGCTCATCCGGCTCTTGCGGCGATTGCTACCGAGATCTTCAACAAGCACATGCCAACTCCCAACCAGTTGTTTGTTCGCCGAGAAGATGTCAAGATCGGGCAGAACGATCTGCTCAACATGAATGTGCCTGGCACCATTACTGAGGAAGGCATCAAGAAGAACCTCAACATTGGGCTGGGATACATGGAGGCTTGGATTCGGGGCGTTGGCTGTGTGCCCATCAACTACCTCATGTAAGCTCCTCGGATGTTACTTCTGGGATCCGGAAGTGGATGAGATCCCAGCAGCTGCTCGAATACCTGCTAATGTCTACTTAGGGAGGACGCCGCTACGGCCGAGGTGTCCCGCAGTCAGCTGTGGCAGTGGGCGAAACATGGAGTGACTACCGCAGAGGGCAAGAAAGTCGACAAGGACTACAACTTGAAGCTGCTCAAGGAGTGTAGCGATGCGCTGGCAGCCAAGGCGCCGAAAGGGAACAAGTTTCACCTGGCGGCACAGTACTTTGCTGGCCAAGTAACGGGAGAGGAATATGCAGACTTTTTGACATCGTAAGCCCTAACCCCACTGTCTTGTCAAGCAGATCATTTCTAATCAGACGTATAGGCTGCTCTATGACGAAATCACTCAGCCAGGGACGCCCAATCAGGCATCGAAGCTGTAGGGGACCGATAATGGGCAGATTTTGATATGTATAACTGGATCTTCTTGGCATTGTTATTAGCCTGTATTTTGAGCCACGTGGTGGTCGAATTTGCATGTTAATGCTGGCGTGATGTACCGTATGGATAGTAGTCAGAAATACTATATCATCCAAGTGCGAAGGTATCACCTGGACATTCTACAACACTCATGGATCCTGAAATGATAATGAACCGTGTATAACGGTCTTGGCTAATGGAGAAGAGGCTCCTTCCTTGACATGGTGCTGCACCGAGTACTTGTACAGGTGTGACGTGGTTGTGCTGGAGAGGAAGGAGCAACATCTCCATCAACTGTGAAGAAGCCAAAAACGCAAAACGAGCACAACATCGCACAAAGACAAAATAAACCTCAAATTTCACTCGCATCAGAGAAGCAGTAACTGGCCCAACCGCCCTGCTCATATGAGCAGTTGCATGGTTTGTCTGGCCGTTGGTGATTTTCACACAGTATAGGGTAACCAGACATATTCGCTGCACCCTCGGATCCCAGGCGCTCCAACTCAACAGACAACCAACGCTTCTGCACTATCCTGACGTGATGTTCGCCTCATAAATCCATCTTGAACTCATGAAGCTCCGGGCAGAGGTTTGGAAAAGCCATCAAGATGTCGCAGAAGACCAAGAACGCCAGTATCCTGAGCTACTTTAAGCCATTACCTCAGTCACAGCCGTCGCAGTCTCAGCCATCGCCATCGCGGCCATCAGCCTCCACAGCACCGGCCAAACCACCACAGTCGCCTCCTCTGCCCTCGTCACCGCTGAGTGCCCTGGGCACCCCGTATAAGTCGACCCGGGGGGCGCGACCGCCGCAATTCAGCAGCACGTTGGAAATCCAAGCTTCCGATGAAGATGGCGATGGCAGCTCCTCAGATAATTCACTGGAGGACCTGTCGACCCTGCTTGGTAGCACACAGCCGCGGAACGTGGTGTCACCACCGAGACCGTCGGCCAACCCGTTTGCTACCCCGCGGGCGAAGAGGACGGCGCTGAAGATGCACCCCTCGCCTCTTTCCATTCTACCAAAACACAAGTTCGACCTGGAAGCCCTCGCAAAGGACGCCCGTCGGGATGATGCCACGGATGCCAGCTCGCTGAGGGTGCACGCAGCCGCCGATGATGAAGATGACATGGGCTCGATCCAAGCTGGCGGCGGGACCAACGACGCACTGGCGAACATCGTCCAGGACGGTGGTGGCCAAGACGCGCACAAGGTCCTGCGAGCTGTGAAACGAGCCGAGGCGGGAAGCTCGCTTCTGTGGTATTGTTTCTTCGATCCGGAATTCAAAGCGCTTCCTACCTCACCACTCCCTAAGAAGGCGGCGAGGACTGGCCCCTGGCGCCTGCTAACGCTCGAAGACGCCAAGACAAGAGAGCAGTATGTCCTGTCCGGGATTCCGACGACTATTCTTGACAAGATGGGGACATTGCCCGATGAGATATTTCACTGGATGCTAGATGAGATTTGTGTGGAAAGCTCCATTATCCTACGATCAGGATACTCCGACCTCGTTGCAAAGTGTCCCAACCAGGTACAAACGTTCCTCACCACGGAGAGGTTGGAAGGATTGTTTCTGCGACTGGGGGCCGCGGAAGGCATTTGCAACCCAACAGCAGCGTGTGCTGTCTCAAAAACGCCTCAAGATCCTTATAAGGAACGAGACTGGTCTTGTGTCGAATCATTTCTGGGACTGCTGGAACGATTATCTGCGTTCATGTCGACGTCCTCAGTCACCTACGCGGCCCAGACGCTTCTGCGGATGTCGATGGATAGGTTCCTGATAACCAACATGGGGGCTTTAATGGTTTATGAGTCTGCCCTCAGCTCACTCGTTGGGGCTATCCCAGAGCCTTCCTGGGAATTTTTCGTAAGATAACCGACACCTACCTCAAGCTTTTCAACTTACTCATTGGGTTGCAGTGCTTCGAGACGTGCTCACAGATGCATGCCAATGTCAAAGAGCAGTGTATCCGAATTAATGCTGTCCTATGCCTTAGAATTGATGAGCCGAGGCTCCACCAGCTGAGAAGAAGACTGGCCGCCACGTTCCTCTTCGACGACCCTGCTCTGTCCCGCAGATACCCAGACAACGCAATTAGCTTCAAAGATCTAATACACCGTGTCAGGCAAGACGACTTTGCCGTCAACCCCCAGACAGACTTTGCAGAACTGAAAGCAACCATCCTCTTCCTCGACATAGCGATTGATGATGGGTCCTTCGTGCCTACGGGGAACACGGAAGATGAAAAGCAGTTCAACCAAGAGGTTGACGAGCTTGCTGAGACATTGAGGGATATCTGGAGGAAGATCAACGATACCGGGATGAAGCTAGCGCGCACAGAGGCAAAGAGCGTGATTGAATGGGTTCAACAGCGGCTTATGCTGTCTGTTCGAACCAGGCGGAGAGCCAAGACGAGCATATTCGACATTCCGGGACAGAGGGAAGACCCGTCCCTGCCACAGCAGCAGGATTTTATGAAGAAATTCCTCAAGAAGGGTCCCAGCGTGAATGCAGCGGGCTAGGGAGCCATCAACTCAGAGGCGGTGTTGAGCGTGCGGTAAGGTCCTGCAATGCGGTGTGATTTTGGTCCTAGGGATGGAAGGCGACGAACAAGGAGTATTTTGAGCGTTCCTTTAGATATGATTTATAGTACAGTCTCTAAGCTATGATGCGCAACGAGTACTGAAAACATTACCAGTCGTTCCACTCCCCGGGATCAACGGGAGGGTGATAAACCAGAAAACCCTCGCCTGACACCACCACCCTCGATTGGCATTAACAAGGGACAGCCTAGCCAGTGGCATGCTTAATCATGGAACTTGCGGTTCGGGTTCTGGCCAAAGAGGGCCTCACGAACAGCCGGCGCAGCAGAATCCTCCAGAAGTGACAATCGAGTCTCGAAGGTGTTGTCAATCTCAATCTTGCCGCTGCCGCTTACGATGACGACACCGCCGACCCTGCGCATTTCCTGTTAGCCGACAATTTCACAAACGGGACAAAAAGTCCAGCAGCGGTGGAAGCACGTACGAGCCCTCGGGTAGTGGCTGCTCCTCGTCGATCTTGGCGGAGACGTCCTTGCTGAGCTGCTTCTTGTACTCCTTGGCCGCCTCATCGATGGCCTTCTTGACGAGGTCGTAGTCGGCCTTGCGCGCGCGGATGTGCAGCTGGGGCTCGTTCATGGCGTAGAAGCCCTCGAGAATGAGGCCCTTGAGGACCTTCTGGTGCTTGGACTTGTCCTTGACGCCGTCGGGCAGCTTCTTGCGGGCGTCCTCGAATATGCTGTCCAGCAGCTCCTGCCGCGAGCCGAGGACCTTGAGGCGGGTCTTGTTGGAGACGGTGGAGCGGGTGATTTGCTGGGACAGGGAGGCCTGCTTGAACTTCTTCTCGTACTGGCCGTCGATGGCGTCCGTCTCCTGTCGGACGAGCTTGGACTTTTCAATCTCGAACTCCTCGTTGGCCTTGATCTCGATCTCGCGGGCTTTCTCCATGGCCTCCTGCTTGATGAATGCCGTCATCTTGCGGAGCTCATTGTCGACCTGCAGTCACGACGGTCGGTTAGCCCTAAGCATCACAATATGTTCGACGCCCTTGAGGGATTTGCCCATTGCGTCGAGGGCATCAAGACGAAGGGGGGGGGGATTTGGGAGGGTGCGACGTCACCTGTTGGTCGGACAAGGCGTGTTGCGACATGCTGGGCGGGTATTGGCTGAGACGGCGGGAAGGTGGATGATCAGAGAGGGGAGGAGATTGCAACGGGCAGAAGTGCCTGGGGAGTCGAAGGACGATGGTCGAGGAAGTTGAAGCCGGATGACGATGACGGAGGGGCGCACGGAAGCTGTGCGGTAGGTGGTTTTAGGATTGGGAGCCGAAGCTATTGCTGGTATCCGTATTACTGGTGGAGGTGGTCGACCAGACCTCCAAGGCAGAGCAGCCAATCCCCATTCGTTGCGCTACTATAGGTACCTGGCCTCGCTGTGGCTGGGGCGGGTTACCTAATCACATCTCGCCCGATGGATGGGAACCTGCACTGAAATGCAAGGACGGTCCGCGTGTTGATGCGGATATCATGGGCTGTTTCAAACGGTAGGCCAAGCAGATGCGTCAGCTAGTCAGGCTGATCGGATGGTCTTAGCACTGATCACGTAGAAAAGAGCATCGCTTGGATGGGGGCGAGGAGGCTCCAACCTTTCCAAGGCTGATTGACGGTGGACTCTGAGCCTCGCAAGAAATACACGCAGCCGAGGTGTCAAGCTCAGCCCGTTCCTACCTCTAATCCGTCTATCTTGGCTTCATCTTTATCTTCAATGTTCCTGGCTCTCAACTTAAAATCGATCCGCTTCGCATGGCCCGCTGCACCGTGTACGTCTTTGCTTTTACTTAAACCACACGCCACTGTCGCGCAGCAAAGGCGGTCAGGGAACGCCATACTGATAAGGCAAAGGTAGGTAGCCTTATCCACCAGCGACGCCGAACGATGACGTCCCAGCATTCCCGGAGATCATGTGACGCCACTCAATGCACCGGGCGCCTGTTGGGGGTGCCCTCGTGGCTCCTCGACCATGCGACTTTCGTGTTCCAGACATGTAAATGGCCCGTCCAGAGACAACACGGTCTAATTTATCTGCTCGACAGGTCACGCGCTAGATTCATTCTCCATCGCCATCTATTCGTTCATTTTCCAAAACCTCGCATCCCCCGCTGCATCTTCCCATCCTCGCGCCGCCTCTGTCGAGCCTTGGTCCCCGCTATCCGTCCCGCCCCTTGGGTGCCGGCGCCCTTCGAGCATCTTGGCTGCGTACGCCCCTCCACTGGAACCTCCCCCCCCCCCGGATCCTCGTCGCACCTTGCTATTGGCAAACCTCGTCTACGAAGCGTATTCCGGCCTCAGATGCCTTTATAAAGTCCTTGACTGCTGCTTGTTGCTCGACAGCATTTGCTGGCGGCAGGGCCTCGTTGCTGCGCAGTCATCGAGCGGTCAGCCAGTCAAACGTGGCTGCACTCGATGACCTCGGGCACAGCGCCATGGGGCTGTTAAGTGGCATCTCCCCCGGGGGAAGCATCGCCGTGGGTTCTCCCAACTCTCCCAACACCCTGGCGATGACTCGGGGTTTGCTAACAGCGTCTGGCATAGCTCGGAATCCTCGTTGGCCTCCTGTCAACCAGTGTCCAAAGCGTCGGCTTGACATTGCAGCGAAAGTCACACATCCTCGAAGACGAAAAGAACCCGCACGATATCCGCCGCCCGCCTTACCGACGGAGGAGATGGCAGCTGGGCATGGGCATGTTCATCGTTGCCAACCTCCTCGGCAGCTCCGTGCAAATCTCAACGCTTCCCCTCCCCGTACTCTCGACGCTACAGGCGGCCGGCCTGGTCTTCAACTCAATATGCGCCACTCTTATTCTTAGTGAGCCCTTCACAAGATGGTCCTTGTGCGGAACCCTTCTTGTCAGCTCGGGCGCTATCCTCATAGCTATCTTTGGCGCGATCCCGTCGCCTGCCCACGATCTGAGGGAGCTCCTTGTACTCCTGGTCCGGAGGCCTTTCGTCATCTGGATGATCCTGCAGGCTTTGTTCGTTGTTGCTATTGCGATTGTCATCGACGTCATCAACAGTGCTTCAAGTATCTCTCATAACTCTCGGTTCCGCCTCGTTCGTGGAATCACCTACGGCATCATCAGCGGCGATGTGTCCGCACATGCCTTGCTCTTGGCCAAATCGGCTGTTGAGCTCATCATTAAGAGTCTTGGTGGCCACAACCAGTTTGTCCACTGGCAGGCTTGGGTTATCCTGTTGGTGTTTGTGGCACTGGCCCTCTGCCAACTTTACTATCTGCACAGAGGTCTGAAGCTTGTCTCGACTTCAGTACTCTACCCTCTGGTTTTTTGCGTGTATAACATTATTGCCATACTAGACGGCTTGATCTACTTTGACCAGACAAGCCTCATCTCACCCCTGCGCGCGTGCCTCATCGCCCTTGGCACGGTCATCCTTCTCTCCGGCGTCCTAGCCCTTTCGTGGCGACTGAGCGACGAGCAGCACGCGCCAGGCGTCGGCCAGTCATCGCTAGCACCAGGCCTTGGCCTCGTCGAAGACACCGAAGGTGAAGAGGAGTCTCTGCTAGGCTCGGAATCGCCCACGGACGAAGAGCGCGGCTCACACGCCAGCTATCGCACCTTTTCAGAACCGAGCGCAGAGACTACGCCGTTGACACTGACGCGCAACAAGAGTTTCAGATGGGCCGAGCAGGCGGAAATCTGGGACGAATTGGAGGATCAAAACGATTCGTCAAAGCCACCATTCAGTCGATCCCGCTCTACCACCCTACCCAGTCGAAGCGAATTATCCCCGCTGCTCCCGCAAGCCGGAAGGTCAGTGAGCGGCGGCTCAACAGGGAACCTGGACGCAGGATCCAGCACCGACCCTCACAATTCTCGGAGAACGACCCGTCGACGGAGGAAAAGCACAGGCTTCCCCGGTTTGGTAGCGCGCAGGCAGTTGAGAGATCGAGGCAGCTCCATCTCCGGGCCTCTCAACAACGTCCTGTCACTGCGATGGTGGAAGAAGGACGGCCAGAGACTGTCTTCCGAGGGTTCTGGAGAACCAGCAGGCGTGCGCCCCTATCGCGAAGAACCAGACGATACCCTTGTCGGCGTGGGCGGAGAATAGTCCCGGAGGGACAATAGCTCGGCTGTATGAGCAGTTTTTTCTTCGCGTTATCTGCGTGTCTTCTTGTTTGGGAAATGTTGCTCGGCGATGCAGGCGTACTATAGATACTTGCATAGGGGTCATTGAAGTAGCCCTTGATAATATCACTACGGGCAAAGTGCTGCTGCTGCCCGTCTTGTACTCGAGACGCTCGTGCAGCTACACATACATATATCGAGGAATTTGTATACGTATCTGTTTGGATGCTCGTGAGCTATGGAGCGAGCATGAAGGAAACATGTATTTCTGGCAGAGATTATGTCTACTGAAGTAACGATCAATGGCAACTATCCATTCACCTCCAAGTGGTATCAATTATATACGTCTATGGTTAAGTTTGCAACAAGCGAATTATGACCGAATGTTGCACAAGCAGTATAGCGGTTATACTAGAATGATGGCCATAGACCGAAGCAGCAGAGAGAAAAGGAGGCGAGTATCAGCTAAGATCCTACTAGAGTAGAAGTCAAGCAAAAGCTCAGGGATAGAACAATGGCAAGCTCTCGTGACCCAGCTCTGCCGGAAAAAACAAACAAACCGGGGACCATTATGAAGTCGTGAGGTTAAAAGAGTACATCTCTCACGAAATCTTCCGCTTTCGTCCTCCCGTCTTCCCCTCAAGGGTGACCGCCAGAGGACACTCTTCTTTTCCACAACCCCTCTTAGATCTGGAGGTAACCCGTCTTCTCGTCGATATGCCTGTATCGCTCGCGCTCTTTGCGATCTTTCCTCAGGCACGCCAGCACAAGAATGAAGAGGGCGTCAATACCTGTATTTCGTTAGGACATTGAAGGGATCCTGAAAAGTGCAGAGCTTGCCACGACGCCATGCATTCGTGCTGTCGGAAAGGGAGGCTGCAACATACCAACCATGCCAAAGACGGCTGTGAAGATATTATCGAGAATGATATTGCCAAAGCTCGAAATGGGCCCGCCGCACCCGCGAACCAGCGCGGCGGCAGCGGGACTCGGACATGTGGGATCCGTGATGAAGGCAGGACTCGTGCTGTTTTGATAGCCGCAGCATTCAAACTGAAATCTCTACGTTAGCTCTCGCTGCCCTCCGTTACGCACTGGCAGTATCAGGGGACGGTATAAACCTACCGACGTCTGCATCAACTCCTGGACGGAAGGCTCCTGGGCTACATAGATACCGGCGAAGTCTGCCCTGATCCGCAGGGTCATGACCCAAAGAATGACACCGATGATCAAGGTGAAGAGACCGCAGGCAGTAACGGCGCCGCCGGCGACCTTGAGCCAACCCCGCGCGGGCATAATCAAAGCAGGTAGGGTGAGGGCGAAAGCGACGAGGATAAGAGCGCCATTGGCGATGCCGGCATCGAGAGGAAAGCGCTGGTACAGGAGGTTGCGGACTGCTTGCTGCCCCTCGGTGGGTCGATCGAACATTTGACTGCGGACGATGAGGGAGAAGCCAAGCTGGATGCAGCCGGTGACGAGGAAAAGGAAGTCGGCCGCACAGGCGACGGCGTGGACTTTGTTGACCATGTCGCGGTGGCGTCGAATACCACTTGTCCTAGGCTGGCCGGTGTCCTATCTCTTGCCTGCTGATCCGCCGTTGTACGCCGAATCCGGCCGCTCGCTGCTCGAAGTCGTCGAAACAAAGCAGACGTCTTTCTTGAATCCCCCCCAAAAATTGACGACCGGCGTCTGTGGTAACAAGAAGAAGAAGAAGAAGAAGAAGAAGAAGAAGAAAATTAAAATTGACAAGAAGCGAAGGGTATGAAGATTCGTCAAAGACAGAGGTAGGGCTTCCCAGGGCGAGGGAGAAGAGGAGCAGGTGCACCGCCTAGAGAACGAGACGACGAGTCAAGAAAGAGAGACACGATGCCAAGACGGCATGAGGAATGTCGCGGAACCAATCGGACCAAGGAAAACAAGAGACACCAGAGAAGAGAATGCAGACCCAGCCGTGTGTGAAGCGCCCATTGAAAGCGACGAGTCGAAGAAGAAGCAGTTTGGAATGGGTCGAGGGTCGCAACGATGTCGTGGAAGTGGGGCCACACAGGGGGAAAATCGTCAGTTGAGGCGCTAGAAGGCCGTTGCGGACGTGGCCAACCAGACTGGCTCGTAATGGGTCAAACGGCCAAACAATGCCAGGCACCAACGAGAGCCGCTCAGCCTCGGCAGCAAGGCGTGGCCCCGACGCCACGCAGGGAGAAGCGAAGCGTCAGAGGTCTGAAGCCAAACCGTTGGAGACGCAAAACTGGAGCTGTTTCAGACTGGGAGCCGTCGGGGACGCTATGAAAGCCTCGTGACCAATCATGGCCGCCGATTCCCAGCGCCGTCGCCCGATTGGGGTCTCGCCAGGGGGTCCTTGGCAGCGCTTCAGGGGCCGGCTCGGAGGACGCAAGTCACTGAAGAGCCCCTGGGCTTGCCGTGGATTGGGCAGCCAGGCCAATCACCACCTCTCACAGGGCTTCAGATCGTCCTGGGTGAGCGCTTGGGCTTCTGCTCATGAAGCACCTCCAAGACATGGCTGACACCGACCGAGTCTGGGAAGAGGTTTGAACTCCCGTCACGAGAATGTAGCAGCTTCGTTCGACGTCCTGTAAAGCGCCTTCGACCACGAACCTCCCGTCCCAGGCGTCCAGGATACGCCGTCCCCGTCGCAATCGGCCCTGGCACCAAGCACGTGGTGTTGTAGACTCACATAGCCACGACATGAAGCCTCCATGTGACACGACGCGCGCGCTCCTCATCTCCTTCTTGCGCGCACGATGCTGACCACGTTTGGAAGACGCCACAGCCTCACCGTGGTCAGCTTCCAAAACGAGACCATGTGCTGAACTGACTGACGCCCCGATATCCATAAGACGAACTCTGCTCAACCTGCTTATCGAAGCAATCATGCCCAACACACCAAAGACGGTCCGCAGTCCACGGTTCACATGACAAAACCCGAGTTGGTGGGAGCTGGCGGCGCGGAGAGCTGGACCTCTCAAGTCTGTACTTTGCTTTGACTCTCGGCTTTGTACTGGATGTGGAAAACACCCACTCAGCTGACGTTTAATGCAGAAACAGAGACAACCGTCCTCCTGGCAGGAAGTACCGTGTCGTGCTTCACTTGAGGACCCGCCGCTCACAGTGTCTCGTGCACTCATCGTGGCCATGTGAGAGCGGAGACGAAGCGTTGCCGCCAAAGAAGCCAGTAGAGGAAATAATACAACCTCTGCGAAGCCTGCCTGCCGATGCCGTGTTTGCACGGTAACCTGAATTCCAGAAGCGCTGTTTCTACCAACGCGCTCGGATCTCATTAGAACGGAACGTTCATGTTGACGACTACTGTCTTTCCATCATGTTCTGTATCCTTGCGACCACCCACAACGGTATAGTTGGCAGTTGTGCTTTCTGGTCGCACTGGTGCAGGTTCCGTTGAATGCTTGAACACTGGAGCATAGCGGACGCCTACTTCATCTTTCACATGTGTCAATCCCAGAAAACTAGATAGTATACCGTCAACCGTAGCTCTCCTGCCATGTTTCTCCACAACAAAGCTGTTGTACTAAGCCGAACAGCCTGAATGCCACTTCGGACACCAAATGAAAATCAGACTACTCAACCCAACGTGACAGGTCGTGAATTGCGAGAGATTCCGGTCCTCTGGGGTGTCGGCTGTGCTCCCGAACTCTTCGCCTTGTTTTTGTTACTCAACTTCGCTCAAGAGACCCCACCCTAGTCAAGGTCGGTACCTCCTCCGGGCTTACGCCTCCGACGGCGCAGACGTACTGAGCACATGATGAAGGCGGCCGTGGCTGACCGTACACCGTTGATGGTGAGAGACACACCTAATCCACTATTCAGTAGCCACGCAACCTACAGGGCGCGTTGTAGCATCCCAAGGCCTGCAGGCCGGATGTAATCCAGTACAACGATTCATTCCAAGGGCATTCTCCTGATCCAGGCCGGCCACCATTGATGAGGTGGCGGACGACATCCCTGGTAGGTCAGCCTGGTGCCATCTCGTCGTGCTGACCGCAGACGTGCTAACATGGATAGGGACCACAGACACAAAGACAGCATCTTGGGCATATATAAGTATCCATATACTGCTAGAACACCGGCCATTTTGAAATGCCAAGACTGAGTCGCTGCGCTTAGGCTCAAAGGACCATTACAAGTAGTCTCCGAAATATGGCAGGACGGGGAAATCTAATAGGGCTGTGTTGTGCAAACTTTGACCTGGCACAAGGAACGGCGCAGGGTGGACGAGAAAGCGTGCATGAGTAGCATGCACTCTGCACCCGTCACTATTCAGATGACAGGACCAGTTGAATGTCAGCCCCGGTGGCCTCGAACGCCGGTACAGAGGTAGCTTGTCCTTAGTGTCGAAATCATGCGACCAACCTAGATATTGCTCACCACTACCGGCATCCTATTGGGGGAGAATCAAGGACTACACGCCGGTGTGGAAACGGCGTGGTTGGGATGACTTTAGGGGGGCCGCGGCGGCACGTGCTAGTCGGTCCATCTCCGACGGCAAAGCTTAGGATCCAGTATTCAAGGCCCAAGAGGCTGCAGATGCAGTAGCGGATCCAAAAGGTGCACACTTGCTTGTCGTCTTTTCAGGTACCAAACCGGCACGAAGGTTGGTATGCACCGACCCTCTTGGTAACTTTCGACTCGAAATCGAGGTCGGCTGGGCGGCTTTAAAAAAAAAAAAAAGAGGACATATACTGTAACATTTGAATACGTCTTGATGCCCGTCAACTGCGAAATGTAGATGGAGTGGAAGGCTTGTTAGAGTTGAGAAAATGGTGTCAGGGGCTGACCATGACAGCCTGACCAAAGGCGTGTGTGTGGATCAGTAGGGTAACGCTAAGGTTCGGCGAGCAATTCAGCACGGACAAATCCGTGTGGTGATGAATCCAAGGTACCTGATGCTAGACCTATCGGAGCGACGGGAGAGATGGGGTCACGGAGCGAAGCCAGGCGGCATGGAAAGCGAAAGAACCTGTGCCTGGGTCAGCTGTCTTTTCGGTAGAGAAGGAAAAGAGAACGGGGATAAGTAGGAGCAGGATTGTGGCCATTGGTTCTGGTCGTTGAATGTGCCGTTGATGCGTGGATACGCGCGTAGACGCGTGCTAATGAGGGAGAGCACCTGAGCTGCCTCGCGGCCACGGCCAACCTCACCTTATCATGGTGTTCTCAAGTCTGATGGTTTGTGGCTTGTTCGTCATCAGCAAATGCTTGTTTCTGTTTTGTTTCCACCAGATCGACCTGCGGTGCCCCGGCCTGGCTGCTCAGCAAGGCAGGGCTGGCCAGAGGAACCCGTTGCAACGCCCTACCGGACAAGGAATGGCGTCAGAAGATGCTCGCGAATGGCAACGAGGCACAATTCCAAGATTGGCCTTTCCCTCAGGCTCCCAGCGGCGCCCTAACCCAACCAGTAATCGCTCGAGGGCGGGGGAGAAGGCGCATGCATCTACTGTGAGTCCTCGAGCTGACGGGGATGAGCTACATCCCTCCCCTGCAGGCTCTTGCAGACAATTCCACGTAGCTCGACAAAGTGAGTTTGCTCACACTGTACGAATGCCGCATGGCCCTCTCAACATCTTCGGAGCCCTCCGGGTAACACGCCTGGAATGACAACGGCGGACACTCTGAAGAATACTGCAGGACGGGCGTCATGCTTGAGGCTACTTCAGCTGCATGAGCAATAATTGCTGAGGGCGACTCGACTCGACTCGACTCGACTTGCTCCGCTGATCAAAGCACACGTCTCCGGCGAAGCACCAACATGCGAGGGTTTATTTGAGAATGCGGGAATCAGGAGAGACCATACCGTTTCAGGAAGCTAGAACGATCCACACGGTAAGCCGCGAGAAGGATTGCTACTTCTGCAGGGAATCTCGTCAGGGTTGCAGTTTGCAAGAGGGAGGGAAACAATGGGGCCGAGGTTCGTGCGTACCTGGCCCGAGTAAAACAAAAGAGAAATCGAAACCATCAACGGCGGCAGGCCTTGCCTGCCTGCAGTGTCTGTCTGATGAGCCCGCCTACGCCTAAGCCTGCGCCTGCGCCTGCCTGCCCGCCTACCCGACTGCTTGCGTGCAGCCCCACGCGAGACGGAGGCCGGCGGCTTATGACGTGCAAGTTATGACAGGCCCGAACAGCAAGAGAAGCCGCCCAAGGTAGGCTTTGCGTGGTGCAGAAGCCGGCCGTAGCCTGTTTGTACAGCGCAGTACAGCACAGAGATGAAGCTACGGCATGTAATAGCGGCTTGGCCATTTAGAAGCGCGTCGTGGGTAAAGGGTTTAGCACCGGCTCATGAACTGGGGGAGGAGCGCTTACCAATGGCACACGTTCGCGACGCCTCTTTTGTTAGTGCTTGGGAAACGGCAGAGAGTCGGTGGAAAGTAGCGGAGATGTGGAAGGGGGACCACCGAACCCATGCTAGCGCATCCGCCACAGTGCCGATGCGTGGCACAGTGCAGGACAGTGTGGTCTCAGCCCGTACCCACGATCGTGTGTTGCCGCACCAGCGAACAGGAGGGCAAAGAGAAAGAGTGCTAGGCATCTGGGAACGGCCGTCGAGCCTGAGGACTGCAAGATCAATGACTCCATCCATACAACAGGCTACAGCACCACGGCAGCGAGAGCATCAATGGGCTATCCTGTCTAGCGCGAGTGTGGGTGCAAGTACTGGTACCCGCACTCGCGCCGCAACGTTGACAGGCCCTTGGCCCGCGGATTCCGTTGTCATTTGTCTTCGCGCTGCTGCATGTTCGAAGAGGGACCTGCTAGTGCAGACTGAAGACGCGAGAAGGCGTTATGTCCGAGTGCACCAGGCCGTTCCTTGACCTGTGAGAAATGAACCAAAGAGGGAAACAGTCGAAGAAGACAGTTGATTACCTCGGTAGGCTGCGAAAACCTGGTACCCATAGCTATCGTCCATTGAGTTTTTGGCAACATTTCCCTGTGTTCCAGCGCTGTTCCTCTTGCAGACGCAATGTCGTTTCATTCCATTCATGTGAACGTCGACCGTGGTGCATCTGGGAACAGCAGGTCTCAGTCATGACCTGTCAGCAGCAGCGCGACGCTAATAAGCTAACAATCCTTGGCCTTGCAAGTACGGCACCCAATGTACCAGGTATCGCTTGCTTTCGTATTGAGTTGTTTATCTGCAGTGGTCTGGACCACGCGCACGGTGTGCAGCTGTAAAGTTCAGCACTGTGCCGCGGCACGCGGTAGAGGTACACCTGCCTGCTTGAACTGTCGGTTGCGGAGGGCGCCTCCCCCTTCTCTGCCCCCCCTTCNCACCACCAACGTCCTCTTTGCTCCTGCCTTGCAGTCCTTCCAATCCCTCCTCTGCTGCCCACCCCCCCCCAGGCTGGCGCGTCCTCGGTGCCCCGACAAATACAAATTTCTGCTACACTCAAGACCACCTACCTTAACCAATGCACAAGGGAATAAAAATCTTGTAAGCCGAAACAATACCCTCCTTAAGTCCCCTCCACCTCCTTCCGCGCTGCCCACACCAGACTCGATCCAGCAGAGCGCGACCCAACCAGGTTTCTGCGACAAAAGGGCAAGCTCCCCTTCCTCTCTCCGCTCGACGCCAGATCCAGTATAGATCCATTCGGCACCACGCTCAAAGCAGTATCTCCACCACTTTTTGCCCTTTCCAGACCGCGTTGAGAGCAAGTCGACTGTGCTGCAGTCGCAAGAGGAAAAACAATGGCAGACATCGCCGACCAGCATGACCAGACGTCGCCGGCCGACCTCGATGACGCCCACGCCGTCGGCAACGGCTCTGGCGCGACCGAGTCCCGCGGCATCAAGCGCCAGCGCCCCTCTGCTGCCGACGACGACGACGATGATGACGAGAAGGGCGGTCGCGAGCGTCGCAAGATTGAAATCAAGTTTATAAGCGATAAGTCTCGCCGGCACATCACATTTTCCAAGCGCAAGGCTGGTATCATGAAGAAGGTTCGTTTGTAAACATCTATTCGCCTCACCTTCCGATCTGCTGTCCCCCTTCCTGGGACAGTTGGCCTTCCCTTGTTATTGCGCGCGCGCGCGCTTCGTGCTTTCGTGTAGGAAGTTGATGGCAGCTTTGAACCCTTTGGGACTACCTGGTCGCGGCTGTCGTGTTACCATTGGGCTTTTCAGTCGCTCCAGCCTTGCCTTTCATCTCCAACGTCGTGCGGGTCAGATCTACCACTCGTTTATGGATGCTAACAGGTTCTTCTAGGCCTACGAACTATCTGTCTTGACCGGCACGCAAGTGCTCCTGCTCGTCGTATCTGAGACCGGCCTGGTATATACCTTCACAACGCCGAAACTCCAACCATTGGTTACGAAAGCCGAAGGCAAGAACCTCATTCAGGTATGCTTCTCCTGCGCGTTGCGCCGTCTGTCGCGTTATGTCACTTGTAAAGCATATGCATGCGCGCTTGTGACCATCGAGACACGTCTCCATACCTATCGTCCATGCCACGTATGCACAAAAACGCTCTGGTGGCCGCAAGCTAACATGTACGATCTCAACAGGCATGCCTAAATGCACCAGAACCCAGCTCGGGCAACGAGAACGGCGCCGATGGCGGCGAGCAGGTTGAATCTCCAGAAGAAGCTCCCAGCCAGCATCTTCCCCCGCAAGGTGGCCGGCCTGGGATGCAACAGCCGACTCATATGCCTGGTAATTACATGCCCAACATGCCCATGGATCCCCAACAGGCCATGGCCTACCAGAGTTACGTGCAGAGGAGTCAGGGTTACCCCTCAGGCATACCTCCGCAGCCCGGCATGCCTCCCGCAGGTCATCATCAATCATGATAAAATGCGCAGCGAGTCATCCGAATTCGGTCGTTGATACCCGGCTGTCAACGCGTCTTGGAAATGTCTCTTCACTAAAGAACCTCTCTGTGATGGCAGGGTTCTAGGGTTGCTGGTGTTTATGAGTTGCGTTGATTAGTCAATTGCATTTCAGCCTGCATTTCTTATCTGCCGTTGCCGCGAACCAGCGGATGGTGCTCTCAGCATGGGCTGGACCTTGATTTTGTCTCTTGTAAAGACACTGTTTCCGCCACGAGACGCCTGAAGTCTTGGTCTTGACTGGCGCAATCCTTGCAAGCGGACCTTGCTATATCTTTCGATGGCGGCCCGCTGGTGACAGCGAGGGCGAGCGAGCGTCGGCAGCGCTTCCACGTACCAATGAGGGCAAACGGCTGCATTGATAATGGCTCGAACGCGGATGGTGATGGATCTCGGATACTTTGCACTTTTGATTCCGCGGTGTTTTTCCTTTTTGCTTCTCGCGGCGGACCAAGGCTTTGATAGATGTGTTAGTAGTAGTGGAAGTGGTGGTCGTCGTAGTAGGTGTCGAGAGGGTGGTGGTGGAAGAAGAGGCGAGGAGGAGATGATGCACAAGGTGGCGGCGGCGGCGGGTCCCATGTCTTTTTGGAGTTGATGAATACTGGCGAACTGCACAGCAAGGGAGCAATTTATTTGTGTAGGCGGCGAGGGCAAATGCATGAAGGCATGAATGAATCTTATGGTCTGATACGTTGAGTGGGCCAGATGAGTCTAGCCACCTACCTAACTCGCCTACTTGATCAAGCAAGAGACGGGACAACGAGGCAAAGGAAACAAACAAGGAGGTGGACTATTTCCGCAGCATAGCAACCTTAGGTGATGTTATATAATGCTCCCCTCGCCGTCTCAAAGGTGCCATGCAAAATCAACCAATGAGCCCCTAGGCGTTTGGGCTCATGAGGGGATGTAACCTCATCAAGACTCACCCTGCTCCCGTTGTGTCCAAGCGCTGCCCCGACTTGCAGCAGCCTTGAACTGTTATCCTACTATGGTGCCCGAAGACGCTTGTAAATTAAGGCTCTTGGGAGGGATGGGGAAGGAGGGGGTGGCCGATCGATTCGTGCTCAAAGGAGAAAAGGTCCCGGGACGGCCGGTCAACAGCCGGGCGGATGGATTGTGGGGGTTTGGCGATCCGGCGGGCACAAGGCTGGCGGCCGTTGCGCGATGTCCTATTCAGGGAAGACAACTGCCTGATTCGGGCGCCGGGCTCCTTGTGATTGGGAGATGGGTATAAATGGGGCGCTCTTGCTTCCTTCGGGCAACGACCAACTAACAAGACAACAAGTAAGGACCGACGGGCAGCCTGTAACGTCTGAACAACCAACTGTAGAATAGTACGGCCAGGATATAGCCAAGCCACGCAAGTTGAACAACGGATAAATGGTTGGTGACCGTGCCTACCCCGGGGAAACCGAGTCTGACACACATGCTGTAGCATCGTGGATGGCCGGGTCTTCAACTGACAGGACGCAAGACCAGCAAGGGAGTGACAAGCAATAGTCACGATATCTGGGTTTCTTGGCTGATTCGTTGTAAAGGCGGTGGGAGGCTAACCGACGGATAAGTCCTGGTCCGGTTGCAGACTGGATCCCTGGGGGCCAACGACCAAAACAGAACATCAGGCGATTCCCAAAGGGGACCGAGTCATTGCATGGAATCATATGGTAGGACTGGGCGTCGAGCATCGACACAAGCGTTTTGATGCAAGTAAGCTTGTTGTGTGGAGATGCCCCGAGGTCCTACGTGGCTTTGGTAGATGTTGTGTACTGTCATATGTTTGCCATCACGGTGTGGAAAAGGATCCCTCGAGGGTTGACATGTGAAGTTGGTTCGGAAAAGGTCGACGGCAAAGGACGCAATTTTTAGTATTGAGAGGAAGCACGCAGGCTCTTCTTTCAAATTAAGCTAGGCACTCCATCAGTCTCCGTTTGAGCCCGCAAGGAGACAAGTCGGTGGTAATGTATACGGACAAACCCAGTCTGGGATCAGAGACCGGTGGGAACAATGTAGGCAGACCCGAGTACCAGACTCGTTGGGTGGCCTTCGCGTTGAATTAGTTATAAAAGGCGCCAGCGCCGATCATCAGGCATCGATATTGGCGTCTGCGGGGCACCAGCAACTTCATATTGCGACTCAATATAGTGCAAGGAGATGGTGATGCCAAAATCGATGGGGTAGGTGCTGCTCCAACAATGACCCCTTCAAGCTCCAGAACCATCCATTAATGCTGGGCCCCTGTGCTGAATCGACCAAATGCAAGACTGCTACTGAATACGCCCGCCAAAACCGACAAGAAGTATCCCACATTCATCGTCATGACAGCGAGCATGCTAGACCAACAATCAGTATCCGTGGACATGGCAGCTCCACCAACCCAACGAGGCACTTACAGTAAATAACCCGCTCCGACGGCGACCACATCCAGCGCAGCCCGCACTGGATCGACCCTCAAGTTCCAAGGACTAACGGCGAGGTGGTGCTGTTCTTGGGTGTACCTGGAGTCCTCGACGCTCTTGGAGCTGACGGTGTCGAGGCGTTGGCTCATCTGGGCGGCGTGCCACCGCGCCTCGAGCTGAGCCTTGAGGGCGATGACGGCTCGGACAAAAACGGCCAGGATGAATAGGAAGAAGCACGTCGCCGCGTACTGAGCCGTTGTCCTGGGTGTCCATGCCTCGGCGTAGAGCGGCGTGTCGATCATGCTCTGGAACACCATGAACATCATGCCCTCGTGGCCGGCAGCGGCGGCGGTGGGCGTGGTCATGTCCATCGAGGCGTGGCCGTCGCCCATGCCCGAGTCCAAGGCCCCAGCCGCCGCATCGGTGGGCATAGACTCGTGACGTGCCGCAAGACTGAGGAAGCTCATGATGAAGGAATGGTAGTATCGGCGAATGTGACCAGCACAGCACAATTTGCTCAGATGAGAAGAAGAGTCTATATGAGACGGAGGCTGAAATGATGATCGAAATCACCCAGGTCGCTTCTCCTGAGTCGTCCAGTGTCTCTTTATATATTCTGGTAGCAGGTGAGGCCTTATGGGTGGGAAGATGAAGGGTGCGCGAATCCAGACTCTGGATCGCGACTACCTCGCTAGCCCTCGCCTCATGTTTGCGTGAGTTCGAGACTCGAGCCCGTCGGAAGGAGGAAAGGACCGCCGTGTTCCAAACATGCTCATGGTGCCTTCCGAAACATCCCCAGTGTCACATCGCATTGACGACACAGCCTGGTAGGTGCGGTCGCATGGTATGGCTAGTTGCGTCAAAGCGTCACCGGGCATCAGGGCGTCCCCAGATCTTGGGCGGCCAACCCTCATTCTTCCCCGAAGAAACAGGAACATAGGCATCGAATTGCGCAGAAACTGATCTAGTGCTGTACAAATAACAATGCCCTTGCTGAAAGCACCGCGAGCTTCAGGGAGATCTCGCTCACATCACCTCATTCGGAGGGTCCGATGGCATTTGTCGCTTCATTGCGAGACGAGGTATGTTTGGCCCGAAATCTAAATCCATCAACGGGATAATCCCGGAGTCCATCCCACAAGAAACAAGCTCACCTGTACCGGGAAATTTTCCGATAGCTATCCACCTCGAATCAGACATGGCAGCCGCCTAGCAGGGTGCCTTGGGACTGTCAAGGCGGGCAATGTGTGTGTTGGATTGTTCGATCGATGGGCCGAACCCAAGACTCTCGCACACAACTCTCTGCCCACACCAAACTGGCGCTGATACAACCTCAATATCTCTCAAAGATGTCCGACACCATGCGAACCATCTGGCTGCGCACCCACACCGGCTCTTCGGCATCAATGTAGACAAGTGTCCAAGTGACACTGCTAGTTGTCTTTGCCAAGGCTCCAACTTGGCCATGTACGCAGGAGTCTCCCATATATGAGATTTTGCCAAAGCAATAACCTGTTCTTTCTACTAGATTACAGTCATATCTTTCACGATCTGCGAAGACCAACCCGCTGCAGGCCTCGATAAAATGCGTCACCCGGTTGCAAAGCTCAACAATGGGTGATAAGAGAGGGACAAGCCATCAGCTTCATCAAAAACCGTTCCAACGAAGTCAGTAAAAGCTAAATCCAGCTGGAGATGCCAACTCGCCGTTGACCTGCCCCGAGACCACTTGATACACGCTCTTGAGGTCGATACTCGTCAACAGGGTAATCATTTTACATCACCACCACCGTTTCTGCCGCCCACATAGACCAGCGCCAATAGACAGTCTCGTGGCATGCCCCCCCAAACACTGCAACTCGTTCCATACTTCTTGATTTCAGCGAAGGACTCTTTCACATGGTTGATGCCGGTCTAAGCTAGCCCTCGTCCAAACTCCCAACGCAACCCCCCGAGCCCAGGACGTCGCAGCTGGCAAGGGCCGACTTCCAAAGAACCTGCCTGAGTTCCCGGCCTGGGGCTGAAGGGCTGAACTTTGACACCTTGCAGTCGCAGTTGGGACGGCGTGAAATTGCCTGATTGCTAATACGCGAGGAAGTAGTCATGCCCCAGTGGACACACTGTCAACTGCATGCGGTCCTTTTGGATGCACCCTCCAGCCAACGAATATTTCTGTGTACTTGATTGTTTGGAGCAACTCTTCTGGGACTGATTTCATACTGTGGACAAGTTTCCAAGACCTACAAGCTGACCTCCAAGGGCTGGCTACACACACCCCTCTCATCAGCCTTTCCACCTTCTAGTTCGGCCCAAAAGGCCTTGTCCACAATAAAGGCCCCGAGAAGTGGTGTGCTGGTTATTCTCACCTGGAGTTGCATCAATATTGAAGAGGAAGCCGGCGTGGCCAAGGGAACGCAGCTACCCGTAAATGCTGGGACACGTGGGACATGGCAACACGGATGTGTGCACACCCCTCGAGTTCGGCGTATGAACGAAGTCTTATTTCGACGACTGAACCAAGCATGATCCCGAAGTTCGTAGGATGCAATGCATGTTAAGGTTTCTCCGAAGTTCACAATGGACGTGACCTCGGCAGGAGTTTGTTCTTGTTGGACCAGTTCCACGGAGGTTGGCGCTGAGGCGTAATTCGGTCATCAGCCACGCCATCAAGGTCGCCAACATCGTTGGACAATGAATGGAAAATTTGCGAAGGAAGGCAAAAGGATGATCCGCATCCCTGGCCCCGACAACGCCTCTTACCATGATGGATGACGGGAGCAGCGCCACGAACCGTGGTGGCGAAAGGGGAACATCAACCTTGCAACCATTAGAGGGACCATCGCGATCGGGGTATGGGCTCACATGAGACACAGGCAAGTTGGCCTATGTCCATCTTTTTGCTGCAGGGCTGTTGCGAGGTCTCTCAGAGCCAGCATAACCAGCCACTTTCGACGGTAGTGTCGAATGGCTAAACTCAATCAGCAGTGTCATATGCGAGAAAGCAGGAAAGATGATGTATTCTCGTGGAAATCGGTCTGAGAGAGTCAGTAGGGTTCATCCACAGCACCTAACCGGATTCAAGGAATCATCGTGAACCAGAAGCGCCGACGGGTCGCCGCCTCGAGTTCCGGTCCCGCAACGACATGGTACCACCACCCGACTCTGCCATTGATACCCCGACATGACCAGAGCAGTACCTATGCAGGGAAATGCCAGCCCGCTTCAGCACGCATGCTCAAAAGCTCAGACAGGCCAACACATACAAGGGAGACTCAACCAACCAGCCTGCTAGCCTTAGCCTTGGAAACGCGGCGCCAAGCCTGAGCTGGTGTGCCCATGGCCACCACTTGGTGGCATGGCCTGGCCTGTTTTTGGCGTTCTCCGTCCAGGTACAGGTATGGTTAGGTACGGAAGGCGTGGTACGACGGTGTAGGCGAGGCCACGCCCTCCCTGCCGGCACGGCCTTTGGGGGTATTTTCGCCATATCGAGGCCCTCCTCACCCTCCGTCTCAACAAAGACGCACTGCCTGCTAGCCCTTCTCAGGAGCGGCTGAAGGCTCCCCACCACACCACCGTTCCCCATTATGCCCTTGCTCGACTCTCGACTCGCTCTTGAATCACGTCACGAATATGTAGTAGGTTGCTCTCCAAGAAACACTGTGGGCTGAGCCATGGAACCAAATCCGTGCAGATAGAAGCCTGGAGCCATTTGACGACGGATCGGCCTAGACGCCCTGTTCCGTATTCTCTCCCCTTTCTGCCTCTGGTAGGCAGGACTGCATGGGCGATGGCTCAGCACCGCACATGCCTGTCTCACAATTCAGCGGACACGTGTGCTCTGCTTGTATCCCAGAAGCGAGCACAGCATAACTACTCCTGCTCGCTTTCGATACGATATGGACTCTTCCGACTCGACAACGACGAACATGGCCCTCTAGGCTGAATGCATCGTGGCCACCTCCATTAGCATTGAGCGGAACTCGCCTTGTCGATCCTGGCCTCGTCCACAGCTGGGCAAAACAGAAGATTCCGGTCTCCATCAAACCCATTTCTTACTGGCCCTCGTTCGTTCACTCGCTGTGTACCATGTGCACCAACTCGTTACCCCCACGCCACGCTGTGTTCTTTCCTGGCCCTCCTCCTTCTCTCTGCCCTCCCTTCCGGCGTGGTTGTTAAGACCTCTCTCGGCGTGGCACCTGCAGATGAGTTTGCTACCCTCGTCTGCCTGAAACGTTGATTGCCCCTATGTGTCAAGCATCCGCAGCAGTCCTCGGCACCCTTTCGTGAACGAGCTTGCACTGGCTGATCGCGCCCTTACCAAAAGTGGCCGAGTTAAAAAGGTCTTCAGCAAGACGGTACCTACACATCAAGTTTCCCATGGCTACAGCGAGGGCTGCCAAGTGGCTTCCCCACAAGCCGCCCATCACTGCGTAGTTCAGAGCCCTACGATGGTGTGGCTAGACACAAGAACGAGTCGACAGGTGGCGGCGTCATCCTTATTTCAGGGAAGCATCAGGGCCATCTGTTGTAGGACCGAGGCATGGTTGCCTTCACAAGCCCTCGAGCGTTGGACTTGGCCACGCCAAAAAGATCGTCAGGGTTTGCCGGGACTGCAATGGCAAGCTTCCAACCGGTTGTCCACTAGTGTCCGCCTCTAACAAGCTCCACCCTCCCTGCAAGAAGACGCCGGCCGTATCATTGGAGAACCTCGTCGTCGATCCGTCGACATTAGTGAGTGTGCTCTCCACCTTCTTCCATCACCTTCCCCGCGAGGTTTCAAGGGAGAACTACTCCTAGAAGTCGATACAAGTACACGACGGACCTATACATCCTGCTGGCTACATCAATAATCACTCACTTTCCATTACCGAGGATCAAGAGCCGGACCAGCCTTCCATGTGCTTCTCACAAAGAATCACTCGCTTCTCCTCCGCCCACCCCCTTCTGCTGCCTACCTCTGATCCCATGCTAGCTATGCCTCAGGCCGAGGTCGTGCCTGGCCAGCAGTAGACCCGCTTGATTTACCTTCAGACGCTCTTTTTAGACTGCGAGCAGCTTCCTCCCACATTTTCCACGTAGACCGTTCTGGGTCCGCCTCGCTCCATCTCACGATAAGAGGTGCTTTGACGTAACTTTGCAACTCTCGGCCCGGCTTGTGGTTCGAGCAACCCGGATCGGCAGCACACGACGTAATAGGATAAAGTTGATTCTTTCCACCCGTGCATGGTCGGATCAATGATGGCCACTATCCATCCCCTCTCCGCACAAGCTCCTTTATCCCGTTTGTACCACGGGCGACGACACATTTCTTTCCCCTGACATTTGGCGACTTTACCCTTGAGACTAAGTCGTACCAAATGACTCAAACTGTAGTTCCCGAATTTCCTGTCCGACTTCAAACCAGGAGTAAACCCTAATTGTACGAGCATACATCAGAATCAAAGGGGGGGGGGCTCGCAGCGGCCACACCGGAGCCTTATCACATGATATCGTCGTAGTAATATCAGAGAAGAATAAGAATTATGTAGTAAAAATAAAAGATATACATAATAATCATTTACACCAAGTGTCGACGTGAAGGACCATCAGGAGTCCATGAACCCAAAATCAAATCTTCCNCCCCAGAAGCCTTAGTCCTGTGACGAACATACGCTTTGAAATCCCTTCCTGATAGAGAAGAGGGAAAAGGAAATGGCTCAAATCCGAGATCTGCCTTAACATGAAGGACGTGTCTCGTATTAGCCACCTTGGTTCGAGGGGAAAAAAGCACCAGTGTATCCTGTCCATCCATAGCCAGTGCCTAGCTACCTGAAATCCCGACTTCTCGATCTAAGCCATTCCTTAGACGCCAATGTCCCGAATCCCTATTTGTGCCCATTCCCTAATTTTCCTTGTTCCCTGGTTGCGACTGAACTCCGGACAATCACCGAACAGCACTGTTTGCGCGTAGGGCGCATGCTTCCGTAACAGCAAGACAAAAGGTTCCGTACACCAATACAATGGGTGAGTTCGCCCGTAGTGGTTCCCCCTCGATCGTCAGTTATCTTTCTTGATGTTCTTGCTTGAATACGGGGCTTTCGTCTGCCTCCCCCTTTCTTTCCACATAGCCCTCCTCGTTGCTATTCTCGGATATCTTGTCACAGCCCTTGACAAGGCGATGTCTCTAAGCAAAGTATTAGCGATATGAAGATCCATCACCGGCCACTCTAGGTAAATGATGGGGTTTGCAATCAAAGCATCGAGAGACCATCAATACAAGGGGCAAAAGAAATGCCAGTGATACTGACCTTCAGGGCGTCTTTCCGAGAGAAACTCTTCATGCACACAGTGCACTGGAAAGGTTTGACTGACAGATGGATTCTTTTATGTCTCTTGAGGTCGTGATTCCTGCTGAATGACTGCACGCAATGGTCGCATCGAAAAGGGCGCTCGTTCTGGGGTGGTGGCGGGGTGTGACCGTAGGCGAGGTGCGGCTGATACGGCTGAGGACCCCCCATTCCAGGCAGCACGGTGCCCAAAGGAGTGCCCGGGTGGTGCATACTTGATAGTAGAGGTGCTGATCCCGAGGAACCCGCCGGGAAGGGGTACCTATATGAAACGGGCGGAGCCATAACCGGGAGTTGATGCTGACCAGCAAGCGCACTCATCCCTCGCATCCCAGGGCCCGAGCTCGTAGGGGATAATTGTGTCGGCGACGGCTGGGTCGTGTATGCAGGATATGCAGGATGTTGCGAAGTCGGAGAGCTGGCATAATACGAAGCGTGGTTTGGCGGACGAGAGTGGGTGTAAGGTTCGAAGTGGGACGAGGCGCTTGAGGTGGTCGGCAACTGCGACCCTGCAGACATGCTTTGATGATTTCCTTGGCCTCCGCCGGCCGACAAGGAGGCCGAGAAAGGAGGGTGTACCTGTTCGAAGGGCGGCGGAGGAAGTCCCTCACTTCCCGTAGCTGGCGAATGCGAATTCCGCGGATGACTATAGGACATGCTAGATGGTTGACCGTATAGGGAGGGTCGGCTGCTGTATGAAGACTGTCCCAGGTGTGGCTGGGACTGTGCCGTAGAGCTGAGGTTGTACGAGGAAGCACTGGAGGCAGGCCAAGTTGCCTGAATTCCACCATAGGTATACATGCCTGCTGTGGCCTGCGAACTTTGCGAACTACCCGTATTTACGCTCGACAAGCTCGGGCTAATGCCATCACCAGCTCCTATGCCAAGGTCAGAGAAGAAATTCACACATCTATCAACAGATCGAGGGAGGCTCAACGGTAGGACCGGTTGGGTTCATTGGGTTCTTCGGGTAAATGACTGAGGTCTCCCATCTTGATCCCAATTGACGCAGAATATGGCAGAGTGTGCAAAGGACGAGAACCAAGCCGAACACAAGGGATCAGACGTACGTGGTATATCGGAAGAAGGGGGCGGCAGGTGGAAAGATGGCAATTGCCCGGCTGCTGAACGGCGGGAAGAGAAGCTTGTAGCGGCTGCCATGACGATCAAGGCGGACTCGTTATAGTTCTTGGGTTTCCCCTAGAAGAGGAAAGAGAAGCTTGGAACGCTGTCTGAGGACATGAGCAGGGGAATTAATAGCATAGAAAGAACGAGGGCTGCGGCAGAGGAAGGTGGGNCGGCTTTGGGGGGAAGCTGTGCCAGAAAGAAGTAGAAGATGAGGAAGCCGGGGTAAGGGTCAACCGGAGCGGGTGAAGTTGCACTGTACATGGGTGGTCCAGCACAACGATGTAAGTCGAGATGATGGTTTGATTGTGGAAGTATTGGCAAACAGCATAGGGATTAAATCCATAAGGGGTGGGTAGTGCGGATCAAGTAGTGCGTATGCTTACCCTTCCCAGCGTAACCTTTGCTTCGACTTGATTGCTACGACTCTTTCCCCAGATTTCGTGATCCGTCAAGGCTGCGGCTTCACTTTGCGACGCTGGCGCTCCAGGCTCTTGCTCTCGCTGCTGCTTTTGCTGTTGCTTTGTTTCCGCTGGGACTGCCCGCAGCCACTGCCGCCAATGCTGCCGTTCCCTTCAGGGTCCTGGGATTGTGGAAAGCGAGACCGTTGACAGCCACACGATGAGGCGTGAAGTCGTTTCGGCGGCGGCGGCGGTGGTGGTGGTGGAGGGACTGACTTCCCGGGGAAGGCGCCAAGAGGGGCGGGTGCGCTGTCGGTAAGATGGGATGAGCAACGAGGACGCCGCAGCTACCACGGCGTAGTGAGAGGGAGGGAGAGGCGTAATATATGCGTCTGGGTTTCGGCGCCACGAAAGGAAAAGCAGATGTTGACTGGGTAAGGTGTTGGGGGCGCTCAGCATCTGAATTGTGTATTTTTGCAGGTGGGAGGTCTAGGAAAGAACGTTGCAAGGTCGAGGGAAGGAAGGGACCGGGACGATGATGAGCAAGCAAGGGCAGGCAGGTACGAAGTACTACCTAGTAGGTAGGTACTAGGTAGCTAGGTAGGTACGGTAGGCAGGCAGGCAGGCAGGCAGGCAGGCAGATGGATGGCCTCCAAGGTCCCATCATTAAGGTTTTGCTGGAGGGACCTTGTTTTGTACCTTGCGCGGCGCGGCGCACCAGAGAGCACGACACGACACAACACAACATGGCACAGCACAGCACATCACAGCACACGCATCCAGGGGCCGGCTGCTGTACCTTGGGCTGTCTCTAGCCAGGGAAGGGGTGTGTGTTTGCAGCTGTCCGTCCGTCAACCTATCTGGCCGTCTGGCTGTCTGTCTACCCGTCTGTTCGTCCGCCTATCTGTCTGGCGGGCTGGTCTGCCCGGACCCTCGACGCTGCCTTTGTCGTCCGGCCTAGCGTGGTCCCAAGGTGATAGCTGCTGAGACCTCAGCATGGGCTAGCCGCCAACTCGGATTAGCTTGGGAGGGCTGAACACTTTCCGACCAGACCCAGGCCGGAGGGCGTGAAGGCCCAGCCTGGGAGGAATGCTGCTCATGTACCCCACAAGCCCAGCTACCTTGCCTTCACACACACATCTTCGACTTTTGCTTGTGAGCTTTGCACCACGCACGCAAACTCGCATCGACGGCACACTCGCACAGCTGGCAGGCCCAGGCATTGGCGAGGACGTGGACGTGGATGTGTGGGCGTGGGCCTGTGTCTGCGGTCCATTGTGGATAAGGAGGCTCCCCCTCCTCTTCTCCTCCACAGTCCACACCCCTCCCCCCTGTCCAGCCCTCCTCTCCTTCTCCTTTCCCCTCTATCCTGGTAAATCATACCCCCGGTCCTGGCACCAGAAGAAGAGCTATACGGATACCCGTGCCTCCCTGCGTGAACCGGAGGTTACCGTCAAAATTCCCTATAGCGTATGCCCTTATGGTTCCGCCTGGGACTGCTGTCTGGTACTGTGCCGTGATGTGCTACCCGTGATGCTTAGGCCTGGGAATAGAGCTGTTACGGCTCCGTCGTCCCATCCCCTATGTCCGTGTTTTTGCGTCGTCTGTGTCTGTCTGTGCCTGGGGCTGGTGCGCATGTGAGATGCCATGTCTTGATCTGTGTCCAGTGTCTTAGGCTACACCAATTCTCAGAATCAGACTCTCGCTTTAGGTTCCTTGTCCACTTTTCCGTTTGTGGAATCGAGTCCACTAATACGGCTAATGAACTGTAAAGCCGGAATTGGCCGGATGACGATGAGCCCAAGCCAGATGCAGAAGAACTCGATCTCGGCCGAACATGCCACTAATTGTTGGACATCTGCTATGACCTGGTCGCTGGTCGCCGTTGCACTGATCATATGGGAATCGTATCGAAAAGAAGGCTTGATAGTGACAGAAGATGAAGCTGTTTGTGTCCAAAGTGGACGCAAGCCCTGACATAGTACATGGATGAACCGCTCACTCGGACTTTCCCGGTAAGCTTGTTGTTCCTCACAGATGGCAGCCTGTACATTAACGAGGAAAGAGA
The DNA here is from genome assembly GCA_001021365.1 of Stachybotrys chartarum. Lineage (NCBI taxonomy): Eukaryota > Fungi > Ascomycota > Sordariomycetes > Hypocreales > Stachybotryaceae > Stachybotrys > Stachybotrys chartarum. The sequence continues at coordinate 784,354 of LDEE01000006.1, forward strand.
CTCAGGGCGACGAAGCCGCTCTGCGAGCACGGCGTGCACTGGATCTGGTGCTTTGGCAGTCAAAGATCCGGTCAACCCCCCTACCCCCCACAAACTTCCAGCGAGAAAGCATATCTGTCGACACGGCTCAAGGTAAACGGATCTTCTGCTATTTCCTAGAAAGTACAGAGAAACATGAACAACTGAGTTCGATTCGTTTGGGGGTTCAGCTGAGCGCAGTTGCTCACCATGGGATTTGCAGTTGAGCCATTACGTCCTATGCTATTACTTCTTCACACTTGTCAGCACACGCCTGTAACTGAACTGATTTTACGTTTGCTAGCCCATGTTATTGCACCTAATCTCTGTAAAAAGCAGAAGCCTGTTATTGACAAGGGGCTATGGCAAGGAACTGAGGACCAGGGCTTCTTACAGGCTGCAGGTATGCCCTTGGCCGGCAGGCCCCGGCAGTCGAAAGGTTGCCAACTTGAGGCTATCAGGGCGAGCGGCGGCGTGGGGGAGCCTTATTCGGCTACCTCGGTTCTTGACCAGGTCCAAGCCCTTAAATATACCCCAGACAGGCCTTGAGCATCAATATGGTGATCGCAAGGGCCCAGTGGTGCATCCCGCCCGCCTTCCCGACGGCCATGCCTCAACCGTCCATATTCCAAAAGCAGCTTACTGCTTTCGGTCAAGAATATTGGCAACGCGGTTCAGACGGATCTCCCAGGCTCCGTCCCAGGCTTAGTGGTGCTTGATTCCGGCTATGCTTGATAAATGCGTTGCCTTGAAAACTGACTGAGATAACCCTGAGCATACGATAATGCATTAGCTTTCCATCATGACATCCCGTCGCTGACGTGTTCGAGCGATCGGGTTAGATGCTGTGGACGAGATGCCGTATTCATACGTAGAAACCAGGGTCAAGACTGGGGGAGGCTAACCAGGAAACCAGGAAAGGCTCTGCTGTGCCATCGAAGGATGGTGACGAAGTACTTCGTACAGCCCGTAGCCCAACTCACAAGGCCTGTACAGTGATTTGGAGACATGGACAACGCTTGCTGGACGAAGCCTCTGTAGCTTTCCGTGGTTCGGATGGGGCAATTTCCGCTCGCGTTGCTGGCTGTAGAGGTAGTTTTACCAGCGAGCTGGAAGGAGACGGGGGCGTTGGGCTGGACCACAGGGGCGTGTGACTTGACTTGATGGCCCATTCATGCATGTGCTCGATAGTGAATGCGCGAGTGCTGGCCTCGATCTGCGCAGGCCTTTCACATAAGCGCTTGCTTTAGGGTCCAGAGTGGGCTTGTCCGTCCAGTTTCACGCATCTCAGCAATGTTACCCACCACCACGAGGCTTGTGTGTATGGGTACGGGTATGGGTTCATGTCAAAAAGTGGCCCGCGGTGTTGGGGATTGATGTTGCACGATGAGGGCTACTCGTACTGTAGGCCTAATTATCGATCTAGCCTCAAGAGTGCTATACGGCAGGATTCATGGGACCGGGCTCCGGTAGATCTCCCGAAGCGACTGGGTCTGGAGTGGCGCCCTGTTATTATCCCTTTGCGGGCATCGAGGCACGGTAGCATGGATTGGGTGTTCGCTCGCAAGGTGACGACCGCCCACTATCTCGAACAGCCACATTGGAGGGTGTGTTCAGTGCTCGATGGGTGCCAGGCCGTTGCTGCACTGTGGGCACCCCAGGAAAAACATGTGCTGCATCTAGGATGCGAGCGAGGATCTTCACCGGATTTTCCAAGTACGCATCAAGGCCCGGCTGCCTTGATTATGAAACGTCGAGTATGCGAATCGGCTGATTCAAGGGAGGTCAAGCACACAAGGCGCCGGGTCTTTCAGCTGAGGCATTTCGGCCCTAGTTTCGGTGGACTTCAAGTTGGTTTGCGGTACGGATAGCCAAGATCACCCTGTGGCCGCTCCTGCTTGTGCTGTAGAGGTGGGTGCAATGCCAAACATCATTTTGAAAATGAAGCAAAACAACTCGTTGCGGGAGCACCTCCACAGGGGTATTCCACATACAACACAGGCGTCCTGGTAGGCGGCAAGTTGTGCCTACCTACCTGCCTGTCTGCCTGCCTACCTTACCTTGGATAGACACATTCGTACGCTTGACAAAGTCGTGGGGAGGCATAGGTGAAGTCAGTATAGTAGGCAAATTGGAAGGCATGCGATGGGGCTTTGAGGGGGACGGCAGGGCATGTTCTGACGCCCACCTACCTACCTTACCTCGGTGATGCGCCAACTCAAGATACAGTCGTGACCTGCAGATGCAGAAGCCGCTAAGCCCACCCCGAATGCGTTCGAATTCGGAAAGATCTTCGTCAAGCGGACCCTTCCGACTACACAGCATCGTCTTCTTTGGACTTTACTCTAAACCCTACCAAGCCAACGGCGTCGAACTGCCGACGCGGGATTTGCTCTCAGGGCAGCCTCTAACATCCTGACAGGAGGACCCTCCCTCAACAATTGTCGCTTCGTGGCCGGACAGGGAACGGGAAAATTCTCATCAGCTGGTGGACCTCCCTTTGATTACCCCGATGGGTTCCATTCCCGATCCTGGTGTTTTCCAGGATGGAGTGAGCAGCTGAGAACAAGCGTCACTGGAGCCAGGTCGCAGTGCAGGCCAGACCCCAGTAATCAATCGATCCACCCTTTTGAACCCCTGCATCGGTCGTGGCTCTTCTCTTCGCTGGTGCACAAACCTGGGACTAGAGCTGCTTTCTGTGTTAGGACGGATTTGCGGAATCGTAGGCCGCTTGGCGCTTCGATGGGCAAGCCAGAACGCTCATCGGCTTCCAACCGTTAAGAGGAGACTGACAGGGTTCGCCAGTTTCAGGGCCAGTGAAAATTTTTAATTTTTTTTTTATCGAACCCGAGTTACCTGCCTAAGGTAGTGACGATCGCGGTGGCAGCCATCGTCGCTTACACCAAGTTCATGCCTGTCCACGATATCAGATCTCCTACCTTATATTTAATCTTCGGCAGAAATTGCCGCAGGCCTCTCTGGCTGATTTGTGACACCTTTTCGAGACCCGAGTACCAAAGTATGTTGGTGCCACGGAAGGATCTCGAAAGGACTGAACCTCAAGTCAGCTTGTTCGTCCATGTTGCAACAGTTGAAGATTCGAATCACAGACAAAGAACACATTGAAGAACAAGACCATGCTCATGACCTATTGCCAATATTACTTACCGTATGCAAAGATTTCGACATCGACTTCGGGATTTCTCCACGTCGCCCTACTCAACGTCCGCAGAATAGATTGTCTTCCTGCTGCAGGAGCATCCTTGGCTGCAAGGGCGGCCACTCCACCCTTGCGAAGCCCTGCAAGCCAAGGCTAAGAAATGTCAGTAATTAGTCTATCTCTAGCGCTGGGTTCATCAAGCCATTCCGTGGCATCGTAATTGTGGCGGCAGCTTTCCGCAGCATTAGCAGGGATTGTTCCGCCGTCCGTGCCCCCTGGCAGAGCGCGCCGATATTCAGCAAGCATGGCTTGCTGCAAGGGTTCAAGCCAGCCGTTCCGTCTAAGGTTCAACAGCCCTGTCTCTTTCAGGCTTCCAGACCGCATGGTGGAAGGCCAAAGAGCAACACGACTGAACATGAAATATGGTCGAATCCCTCTTGTTCTGGGCGACGGCAACGAGTACATGGGCAAAAAAGATTAGTATATTCGAATTCTCAGCCCGTCGCCGGCCAGCTAGGAACGAGATGCCCACCATGGTAACGAGATGACAACTTGAGAATGCGCAAGGTCCAAACCCCCCGAATCCGCAACGGGCTTCCAAGTTTGAAGAGTTAAAGATATGAATGAGGCAATCTCATATCGGCGGAGGCTCCTGTCGCGCAGTATGTGCCTTAGCCAATCATCAATACGTCGGACCCAATACGTACATCGATCGGGCATTCAGGTTTGACGTCTAGACTGAATCCACTACTTCGGATGGGGTATATCATAGAGTTAAACTGGAAGAGGGTGCGGTGCATAATGCGCTTAAATATCCCCGCACCCTTCCACAAAGCCTTGGTGGGTTGCGCAGTGTATGCTTGCTCAACATGAGCACCAAGACATATATGAATCCCGAAGGTGATCGAGCAAGAGGAAGCTGGGCGATGAACTTTATATATATAGGTCAAGGTTGCACATGGCGCTCACTCACTCTATCCAAGTACGAATCCAATTTGGTCCCAACGATCCGTAACAGGGCGTTGTTACAAGCACAGTGCTGATGGAGAAACCCAACGTGACCTCTGATGAGTGCAGCATATGGGCGCTTACATGGCCATACGAATGAGCGCACCCTTGTGTATCAAAGACAATCATCCAAGCGAATGGTTACAACTGGCACTGCAAAGTTGATGAAATCCTGCGGGCTATCGGAATATGGAGGGAAACGACTGGGCCAGAGCACACGGTACACACTGTCTCACATGGCCTGTTAATGCCATGAGGTTAGTACTTGACTCAACTCACATGTGCAATACGCTGGGTCGCACAGCCGCTGATTCCAGGCAGCTGTTACTGGCACCACAGGAGTTGATGATCAGAGTAACGAGGCTCCGTCACTCTCAACCTGGTACATCAGGTATATACTGGCATTCTGCAGACACTTACCTGCAAGGGTTCTTGCCTTGCCTTATCTGTAGAAGGTGTTCTTGACACATATAAACAAGCTTATCTGTGAATCAGGTCATCAGCAATATGCAATGCACAGCACTTTTTCACGTCCTTGGTTGATCGACTTACAGGAGGCTCTCAGATTATCCTCGGGAGATGAGTCAAGTGGCCAACGTACTTGAATAGTCTGGCTATGACAGTGACATCGAGGAGCTGCTTGCTCAGGCATAGCCAGACGCCTCATCATGCACAAAAACGGGAGGCGCCGATCATCAGCACCTGATGACTTGTAGTTGTGGAAGCTGTCTCATTTAAGACGCAGGCGACACAATGCGGGTTGAAGCTAAGAAAGAATTAAAAATTAAAAATAAAAACATTGTTCAGGGGTTGTTGGCCCAGTTAGCCTGTGATGATTCATAGCTGAAATCAAGCACTTCCACACACTCAGTGCCAAATGCTACCAGGCTTTTTGCTCTTTACCCAACTCTCAAGAAGGTTCCGAACGAGCGCAGAGTTCGGGGCAAGGGTTGCATCTGTGTCCATAGCCATGTGTTTGTCACGCGTGGACGGGGCAGATCTGCAGCCACAGCCTCTACAAGGAGACAAGGCACATCAGGAGTGGGCATTCACAAGGCATTCCCCATGCCTAAGTACTTGAGCCACCGAGTAGAATCGGGGAGATAGAGAGTGTGCCCTGAAAGAAGTAATTCGTGTTTCGCGACATGTAACAGCGCGGCGTAAGCGGAGCAGTGCTCTGCAGGGAGAGGCCCTGGTTGTAGGTACATGTACCATCATATCTGGCTTTGCGTTGCTTTTTTTTTGCGCTCACAAATCGGTGGGGACCACTGAAGTCGTACCTGGTGCAACGTCACCGTGTGGTTGGAAGAGCAAAAACGGGTTAGCTGGGCACTTGGACTTCCCCTGCGCGAACATGAGATTAGTGGTGGTCTTGGCACCCTATCCCCACCCCTTGTCCCTCGCGCCACATTTGCTCCCAGTATCCGTACCCATGCCCGCCTCCTCCATCCCACGTATCTCTTCCGTCCCACCAAAGATCCGGCTGCAAGATGTTAGTACCGGGACAAGGGGGTCGCAGCTCCCACATTCAGCCGACCTCCTGTCTACTTTCGGTGACAGGCTGCGGTAGGTCGTCCTTTCTTCCCGGTGATTTCTCGCCTCCAGCCCCCACCCGCTTTCTTTTGCCGTCTACGCCACGCCCTCCCTAAACAGGCCTAGCTCAATCGCTTCCTCGAGGTTTCTCAAACACCCCGCCGCGTTCCGTTTATTACTTTGCCCTACCAAGTATGTGGCGTTCAAACGTCGTCGCTGCAGTATTGCTTGACACTGCTACAGACGGAACATCTCGGTCAAACGGCATCATGCACGATACAATTCAAAGAAAGAAAGTTTAAAAAAAAAAAAAAAAAAAAAAAAAAAGACTCGATCCCATGGCCCGTTAGGCCTAATGGCGATGTTCGGAAGTCTCAGAGACGTTCCTTGGGCGAGCAACGTCGTCATGCACAGCTACCTCCGGACATACTCTAACGACCCCTCTGCACATGGGCTCAGTACCTGCATGGGGGAGGGGAAACGCCCACGGGCGGCTTTGGGAGGCGTGCACGAGGCAGGACGCACGTGGTCCGTTCCCTCTCGAAGCGAGCTGAAAGCAACCCCTGCTAGCAAGCGGGCTCCCTGCGATCTCAACGCGACAGCCGACTCCCCGCAGCCCTTCCCAAAGCCGGTTTCATCGTTTTCGGCACACTTGGATATCGCTGCTTTACAAGGCACATTCGTAGCTGTACGCCATGGACATGACCGAACCGCGACGAGTGAAGAGGAGCAGTCTAGCCTGGCACTATGCAAATGATCACTCCGTCACAAGCAACATGCTGGAATGTCAAGCAAAGCAAAGCGAAGCATGGCTGGTCTCCCTGCAGGTGGAGACATCAAACACGCCATCCACTTCCACTAAAAGACGATCAATGCCGACCAGGGCGAGGTGGTCTGCAATCCCTGTGCCGATCTTACTTTTATTCTTGCTCTCGCGCCTTCCGTAGCTACCCCCAAATGGTTACTCCTAAACTTTACTTTCTGGCAAATCTCTGGCAGTTTTGACCTGACCGATTCCTTGTCAAGCAGTATTGATTGACGCCAACGCGGATGCGGTTCGCCTAGACAAGCAGCATGGCCGTGAAACGCCCTGAGTCTAGCTCCCTTGGGTGCAAGGCGGCATCAGCGTCCAACACGGGAGAGGAAAACGAGGCCTGAGTCGGGACACAATGTCTCGTCTCTCAGCTCATATCATGGGTATCATTAGCTTGAGCCTCATCTTCCCATGCCCATGTTTTCTTTTCAGCGCGGCAGAGAGATTAAAGGACACTACGCGGTTAAAGCCGTTATCAAGCCTTGCTTGCCTCGCTTTGTCCACTTTAAGTCAACAGACCTCAAACTAGTGCGGCCGCCTTACTATTGAAGTGGTGCGTGCCCACTTTGAACTCGCCACGAGAGCCACTAGAGCCACGAGACAGCCTGGTCTTGCGGCGCCACCACGATCCTACGACAATGAGAGAAGCCTAGAAGCCGCACGTCCAGGTACAGTACAAGTACCCCGTGCCGTCTTCTGCCGTGCCGGAATAGATGGTCTTGATGACACAACACTGAGCTTCGCTGCGCAGCCTCTATGACTGCGCGGGATAAGCTTGAACGTGGGCTACGCCTCACCTGCCATCGCAACGTCTCTTGGCTTCTTTATCCCACCTTCTAGGAAGGAATATCACCGCCTATGTCCAATTGTAATGGTGATTCTTTCTGCTCTTTCTGCTATTCAACTGTGCCATCTCAACCTTCCCTCGTACCGCACACTCCAATGCAGCGGCCCCGCCGTAATGGCAGCTGAACTGATTACCTTATTGCACCCAGCTGAGCAAATATTTCTAATTATTCGAGACGAAACTTGCATGGTCTTTGCGCAGGCAAGGTGTGAGTGTCTGGACGAAAGGTTTGTGGTGTTGTGATTAGAATTACTAAAAAGATGGCAATGCTTCCAGGTTCTCCCCACTAACCTAAGTGGACATCTGTCAAAGACACGGACCGGCGTGTCCACTTGCCCTATGTTTGAATGAGACTTGTGTTGGTATGCCTTGTCTATGAGGCCAGGGAAAGACACGCCTTAGACAACTACTGTTTGATGTTGCTAGTCATAGCTTGGACATCCACAGCCCTCGTATCGACTACCGACTCTCCATTTTGCCCGTAGAAAGTAGGGAGAGCACGTCAAATGCAGTACTGAAGGCTGCTTCACGTGTCGTTGAGAGTCTAACATGTTGGAGAGACTCACCATGACATACCGGGTATTCATCCCCCATAGAAGGGTGAGCTTTGCGAGTAGTCGATGCCACTCCGATTACATGCTTCGTGCAAACCACTCCTTTTCGCATGATAGGGTTGAGTGAGACGATTGATGGGATCTATATGTGCTCCAAGGCACCAAATCAGTGCAATTCCTTTGTTTTATGATGACGTCCGTTTTCTACGCACATAAATGCCCGTTGCAGTTTGGTCAGGCTCCTTCGGCTTGGTCTCTCTACGTTTATCTCTGAGTTTCATCTCTGCGTTCATCTATCATGAGATGGCAAAGATGCTCTTCTCCTTCGCATTCGTGCCTACCTCCCCATCCCCTTTCTATTAATAAACGGGGAGACGCTTTGTAGAAAGACTGCCCTTCTCTTTTTCTTGCTCTTCTGACACGCTTCTTATTCAAGCAAGGACATTCATGAAGGTAATGCTAACCCGAGGCCAGTGTGTTATGAACCCAGTAGTATAGACTGGGAGATTTATGTTTGCAAACTTGCCCGCGAGTTTCCAGTGGTATAGACGGTGTCCCTTGTATTTTTTGAGCAATAATCTTCTTCCATACATGATCGTGAATACGCGATAGGTGCAGCCGCTTTACTCTGGCTCTATTCGCCACTTGATTGGTACGAGTCAAGGTCATTTACATATCTTTATTCCGAGCTTGCTTCGTATAAGTTTTACGGTAGTTTCTTACGGAATCTTATACATAAAGACCAATTACTTTTCACGTGTTCAACCTGCGAATGGTAGCGTATAGCTGGGACTCCTAAACACCTGGCAATTGGCCCTAGAGGGCGCCGGAATTTATGAGACACGAATGGATATACATAATTGCGTTGTTGTAATTCAGGTAAAAACAGACATGTGCTTCAGATAGGTGCCCCAAGGGCAGTCCTTTGCGACCCTGCGGGAAGCTAGGCTCGAGCCTAGGTCCTTATCGACAATATATCCTCACAATACTATGCCTCCTGCCACGATGAACGGAACGAAGTAAAATGGCTGACTGACGAGAAGATTTCAGGTACTGAGTCATTCACCCAACATTTCATTTCAATAATTGCCCTTTTCAGAAAGAGTTCTTGGTAGTCATGTGGAGGCCCTGGAATTTGCTGTCGTGGAAGACAAGGCTTCACCACGCTCCCGAACTCCGGTCTGGTGCAGAAGTACGCTATTTTATAGAGCGACTTCTAGAATAGTAGAGCCCAACAACTTCCTTGGCAAGGTTTCCGCCTCGTACGTGAGAGCTCTAGGCCCAAGAAACCCTTTCGTTGACGTTACGTGCATTACCCTCGCACTACCCAGCGTGGACAATGACTAGGACCAGGCTCGTCGTCTCTGACTGTCGCGCCGAGTCTCTGAACTGATGTCATGCCCCTCGAATCGGATCCCCGGGAATGTTATGCCGTACACGGTCCATCATAGAAGCCACAAGATCATTGGCTGCTATTCTCGGGTCTTTCTTGGATAGAAGGAAAGTCTACTCATACATGAGGGGTTTGGGCCTGGGAATAACTAGTCAAGACGTAAGAAGTATGTTTAAGGTACGGAAGAGTGGTGGAAAGAACTGAGAACCGAACTGAAGATCTCCTGGGTTACCTTATACATGGATAATCCGAAGCCAAGCACACGCTCTCAGGATAATGTGCATTCCGACTGAGCCATTTCTGCGTATTTCCTGACGGGTAACTAATATAAGACGGACGAGTTTGTGAAGCCAGGGCGTTTGCGCACATCTGATGTAAAGTCAGGCCTGTTGCTCCTTCAGTTGACGACAAGAGCGAGAGTTCGTCTAGTGTTATGGAAGTTGGTGAAGAGGAATGTTTGCACACTGGCGCGTGTTTCTGGGTTTATTCTTGTCTAGGTGAGCCATGGGGGCAAGTCCACTGCGTCGAGTCTAGGCATCACCTCCATATCTCGTGAAGATTACTTTGCTGGATTGACATTCAGATTTTGATTAGAGGGAGTCGGTTTTACGTCACGGGTACCTGCATCGATCCCCTGGCCAAAGCCCCACAAAGTATGACGCCTAGGTACGACCCGTAGTGGGCATTTCAGGGCAGGAAACGACCGTTACTGCCCGAGTTTGTGGGGCAGCTGGGGGCCTACCGAGGCACATGCCAACGTCACAAACGTCAAATACGATGCAAGTCATCCCAGCCCAGACGAACGACTCGGCTAATCCCTGGGCGTTGGGTGTCATGGCCGTGCAAAGAGCTTGACGAAAAAAATCCTAGCTGTTTTCTTACCAAGTCTGGACGGTCGGTCCAATCGAGCACCGGCAAGGCGTTGGAGCAAACGCTGATGCTACTGCTACCTCCACTTCAGCTACGTCTGATCACCACCTTTGCTCATTGAAGGCTTGGTCGATTGTCTAGACCAAAGCAGTATTCCGCTCCGTTCAGAGTGGTCAGAGTGGAGGAGGTTGACAGCCGAGTACAGCCATGGGCAGTCTTCACCTTCTTGAGGATTCCGAGGCAGGGGGAGAAGCTGGAATGGGTACATTTCCTGGTGTTGTGCCGCTGTGAGGCCGGAGCTCCAACTTGACCCAGGACTATATGTCAACTCAAATGGTCAAAGACGTTCAATCTGACCGAGGTCATATGCCTTCCTACCAGGACACTGTGGCATCGGGCCTGGTTGCTGCGCTGCGCAGGTGCCGATGAGTGGCATCGATGTGGTGGTAGGTATCATTCCGGGGGGCAGTCGCCTCCCTTGTGCCAGCTGCCAAAACACCATCCGGCACTGTCAAGGCGGGCCTCGTATTTCCTCAGCATTCCACCTAGCCCTGGGGATCTGGTTTGCTCTCATCTTCGCCGTCTGACGCGTCCACGATCTTCTTCCACTTTTCAGTCCCTCTCTTCCACCACTCGGCAGTCAAAGCCAGCCTTCTTTCTCCAACAATATCCCCTTTCCTGCGCGTCTCCATCGCGTCTTTTCTGCAATTGCTTGCTTCCTCGATCCATCGTCTCCTTGAGAGCGCGCTGTGGCGATTTCTTGTCGTTTTCTTCCTTCTGTCAATCCTTTGTGCTCAGCACTGCTGGTGTCTCCCTGGGCCCGGCTCATGTCACTTCTCCCAGCGGTCTTTGGCAAGCCTGTTTCTACTGACATAATATCTTTTCCCTCAGCTCGCACGATTATCATGACGAAACGATAGGCCTGTCTTATTCGCACGACCCAAAATGGCGGACGTGGTGGCTACCAGGAGCCGCGCTCCGCTCTCTGAAACCACAAACCGCCACAATTCACCAATGTCGACGTTGGAACAACCAGGAGAGAAGACGAGTCAGACTCGACAGCAAGTTGCCGCAGTCCCCGAGATCCGCATCAAGACATCAGGGACCGCACAGGCACGCCAGGCCGTGCAGAGTCGGCCATCTACTGCCCGAGGTACTTCAGCTCCAGTACAACACACGGGGCCAAGTCCTTCTGATGTCGGTCTGACGCCGAAGCCCACACACGATGACGAGAAACGACACTCGCAAGCTTCGCAAGCCTCGCAGGCATCCCAGTCAAGCGGGCGCAGCAAAAAGGGCTACAAAACTCACATTGGCCCGTGGCACTTGGGCAAGACGCTGGGTAAAGGATCGTCGGCTCGCGTTCGGCTTTGTCGCCATGTGCATACGAATCAACTTGCTGCTGTCAAAATCGTCAACAGGCGAATGGCTTGTCTGGTACAAGATAGTAGTCTTGCCGCGCTGAGCAAATTGGATGGCAGCCTTCCCGAGAATGAAGGAGAGAGGCGCATTCCAATGGCCATCGAACGAGAAGTGGCTATCCTCAAATTGATAGAGCACCCAAACATCATGAAGCTCTATGATATCTGGGAGAATCGATCCGAAATGTAGGCTACCGGATGCCCGTTAACAAGGACGATTTTGCTGACTATGAATTCAGTTACCTCATTCTCGAGTACATTGACCAGGGCGATCTATTCTCCTTCATCAACACAAGAGGCAGACTTTCCGAAGAAGCTGCGCTCTTTTTCTTCCGCCAGATCATCAGTGCCATGACATATTGTCACTCCTTCAACATCTGCCACCGCGATCTGAAGCCTGAGAACATCTTGATCACCGCCGATCTTCAGATCAAGATTGCAGATTTTGGCATGGCAGCCTTGCACCAGACAGACACGCATCAACTCGCTACTGCTTGTGGGAGTCCGCACTATGCCGCACCCGAGTTGCTGAAGAATTGGCAATACCGAGGGGACAAGGCTGACATCTGGAGCATGGGCGTCATCCTGTATGCCATGCTCTCTGCCACTCTTCCCTTCGATGATCCTGATTTGCGAGTCATGATGTCAAAGACCAAAAAGGGTCACTACGAAGTTCCCAAATGTGTCAGTCCAGAAGCCGAGGATCTCATCAAACGCATGCTTCAGGTCAATCCGGACCGACGGATTTCGTTGAGGAAGATATGGCGTCACCCACTGGTTCAGAAATACAGTTATCTCGACGACTTTGGCAATAACAATGGGGAACTGCCGGATACCCGAAAGGGTTTCCAGTTCAGCCCTGTGCCAAAGAAAGACATAGATGCCCAGCTACTGCGGCAGCTGAGGTCAATGTGGCACATGTTTAATGAAAGTGACTTGGCTCTCAAGTTGACCTGTGATGAGTATGTCTTCTTTTTTGTTGTGGCCGTGCAGATGCTAACAATCATAGGCCGAATGATCAGAAAGCATTTTATTGGTTGCTCCACAACTATCGAGAAAAGCAACTCGAGGACTTCAGGCCTGAACTGGCCCATTCCATGAGTGATTACCACCACCTGAAGCCGTGTGTCTGGAAGAAGCAGTTTTCGACGTGTGAATTCACCCAGCCTAAACTCAACGGCCGAGGCACGTCTGTTTCCCGTTTCACCGTGATTTCTACCGCAGCCGATACCGAAGCAGAGACAATTCAGAGCTACGATCCTTATAGAAGCAGCCGCGTGCTTCACCCATCAGGTTACCAGGCTGGTCAAACCAAGATCACTATTCACCGTGACGGGGACCATGGCCGTAGTACCTATACCCTGCACTCGGCAAGGGCTCGGAGCGGTTCTCGACAGGGTCGTCCTGCCTCTCGGAGAACCTCTGCTCCTGGTCGTGCCCAGTCTTCTAGGGGATCATTGACTTCTCTGAGAAACAGCCACCAAGGCGCACACCGAGGCAATGCTCCGAGTCTGCGACATAAGAGAGGCACGGATTTTGCTCGATCGACGACGCGTTCTGCCTCCTCGAGGCAGGTTTACCACGCTTCTAATCCAAGAGGTGCCAGTCCAGCTTCGCAGCGTGGCTCCATCAGACAAATCCAGAAAGCTCGTGGCCGAAACCCTCAGGTGTCCCGGGAACCTGCGATCGGTTTCCTAGAGCCTGATAATGAATCGGCGACGGTGCTCCCAAAGAGAGTGTCGTTGCTATTCAACGACGAGTTGCGACACTTTAGCAGCAACATAGCCAAAGATTGTGATGAAGCATTCAACAGTTCTCTTGTTGTGGATAAGTCAATTGCTAGTTCTCTTGTTGAAGGCGAAAAGGGTCAGCGCGAATCGGAAAAGTCTGGTGCTTTTAAAGAGAAGTCTCCCAAGTTTTATCCAGAGCCTCAACCAGCTACAATGTCTTGGGAAACTCGCCCATTGCCGCCCATTCCTCACGATACAGCAACAATGATGGACTCTGCACAGACTTCTCAGGATGAGGCTCAAATCTCTAAGCGGAATGAAAGGAAGTTCAGTGGTCAATCAGGGCGCGCGAGACGCCTATCGATTCCAGACTTTTTGGCGCGTCAAAATGGCAAGCGAATTTCCTCTGCACCAGTCAGCAGTCATGAAACAGCGAAGATGGACGCACTTCCTGCGATTCGTGAAAATAGAGTCGTCAATGCAGCAAACGACAAATCCCGAACAGTCTCTGCGCCGCCTCATACCCCTAGCAAGGAGTCTGAGGAGCAGAAACGACACTCAGGCTACTTCGGTATGGCTGAAAAGACGATTCGGGTAGTGAACTCTCCCTCGGCCATCAGTCCAGTCAAAGCACCCGAGCCTCTCAACATACGAAAGAAGTCGGTGGCCGAAGTGTTGACCAGCACGGCAATCAAACGCTGGTCTGGCCACGGAGGAAGTAGTAAAGAACTTCATGACGAGAGTTTAGAGGATACTTCGTTGGTTGGGCGAAGGAAGAAGGTTGCAGAATGGTTTCGCAGGTCATCCAGAACTGAGTCTGAGCGAACAGACAAAAGGGCATCAACCAACTCGACGGAGTTGCAGCCACTGTTTTGTCCAGATGTTGAGGTCGGTGGAACGAAGAAGAAGACTTTCAGCTTTCCTTTCTGGAAAGGCAACAAGGTCGAGGATTTCACGATGGCCATCAGCGGTAAGCATTTTTTTCATCCTGAAACAAGTATAGAGCTGACGGGAAGTAGACGGCAAAGGTGACGGAGGTGACCGCGCAGCGCAGAAGAATAAACGCGCAGGGCTTGATAAGTCGAACGCGTTCAAATGGCCCGAGCCTGGAACCTCTGAGGATCGCAACATCGACGTCAAGCAAAACTGGCTAGCCAAGCTCTTCCGAGTAAAGCCGGCCATGAGCTATCTGTGCATGGTGATCACGCGTAAACGTGCTCGACAGGAAATTGCCATTCTTCTACGCGAATGGCGCAAGTACGGGATCCGCGATATTCAAGTTGATAAAGAGCGCAACATTGTCTTTGCGAGAGTGTCGGCCAAGAATCGTAAGTGAATTCCGTGATGGGACTATTGCCTGTTGGAGAAACTGNCCCAAAAAAAGACCTCAGCATCAAGGAGGTTGAATTTGCGGCCGAGATCATGACGGTTATCGAGCACGGCAACAAGCAAGCGCTGAGCATTGTTCGACTTACACAGGAACGCGGTGCAGCCAGCAGCTTTCATAAAGTGGTCGGGACCATGAAGCTGGTGTTCGAGGATCGCAACCTGCTTGTTGCCGATAAGCGAAAGCAGAAGATGATGATCAAGACGTTGAACTCGTCAGCCTCAGACGGTAATGTCCGCGGTACCGATTCACATTGACCCTGGTTTAGACACAACGACATTCGATAATGGTATATCTTGGAGGAAAACATGCTTAGGGAAGCTAATTGGGGTAATCATGGCAACGGGAGAGTAGAATGCTGGAAACAAGTCATTGACGCTGCATATGGCCGAGCTGGAGTTGAAAGACCTTCTTGTACATACAACTTGTCGGATAGAACAGAATACCGGTTGTTAAACCGAAAAACTTTGATAGGCTCGACTACTGCCGTTCACACAACAGTTGGTTTCAAGCACGGCACGTTAGACAATCATTAAATGAAATAACAGACTCCTACGCATCTCAAGGCGTGAATGGTTTAGTGGTAAAATTCTCCGTTGCCATCCGAGCAACGTCGGGGAGCCCTGGGTTCGATTCCCAGTTCACGCAAATATTTTGCCTCTCAATGTCAATCATCAGCCGTGGATCAGAAAAGAAATTTCGGCCCTTTTTTTGTGCTTCTTTCTCGACCGTCAACTCTAAGTGGCATACCTTTTACGCCTTCAAGGGAGCTTGATCAATGAAACGGCATTTATTCGTTGATTCATCATTACCAGATTGGGCAGTGAATGTGGCCTAGTGCGGTTCGGGCGGCCTTCCAACAGCACCTAGGCCGAACATAAGGTACCGCTTAACGCGTAAAGACGCGTCGAGGGGCAGCAATCTACAGATCCAGTTTCGACATCGCACAACCTCCTTCCAGTGCGCATCGTCAAATGGCGCCCGGCTCTACCCGTCGGCGGCGGCGGTCTGACTCCCAAGATCCGGACGACAGTGACGAGGGGGACTCTCAGGCGCGCGACTCCCCGAAGCGACAGCGTCTCAGCTCAGCCTCAGCCAGTGACAACGACGACCACGATGACGCCCTGCCGGCCGGAATAAACGGCCAGCGGAATGGCATCTCTTCCAGCGACTTCCAGCCTGGCGCCATCGTGCGGGTCAGCGTCGAAAACTTTGTCACGTACGAGAAGGCCGACTTCTTTCCTGGACCGCACCTCAACATGGTTATCGGGCCCAACGGCACCGGTAAGAGCTCCTTGGTCTGCGCCATCTGCCTTGGCCTAGGATACAGCCCCAAGCATCTCGGCCGCGCGGGTTCTGTCAAGGAATTCGTCAAGCACGGCAAGGACACCGCCTCCATTGAGATCGAACTGCAGAAGCGTCGATCTGATTCATCCAACTGGGTTATTCGCGTGCTGATCCGCCGCGAGCAAAACAGTCAAAAGTGGTGGCTGAACGGGAAGGAAACTACACACAAAACAATACAGAAGCTTATGCGGAAGCTCAAGATCCAGGTCGATAATCTGTGTCAGTTCTTACCGCAGGACAGAGTGGTGGAATTCGCCGCGTGCACGCCAGTCGACCTGCTGCACGAAACTCTTCGTGCGGCGGCACCCGAGGAGATGCTCAACTGGCAGGCTAGACTGCGAGAGCTGCACAACGACAAGAAATCCCTTGCCGAGGCCGCGCAAACCGACAAAGACACCCTGCAGAATCTGGAATCTCGACAGCAAGGCTTGCAGGCCGACGTGGATAGAATACGCGAGCGTGAGGAGATACAGCAGCAGGTTCGATGCCTCGAGTACGCCTTGGTTGTGGCCAGATATCAAGAAACCCGGAAGCAGTACGCGGAGGCAAAGGAGCGCAAGAAGGCTGCGGAGCGGTCCCTACGGAATTTAGAGGAGGAAAGCGGCCCCTCGTTACAAGCCGTCAACGCAAAGCAAGACTATGTCCGCCAGATCGAAATGGCGGTAGCAGGCAGGGAAGCTGCTCTCAAAGATCTTGAGAACACAGCGAAGCGTCTCACCAAGGACATTGACACGGCGACCGAGTCGTTCAAGGAACTGGAGAACAATGCGGCAGCAGAACGCAAGGGCTTCGAAGCTAAGAAGAAGGACTTGGCAGCTTCAAGGTTGAAGATCACTACCTACCAGGGCGACCTCCGGAATCGGCCAGAGGACTTCAGCGCCAGCGACTGGAACCAGAAGATTGTAAGAAGACCTGCCGCTCAGCCTGAACTCGACAGAGCTAACACGTTGAACCAATAGCGAGCAGAAGAACACAAAATGAGGGAGCTGGAAGCTGAGCAGAGGCAAATTTCCACGCAGATCGAAGACATCATGGCCAAGGGCAGAACAATAAACCGGGACATGAACCAAGCCCAAACTCACGTGGAATCGTTCGAAACCCAACAGGGCCAACAGCTCAACTTCATGAGGAAGCATTTTCCCGAATACGCCGCAGGGTGGGAATGGATACAGGCCCATCGTGATGAGTTCGAGGCCGAGGTCTTTGGGCCGCCCATGATAAGTTGCTCCGTTAAAGATGAGCGGTTCTCGGATCAAATCCAAGCCCTTCTACAGATTGACGACTTTTCCTGCTTCGTCGCTCAGAACAAGAACGACTACAGGAAGCTGACGGATCAGCTATACCGGTCCATGAGTCTGTCGGTCGTCGTTCGCACATGCTCCCAACCCTTATCTGCCTTTCGACCACCCGTCGATCAAGCAGAGGCCGCGTCGCTTGGACTGGACGGATTTGCCATCGATTATCTGGAAGGTCCCTCTCCTGTGCTCGCCATGCTATGTGCCGAGAAGAGACTACATCAATCCGGCGTTGCCCTGAAAGAGCACTCTGATGCCGAGTACGACCGCCTCGTTCACCACGGTACGATCGGCCAGTGGGCTGCGGGCAAACAATCCTACATTGTTCGGAGACGTAAGGAGTACGGACCACAAGCCATGACAACGGTCACCAGAAACATTCAGCCCGGCAGATTCTGGACTTCTCAACCTATCGACCAGCAGGAGAAGCAAGAGGTGCAGCGGCGTCTAGCCGAGTTGAAGGCCGAAAAGGACACTCTCAGGGACGAGCTGAGACAGTTGAAGGCAAAGACAGCAGCGATTGACGAACAAAAAAATGAGGTCTTTGACAAGATTGTATGTGTCCAAGGCATTTACCCCCATCCCTGACTCTTCAACAGATCTAACCTGGCCAATAGGAGCAACTGAAGAGAGAGAAAGCCATTCTTCAAAAGGAGTACCAGAAATGGCAATCGCTACCAGAGAAGATTGGTATGTTATTCGCTGAAATTGGCCAGCATTAGACTGACTTTTTTACAGAAAGCGAGGAGCGGCTCAAGGCCTCCCATGAACAGGCGATGCGGGACGCTCGACGGAGGATCAATGAGATTGGCTTCGAGTGTGACGAAGCTATAGTGAAAAGAGCCAGATTGGTGCTCCAGCACAAGAAGTCGGTCGAGCAGCTGTATCTAGCGCGGCGCAGCCTTTTGGAAGCCAAGATACGACTGGTCGAGGCTCAGTCGGACGTTAGGGGCCTCAAGGAACGCAGTGCTAGCATCATGCAGCGTCTAGACGAGGAGAAGCAAAACGTCCAACAGGCCATCAACCAGAGCAACGAAACACGGGAGGCGGGGCGGCAGCTCTCCGAAGAGGTGCGGGCCATCCTCGCAGAGCACGACGACCTGAGGGAGACCATCACCCAGCTCTCCAACGACAAGACTCCCGAAAACGTGCAGCTGGAGATGGAGGCCGAGAAGGCCAAGCTTGAGCTGATCCACGCCGCGAACCCTAACGTGATTCGCGACTTTGAGCAGCGGGCTCAGGAGATTGCTCGCCTGCAGAAGAAGATGGACGGGGTGAATGCCAAGCTCGAGGGGCTGACGGAGGAGCTCGAGCAGTACAGGAGCAGGTTCGAGCCTAAGCTGGATGAGCTGGTGTCGAAGATCAGCGACGCCTTTGCGTACAACTTTGAGCAGATCAACTGTGCTAGCGAGGTGCGCGTGCACAAAGACGAGGATTTCGATCTATGGGCTCTAGACGTCATGGTCAAGTTCCGGTCAGTCAAGCAACGTCGCATCCCCTACCTAACCTGCAAGCTCCATGTCCGCAGCTAACCTCTTGCTCCAGCGAAAACGAAACCCTCCAGCAGCTCACGGCGCACCGCCAGTCCGGCGGCGAGCGCGCCGTGTCGACCATCTTCTACCTCATGGCGCTCCAGTCCATGGCCCAGTCGCCCTTCCGCGTCGTCGACGAGATCAACCAAGGCATGGACCCGCGCAACGAGCGCATGGTGCACGAGCGCATGGTGGAGATTGCATGCCGCGAGCACACGAGCCAGTACTTCCTCATCACGCCCAAGCTGCTCACGGGCCTGCGCTACGACCCCAAGATGCGCGTCCTTTGTATCGCCAGCGGCGAGCACATGCCCCGTGAGGGCAAGAAGCTCGACTTCCGCCGCTGCCTCAACGTGCAGAGGGCGCTGATGGGGCGGGCGTAGATGATGGATACGGGGACGCGGGAGTCGGTCACACTGTCTTTGTGTATCGTAGGAATATAGCGAATGACAGAGCAAGCGAGTTGATGTCAAGCTGGACCTTGTCCATCTCCACGTAATCGCGTACGTACGTCCATATCCCGCTTAGGCATCTTGTCAGAACACGATAGGCGCGAGCAGATCGTAGACATGTTTTCAGGGCAAAAAGAACCAACGATGACAAGCAGAGAGATATTTAGGTATGAAGAGAGTAAAAAGTATCAAATAAGTAAAGGTAGCAAAAAGACTAGTATAGTGCCATCTCATCATCATCGATCCGCGCCGGGCATTTCGAACGACCTTGATAATATACAAAAACCACCACTTCCAAGTAAAATCGGCATGGAAAGAGCGGCGCAGAGAGATTCCTTTCCCATTCAATCGCCTGGGAATCTACTGCGGCTTCCAAGAACTGACCTCGGCAGCGTACAACCTCTCTCTCTCTCTCTCTTCTTCAGATCCTCATCATAAACCGACCCCCTTCTTGTTGTGCCAAGCAAGATGCAGACGATTACGTATTCTGCTAGCAAGCAAAGACGAGAGACCGGAGAAAGGAGGCGCGGGGGGGTGTGGAAAGGTAGCACAACAAAAACGAATTGAAAGAAGGAAAGGCGAAGAAGAAAGAAAAAAAAGAAACAATATAAGGGGGGGATAAGGCTTGGGCTGGGCTATGTGGAAGAGCAGCACATTCTCGGCCACCAAAATTCAGCCGATAGCAACCAAAAACTCCATCCCGCCGCCCTCTCCGAGAGCTTCACAGAAGGGTTTGTGTACAAAGACCATCAAAACACCGCATATCTCATTCAGAGCAAGTGAAATTGAATCGCCGGGTATTAGTGCGGTCATAAATGCGTAGCAATATCCAGATAGTACTAGTGGACTGGTGAGCTGTAACGTGCCCATCCATATCACTTCAGTCTAGTCTTGTCGCCCTCGCTTGGCGAGTCGTCGGTGTCGAGTCGCTTCCTCCAGTCGGCCAGGCTCTCGCTCAAAGCCATACCTGCGGGGGGCTCGTCGTCCTTCTTGCCAGGTGTTTCGAAGTCGAAGTTGTTACTTAGGCGGTAATTCTTATTGGTAGCTTCCCAGTGACTGCGCAACGTCTCCAGCTCGCTGGCGAGGTTGTCCAGTGCGACACTGTTCCTCCCGTCCAGGTTGCTGCCGCCGTAAACGCTTTCAACTTCGGAGCTCTCGTTTCTAGTATGGCCCAGCGTTGTGCCATTGGTTCCGGTGACGTCGGTCAATTGGCGACTGCGGCGTCGATAGCTGTCGACGGAATGCTCGACCTGGTCGAGTAGTAACGACACCTTTTGCTCGGCGTCGTTGGCCCGCTGCTCTAGAAGCGAATTTTCGGCCTGTAGCTGTTCCAGGTCCTTGATGGACAAGGCGAGCCTCTTCTCAGCCGCGTCACTGTTGAGCTTGGCCTGGTCGCGCTCATGAACGCTCTTTTCGAAATCGGACCTGAGGGATTCAAGCTTCTGTTCCAAATCCACTGTGTTGTGTTGAAGCTCTGACTCCAGCTCTTCAATATTCTTCAAGAGCGTGGCTCTTTCACTCTCCCAGTTCGTCGAGGCAGTTGCCGTCTGCAGTGACCCCTGCAATCGATCTTCGAGATCACTCATGTCCGACTTCAAGCGCCCGTTCTCGGACTTGTATCGTGACAGCTGCTCCGTCAACTGCTTGAGCATCTTCTCGGTTCCCTTGACATAGTGTACCGCCGATGTGTAGTCGCTTTCAAGCTGCGCAAGCTTCTCGCGGTATGCCGCTTCAGCCTCCTGGGCTTGCAGAGCAAACGTCTGCTTTGTCTCCTCGTGGGCAGCGTTGGCGCTGGAAAGTTGAGACTCCAACTCTCGAACCCGACTCAGCTCTGGTGAATTGTTACGGGGGCTGTTGAGGCCTCGCGCTCTGACTGCGCCGGTAGGGCTGATGCCACGCTCGCCAAGAATGTCCTTCAGTGCGTTGTGTTGGACACTGAGCGCATTGGCCTCGAGCTGCTGGGCAGCAAGTTGGTGTTTGAGATCGGCATTGAGGGCCTGCAAACTCTGCGTCTCTCTAAGAGCAGACTGAAGCTGCCGCCTCACCGTCACACCATCTCGGCTGGATTGTTCTTGATACTGCTCCAGACCTGCGATGCGTTCCTCGGCACTACGCAGCTTGTCGGAAGCGGCGTCGGCCTCTTGCTGATACTTCTTGACCAGCGCATTGGCCGCGGCTACCTGGTTTTGGAGTGCACTAAGACGTTCTGCGTCGCCTCGGCCTGCCTTGGGGACATCACGGGTCGACATCTTGTCCAGCCCAGCGAGGACGGCCTGTCGGTGCGTTCTCGCCTCGGCGGCATGCTTCTCGGCAACCTCTTCGGCATCCCGCAGCCGCTGAGTAGCCGCTACTAGTTCCGCCGTACGGGCTTCGTGCTCGGCCTTGAGGCTAGTCAACTTGGCCTCCGCTTTCTCTCTACGGGTGCGCTCTTCGTCAAGCTTCTTTTCAAGGTGTGCCCTGGCATCGTCCGACGCCAAGATGGCGCTCCTCAAGGATTCGAACGTGTCAGCATGCTCCTTGGAGTGGCTCAACGTATCGTTGTACTTGGCAGCGTAATCGTCCTTCTCCACCCTGAGCAGCTCGAGAGCGGCAACGGCCTCGGTATAAGCCACCGATTGTTCTCGTGCTTCGCGTTGAACGATATGGAGATCGGCCTTGAGCTGTTCCACCTCGGTCGAAGTCTGTTGCTTGTAGTTTTCCAGATCCGCCAGTCGCTTCTGGGCTACGCTCGTGGTGTCGTCAGCCAGCTGCCGAGCCCTCTTTTCAGCTTCCAACTCCACTCTCGCAACATCAAGCTTGGCCTGCAGATCTTTCTGGACGCTCAGGGCTGAGGCAAGCTTCTTGCTGATGTCCCCGGATCTGAGGTTCATGTCGACACGTTCACCATCAAGATGCGTCGGGCTGCTCGCGCTTCCGCCCAATTGTGCGGCAAGCCTGGCCTTGGCATACACAGCCTCCGATATGGCTGCATCCCTTTGCCTCTCCGCTTCCGCAATCTGCCTGGCAGCAACGACAGCCTGTTTATCGACAGAGCTCTGCACGTTTGCAAGCTCTGTTCTCATGGCAAGGAGAGCTTCGACCAGGGGCCGATCCTCGTCATCAAAGGTTTCGGCCGACTTGGTATCCAGAATGGGGCCAAGAGCAGCGTTGGGAGCGTAACCCGCCTTCCTTGCTAGCTCCAACTCTGAAGCGTACCAGGCATTTCTGTTGCGAGCTGAGTCTAGTTCCTTGAGAAGGGCGACAGTCTGAGAGTTTCTTCCCGATGAGCGCCGAGAAAGAGGATTGGAGGGTTGCCTGGTGGGAGGCGGCGGTGAAGCCGGTCGAGCTGCGAAGGTCTTGGTGGCATTTTCGCCAGGAGCGTCCGCGGACCCTTCCGGGCGAGGTTGACGAGGCGGTTTGGCTCTGGCACCATCTCCGGTTTGAGCGTCGGGTTTCGGGGCTGTCTGTATCTGTTGAGTCGGTGTGCGACGTCCATTCACAACGGGACTCTCGTTCCCAGCTTCACGGGTGGCGGGTAGTTGTGACACGGCAACTTTTGGCGAAGGAGACCCCCCGGGCCTTTCGAGAGAAGAGCCGCGAACACGTGTCAAGTCGGGAGTGTCGCCGGCAGGCTTCGGAGGCGTTGGACCCAGTGGAGGAGGGCCCGGCGACGGACCAGACCTTGAAGCCTTGACGGCTGGGGTAGCGGCAGGCCCGCCAGCATCGGGCCCGGTGAGAGCCGGCTTTTGCCCGTTGATGCCAGCAGCCGGGTTGTTGACATTGGGCGGGCTCACCATCGTCCTTCTCAGGTCGGCCGGTCCTGTAGAGCCCTCCCGCGAGGGCAGCTGTCGCCCAACACTGCCCGAGTCGCTGCCACTGGGGCGACGTGCGCCAGGTACCCGCTGGGCGCCCTGCGGTTGGCTGTCGTTGGGATACTGGATTTTGGTCGTGTCCAGGACGTAGAGGATTCCCAGGTCGTTGATGGCGGCTGCTGCTGCGCTCGGCTCGCCTCCAAGGACAACAATAGATTTGCCAACGGTTGTCATGCTGTGACCCGACCGCGGCGAAGGAGAAGGTCCCATGTTCTGGAAAGTGTACCATCTGTGCGAAGTGATCTTGAATGCTGCCAGGTCGCCCAGGTCGGTACCCTCCTCGGTCCGTCCTCCAAACACGTACATAACGTCCCCCACAAGGGATGCGGCATGTCCTTCCCGAGGGCATGGTATGTAACCTCTGCAGTCCAACTGTGACCACTTGTTCACGGCAGGGTCGTAACACCACACATCATTGAACCACTGGAAACCATTGGTTCCGCCAAACCTAAAGCTGTGTCAAAGCGAGTCGCAAAGGCATAGGAGGTCTACTTACAGGTACATCTTGTCCTCGTGAGTAATCATGGAGTGATTCGTTCGTGCGGCAGGAACCTTTGGTGAAGTATCGCCATGGAGAAGAATCTCCCATCGATTGTTGGGCATTTGAAGTTGATTCAGATCGAAGGCTGAGAGGTCGTTCATGAAGAAGCCCTCCACTTGGCCTCCAAAAATGAAAATCTTGGAGCCAAGAATATTGAGCGAGTGACCATATCGGCCAGACGGTCGAGGGCCAGCCGGAAGGGCTCGCGACCATTGACGCGTAGCTATTGAGCGTCAGTGAATGGAGGCTCGAAAAAAATAGGCAAACCGTGGCGCTTACAGGTATTCAACAGGTAGAGCGTCTCGTCGAGCACATCGGACTCGTCTATCTTTGTGTCGCCACCGTACACGATGAAAGCATTGCCAACCAACAGACTCGAGTGCCCAACCCTGGGCCCCGGTCCTTCAGCGGTCGTTGAGAGAGGATAGCAGGCCATGTTACCGCCCGCTTCAATCATCCATAAATCTCCCTTGACCGTTGAACTGTTGATCAAGCCGCCCATCATGTAGATGTCGCCCTCCTTAGATGACGTCGAATTGACCGCGGCTCCATATCTGGGGAAGGGACTGGGGTGCGAAGAGGTGTAGGTCAAGCGCCGTTGTGACCATGGGAATAAGGAGGCGTTCGGATTCGATACTGGCGGGGCGTTGCGAAACTACCAAGCTGCTGTTAGGCATGTCCTCGTCCAATACGAGGGATTCCAAGCTAGATGGAATCGCATAGGATCTGTTACTTACCGGCAGATCACTGACCTGGTTCTGGGTTTGGGGCGGGACCTGGTCGATACTTCCTCCGCGGCGGCGACCAAGGCCTTGATCTGGGCTTCCAGCGCTGCCATCGTTTTCCAACGAGTGTAGACTTCCGGTAGGCGTAGCGCGATGTTTCTCGTCCCTGGCGATGCGTGTAGTGGCGCTTTGAATGGATCCCTGGGAGCCCGAAGTGCCATCGCGACTAGACAGCGACCTGTCCTGGGCTTTCTTGGATTTGAAAAGAAACGCCATGGTCGGCTTCGGCTAGGGCCCGCGCGCCGGCGGATGAATCGACGGTGTCGCTCGTCAAGGATCGCGCCGGAGGATGTTTCCACGTAGAGATGACTGCGGCGATGGAGGAGAACGAATGTCGTCGAGTGGAAGAGGATGGCGTGGTATCAACACCAATGGGTGCGACGGAGAATCGGTGGTTGGTGTTGGTATTGGCGACAAGGAGCGAAAGGAATTGGCTATCGAGTCCAAGGATGGCTGGGTGGGCATCGGCGGTGGTGCGAAGACGAGATCCAGATCAGCCTCTCTCTTTGTCTGCTTTGCCGGTTTTCCCTTCCTGTCTCAGCGTCTTGGTGGTGGGTTGGGAGCGAGGAATCGTCAGGAGGGGGGGCCAGGTGGTTGGGAGAGATTGATGGAGAGGCTGAGGTGTGGAATTGCGGAGTCGCAGCGCTGGAGGAATGGCACCAGTTGACGGCCTCAGGAGTGAGAGGTGGTATTCAACATGGACAACAGGCGCACGCAGGCTGTGGCAGCTCGCGCTGGGGATGAGTACACGAGACGAACTGATGGAGTCGTTTGGGTTGGTGATGATAATGCCAAAGTCCGGCAATGACCATAAAAAAAAAGTTCCCCGAGTTCAGTCCTCCAGGCCCCCCATACTCGATCGCATGTACCTGTCATGCCCGCTGTAGGTACCTGATCCATGCTTCTCTCTGCCTTTCCCGGGCTAGCATCCAGGCAGCCCAGGGTGCACCGTCGGTTCCTGGCTGGGCCGTGCAGCAGCGGACCACTTGAGCGGCATGGCCAATCGCAGGCCTCGTCCAGGCCAGTCGCGGTGATTCAGGTCAGGCAATGGCGGGAAGGGGTTCCGATTCATGTCTGGTGGTGGAGGACCTAATCCTCCAATATGCCCAGAGGGCTAAAGTACAGCCCATACCACGTTACCATAGCACGCCGTCGAAGGGACGAGACGCTCAGGGTAGCTCGCCCGGACAGGTACATGCACGGTCGGCTGCAGGTACAGGCGGGCGGTATCGTTGATTAACCTCCACGCGTGACAATGCATGATCCCGCGAATACATCATTGGACTCGTATTGCGGCAGCGGGACAAATCATCCAATTTAATGGGCTTCTAAACCGTCCCTTGGGTCCGGCAAGGAAAGGTATTTTTAAATTATCAAACCTGGCCTAAGCATTGGGACTAGCCATGCTAATGTAGGTACCCTTTGCTGATGCAGCACAGCGCGCGGTACTGTCCACGGTTAGGCAGGTAGGGCGATGCACGAATAGGGAGCCCGACATTTGGCAAAGTGGGGGGCTACCCCTTTTTCCTCACGTATCATACTTGGCAGACGCCGTGACCTTCCCCCCCCCAGCGCCGAGATGCGCACGATGTGCGGTGGTTTCACACTTCCTGTTCAATTCCGGGGCGGAGGTGCCGGCGGTTGGGGTTCATGTGACCCTAACTCCGTCGCAAGAACACTGCACACGCGGTCGACCTAGACATCTGTCTGTACAGTCCCTTAGGTAAGGCACCTACGACGGTTGCCTCCAAATCATGCTTGCGTGTATGGTGGTCCATCTCATTCTCACCTCATCTTAACAAGCGACTGTTATAACCCCCAGCGCAATCACCCAAAGTGGGTAGCATGACAGGCAAGCTATACCAGGCTGGGCTGTAAGGTATCGAGGAGGAATGAGTGTCATGTACCTTTTTAATGGCGGCCTGCCAATTGAGATCCAAGCGAAGCCTATGCCGATATCTCGAATGGTTAAATACCTACCTACCCATGCAAGAAAGAAGCAACGACAGACGCAAGAAAACTTGCAAAGCGTTGCCACCTCTCAGCGGCGCAACTGTCGGGGAGCCGTACGTGCGACTACTACTTGCTTGATGACCCAACACAATGATCATGTTGCGGCTACATGTTGTTGGCAAGCCGAATACGAAACCTGGGACTTGGTGTGAAACTGCGGCTCCCAAAAGGTAAAATCTAGTTCGTGGATGTATTCTCCGGGAACAAATCTTCAGGATGCTATATCCAAAGAGTCGCTGCGTCCTCAGAGTCTCAACCAGTCTAAGGGCCCTAACCTAGGTAAGGTACCTACTCACTCACGCAACCAGTCCTACTGTTGGCGACATGACTGTTATGTGTAAGGCGGGTGATGGTGCTCTGCCGGGATCGAGGGGATAGCCAACACTAAAAATATCGCAAAAAGGAAATCCAACGCCCGGTCAACACAACATTAGACGTTGGGCCGTGCGACTGGCTCGTGTGCCGTCTGCCCTAGTGAAGCCTTGAGTCGGGTGAAACAAGTTCGAATGCGGATTCGAGCATCGTGCATGATTCCCATGCAACCTCCCAGTATTCAATTCGGCGTCTCTCACGTACCGGAAAGGTACCTGTATGTACTGTAATCTGTTCAATCATTCTCGAGCTGCAAATGGGGTACCATGAGTCACAACTTGAAGGTAGTACAACGTGTGCCGAGGCTTGAGCGTTCATACCATGAGTACGTACTTGGCTCGATAGCCCACGGAAGACATTACCAGCATCGCGGTCAAGGAAACCCCCTAATGTCAATTTTGGCATGCTCAACCTCCCAGTAATTTCGTGAAGCCGAAGCACCAGCAGATGATGTCCGAGGTACCTTGGCAATCGATGGCTTCCGTGGGCCTTAGTTTCATGCCTGCTACCAGCGACGGTACTAGCACTAGGTGCTAGTACCTTGCCAACCGCCGACACTACAAGTTGCGGTACCTGATTGTACTTGGGCCTTGGCCTTGCTCACCCAGAGCATCCAGCCATATTTCGACGATCTCGTTTCTATGCGCCGCCCATGTGCAGTAGATGTTTGAGAATCCCACGAGGCTTTTAAACATACTGCACAACTGCTCTACAAGTATCGCAGCAACAAGGTAGGCTGCGTCGAGAGCCTTCGCACGCCAATCGGGTCGGCAGTGCTGCCTTGACAGCCTACACATGCAATTTGAGTGCGTCATCCACCCAAACCTGGAGCACTTCACCTACCTCAGCACGCTTGTGATTCCTAATTCAATGTACCGCCTAGCCACCCATCCACCAGCAGCTTACACAAAACTCTGCTCGTGCGCGACTTCGGAGCTTCGCAAACATTCACTGTAGACGCCATCGATACTGGGCTGTGCCATTTCCGTACCGACGGTCAACTCCGCAGAGCCATGGGCTCTCCGAGACTTGATTGACCCGCAGGTAGCACTGGGCCTAGGACCATGACCGCCTTGTCGACGCAACCGACGCCCCCATCTCTACGCAACCACAGGCAGTATCACGCGGGCTCTTCCAAGTCGCCCTCGACACATCCCGACGATCAAGGCTCCTCGTCGCAGTTTGCGCGACCCGGTATCCCGCAGGCGACGACCCATGGGAGCGTGACGGCCATGGCGTCAAGGTCGGATCCGAACAGCTCGAACGCGCTCACCAACGGCGAGACGTCGAGGTTTAAAACAACGGCCAATGGCAATCACGACTACGACGCCTATTCAAATGGCTCCGATGACCGACGGCCAAGCAGCGCCCCCGGACGCAAGAATGGGTTGGCCTCGACCGAAGCCAGAGATGACATAGGCCCCGACAAGCCGAGGCGGCCGGTCAAGCCGTCTCTGCAGCGTTCAAGGAGCGAATACGCACCGCGGCCAACTCAGATCGAGACCAACATAGAAACCGAGATCCCGCAATGGGGTGCCAGACACGGCTTCGAGGATCATTATCAGTCCGAGCACATCATAACTCAGCTAGCTAGTGTATGTTTTGCTTTTTCTTCTCGAGTCCGCTGCCCTTGACCGCTGCCTGCACCTTACACCTTTCAGCCGTTCTCTGTCCTCGCAATGGCGACGTCGTCGAGTTCTTGTCGGTTTCTACCCATGGCGAATGAAGTTGTGCAGGCCATGGCAGTCCTCGCGTCCCTTCGAGATCTTGATACATTGTCGAAGCGCAAGCCCACGGCTTCGCTCGCGCACGCTCTCACCAATGACCACTAGACACCACGAAGCAGCTGCATGGGGGGCTCTCGTCTCTCGTCGTCAAGCTAACCTCGTATTTCAGAACTGGTACATGTACTTCACCGATAAGCGACACGAAACCACTGGCAAACCGAAGCCGTTGCAATACGAATTGCAGGATTGGCGTCAACGCGACAGGCTGAAGACGGTCTCTGCGGCTCTAGCCGTCTGCCTGAACATTGGCGTTGAGCCTCCAGATCAGCTCAAAACCGTCCCGGGTGCTAAGCTCGAAGCATGGACCGACCCGACTGTACCCCCAATCCAGAAGGCGCTCGAGAATATCGGCAAGGCTTTACAGGCACAGTATGAGACCTTGGCCATCAGGGCCCGATATAAGCAGTACCTTGATCCCTCGGTCGAAGAAACCAAGAAATTCTGCATATCCCTCCGCAGGAACGCGAAGGATGAACGAGTTTTGTTACACTACAACGGCCACGGCGTACCCAAACCTACGGCGTCCGGTGAAATATGGGTCTTCAACAAGAGCTACACGCAATATATCCCTGTCTCCCTCTACGATCTTCAACACTGGCTTCAAGCCCCTACAATCTTTGTTTGGGACTGTTCGGAGGCCGGCAACATTCTCAACAACTATCACCGTTTTGTGGAGAAGCATGAGGAGGAAGAGGAGGAAGCGGCTGAAAGAGATCCAAGCTACGAAAAGACCAATTTTCGACCGTATATTCACCTCGCTGCGTGCGCCATCAAGGAGAATCTACCCACAAACCCAGCCCTACCCGCAGATCTCTTTACGGCTTGCCTCACAACACCCATCGAGATGGCTCTGTGGTTCTTCGTCTTACAGAATCCTCTAAAGACAGCAATCACCCCAGAGCAGGCCAAAAAGCTCCCTGGACGACTTCAAGAGCGGAGGACACCACTAGGAGAACTAAATTGGATATTCACCGCTATTACTGACAGCATTGCCTGGACTACCCTGCCACGAGACCTATTCCGTAAGTTCTTCCGGCAAGATCTCATGGTTGCCGCTCTGTTCAGAAATTTTCTGCTCGCTCAGAGGGTCATGACGGTTTACGGATGCCACCCTCAATCGTACCCAGCCTTGCCAGACACACACCAGCATCCTCTATGGGCAACGTGGGACCTGGCAGTTGACATGGCACTGGCTCAATTGCCGATGCTGGAGAGGAAAGAGACCGAGGGACTCGATTATGAATATCAGAACTCGACTTTCTTCACAGAGCAGCTGACCGCGTTCGATGTTTACCTGACCAGGGGCGATGCCATGGCTCAGAAGCCTCCCGATCAACTGCCAGTAGTGCTTCAAGTGCTCCTTAGTCAGCAGCATCGGGTTCGTGCGCTGATACTGCTTGGACGGTTCCTGGATCTCGGTCCATGGTCCGTTCAGCTTGCGTTGAGTATTGGGATATTTCCATATGTGCTGAAGCTCCTGCAGTCTGCCGCAGCTGAACTGAAGCCTGTCATGGTCTTCATCTGGGCCAGACTGATTGCCGTAGACATCACGTGCCAGCAGGATCTCATCAAAGACAGCGGATATAGCTACTTTGCCCAGATTCTGAAGCCATCCGAAGGGTTGCCGGTTGTCGACAGCGATGAGCACAAAGCCATGTGCGCCTTCATCCTCGCGATGCTTTGCAAAGACTATAAAAACGGCCAGATGGTGTGCAACCAAACAGACATCATGTCCTACTGCTTGACCCACATTCAAAACGAAGGCAATCCGTTGCTTCGGCAGTGGGCTTGCCTCTGCATCAGCCAGCTGTGGCAGGATCTCCCAGAGGCAAAATGGCGAGGGATCAGGGAGAATGCCTACCTGAAGTTGGCGTTCTTGGCGAAGGATACATGCTGCGAGGTGCGAGCTGCCATGATCCATGCCATGACTACCTTCCTGGGCATTCCGGATCTTACTGAGGAGGTCGCCCGTATCGAGGAATCCGTTGCATGGACGATCCTGGAGATGGGCAACGATGGAAGCCCCATGGTCCGAAAGGAGTACCTTGTCTTCCTCTCCCACTTCATCGCTCGCTTTGAGAATAAGGTCCTGGTGGCGGCCTTTGAACAGCTGGTGGAGGAGAAGGATTACCTGCTGTATCCTCCGCAGGACGACGGCCAGGAATACAAGATGGGCCTGCACTACGTGAGGCCTGAACTACGGGAAAAGGACGGCAGCATCACGCCTTCTGCCCAGGGACTTTCGCACAACACGGTGTACATGGCTTGCTGGAAGCATGCGCTCATCCTGAGCGTCGATCCTCATCCAGAGGTGCAGCGCGAGGCAACCGTCATCGTCGACTATGTACACAACGCGCTCATCAACTCGTCAGTGGGCCCGGCGGCCCAGCTATTCATGGCGGAGATACAGAAGCGAGCGCTGAAGACGGTACAGAGACACAATACAGCAGCGAGCCAGCGGAACAGCTTGATGGGCTTGCCTGCCAACCCGCCTTTGCCATCTCCTGGGCTTCTCCGGAGGACGGCCAGCTATCTGTTCTCGTCTATTGTCGGTAGCGAGGAGAAGACGCGGCCAGAGTCGTCAGCTGGCCCTGCACCGTCAAGAACACTCTCGGCAGTGCCTCTAGACCAAGTGGCCGCCCCGCCCGAGCAGGGCAGCGAGTTCAACTCGACGGCGGGATACCATCTGGCGCGAGAGCCCCTATCTGGCACTTACCAGGACAGAGATTTGACCAAGGCCCCAAAGCTGCCGCTGACTAGCAGGTTTCTGGAATGGTCCGTCGAGTACTTCCGTGAGCCGCAAATGAAACCCAGCGAGGCAGACGAACCCGGTAGCACCGAGTACAACGAACGCTTGTGGCGGCGCTCTCGAAACGAAGGCATTTTACGGGAAACACAGCCTCTCAAACAGCTCGCCAGCAGCCAGAGATGGGACAACCAGCTGGGAATCCTGAATAACGGAGCCCAGCCAGCAAAGATGACGTTCCACCAGTTTGAGGACCACCTGGCCGTGGCCGACGATGGCAACACGGTTTCGGTATGGGACTGGAAGAAGCAAGGGAGGCTGAACAGGTTCAGCAACGGCAATCCGGGAGGGTCCAAGATCAGCGACATGAAGTTCATCAACGAAGACGACCAGGCCTTCCTGCTGACTGGGTCTTCCGACGGAGTGATTCGGGTGTACCGCGACTACGACTCGGATCGCGAGATTGAGCTCGCCTCGTCATGGCGTGCTCTGACGCACATGGTGCCTAGCAATGTCAACTCAGGCATGGTTTTCGACTGGCAGCAAGTCACCGGGCGAGTGCTCGTGGCAGGAGATGTGCGGGTCATCCGTGTGTGGTATGCGGCATCGGAGACATGCGTGATGGACATCCCTGCGCGGTCCGGCTCATGTGTGACATCACTCACCTCGGACCAGATGACGGGCAATATCTTCGTCGCTGGCTTCGGCGACGGCGCTGTACGAGTGTTTGATACGCGACTGAGGCCGCAGGATTCGATGATACGGAAGTGGAAGGAGGATTCGGACAGACAGTGGATCAAGAGCGTGCACATGCAGCGGGGTGGGCAGAGGGAGCTACTCAGCGCAAGCCGCAACGGAAAGGTCAAGGTGTGGGACATTAGGATGGATAAGCCTCTGCATTCCTTCCAGACGACCCGGGACACGCTGCGAACCGCAAGCACCCACGAACACCTTCCGGTGTTTGCTGTGTGAGTCTGAGCTCTCGTGATTGCGTGACTATGGACCGGTGGCTAACATCAAACACACAGTGGTACATCGTCTCACTCGGTCAAGGTGATCAATTTCGAGGGCCATGAGCTGTCGCGGATGGAGCCATACTCGAGCTTCCTGCAGCAGAAGCGCGGGTCGCCCATCTCTGCCACGGCGTTTCACCCACATCGGCCCATTCTGGGCTGCGCCGCACAAGGCGACAATCACATCAATCTCTTTACGTGCGAGAAGCCAGCACAGCAGCGGTCTGACTAGGACTCAGAGCCAGGACTATTTGGGCTTGGTCATAGTCCGATTCGAAG
The DNA here is from genome assembly GCA_001021365.1 of Stachybotrys chartarum. Classification (NCBI taxonomy): domain Eukaryota; kingdom Fungi; phylum Ascomycota; class Sordariomycetes; order Hypocreales; family Stachybotryaceae; genus Stachybotrys; species Stachybotrys chartarum. Next base: position 817,102 of record LDEE01000006.1, read on the forward strand.
AGCGCTGCAATCGACTGTACGCTTGATGTATCCCTGAGTTTGTAGACAGAGGAGGGGGGCTGACAAGGTCACTGCCCACATATCAGGGAGGGGGCGGATCANCGATGTACTCGGGTGCTTTTGTAAGAACAGCTACCTGCTTTCCTTCGCGTCTCTTCTTCGCCCACTCGGTCCTCGAAAGGGGGCCCTCCAACAAGGCCGCTAACGGCCTGTGCCTGTGGGCTGTCACCTGGGGGTACGTACCTGCCTGCTGTCAGGCGCCGTTGGAATTGGCCGGATTAGGCGTAGCAGGCACCCTCAAACGAGCCAAAACATGCCGGCACCTACTATACCTGGGTACGGTAGAGGGAAGGGGGGGGAGGGGTTTATTCCGTACTGGGTACTGTAATCACCAGCTTGTCGAGATGGGGAACGACCGGCACTCGGCTCCGCCGCAGCGCTTTTCCTCCCTCTCTTTCCGCTCTCTCCGTATTAAATTGCCATGCCACGGGCTAAAGACCCTACAGCCGCCAGCCTAACCCGCCTAAAAAGTCCCAGCACCAAGCGCTTTGCCTAGTAGGTAGGCGAGGCAAGGTATACCTGTTGGGACGAGAGGTGGCCGCCGTCATCTCGTAAACCCGCTGCGTGCGTCTCGATCCCTTTTCCCATCTCTTTCTCATCCTCTTCCTCACCTCTACAGCCTCGCCTCTCATTGCCCCATAGCCTTGCCGAGACAGGTTTCCCGCACCCCCCATCGCCCACCATGAACTTCAGCTACTCGGGCCCTCAGCCCTACGCGCAGCAGTTCGTGCCCATCCCGCCGCCTCTAACTCCCTCACACTCGCATTCCACCGCCTCGGACGACTACAATAGAACCTCGCCTGTTAGTTCCGTTTCCTGCTCCTACTAGCCAGCCATGATCCATCTGTTTTTTTGAACATGAAGAAGAAGAAGAAGAAGAAGAAGAAGAAAATCCTCGCTCTACTCCACAGGAGCCCCTAGTTTCCCCCATATCACACCACCAGTCCTTCCTCCCCGTTGGTTTCCCCTTCTTGCTCTTGGTTTGCTCCGGTAGAGACCCAGTGACTGGACGGGATGGACTCAGGCCGCTGTATTATCGCCCGTCCCTGCCTTAGCGCCTGTGTTACCTGATCATCACCCAAGCATCAATCATCCATCCATCTCCCCCATGTTCGCTTCACCTCCGTCCGCTCGAATCGGCTCGTGCTGATGGCGCTCTGGTCGTGGCACAGGAAAACTTCGACGGGCTACCCCAGGTCGACGGCTTCTCCGGCTTCGACTTCCCCTCGGCCGACTTCAACCCGCATCAGCAGGACGGACCCCGCTTCCCTGGGCCTCCCACACCGCCCAGCAACTATGCGCCGAATCCCTATCAACACCAGCAGCACAATCTGCTTGGCCATGCCAACGGCCTCGACGCCAGCCTGAAGCCCATACATACCGATTTCCCTCCTCACGATTCCTCCCACGAAGACCTCCTCGCCCACGGCCGCAACGGCTCCGAAGAAGACGACAACCTTTCGCCCGCGCAATCACGCAGGAAGGCTCAAAATCGTGCTGCGTATGCCTCCCTACTTCCCCATTCAACAATTCTTGATACCCCGATCCAGCACACGATTATCCTTCAATCCAAGTCACTAACGCAGATCCTTCTCCAGACAACGAGCGTTCCGAGAGAGGAAGGAGAAACATGTAAAGGACCTGGAGAACAAGCTCGCCAGCCTCGAGGCGGCTCAGCAGCACGCTTCCCAGGAAAACAGCAGGCTGATTCAAGCTCTGGCCAAAGCCAAGACGGAAAACGAAATCCTTCGTGCCACCTCTACCACCGTCGGCGGCAACACAAATCAGCAGTCTCCCGAGCCCACCACGACGGGTCCAATGACGTACAACCCGACCGACTTCTACTCCAACGTCCTGCAGAACCACGCACAAAAGCAGCCCTCACATCGAATCGTCACCACTGACGACGGTCAACGTCTACTCGCCGTCGGCGCCGCCTGGGATTTCATCATCTCGCACGACCTCTTCAAGCGCGGCCTGGTCGACGTCGGCGATGTGAGCGACCGCCTTAGACCATGTGCCCGCTGCGATGGACAAGGCCCGGTCTTTGCGGAGCAGGACATCATCCATGCCATGCAGCAGAGCGCCGCGAATGGCAACGACGATCTGCTTTAGGCACAGGACGAATCGAAACGAGGAGCGAACGGGTAGTTGGCGCATGGGGGTATCTGACTTAGCATCCAAGTTCCGGGCGAACCATTGACAGGAGTTTGTTTGACTTGACCGCACTTGGGCGGACGGCTGGGATTTGCGTGTTTGCACGGCGGTCACGCATAGTATCTACGATTTTACGACAGCGGTCTTTTTCCTTTTTTTTTTCTTTTTTTTTTTTTTTTTTTTTTTTTTTTTTTTTTTTTTTTGGATGCCTGGTGGTTTTCCGCGTCCGTGCAACGTGTCGGCTGGCCGAGGGTTTATCAAGGTGATGTGGGAAATGGCCGTCTGCATTTTCATCTATCTATATATTACCATCCATATATATAGGTTACCGGTGTTAATCTGTCTCGGGTACGAGAATGAGCTAGATACGCCTTGCGATATGCGCCACGAATTTCACTCATACGGGCCTCTAGGTCGAAGGGGTAATTGAAAGAAAACAAAATTGCACTCGCTCAAAGGAACCATATCCACCCCAAACTGCCTACATAAAACGACTCCCCTGACCGGTCTTTACCTTGCGCCTATTTCCTTGCTCCTGCAACCCCCATGTCTAACCATCGAACCCCGGCACCGGCCTCCCCCCAAAAGCAGAACAGTCTCATATATCGAGCCAAACGGAAAACGAAGCCGCTCGTCCCATCGCATGAAGGCATCACTCGTCCATTGCCACTTAACCCCTGTGAAGTAATCCGAAGAAGCCGTAGCCAACTACTTCTCGAATGGGGTTAAGTGTATGTCTGTGAGCCTATTGAGTCTTCTTTCCGTTCGCCTGCTCCTGTCCCCCGACGCGGGGGTGCTTGATGGTCAAGCACCAGATGTCGAGGTAGTCGCAAATCGTGACGATGACGTCAACCACGAAGCTACCGTAGACACCCACCGAGGCACCGAGCATGAGGAACAGGAAGGCGACCTGGTAAACGTCGTTGCCCAGCGCGCTCGGCCAGCCGAAACCCAGGTGCGCCTGCAGGAAGGGCCCCAGAGAGTCGATGACGCCCCACGCCAGCGGGAGTCCGAGGACGTTCCAGTACGGGAATGGGAGCTTGACGAGGTGCGCCGTGATCATCTGGCCCACGCTGTAGGCGTTGACCATGCCGGCGAAGAGTATGAAGGGGACAAGATGGTTGTGCAGGATGTTGGGCTGCAGGTAGAGGTAGGCGACGACCAGAGTCCAGGTGGCGAAGAAGGGCACGAGCCCCAGGAGGGCGCGCCGTGACTGCTCGCCCCTGGCGCGGCGGGCGCGAATGACGTTGGAGGACGACTCGACGGTGTTGAAGACGAGCACGACGGTGCCCTGAACTATGTACCACTGCGTAAAGGACAGGTTGTAGATGAAGGCCGGGATGCCGACGGTGGACGGGACGCCGACGGTGCGCAGCAGGCTCTGCTGCCAGAAGCTGGCACCGCCCATGTAGCCCGTGAAGGCGTAGACGGCAACGAGGATGAGGATGCCCTCGACGGGGCCGTTGACGACGCCTAGGGTGAGGGTTTTGGTGTGGTACTCCTCCCAGGTCTGCACGTAAAAGGTGAGCAGGGCTAAGACGATGCGCCGTTAGTCAGTTGCACGAGGGGGGAGCGGCAAAGGAAGGGGCTTCCCCGTACATGCGAAGAGGGTCGCTACGGTCATCCATCCCTGGCCCATGTTCTGCGACGCGGCAAAGATAACGACCTCTAAGCTGGTGTTGAGGGCGTCGACTCCATGGTCGAAGAGCTCGCCCAGAGGCCCGGACTGCCCCGTACGACGTCTGTTTCAAGGTCAGCAATACGCCCTGCGACCAGATCTCCCTCGAGATGTCATTCCAAAAAGGGGGAGGGGAAAAAAAGAAGTGAAAAAAAAGGAAAAAAAAGAAGAAAATCCTAGCATCTCTTAAGAAGACAAAGGGTGGGTTGAGCAACTCACGCCTGCGTCCCATCCACCGCGTCAAAGGTCTGGTACAGGAACAAGCCCGCGGCCCAGGAGTAGTAAACCCACGTCGGGCAGTCCTGGTCCAGAGTGGGGTCGTACCACAGCAGGGTGAGGAAGTTTGCAATGACAAAGGTGAAGCCGGACAGGGTGATGAGGTTGGGCGCCATGCTGAGCGGGAAGCACTTGATGACGACGTTGGTGTAGAAGGGCTTGAGCACGTATTTGGACAGCAGCGACCGGTCCACGCTCGAGTACTTGTACTCCTTGAGGGCCGGGAGCTCCCTTTGCCGTACGTACACCATGGCGAGGGTATCGAGGGGGTTCTAGTGTGCTGTGTTGTGTTGTGTTGTTTTGGTTTTCTTGCTTCCTTGCAGGACCGACTGAAGACGGACGTCTTGGATGATTGCTGGCGGGCAAGGGTAAGCAAGTGAGTGCTACCTGGTGTGTACAAAAACAGGATGATGTATTTTAGGCACTATCGATAAGCTACTTCTACCTCGGTAGGTACCTACCTACTGACCTCAGATGTCTGTTGTTGGCACACCCACAGGGCACGTGCCCCATCAGTCTTTGCGGCATCGTACATCTACGCGGGGGCACCTGGGACTCGCTTGTTCTACGACACGTTGGTACCTCGAACAATCGAGGGTGTTTTTGGCAGTCCGTATGATCTCGCGATCCTAAAGGTCATCCAGCAAGGTGAGGCTTCAGGCCATAGGGCCGGACGGCAGACAGTCATCCATCGTAAATAGAATAAAAGCACGTCTCCTCGTGACAATGTGTGGGAGCAAACGTCATTAGCGTTACGGGTCACGACCACCAACTTAGAACCAAGCTTCCAAGTTTCAAAGGAGGTCCCATCCAAGGCGACGGTAATCAGCGTCGCATACTTCCTATGGCTTATCTAGAAACACCTGCTATCAGCGTTACATAAGCAAGTGACTTGCACGTCAGACATTTTGTTGGCTGAGACATCTTTGCTTTGAGCATCACCCCAAGAGCTGCGCAGCCATGCCCGATACATTGGAAATGGATAAGATGAATTTGTCTATGGAAAAGCTGATCTCTTCTTCTCCTTATCAGTGGTAACCATGCAATCATCCTTGACCATCACTGTACACGTCTTCATCCAGCAAGTCGTGGACCCGTGGCTACCCCTGTTGTTAGCATATGCTGCTCCTCTCCCCCTTCTTATACGTCTGAAAACCCAAGTCGACCAATTGCATCCAAGTAGTAGACGACTTGTGTGCCCTTCTTCCAAAATCCCGAATTGCCAACAAACAAAAGAACCTATTCCTGGCCAACCCCAGACCGTCTTTCAAAGCACATAGTTCAAATCCTGCTTGGTTAGCTGCTGGCAAATGTCAAGCTTCGGCGTCAAATACGCTGTGACCACCTCATCGGTAACATGCCAGAATCTTCCCTTCGTCAAGCCCTTCGACTCGTAGGGACTCTATACCTCGAATGCATCAGTTGATGTATGAACTCCTAACATGAGAAGTTGTCCCCGAGCTCTGGGACACATCTTGGTAAGCTGCAGATCCCGATGACCCAGCGAATTCCTCTTTCGTTGGGTTTGTCTTGGCCCCAACGATTCTAACTCTTCCGGGCTGCGATATGCTCGTCTCCCTCAATATTTCTTGGTCATGATATTTTGCCGAGTATCGCTCCAGAGACGCCAAAGCCATGTTGAGGAGTGGTTTGGCATGGTCCGAAGTTGGCATACGGTTCGCTTCATCAATGGATATAGGCGTATGCTCCGGCTTGCCTTTCTTTGGTCGCCCGTCTCCAATCACGCCGAGGCTTGTTGTTGTCTTCTTCTGGAAAGCATGGCCGGCTATGTCATCGCTGCACTTGCCAAGCAAGTCTGACCCTTCATACCAGAGTCGATCAATGCGCTCGTTCCTGGCTTCAATCGCCGCCTCTGATAGACGGGTCGTTCCAGGCTGGAAACGCTCCATGTCATGGCAGAAAGGCTTGTGTTCGTGGACGACGGTGTTTCGTAGTGAGGCGGGTAGACCTGTGAAAGGTGTCCTATCGATGTAGTCCTCCATCTCCCTCACAGGTTGACCTGTAGCTATCATCTTCTCGTGAGGCCAGACAGTGCCACTTCCTAGTCCGGCATAGGAGTCGGCATTTGATACAACGAAAGGGACAGGAGACGCACATCCTGGCCAGTTAGTGACCTCCGAGAAGCTGTCGGATACGCAGGCCAAATTCTCGATACCAGCTTGCATCACAGTCTGACGAGCGAGGAGCAGGGTTTCGTCTTCCTCAATTGCATGAGACAGAGAATAACCTTGAAGGGCTTTGAAGGTTGAGTCAAACGTCGATGGACGATATTGGCGTTGACCTGGTGGACCGGCAGTAAGCGGCCGAGGGACGCCAGGACCGGTGGCCAGTGTTGTGTTTGACGATACTGCATGAGAATAGCTGCCGCCAGCAGCAGAACTTGTAGGTCTCTTGATGGCGGTAGGAAGATTCGAAATTCGGTTGCTGCCAGCCTCACTCCGGGGGTTGGGGGTGAAGCATCGGCTAGGAGAACAGTCCGCAGAAGGAGCTGGAACAGCTCCTGGTGCTGAGGTGCTAGATGACACACCGTGTGAGGCCAGGTCGGTTTTGTTGAGCTTTGCTCCGAGGCAAAGGGCTCTACGAGCCGCCTTCTGGTTAGGGTTCGGATAAGATGCCAAGTTCTGAAGGGACTTGACCGGCATGCCTCTGGTGAGGTCCAGCCCTTCTTCTTCAGTTTCAGCCTTGTCCTCGCTGTCGCTTGGGTTGAGCTCGTCGACTCTGGACTCAGCTGAGCTGGAGACATGGCCTTCCGGGAGAGAGTTGCCCTCGCGCAGGTTTGAAGACGGAGCCGACATCTCGAAAGCTTCTTCTTGGTTTTGACCCAAAGCTCGGTTTGGGCTGACAGCACGATCGTAGTTCTGCTGGAGAGGCGAATACAGGTGGAACGAAGGGCTTCGACTAATGCCGGTGACCTTGAGTGGTAATCCCTCGAGGGCCGCCTTGGGGAGAAGAGCCAGGTCAGGGTGCGCAGCGCCCGCAGACCATTTGAAAGAACGACCACGACGAGCGGGTGGGAGGAGCGGCTGAGACGAGCTGGGGTTGTAGATTGTGCCGGCTGTTGTATAGGTCGGCTGTCTCGAGACCGACGAAGGTGCGGTCGCGGCGGATGAAGTATTGCTGACAGGGGAAGACACGGTCTCCATGGTCGCTTGGAACTCGGCTATTCAATACGAAGGCCAGGACCCGACGACGCAGAACGAGATCTTGTGGAGGCAGGTACGGTTTGTCTGGTGGGTTAGGGGGACGAATGTGATTGTGGCAACCAGGCTAGACCTTGGCTGCTTCCAATCACGGAGGGGAAACGAGAGGATCGTGTGGTTGCGAAACGGAGCAAGGGAGAGGATGAACAGCAGCGGAAACGCAAGCGCTGAAGACGAATAACTGAACAGAGGGACGAAGATGACGACGAGGAACCGCAAACGAGAGGATCTCGCGGACCGCGAAGACGATGGCAGCGCCCAAGTTTGCCCCGAAGCTGTGCAAATGCGCCGGCAAAACGAGGGGGTGTAAAGTTGATGCCGCGGAAGGACGGGCCACAGCGAGAGCGAAGGTCAGTTGGGACGGCAGTGGGCGGTGGAGAGTGAAACCCGGAAGGTGAGGTGAGGTGAAGGGAAAGTGAAGTGAAAGAGAAAGTGAGAGGCGATGGTGGACCAAAGTGAAGTAGGTAGGTACGGAAGGTCTCCCTGGTGGTTTGTACGTCGCCCTCAAGACCAACTGAGGTAGGGAGCCTCGCCCACTGGCTCCTTCCTTCCTTGCGGGCTTGTTGTTTCTCGAACGCTGATGGTTTAATTTTTCCCAGGCGAGAACCGGTGGACAAGGCAGTCGCAGCGTCCGGTAAGGCGAGACCACGTATGGGCAGGAAGGTACCTCCTCGGTTGAGCTGCGAGCTCTTAGGGTTCCCTTCGTGGCAAGTCACATTACTAGTTGCCAGGTGAAGCACGACCCTGCCCAAGTCACCTGAGGCAGGTAGCCAGCCTGTTAAGTGATGCAGAGGGCAAAGGCATCGTCCAACCTGCCGTTTGACTCTTCACCAATACCACGTGTTTCCAAAGGCAGCAGCAAACGGTGCTCGGGGCAGATGGCCGATATAGCAAAAAAGAAAAAGGGGGCAGGGCCAAGGGATTCGCGCAAGCCACGATCAAGCACCGCAGACCAGCAGGACAGTGGTAGGAGACGTGTACTCGTATAGCAGAAGCCTACCGTCAACTTTGGAGATCAGGACTAAGAAGTGGTTGCTTGATCGAGCCGCTTTAGCTTCGTTTGCACGAGTACCGGCATAAACCTTTGCAGGATGGTTTGCTCGCGTGACGCGGTTGCGGTGATGCATAATCCACCCAAGATCATGTCAGACTGTCAACCTCAGAGTACATTTTGATATTTCGAAAGATGTGATCTGCTTGGATAGGACCAGCATTCCCCATAATGTCCTATGGCCATGTCTGGCTTCATGCACCCCCCTGTCGTCATAGACTGAAGGCCGTCACGTCAAACATGCTCGCATGGCTCACAACACATCGACAGAGGTCTGTCTAGAGTATAGTCAGTTTTATGTATGATTATCAGCTCCAAAACCCCATTCCATCCCTTAACTCCTGATGTCTTTGCACCGTGTACAAACCCTTGGGCTTCTGCTCCTCGCCTTCATCCAACTCATTACAAACAAAATTGGTATAAATTGAGTCCCAAAGTCACCCTTCTCTTGCACGCACTTGGAGCCGGAGCTCAAGCAGCACCATTGCCCCCTCTTTCTCCTCGTCGTTCGGCCTCGTCCAGGAGCAAGTGAAACCTTCCAACAAGGCATAACTAACCGTGCTATGAAATCATCCAATGTTCAAAATCCTGCACCGTGTTTCGCAGAGCCACCGTCCGGAAAGGCAACCCTTCTGATACCCAAGAAGGTCTGCCTGTTGTGGACGAAAGGAGTATATGTAAAAAAGGAGAAGAAATAAAGGGGAGAAAACAAAAAGTGAGCGAGAGTTTCGCAGGGCCTGTCGGCGCTCGTTTGAGCATTGACTTGAAGGATATTGGCGGATTAGGTAGTTGCCCCTGCTTTGTGAAGCAACAACGCCGGTTTTCCTAGGCACAGAAGAATGGTTCAAAGGAAATAAAAGTTTTTGTACTGTCGACCGCCGTCATGTTGCATCCCTGCTTTGGATGGCCACTTTTGAGGAAAACTTTTTTTTTTTTACATGGGTCCAGTAGGGTATGCGCTTCCAGGAATCATGCCGGGACCTCCGCCCCTTCGCGGCCCGTTAGGAGCACCTCCTTGTAGCTGGAAGTCGGGCATATCGAGTAAGATGTCCTGGCGTGGTGGCCCAGGTTGACGACCCTGCGGTTGTGGCATTGGTGGAGGTGGGTGCCATCGTGGGTTAACACCGCGTTGTGAGATAGACGTAAAGTTCGACCGCTCAGACTCGGCTGGGCTACGAGCTCCACTGTTGCCAGCATGAACGTCTTCGTAGACTGGCTCTATTGACGGCGGTTGATTGATGAGTGGTGGTGCCTGAACGTTCGCTGGGCTTGGGTTGGCGAAGCGAGGGTCAACGTCCTCGTAATAGCCGCCATTCGCAGGTGCTGGAGCCGGCGATCTCCTCTCAACTGGCGGTCGGCCCTGAGCATTCAGCGGCGATGCAGCCCGAGGAGAGTTGCTGCGTGAACCTTGATTCCAGGCAGCCCGAGGGGGGACGTATTGCCTAGGAGTAGGATGGTCAGCATGGCATCGCATGTTACGGTTGGCATGATGCAATACTTACTCGTCAGTGCTATACTTGCTTGTTTCGCTCATATACGTGTCATGTCGGCCAGGAGGAGCTCTGCCCTGCTGTAGCCCGACCATGCCGGCAACGTCCACGTCGCTGTCCCTAAGCTGTCCGAATTGGCCAAACCCCCTAGGAGCACTGGCTGGCGACGCATCCATCTCGATTGCTTGACCAAGCGACGGGTCAAGGTTGCCAGGTAGAGGAGGGGGCGACTCCGCTCGTGGCAAGCTGGCTCTGTCCGGATTGTAAGCTTCGTACGCCGGGTTGCTTGCGCTGCCTGCACTAGGGAGTGAGAAGTTTGTGGTGGTACGGTTGGAGGTGCTGTAGCCCAATGACGGGTCCGAAGATTGTTGTTGATTGTAGGCGCCGTAGGAGTCAGCCGATGGCCGCCTGTCGTACGGATCGGGCATGTTGCCTAGTGCTGTCGGTGGCGCGTTTCGACCACCCCGCATACCCCCAGGTCCGCCTCCGGCCCCGTATCCGTAACCACCTCTGGGAGGTGGTCCGTATCCCCCTCGTCCGCCACGGGGCCCGTATGCACCCCTTCCAGGTGGGCCGTACCCTCCTCTTCCTCGCATTGGTGCTCCATAGTTATCATAGCCCCCTCGTCCATAGCCACCGCCACGACCCCCTCGAGGAGCTCCTACTGGGCCCATGTTCCCTCTGCCTCTAGAGTTAGCACGGTCAAACCCTGCACCAGGTCCCCGGGCCACGCCATATGCGTCTTGCGCGCCATTGACTGGGCTGCCGTAGCGATCTTGTGATCCTTGCCGTGAAGGGCCGTTGAAGGGCGGGACCGGGGCAGGGTTGGCGATATCGCTTGTTGCTGTGTTGGGTGATCTGCTGACTGGACTCCTTTGCGTCAAAGGCACCCGCTCGTCGCTGTCCTGATCGTCCTTCTTCTGATTCTCGTAGGCTGCAAATTGTGGCAGGTTATCGGCGATGCCAGGGTTTCCACCACTGACGGCAGGAATAGAGGGTTGACTGGTCGCGATAACTGCGGCCTTGTTCTGCGCTTCTCTGTTGTAATAGTTCTCTCCGCTCATCTCGGCATTACTGGCGATCATCTTCTGGCGCGATTTTCGGCCCGTGATGGTTCGTCGCATTGCGCAGGACACAACAGCACTGATCAGTACCATGATAGTGGCGGCGAGTACAATGTACGACCCCCACGCCATGTGAGGGATGAAGACAAGCACATCGACCAAGAAGGCAAGCAAACAAACGAGAAAGTCGATGACAAGGAAGATGAAGAGAACTAGAAGATATCTCGATGAGTGCGCCGGACCATGGAGGTGAGCAACTGCGGCCATGATGAGCATAACGAGTGTGATCAAGGCGGCGACAGGGTGAACAATAAGAATGGCCGACAACGTGGAGCGCACGCTATTTGGCAAATCGAATGCCCCGGGATCGTCAGCGGTCAGTGATTCTGTTAGAGAGTTAATTATTTTGCCATGGAAGAGCAGCACTGTCGCGAGGTTATCATGGTGTCCGTACCAATATCATATCCAACGGAAATGGAACTGCATCTGTTTCCTTGGCAAGATCCGAATACGCCAAATGTAATATCTTGATATTCTCCCAGGGGGATTCCTTGAATAACCGGTGTCGATAAGACGGAGAGTAGCAACAGCGCAAACGAAGCAAACAGCAGCGCCGTCAGAGGCGTCGCTGGCCGTATCATGGTGAAGAGTGAACGCCTGGGGGCGTTGTAGAAAATAGCGGCGGGAACTGGAAGCGAATACGAAGACCGTGGAGAATAATTCAGAGGCCTGGACTATCGCAACATCGAGCAGAGGTCTAATGCAGACAAGAAGTTGGCGGCATTCGTCGTAACGACTTCGGTTGCGTTGAGCATGTACGATTAGCTTGGTTGAGCCGATTAATTCCAACCCGTCCACACAATAGCCAGAGCCGCAGAACCCCGAAGAGACCTCCAAATGACCAGCAATTCTCGTGAAAGACTCGGAGAGGATTGTCGACGAGAGGCCGTCGAGAGTAGCAGGAGATAGCGATCGTGAGGTTTGCGTCAATGTCGCCGTCGCAAGAGATAATCAAAAGAGTGAAGATTCCCCCGGACCCAGCGCAGGGAAAACGGGATTGTAGATGGAGTGTTGAAGCGGAGGACAAGCGGGAGCCAGCGTGAGTGGGAATTGAGAACCAAATGGGAGTATGGCAAGTAGGAGGAAGGGGGGTGGGCTGGCCCAGCAGCGAGGACCACAATACGCGGTTGTCATTGGCTCCGCAATGCATCAGTACCGTCAGGCAAGGTACGAGCCCCAACTTGGCAGAAGGGCCGGTCGAGGCTTGTGGAGGCTTAGGTGCGCCAAAAAATAGAAAATGGGGGGCACCATTAGTAGAGATCCCGCCATCGCGTACTTGAGGCGACGGGCAGTCGAGCTAATCTTGGTAAGAAGAGGGCAAATCTGGGTTTTCCCCAAGCGACAACGTTAAAACCTTAGCACATTGAGCTGAAAAAGTATATTTTAAGAACCTCTGAATAGCATGTTCTGAACGAGGAACGCAGTCGTGCAAAATGTGCCCTAGAGGCCACGCCCCATCCAGCACAAAGTACCGATAGATAAGGTTGCGGCACGCCCAGCGGATGAGTACCTTGCACAGTGCAAAGTCTAGTGCCAACGCAAAGTACTGGTCTTTTGGTGTGGGGTGCTGTGCTATCTCCAAAGACCGATGGCAGTAACCTTGCACCATCGTGAGGTGCCACAAAGAATTACAGTACTGGAATAGTACCTCCGTACGCGGCGCATGATAAGGCGTTACCTGGCAAATTGCTTGGCACTTTTGCTGCCATCCGCTTGTTCTCTTCCGTCGTACGCAGGATGCGACATGGAAACAGGGAGCAATCGGACAGTCGTCCTGCTGTCCAATTTTAACCAATATCAATGCCTGCAGCGGCCAGGGGTGTCGTCTTGTCGGTTCCTCTTCAAACTCTCGCTTGCAGGGAGGTTTGATTGTGCAGCAGGACTAGTCCGCATCGTACCAATAGCGCGGCTTGATGAGCCAGCAAGCCTGCAGAAGGCGTGCTAGAACATCATCCCAGTGCCCGTACGTGTACGATGTACGAGGTCGTGCTTCGTGCTGGGAAGGGCATTGATAATTAGGTGGTTGTTTCTCAATGCCGGCCAGGAACCCTGGAAACGCGGCTCCGGCTGAGACAGAGGGCACGGTAGGACGATTGTTTCAGCAAGCAGTGTCTGAATTCATCCATCATGCGACCCTGGTTCTCCCATTTGTGACTTGACGCGGACAATGCGCTTGGGAAATTGGGGTATGGAGCCCCTTCCCCATCCCAACCAGCCACCCACATCCAGCACCAGCATACGCGAACCAGGTAGGAGAGGATGGGCCCGGTGTGGCTGGGCAGTGCCTACAGATAACGTCACTTCGACGTCGGACAACATCGGTGCCTGGAATGAGTCTAGTACAGTATAACATCACGAGAGCTCCGTGGCAACACAGCGCACGTTAACCTTGTTTCCCAGCTGCGGATAGACTAGCTCACAAGTCGATTAGGATGATGCCTTAGAACGATGGTATTATAAACTCGATGTGCAGGAAGCAAATACGGCTGTGGAGAATTGGCGTGTTGTAGATCCAGCCTAACACGGATCGCCGGGAAACGGGCCTTATCCATTACAAGATCATGCGTTCCTCCATCAAACTTGTAAGAGAGTCACTAGCGAGAACCCGTCGACAGGCCGACCGTTACTACAAAGAACCGAAGATGAGACGTAGAAGTGAATATCCCAAGTCTGTTTCGGGTCCACCCGCCAAATATCTAGCCTACCCTGTAGACGGGTCGTTTTGTTGACGGGAATAATGTGAAGGCTCTTCAAGCATCGCATCATCCATCGAAACCCCAACGACGCAGGCAACGGGTGGAATATATATCACACCCATGTCATGGTCCAAAGTCCATTCTATGCGTGACTGAGACCTAGTCAGTGTCTTGTTCTCAATGGTGATTAATGACTTACTTACCTTATCTAGGTAGGTACTAATAGGTGAGGACGGAGGTAAGGGCGGGATTGTCAGTGCGTACATCCGCCGAGGCCGGTCGGCAATAAGCCGATTTCCAAATCACTGACGGCATCATGGCCACGAACTTGTTCTTCCACCTCTGTCCGTTTATTCGCCCTGCGTTTTGTTCGGCAGCACCAAGCTCCATTTACTTGGTTTCTACGCCTTGACGATGATGCCCAGCATGCATCGTTACGGCATGCCGCATCTCACGGGCTTCGCTCGCCGCGAGCTTCTGCGGTGTCGCGTGCCTCGCCAAGATCCTCGCCTGGGCCGGACCGCAGGCAGGCGCATGCAAAGTTCCGGCCCGTTCAAGCCTATGCGACCTCCGTCGCCCGAAGAGCTCGGTGCGCCGAAAGCTGCCGGAGAGTACAAGCGAGGCAGGAAATGGGTGCGCAGGGTCGCCGTCCTCGCAGCCACCGGCAGCGTCGTCTACCTCGTCGATCGCCAAGTCTACGCCCTCGGGCTGACCCGGTCCCTCCGAACCTTCGGCACCGGCCTCCTTGCCGCGCTCGACTACAAGATAAACTTCCGCCCGGAGCCATGGACCGGAGGAACCGTCAAGGACCTGCACCTTCGCAACGCCGAACGACTCTTTGACCTCATGCGCGCCAACAGCGGGTTGTACCTCAAGATAGGGCAGGCCATCGCCATGCAGAGCGCTGTCCTTCCTCCCGAGTTCCAGCAGATGTTTTCACGCATGTTCGACGATGCACCGCAGGATGGTTGGAAGGATGTGGAGGCCATGATCCGGCAAGAGTTTGGCATGAGCGTTGAGGAGGCGTTTGGCGTCAGCTTTACGGGTCAAGAGGGCATGGGCGTCATGGAGAGGAAGGCCAGGGCAAGTGCAAGTGTTGCGCAGGTCCACTGGGCACGGCTCCCGGATGGTAGGGAGGTCGCCATCAAAGTTCAGAAACGCGAAATCCAGAAGCAGATTGCGTGGGACATCTGGGCGTTTAAGTAAGCCCCCCCCCCCTAAAGTTCTGCGTCGTACACCTGCTAATCGGCTCTCAAGGACAGTGACTTGGATATATTCCAAGTGGTTTGATCTACCTCTGTACAGCCTTGTGCCTTACATAACGGAGAGACTGGAGCTAGAAACGGACTTTGTCAACGAAGCCAAGAACTCGGAGACGATGCGGGCCCTGGTCAACTCGGAGCGCGTGCTGAAGGGCCGGGTATATATTCCAACAGTATACCCTGAGCTCTCGAGAAAGAGGGTCCTCACAACCGAATGGATAGAAGGTGTGCGTCTTTGGGATAAAAAAGCCATGACCTCTCAGTGGCTCGGCGGCAACGGACACGGCTCACCTGGTGCCGGGGAACCTCTGACGGATTTCGATCTGGACGCGGCGCGGGCACAGCTGCGAAGCAACCCGCAACAAGAGAGGCTGAAACCAGAAAGACAGGAGTGGAAGGGTCCCAGGGGGCGGGGAGGACTCGGAGTGTCCACACGGGAGGTCATGACAACAATGGTCGACCTGTTCTCGGCCCAGATCTTCAAGTGGGGTGTGGTTCACTGCGATCCGCATCCGGGAAATATTTTTATTCGACGACTACCCAACGGCAAAGCCGAGCTTGTTCTGATCGACCATGGACTTTACGTGTACATGACTCCAACCTTTCGCCGTCAATACAGCACCCTGTGGAAGGCCCTCATGACTTTTGACAACTCAACAGTCACGCGAGTCACGGAGGAGTGGGGCATCAAGGCAGTCGACCTCTTCGCCAGCGCAACGCTGCTGCGGCCGTACGAAGGCGGTGATTCGTCCACTCGGCGCGGCATCATGAAGGACCTGGAAGGCAAGACACCGTCCGAGAGGCACTATGCGATGCAGCAGAAGATGAGGCAGGGAATCCGAGACATCCTGCAGGACGAGGAGAAGTGGCCCAAGGAGCTCCTTTTCATCGGGAGGAACATGCGCATCGTGCAGGGCAACAACCAGTACATGGGCTCGCCCGTGAACCGTATTAAAATGATGGGCGAGTGGGCGAGCCGAAGTCTCTTCGAGGACAGGAGGCTACCCTGGACACAGAGACTGCACAACGCCTGGCGGCACGTGATATTCAAGTCTGTCATGACGGCGACCGACGTTGCCTTTTACTTTTACAAGATCAAGCAGTGGCTTGGCTTTGGGGGAGGGATGGAAGATGCCATGGAGCAGCGCATGCGGGACGTGGCCCAGGATTTCGGCATCGAACTGCAGCAGGAAGTATTCAACGGGTGAGCAGGGCGAGAGGTGACGCAAGTGTGCTGTTTACTGTACAATGTCACTCATGACCAGGCATCTGGCGAGGCGTTTGGCGAAGTGCTTGGGATATAGAGGAATTTACTAGAGCTAGAACGCCCAACTCTTAGAAAGACTCCGATTTGCATCATGTTCAACAACCTCGGTCTCAATGATTCTTCTGTTCGTCGTCTCGACAGGGCAGCACCGTTGGCGTTTTAAATACAGAGCCTGCACGAGGCACTATAAACATTGCCCACAGTTACCGTCGTCATTGAACAGGATAGTATCGACGGCATCGTAGGAAGTCCTGTATCCCCATATTCCCGTACTTTCAAAACTGTGCGCTTTAAGGTAGGACTCACACCACGACTGCTGCCGCAAGGGCCTGGGCGGACGAGTGAATATTTCGGAAAATTATTCCCCTAGAGTTTTTCCAGGGTTTATTCTTGGTCGACTGGACCCAAGGAGCGGGAATGGGAACGAAGGGGCACGCAGCATGGGGCAAAAAGTTGGAAAGATTAAGGGGCTGTTTGAACTGCCAAGGCAGCCCAATGAAGGGACAGCGAAGCCGAATGCCTGCAACGATCTGGCTTTTATGCGAATGCGTAACGATACATGGACCGCCGCAATGATGATTCAATAGGTACTAAGAAGAAAACATGCCGCCGTGGACAGTGCCATAAAATCACTCTACGAGGCACGGTAGCAAGCCGGCAGGGCAAAAGCAAAAGGGCAGAAAAATGGAAAGCAAGGAGAAATCGGCGGGAGGGCTTCTGGGCGCGTTGTGATGCTGCCCCATGTTTCACAATGTTAAAGGAGAGCAAGACACTGGGGAAAGGAGATGACAATGGGCTTAGCGTTGGGATCGGCAGTTTCCTACGCTCCAATTACCGTCCAGGGCAAAACCGCCGGGCTGTACTCTCTCGCTGCTAGCATGACCATTGGCTTCTCAGCTGAAATGGGGAGGGGCTGTTGTCGAAAGCTGAGGAGGTTTTTATGTTTTAATTTTTGGTTGGTAGCATCGGAGAAGAGATGGAATGTTCCGCATGAAATGATTTCGTGGAAATCGAAGCATCACCTAATCTATCGTGTGTCAAGTTGAGGGGACCCTCAATCGCGTACTAGTGTCCCTGCATGCAGTGGCTTGAGAAACCGTGGAGGCACTACCTTGCCTCCAGGTTATGATGACATCCGGCCCCTGTACCTACGGCGAATGTCTCGGTAGTACCTGCGTCGAAGCCTGCATGCGTGGTGATGTTTGCAGCAGGCCAGTCGAGGGAGGACAAACAGTCACACGTGGCGCTACGAGTCAATGCGCAGCACCTCGTGTTGTCGATGGATCATATATCCAGCAAGCTACTTCACGTCGCACGCGCACGCATGTGCTGGCCGAGTCATTGCTGAACCCCTGACAGGCCCTGGATCTTTCCAAAGGTTCCAGCGTCCTGCCCTGTCGGGAAATGTCACTGTTACCGACGCTGCGAGTACATGCATTGCCCAGGCTAGAACCTGTCGTAGCCCGGCTGCCTCGCCCAATCAGGCAACGGCCCTCCAAATCACCCAGGCCTAGGGTCCCCCGGACGGATCAGCGTCAGGGCTCTCATTGGTGCGCTGCCTACCTGTGAGTCCCCTATCGCGTGTCGTCCCTCTCGCGCAACCGGCTTGGTGGGCACCGTCCATACTTGCTCAACCTTGGGTACCGGTACCAGTGGAAGGCAGGCCAAGGCATGGAGAGGTAATGCTGCATCCAATTCCTCACCACCTCACACATCGTCTTTTTCTCTCGAGCAACTCCATCGTGAACATCGCCAGATCTGGCAGTCTTTGTTTTTCGGGAGCCTGTCGGAGCTCACTTCTCCACCACCGACCAACCCATTACGACTCGTGCAACAAACCGCCGTTCTGCTTCTGCCATCGCCGTGGCCGTTGCCCTATCCAAAGAGCTCATCAACCGCCCATCCCGCCGCCCCTTGGCAGCTTCAACATTAATTTTGCTGCATCCTGCGCTTCCGTCTGTCATCGGGACAGCCGCAGCCTTCCCGAGGTCCTAGCGAGGACACACCCAATCGCAGGCAAGTCGACGCTTTTCTTTCCCCCTTTCCATTCATGCGCCGGCGCGAATCCGCGGCGCCAGGGCACGAACCCGAGGCTCATGTCGTCTCGTCCGATTTGCTCGTGTGTGTTGATCGACCCGGCCATCTCAACGCATGCACCCGTGAGGTACCTCACCTGCACACCTGTAGTGGAGAATGCCACGCGAAGCGCATGCGCCTGTCTCGACGGGACTCTGCGCCGCGCTTGACGCACAATTCGGGCGCGCCATCGGGCCATGGAGCCTCAGCCAGTGCCTGCTTCCATGCGAAGAGCCATGATTGATTGCCTTTGTTTGGCATTGACTGGTCTTGGCGGGCGTGTACACCGTGCCGGCCCCTCTCCCTCGAATACAGCCCTGCCAGCACAATATCTTGGGCGGCTGCGCTGCCTTGATCCAATCGACTCAGACTAACGCTCCCGTTACTGCCATTAGTTCCATCGCGACGCACGATTGCTTGCTCCATCCATTGCATTGAACCTGGAGCCGTCTTTCCTCGGACACTCCTCGTCCTACCCCCTACCCACCTAGCGAAGCTTGCCGGGCGCCCACTCTTTCCGCCAGAACGATATAGGCAGCTACTTAATCAGCCTTCGCTCTCTCATTAGGGTGACTTTTATCATACCTACTTCCTTCGTCATCTCTCGAGGACGGCAGTTCGCGTCGCTGAACACCGCCGCCATTTCTTTCCCTCGCACACCGACTGCTGTGAGCGGAAATTGCCTGAAACAGTCTCAAACGCAAGCCTCACTCCTGGTTACAACAAAGTGGTCCGGCTGCTACCAACAAGTGGGGGATTTTGCGCTGCGGTTTCCTGAAACAAAGACGCCGAGAACGACGTCCCATTGCGATTGGCACTCCCCACATCCAACTCGACTTGCGAGCGCCGTTTTCAGCATCGGTTTCTGTTAGACCAAGCTCCTAGCGTGGCTACTCGGCGCCGTCCGAATAGCTGCCATCTGCCTTTAATAACCCCCGTCCCTTGACCTTGAAGCATGAGCGAGCAGCGCCGCTCCAGTTTCGGTATGTTGCTACGACGAAGCAAAAGCGGAGAGCTTGGAAAGGGAGGGAAGAGGGCCCAGTCCCTCCGGGACGCAGAGATCCAACGTCAGCGTCAAGCTGCCTCCCGTATCCCTCCAAAGCTTCCTGAATTCGCCAGCCACAGTGAACGGCTCTCCAAGTCCTTCGACCCCGAGCTTCGCCCAGAATCCAGCTCCTCTCTCTCCCCGAAGTTCGACCATCCCATTCGCCACGCCAAGCATAGCGTCCCCGTGCCTCCTATACCAAGCCAATTCGACCCCTACGCCAGAACTGAGAGCATGACGAATAGAGGTCGCTACAGTTATGCTAGCAGTGCAGTGAGCACTCTGAACAGCCCAAGGAGAGTCCGCAGAAGGAAAGATCCGACACCTTTCAAGTAAGTTTGGCGAGCACCTCTTGTCTTTATCAGGGCCTTTTCCTCATCCAGCCGAGAATCGACGGAGAGCCCGGTCCGTTGCTACATCGTACTGACGATCATTCAGCATCCTTATCGTCGGCACCCGTGGCTCGGGAAAAACATCCTTTCTCGAGTTTCTGAAGACCGCATTGGCCCTACCACCCAAGAAACGGTCCAAGAGATCCGAGGAAGACGAGTTTCGCATGCCCCCGCCGGCTTCTGGCAACTTCATTCCGCATTACCTCGAGTCAGAAATCGACGGTGAGCGAGTTGGCTTGACCCTCTGGGACTCAGAGGGACTCGAGAAGAACATGGTCGATCTGCAACTCAGGGAAATGTCGGCTTTCCTGGAGAGCAAGTTTGAGGAAACGTTTGCCGAGGAGATGAAGGTGATACGATCGCCGGGAGTGCAGGATACTCACATTCATGCTGTTTTCCTTGTCCTCGATCCTTCTCGGCTAGATCGCAACATCGCCGCAGCACGCAGTATGACCAACGGCCATCACACGAACGGATATCATGCGCATCAACCCCGCGTCTCCGGCAGTCTGGACGAAGATCTCGATTTGCAAGTGCTCCGTACTTTGGAAGGCAAGACGACTGTCATCCCTGTTATCGCCAAAGCCGATACCATCACCACTAAGCATATGAATGTGTTGAAAAAGACGGTGTGGGAGAGCATAAAGAAGGCAAATTTGGATCCACTCGAAGCACTCGGCTTGGACGAGGATGACGTCGACAACGATCGAATTGACGAAGAGACGGAAGAGGAACTCGAGAATGGACAAGGTGTCAGGCATCGCGACAGAACTCCCGAAGGTGAAGACTGGCCCATTCCAAGGCAGGCTACATCCTCTCCGCCCGCCTCCCCTGGCTCGAAGCGACTCTCTAGTCAGTCTATCCGCCGTCACAAGGCACAGGAGGAAGCCAAGGAGGACGACACCCCTTTTCTTCCCATGTCTATCATCAGCCCGGATTTGTACGAGCCTAACGTCGTCGGCCGCCAATTTCCTTGGGGTTTCGCTGATCCTTACAACGAAGAACACTGCGACTTCCAACGCCTCAAAGACGCCGTCTTTAATGAATGGCGGGCTGAGCTTCGGGAAGCCAGCAGGGAACAGTGGTACGAAGGCTGGAGAACCACGAGGCTGAAACACAGAGACCTCGCGTACCGCCCGCGTTGAGACTCGGAGCAAGAAAAGCTCCTGTGGTGCCATGCTGTGGGGTTGTTTGGCAACTGTCATTACGTTTGCATACATGACCCTTCTCTGGTGTGTCTCACCAACGGCGCAAAATACCCTATTAACAATTGCGCCGATATCACACGATGATGTCTTTCTTCTTCTTCTTCTCTTTGTTCACTTCAATTCCTATTCTCTATACCAGTTTTCTGTTGGTTTCTTCTTCAGGCCAATTTGTCTCTTACCGCATACACGGACATGTGTTTTCAGGGAGGGAAAAGCAAACAATACCTAGATTTTGATGCTAAAAGGCAAATTTTACTGCCGTGATACCGCTCCATCCCATTCTTGCATCCGCCTAACACCAGCAGGAGATCATGGTTTCCGACACGACATTATGGGCCTATAGACAGAACCTATAGCTTTTCTTATTGGCCTATTAGGACAGGGTTAATGAGTTATAGAGCACAGCACAACTTCTCTTGTTTGTCTTCACTTTCCCTTCTTTTTTTTCTTAAGCGCTGGCAGCTGCACGGAACCTGCACAAGAGAGATGCAGGCGGAGAGGCAGGCCCACGGCAAAAGGTGTTCATCGCACAACTAGCTTTTACTGGCTTGGGGTGGCGGTAAATGTATGTAAATTGAGAGAGAAAATATCGAGTACCGGATCTTCCAAGAGGCACTGAATTGATTAGCTCGCCATCTGCAAAAGTGTGGTACATGATGTGTGCTATAACGGGACGGAGCATAAATGCGTATGCGAGCCAACGTCTTGTTCGAGTGGCGACCAGCAAAGAGGAAAGCAAGCAATAGGGCGAAGCTTTGGTGCAGGAACAACAGCAGCAGTAATAATGAGAAGCAGAACTGACAAACGAAGCTCCAAACTGAGTAAGAAACGGGATCCCCCGAAGCTACATGACAAAAGCAAAGACAATGTGATGGTCTAGGTATGATTAGTCTGCGTCTGGTGGGAGCTCGGTGTTAGTGGCCCTGCCATCGCGTCTGTCTTCCTCCGTGCGCCAAGGATTCTTGCCAAAGCTAGCAATCCTTATAATCTCCTTCTTGCCGAGGGCGATGTGGTCGAAGGAGGGCGGCAGGATGGCATCGGTGAGGAGGAAGTCGACCTTGAGGTTGCGGGCCTTGTCGCGGTAGGCCTGCTGGTTGCGGGGGTACTCGAAGCCGTCCGCGTCGTCCTGGATGTTGGCCCAGCGGCACTGGTGCTTGCCGATTTGCCTGATGAGGTGCTCAGAGTCCCGGTCGGACCAGGGGGTGCGGGTCTGGGCGCCGCGCAGGCTGACCTGGACGACCTGGCGGAAAGCGGCCGTGTGCTCCCTCCTGGTGCCGCGCATTCCGTTCTGGATCACGCGCTTCTCCTGGCGGAGGGCGGCCATGGTCGAGGGGGGCGCGGTCGAAGGGGGGGCGGTGGGCTGAGAGGATGGCTGCGTGGGCAGAGGGGGCGGGGCCATGCGTGTCGCCGTTGATGATGGAGAGGCACTGTCGGTGCGACGACGCTTGTTGGGCCGAGGTTGGCTCACTTGCGGTCGCCGGGGGAGTTCCCTGACGGGCCGTTCGTCAATCTCAAACTCGTCATCCTGTGCCATGTCGGCCACGTCGGATCCCGAAGAAGGTAGGGGGGTCCTCCTGTTTGATGCTCGCGCGGCAGTAGCATGCGCTTCAACATCGCGCCCCTGATCAAGTACCGTCGAGGTGGAACGGGGGTTGCCTCTCGAAGCATCGTTCTGTTGCTGGTTGGATGGCGGGAGCCGGTCACGATTCGTTCCGCGTTCTTCTAGAAAAGCCAGAGACTCTGGGTTCTGGAAGAGCGATGATCTGAACGTGGATCAGTATGGTAAAGGGGGAAAAGGGGGGAAAAGAGGGAAGGGGGGGTGGCGTGACGCAGCTGCTTGGTCGACTGTATGAACATAACATACCCTTTATCTTGGAGACGTCGAACTGGTTGGCTTTCGTCCTCATCCTCCTCTTCATCGTCCGTCTCTTCAAGAGGCTCTAGATCTGCAAGTATGAGATCCGCAGCTTCAGCCTGCGCGTCGGCATTGGCTTGGGAGATCCACTCTCGGACTTCGTCTAGGACGAGGTCGAGCGGGTACTCGGCCCTCAGCTTCTTCATGCCAGCCTCAGTCCTTCCTCCTTTCACCTTCTCCACCAGTTGGGTAATTCTCCCAGAGCACAACTTCTCCTCCTCGTCCGAGTCGTCAGTGCCCAGGCTTCGGAAAGGTCCATTGGCAAACAAACGAGGATAATCGGATGATTCCTCATCCGTGGGCTGGCAAAACACGAGCGCGAGCAGCGAATAGGCATTGGCTCCGTTCGGAAGTCTGTCCAGACGCTCGATGAAAAAGGCCGTCCGGATGCTTATAACGACCCTGCGGATGGAAGACTTTGCGGACGAAGCCATTGTGGACGGATTCATGAAGAGCTGCGGAAAGGACGCGTCGAGGGATTCGAGGAAAGAGCGCATGTCCAGTTGTTCGTCCTCGAACATGGAGCGTTCGATTATATCAAGGGTTGTCGCGCGGTTCGCCTGCACCATCAATCTCGAGGCAGTCCTCAAAAGGGAGCTCTCCCGCCAATCCGTTTCCTTGGGGTTTAAGAAGGGTGTGCTTTTGGTAAGCTCAAATACTTCGCGAACACCATAAAAGACCCTTCTCTTAATGTTCAGCCGCACCTGTTTCACTGCACTGTTGTCGCTTTTCTCTTCGAGAAGATGGACAAGATCAGACGTGGCCTTCTCGAGGTCTGCGAAACTCAACGCCATGACGTCGCGCTGGATGTGCTTCCTAGCAGCATCGTCATCGTCGTCCGGGTACATGGGATACTCAGAAACATAGGATGATGCGCCGCGGGGCGACGCTGCCGTCACCGTCTGCGCGATCTGGACGGTGTCATCGGTGTCGGACTCTTCGTCGGAGCCAGGCAAGCGCGTGAGATCGCCTATGCTGGGTGAAATTGGCCCGGAACGCTTCGCGCCGCGTCGCGCGGGCGTCGGCCATGATTTTTTTTCTCCTGGCCCGGTGCCAGCGGCGGTAGTCTCGCCTGATGCACGCGGCTCCGGGGGGGCATTGGAGGCTTGCCGAGTGTTGCGGGCTGATCTTCTCGGGGCCGTAGGCGTAGGTGTTGATGCTGCCAAGGACGACTTTGGGGGCCTCCCTCGCCGTTTGCCACTGGCGGTGCTCATGATGCGCGTGGAAAAGAGATATCGAGATGGGAGCCAATGCTTTCGCGATGGATTTGATGAAAGGATTAAGCTAAGCCGGAGTGAAAACCCTGATACTTGTTGGACATATCATAACAAGCCAAGCCGGGCGATTCTGGCCAATCATGTTAACCCTAACCCTATAAATAGCTAACCCAACCCAAGGTTTGGAGTTGGATTTTATAGCTACCCTATGCTCACGGTACCAAACCCCCCCCCCCCTCCTCTTCCGGGCGCCCCCTGCCCTAACCGAAAGACCACCATACCCAAGCCCCCTAACCATGATTGGTGCCCGTGTATGCCCGAGGGTAAGGGGAGTCGAAAAGTATGCCAAGCTTTCAGCGTGCTTTGGAGGCCAAGGAAAAGCCAAGACAGGCATCGTGCCATGGAAAGCCAAGCGACGGGGCTGATCTGATTTACTTGCATCACAGCGAGACATGGTGACAACGTAGTGAGCCAGCAAGGGCTAGCAAGAACCTTTGTCCCTACTAGGAATGCTGTCAACTTCCCTTCTTTTACTAGCGCTGCATGTACCTATCTGAAGTTTGCTCTGTCTTCTGCCGATGACCGTTCTTGGCAAGGTGTAGGGCCTCCTCTCTCATCCCTTGCCTGCGATTTGAGCCAAGAAATCAAGCATCAACGTGGCGGCTGTAGTTGTTAGCGGCAGAGGACCATGCGAAAGTTTACATCATTGAATGACGGCGTCCATCAACTTTGTCGCCGGCAGGTCTCCTTTCACCTGCCACGCGGCCTATGAGTCGTGTGACGGAGGCCGTTCGACCTAGGCAGTCTTTTGCCTGCGCAGCGCAACAGCCCCACGGTCGGGTCCCAAGGCGCCGATGAAGTAAAGGGAGCGGATTGTGAACAGAAAGATCTGCGTGTTAACGTCAATTCTTTGAACCCGGACGTGAGCACCGCAATAAGAAGAGAGGCTCGAAAATAGACTCTTCTGACGGGACCAGACCATAGCAACAGACTTACGGTGAACCCGATATTTCCCCACGCAACAGCGTTCCATTCGGCCGGCCTCAGAAGCTTGTCTGCGCCCAGCGAGTAGCTGCTGAATGCAACATGTCCGATGTCCCCGAGCCAAAGGGCAAACAGGTAGCTCCGCACCACCTTCACCTCGCTGGATGAGAGGAAAACGGCCAGGCCACAGAAACCCAGCAGGAGATACAAGTTCCCCAACTGTAGAGCGACGGAGATAGCGCCATCGGTGAGTCCAGCGGGGTCCTTCCGCGGAACCTGCTGCTCAATGAATGCCGCGGGATCTAAAACGGCGGCGAGGAACCCAGCCACCCTGTTTGCCGCATCAGCTGCCCGAGAACCACACATATTTCCTGCAAAAAGGCGCCGTGCACGACACGACCCCCTGCCAATCTTCATCCATCACCGTCAGGGGTTTCACGTACAGGGAGATGGGCTCGATGACGGTGAAAACGAGCCTAGGAATTGGGGGAAGAGACGAAGCCATTTCTTTGGTGTTTGGCCAGGTGCCGTACTCCGTGCCGTGCTCCGTGATTCGAGTGATTAATTAGTAAATGCAGCGGGCGGAAGGGCGAAGCCTGGACGGCATCCGGCAATGTCGGCCACGACTAGCACAACTACATGGTGGCTAGCGGGCCAAGTGTGGTGTGTCGGTTATAAGGAAGAGAGGGAAACGAAGCGGGGGGAAAGTACCTCAAGGGAGCAGAAAAACAAGTTAACCGAGATGAGGGAGCGACTCGCGTCAATCTTTGTGCCAAAACGGCAATGTCTCGGGGTGGCTGTGCACTTGAGGGTGAGGACGTGGGACGGTCTAGGTAGGTCTGCGTCTGCCGGGGAGATGCAGATGCGGCAGTGATGTAGTCGTATGGCGTGGAATCATGTTTCTCAAATGTGATGTGCAGTGGGCGGTATGGGCGGGGTAGCAGCCAAGACAAAGGGAGGAGATGCATGATGGCGGGATGCTTGGTCACCGGCCAATAACGGGCTGTCACGAGGAAATAAGCAATTGGCCGGTATGGATTGGGCCTAGATCCACGGGTGGAGCCTGGTTCGGTGGAAGGCGCAGACACGCACACCCTGCGGCCCTGCGCGATGGTACCTGGCAAACCTGACAGTTCGTACACAAGGTACCTTAGTACCTAAGTAGGTACTACGTAAAAGCTTTGAATCCAGCTCGCTTAAGATGCATACATACAGGACACGTTCACAGGACGTCTGACCTGCTTTCACATGGAGGGCAGGAGACGTACTGTTGATACATGTGGCAGAAACACGGCTGGAGACAGTTCACCCATCGGCTGCATCTCGCGGACGTACTTGGTAAATCTGCACCAGGTCCCCAGTCGAACCCAAGTGCAAGTCCGCTGTGGTGTCTTGTCTAACGATCCAACGCTAAGCTCGAGTGGGGTCCTGCTCGCTGTGGCAGGCATGGCCCATGTGGCAAGCGCTGTTAGCGTCAACTTCCCGATTGTTCCTCGAAGCTTAACACCAAGTGGATGCCCCGAGCTGCCCGGCCATTGGAGGGTTGGGCTGCCTCCCACACCATCTGGGGCTTTGGCCAGGCCTCCCACTAATAAGGCCAGGCGGGAGGCCGCTTGTATTCTGTGTTTCTTCTCAATCCGATATATGCAAAGCCCCCGATCCCATCTACAGCCACATCCGATATCCATGGCACTTTCAGGGCGCTTGCGTTCGTGTTGATGGTAGCCATCATGGCCCGGCGCCGCGCCGTGACCGCCTTGTCGTGAGACATCATATCCTTTAATTCCACGACTTGCCTCGGTTGCAGCAAGACGCACTCTCTCCTACCTCTGCTTTCCTCCCGTCCCCAACTCTCTCTCTCTCTCTCTCTCTCTCTCTCTCTCTCTTTCTCTTTGTGTGTGTCTCGCCTCGCCCAATCTCACCACATATCCTCGGCTTCCTAGACGGGCTACCTCTCTTCCCGTCCTCTTTCTATCCCCTTTGAGCAAATTTCGACCTCTTGTCCTTGCTACCACTCTACCTGTTATTCTCTACCTTACGGGATCCGCTCATATCCATCAACGACTCACACGAGGCACATCTCCTGCTCAGCGTGATTTTCGTGGGCATCCGGACATCCGGTGGTTCTCCGCGCCGACCGCGCGCTGCCCCCGGTCGCTGATCTGGCTTCTTCGCCTCAAGATGGCTACAATCGAGCCACGCTTGATTCATCTCCTGAACGAATCAACAACACCCCAGATGGGCCATGCTGATTTACCTGCTCTCCACGCCTTGCCTCAGCCTGCATCGCCTGAACGATCGCTTCCCCCATTGCAGCTTGAGGCTTTTCAACGCTTCGACAATGCTAGGTCCATCGAGCTAACCACTACCCATGGATTTTCCCACACGGTCAGCGACTTCACCTCACCATTAAAGCATATGCACGACGGATCTTCACGATATGCCGGCAATCATCTCTCGTACCCGATACGACCAGTTTGGGCAGACTCCGAACCCCTTGAGCAGTCTTATGCATCGGCACGAGGCCGAGATGACGGCCATGACTTATCAGACGACTCTATCCAGAGGAAGCGTGTCCGCGGTCTCGGTGCCAAAGAAGACTTTGTGCAACTTCCTCAGCCCATCAAGAAGCAAAAAGCTGCTCAGCAATCGCTCGCCATGCCGCCCATAATCAACGGCCTCCATGAACCGCCTCCACACGCCGCCCTGTTCCCTCCTATCTCTTCATGCTCCTTTGAAGACCCCGATCCTAGTAATTCGCAGCAGTTATTGCATGATTTTAAGCACACCCCCGACCACAGACACAGCAAACAATCTTCCCCGGAAACCGACAAATATGCGAGCAAGGTCAGGAAAAGAGCGGCAAAGCCACGAAGGAAGTGGTCCGAGGCAGAGACGAAGCATCTTCTCTTGGGTGTCAACCGGCATGGAGTTGGTAAATGGACAAGCATTCTTGAAGACCCAGACTTCAGTTTCAACGACCGCACGGCTGGGGATCTAAAGGATAGATTCAGGACCTGCTGCCCCGATGAGCTTAGAGCCTCAAACCGAGGTCTTCACGCCGACTCGCCGCCTTCGCCAGCGCCCGAGAGTTTACCCAAAACCAAAACCGGCATCTCACCAGAGAACATTCTCGCAGAGGAAGCCGAATCACCGCCCAGTGACACAGCCGCCGCTGCTGCCGCGTCGTCACAACAGGACACGACGTGCTCCTCAACACAAAAGAAGAGCCGCGCGCATCGCAAAAAGATGACTGATCTAGCCGAACTTGGCATCCACGGACCTTTCAAAAAGTCACATCGACGCGAGCGCCGTCCCTTTACGGACCACGACGATAGGGAAATATTGGAAGGACTGGATATTTACGGTCCAGCGTGGACTAAGATCCAGCGAGACACAAGATTTGGCTTCTCCTCCAGACAACCCACAGATCTCAGAGATCGAGTGCGCAACAAGTATCCCGAGATATATCAAAAGATCGAAAAGGGTACATTTCAGCCTGGAGACGGCTCACGAGGCAACAGCTTATTAGAGCCGTCCGTGACCATGTCCATCGGTAATTCTCTTCAACGTGCCAAGGTCACTGCTCTGGAGCCCCAGATGCAGTCTTCAAACAAACACGAGGAGCTGCCAAGATGGTCGTTACAGAGCCACGATTTGAGCGACAATCATTCATCGTCTCGTGGTTTCGACAACAAGGAGGGTTCGGCGTTCCATCACCCTGGGGGTGAAATGGGTATCTCGCGCTTGCTATTAGACGATGCATATATGAGCCGCCGGCCCAGCCGTTGATGCATGTTGATCTGATTCAAATCTTACCACGGCCAATCATCCGGATGCAGTTGGGCGATGCACCTAATCTGAGGTTTCAGGATATCTTTGACGGTAAAGCTGGGCGCAAATGAGTATGCTAATTTTGGGAAGAGATTCTGGAATTCACGATTTATGAAAGAAAGGGGTTTGGTGTATATGAAATGGCTTATTTCTTAAGAGCCAAGGGGCGTTCGTATCAAGTTCCCTTTTCGCCTTTGAGCGTTGTAACGAATCGGGTATTACAAAGGACAATCCCACAAAAAATACATCGAAACTGACCGAGTTTCTAACTATTCTATGAAATAAATGTACTTTCTGAATGTGGTCGAGCCCTTATTTTCGGATACGTGATCCGAGTTTCATGACAATTGAAGAGGACCTCATGGCAATGTGGACAGCTCCTGAGGAACTTTTCTCATGTCTATAAAAGCTCATAAAGACAGGCTACAAGCAGGAGTTCCTAGCTTGCATTGTATGGACCTTGATCATGAAATATTTCCAAGATCTAGGACAGCATTTTGTCGTCCCTGATGTGAAGGACCTGATGAGGTACCGGTCAATCTAGTACGATAGCTTGCGAGGAAAGTCACATGAGTAGTCACGTGACAAGCAACTGCTCCTTAATAAGCTGCCTTGGGTGTCCAGAAAAATGTGCGCGCGCTAGGGCAAGTAGCCCCCTCTGTCTAGCGCCTCACCGATTGGGAGCTGTGCTAGTTGTCTTCCAATTTCGAATACACGAAAAATAATCTTCACTACGTTGTCATCCCCATCGACGCAGCAGCCCAACCGTCACCATGGCCCGTGGAATGTAAGTATTTACTGGCCACCATTCTTTTGGATTGTTGCTTGCTCTCGGGCTCAACCGTTCATGATATCGCGGCGGTGGAAATATGACTTGAGACTGACCATGTTTGCAGCAAGAAGCACCAGAAGCGCCTCAGCGCGCCCTCCCACTGGCTGCTCGACAAACTGTCGGGCGTCTACGCCCCCAAGGCCTCGGCCGGTCCTCACAAGCTCAGAGACTGCATGCCTCTCATCGTCTTCATCCGCAACCGCCTCAAGTACGCGCTCAACTACCGCGAGACCAAGTCGATCCTGATGCAGCGCCTGGTCAAGGTGGACGGCAAGGTCCGCACCGACCTGACCTACCCCTCTGGCTTCATGGATGTCATCTCCATCGAGAAGACGGGCGAGAACTTCCGCCTCATCTACGACACCAAGGGCCGCTTCACCGTGCACCGCATCCAGGCCGAGGAGGCTGAATACAAGCTCGGCAAGGTCAAGCGTGTCCAGCTGGGCCGCGGCGGAATCCCATTCTTGGTCACGCACGATGCGAGAACGTGAGTTCTGTCAGACATCATTCAGCCGTTGGATCAAGCTTTGGTCGATTTCGAGGTCGAACACACCCAGTGAAACCCAGAACGATTGGGAGCTTCTTTCGGCGGCTGTAATGTATCCCCCGAGCCGACCCCCTGTTTGCTAACGTACCTCGTGCTCTGCAGTATCCGCTACCCCGACCCTCTGATCAAGGTCAACGACACTGTCAAGATTGACCTTGTCACTGGCAAGATCACCGACTTCATCAAGTTCGACACCGGCACCGTCGCCATGGTCACTGGTGGTCGTAACATGGGCCGTGTCGGTGTCATCACCCACCGCGAGCGCCATGACGGAGGTTTCAACATTGTGCACCTCAAGGACGCCATTGACAACAGCTTCGCCACCCGTGAGAGCAACGTCTTCGTCATCGGCCAGGATAAGCCCTGGGTCTCCCTGCCCAAGGGCAAGGGTGTCAAGCTCACCATCGCCGAGGAGCGTGACCGCCGCCGTGCCTTCAACATCGCTCACTAAGGGGAGCTGATGATTTTCAAAGGGAAAAAAACTATTGGGCATGTGGACTGGAGTCTCGGATCTGACGTTTGCTTTTTGCAGCTTTACACTACCCTGGAGATAGCCAGCCTGAGGCTAACGATGAAAGATGATATTTCAACCAAGTAAAAACAACGTGCCGATCCGTTCTCTACGGTCCCTTCGTGTCGTGCTGCAAATGTGATGTTTGATGCAGATGTGTTCCTCTCTGAGTCGCTTACAATTTGCAACTCAGTGTTAGACTAGAATCTTGGAAGATCACCATACAAACGGGAATTCCTTTCCGATATGCACACCCGCGGTGTACGCGAAAATTACGTCGGCATGTACTGTGCTGCATGTCGTCGAGGTCACCCAAAGACGTTTGAAGAGGCCATCGTAGCTTCGTGGTTTCGTTGACCACGTCCGCGCTTGTAGTATGTCGAGACCTGGGTGGTGCCTGTACTGAGACAATCGAGTCATCTCAAGAGGCAGACTCTAGGCCATGTCGAGGACTTGGGATTGCTCTATACCTGTTGCAGCTCTTGGTTCAAGTCTTGAAAACACGAAGTCAATAAGTGAGCTGATATTGTCGGTATTTATCGACCTGTAAATACACACTGGATGTATCCCGTGTACTTGCATGTGCACCACTACCGAATTCTGTCTGGCAGGATTCACAAAGCTTTGGAGTGTGTGTCTGGAGAGGACGTGTTTGTCAGGAGCCATGCCGGCCGGTTCGTACATAGTACATTAATTGCGGACAATTGCCGTGGGGGTGACGGAGGATCACTCAATTCGGCCTCGTAATGGGAATTAGCAGTGATTACAAGCTTGAACAGCCTAGGATGCTGATCCTCGAACAAAGCTGTACAGGGGTGTTGATCATTCTGCAAGGGCACGATCTACCTCGGATGGACAACGGGGAGCGCCGGGGATGATTTTCGAGATGGCGGTGACTGATGAGCAGGACAACGAACCCTGTCCTACACGGCAGAAGGAAGGTAAGGAGGGGTGGTATTCAGAAAAGAGGTAGAGTGTTAGGTAAGTTCTGCCAAGGTGGATGGCTCAGTAGAAGCAGCCTTCACTAACCAAACCCATGAGCTGGAGCTCAGAGCCCAACACCGTGTTCTGCCTTAATAGGTCAGAAAAAGAAAAAAAAAGAATGCTGTTGGGCAACAATAGTTATTTGCCTGCCGTCATGATGAAACGTTGTCTAGCATGACGATTCTGCGTAGCCGGTCTTGCATTCTGTCCATGTAAGCCCTAACAGACATTACAGCCCGCGACTCATGAATGCACAATGCTTCATCCGCAATATGCCAAGAGCAGATGAAGTCATTTCAAGCATCTCGGTCGACGAAGGAACCCCGCGGTGTTCTGTCGAGTCTCGTGACCAGATACGACATCCAGCCTGCAGTATGCGGTTGCACCGCATGCACTCTGCCTGTGATGAGAAGTGCTCCGAATGGCTGGAAAATTACGGCTGCCGATGCAAAACAACGACGCCATATGATCGAATCTATCAGAGCCAGAGCACCTGTCATTTTGTCCAGCCGTGTTACAACTGTACCACATGGGCATGACACAGCAGATCAGCCATTTCAATGTCGCAAGCAGGACAAGATTGCGTTAACCTGATACTTTGTAGAGCTTTTGACCGTCATGTTCGAAGGCTAGGCCATTTGAACCGTTGCACTCCTCTCCCTCATCGGCAGGCTATGGCTTTGGAGGGGTCACTTTGGCTAGCAGGTCCCAGCGGTGACTGAATCCGCGGGGAAGCCACCACAATGCTAACAGGCTGAATGCGAAAATATCATGTACATGATGCAGAACTGCAGACTACCGCAATAAGCTGAACCTGCTTATGGTAGTCAGGTGCTTATGCCCATACGACGGTGAACGAGTGGTGCTGACGGACTAGGTGGACATACTGGGTTTGCAGTCAATACAGAGGCACCTTTGTCGGCTCGACAGACTCCGACGCATGCCAAGGCAGACACATGGAGAGTGCCATTGGCTCGAAGACTTGATGCATTTCGTAAACATGGTGGAGTCGGTGAAGCGGAAAACTGATCACTTGACCATCTTTGTTGTCAAAGTCCCGGTCTTCTGACGTATTAGTGATGATGTATCACAACATATTCCGGTAAAATCGTCGTGACTTAATGCGTGGCCGTCAGGTTGTGTGCTGCTAACGTGAGGTAAGCTGGGGCACGTCTGCCCGCTTACCGGCACTCGAAGATTGCGAAACGAGTTGGAGCAACACGAATCTAGAAAATGTGTTCAGTCTCTAAAACCTACGTCTGAAGCCGTTAGTGTAAGGTCAAATGCGGAAAAAATGACATGCAAACTGGTAGGTCAGGGGATGCTCCCGGGTTTGTCGCCCGAGCGGCCGGCCTCCACAACCTCGGGTCCTGGCAGCATACGACATAAGACAGAAAGCAACTCGATTGACCGATCCAGGCCGATGTAACCTTTCGAAGCACAACCGCCTGCTTTCAGATTGACGGTGGTCGGTTGACCGCACCATTCCCAGGTGCCGGGGCAGGCCGGGGTAAATGGCGATCATGCCGTGTCGGCATCTCAAGCCCTGGTCTAGTCTTCATTCGTCTCCATCCCTCCCGTCTGAATTCTGCATCACCAATATCATACCGTATAGTGGCGGTGGACCGAGGCAGCACGTAAGGCAGGGATGCATGGAGCCGCCCAGTGGCCCTGGGATAAGTCTGCCTTGTCGTAGAACCTGCGCTCGCAAGTAGACGCTGGCACATCTCAAAAGGGAGGTGGGAAAGGGGGTGGGCTTTCCTGCCCGTAAGGATGCGATGCCAAACTAAGATGCACCGTGACCAGACATTTTCAAGAGGCTCGCTGGGTGGTTGATCAGATCGGCCGGAGAATGATGGGATCTGGCCGAGGATCGACCCCCGCGGCACTACCTACCTTCCCCCCACGTAGATGCTCGGGATGACCTTGAAAAAGGATTGGGGGCCATAGACCCTGTCGACTAAGCCTCGAAGTGATCGAACCACGCAAGTGACCCCAACAGAGTCGCGTGTAGAAGGATCGTCCTAGTCGGGCGGGTAGGCGTATTTCGGCTTGGCCACGAGGCATCGGGGACATTTGGCGTTGCGCATGTAACTAAATGCGGCCAACACCCGAACCGCACACCTGAGAACCGCCAACGGTCACAGGGCAAAGCCATGCAGTCTCCTGCAACTAGACATGCGGTGGCATGGGAACGTAACATGGCATCTGGATCGTTGCTGTCAAAAGCCTGGGGTACGGCTGCCCCTCACCTCCATATCGAGCACAGCCAACCTGTTGTGCAATCGCAGAGGCTGGGCTGGGCTGCCTCCAGCTCGCACCCCACGGGCAGCTTCCTGAATGGCTGACCGCGGCATAAGGCATTTCGATTTCTCACCCGCGTATCCGTAGGTGTCCGTGGGATTGACATGTCATGCCCCCTTGCATAGGTGCAGGGGAGAGCAAGCCGCTTTCCCTTGTCACCATGACGCGGTCCGTGGCGTTTATTGAGCTTTTGTTGGAGCAGGAATTCTCCCATAAGCTACTTGGAAAAAGAAAGGAAAGAGGAGGAAAGAGAGCAGGGAGCGAAGGTTGAACAGGACTCGAGACAAGGGGGACGGCCTGCCATGTGCATAGATCCTAAATAGTAGTAGCTCGATTCGCCCACTGCTCACGTGTACCATAAGAACCGTCGTGTACTTCGTACGCCTTGTAAACTTGTGACAGCCCCGACTGGCATAAACAACGTGCAGGAGAAGAGGGTGGAGGAGGAGGAGAAGGACAAAGGTGAATCAATTTGCATGGGTCTGAAGCCTTGCTCCTTCTGGCCTGCCTCGTGATGGGGCCACGATGCTAGGGGGGGGGGTCGGTCGGGGTTTTTGGCAGGAGCTGTCTGGAATGCTTCCATGGCTGCTTCCATACTGCCTCATATGGCGGCCCCCATTTGCGTCCCCCCCCTTTCCTTCCTTCCATCCCTGTAAAGGTTCTACAACTACGGCTCGTTTGGTGGCTGATTGCACTTGCCGTTTGCCATTTGTCATAAGGTTGCATCTGGTTCCGCTGCCTCCCATCTCCCATGTCCATCATTTCGTCGAGTGTTAAGCTTTTGCCCCTTCAGCTCTGCTACAACAACCCAATTGCCCATCTCACCAGCCTCTTCGTCTCCCTGTTCTTATTTGCTTCGTCCTGACTCTTGGACTCGGCCCTCCCTGCCTCGCCTCGTGTTAAAATGACTCAATGTGATTGTTGGTCGACCCATCAAGCCAATGGGAATCTCGCCGCCTCGCTCTGCACCCTGCGGCCTGCTACGGCTTCTTCCACTTTTGCATCTTCGTCAAGCCATTGCTATTTTGCGATTGGACGTCCTTTTTCTTCTCTAGTCTCGCCCCCCTCCCCCGACGTTGTGTAAGAGGCGACTCTTCCGCTCCCACGCACACACATTTTGACCCATCCACTTTTCTCCCTCTCCGAACTAGTTCTTGGCCTCGATTTCCAACCGCAAGGGCCTCAGACGATATGGATTCGTCCTAAAGTCTTGGCTAGCCTCTCCACTTGCTTCTTCCACACTCATTAGCAGCTATACTTCCTCCATACCCCCAACATGGACTGGCTGGCATCCCACTATCCACGTCCCTGGCGGACTCTGCCTGGTCTTAAGAGTTGCCTCTCCCATCATGTTGGACGGCTTTCAGGTCCCCTCTTACTCATCACCTACATCCAGCCCAGACCTTGACTGAATCCTGCAAGTCTATTCTCTGTCTTGCCTGGATTTGTCTCTTGTCAAAGCTGTTTCTGGATTCCTCTTCTGCACGGGCCGTTGGCTAGTAACATCACCATCACTTCAATACTAGGCTATCTTCTCATCTCCACCCCCACCTAGGAGCTTCCAACAGCCCCATACTCGGCTTTCGTAAGAGTCTGGAGTTGCTGTCAAGCTCAGGAGCTACCTATATAACGGGTCTAGGGCATCCCCAGATTCGCGTCCCGGACCAGCTATACTCTTATTGCATCAACGTCCCTGAAACTGCCGGAAACGTCGAAAGCTTCGTCTGGTATAAGTGGCAAACACAGACAACACGCACTTTTAAAGCCTTCAATTCTTGGCCGAAAACAAGCTGCAAGCACCTGTACCAGGCACGGCCTGAAGCTGGATAGCAAATTAGGCTTGCAAAATGTCATTGCGGCACTACGTACGAATCCTGGCGAACAGATGTCCGCGGGCTTCTGGTTCCCGAGCGTTTGCCACTTCTTTTCGTCGTGCCGGTTCTGAGACTCAACGTCGTGGAGCCAACGCTTCGGCCAAATCATCCCAGTGGTCTGGACGCGCAGTATGGGCAATAGCAGCCGGCGCCGGCGCCGTGGGCTGCGGCGCCACGGCGACGATACTGTCAAAGGATGACGCGAAAGACCACCTAGGGAGTATTATGAACCTGGATCTAACCTCGGAGCATCGATATGGGACCACTGAGGAGATGGAGCAGGTTAGTGTTGGGGTCGTCTGATCCGTTGTCGACATGAGCCGCAAGAAGTGCATGTGTGTTGTTGAAGACAAGCATGCTGAACTAATCGATAGGCAATCCAAGAGATCATTCAACAGCTTGGTGACGAGGACTTCATCTCAACAGACCCCGAGGATTTATATGCTCATGGGTACTCCTCATGGTCGACCGTCAACCCGGACAATCTTCCCGTGGCAGTCGCATATCCTCGCTCGACCAAGGATGTCTCAACCATAGCCCGTATCTGCCACAAATATCGGGTGCCCATCATTCCATACTCGGGCGGCTCTAGTCTCGAGGGCAACTTTTCGGCTCCCTATGGAGGTATAAGCATCGACTTTGCCTACATGGACCAGATTATTCAGTTCAACAAGGAAGATATGGACATTGTGGTGCAGCCAAGCCTCGGTTGGCAAGATCTGAACGAGAAACTTTCCAAGATGGAAAGCGGGCTCTTCTTCCCCATCGACCCCGGTAAGTGATGCGGATGGGCCTACAAATTGTCACACGCAGCAACGCATCTCCTGCGCAAACGCTGACGAACACCGTCACAGGCCCAAGTGCTAAGATTGGAGGAATGATTGGTACCAATTGCTCTGGTACGAATGCCGTCAAGTACGGAACCATGAAGGACTGGGTCATCAACCTGACCATTGTCCTGGCGGATGGACGCGTGATCAAGACTCGCCGCAGGCCACGCAAATCATCCGCTGGGTACAATCTAAACAGCCTGTTTGTGGGCTCAGAGGGAACCCTGGGGATTGTCACTGAAGGTATGTCGCTACCCACAGCTTCTAAGCTCAGGAGAGCCTAGAGACTCACGTGCATCCGGGAATAGCAACCCTGAAGCTCGCCGTGATTCCTGCGGAATACTCGGTCGCTGTAGTACCCTTCCCCACCATTCGCGATGCTGCCTCGGCTGCAGCTGGCGTCATGCAGGCCGGTATCCCTGTGGCCGCCATGGAAATCATGGACGAGGTGCAAATGCGTGTGGTCAACCTAGGAGGGGCCACAGCTCCGCGAGTATGGGAAGAGCGTCCAACACTATTCTTCAAGTTCGCAGGCACCAAGAACAGCGTGCAGGACAACATCGACCAGGTTCTGGCAATCACCAAAACAAACAACGGCGGTGTGTTCGAGTTTGCCAAGGATGCACAAGAACAGAAGCTTCTCTGGTCCGCTCGAAAGGAGTCTCTGTGGTCGATGCTTGCGCTAAGAAAGGGCGACGAGGACGTCTGTAAGTGTTTCTTTTTTGAACGACTTTCCCTTTGAGGAGAGTGTGTGTATACATAAAAGTTGCTAGGGAAGAAAGCTGACAGCATGCGTTTTTCAAGGGAGTACGGATGTGGCCGTGCCTTTCAGTCGTCTGGCAGACATAATTGAAATCAGCAAAAAGGAAATGGACGACCTCGGACTGTTTGCAAGTATCCTTGGCCACATTGGCGACGGGAACTTCCACGAAAGCATCATGTACGACCGCAGCAACAAGGAGGAGAGGGAAAAGGTCGAGCAGTGCGTCAAGAACATGGTCAAACGGGCGTTGGCCATGGATGGCACGTGCACAGGTGAGCACGCAGTTGGCTGGGGCAAAAAGGAGAGCTTGCTGTGGGAGGTTGGACCGGAGACAATCGGAGTGATGCAAGCCATCAAACAGTCGTTGGACCCGCTATGGATTATGAACCCAGGCAAGATCATCGATGTGCCGTGGTTGAAGGAGAAAGAGCTCAAGCGTGAGGACGTTGTGGCGCCCGTCCGCGCACCGCCATCTCTGAACAAAGTGAAGGGTACTAAAGAATGGACGCTGGGTCTACAAGGCGGTACGGCACTGCAGAGTACAAAACCGCAATAGGGCTGCGGGGACGATGGGGTTTCCCCCGAATTGGAAAGTCGGCACTTGTCATTCGCCGTGAAGGCAGCGCGTTTGGGTTGGAGGAGACAATTGCCGTGGAAGGGCATGCTGGTAGCCGAAAGCGTCCTTTGGGCTCGTCCAAGTCCAGTGACGCAGGACCTCTGCAGTTTCAATTTGCATAATTTGCGTATACACAGGGCTAGCGATCCGCTCAGTTGAGTTACCTACCGTCCAGAGTGGTTACCATATGCCTTCCGTCACTAAGGCGGTCGATCGAGTACAGCAGCTGTGCAGCCAAGCACCGCACAGCTGTATCGCAGAGGGTCGAGAAAGGGCAAAGAGCAGGAAGACGAAACACCAAGGCTGGTAAGTGGAACGAGGTCCTGAAGATCGCGGCCTCCAAAGCAACGGACAACCGCCTCGCCCGCGATAGGACTGTACGAGGCAAGTGTTTGCTTGTTTGCATGCAGCATTCCTCAGGCGTCAACAACAATATGGATGACATGGTGCATGGCCCATTTCGCCAACTGCTGCCACCCGTCTCCGAAAGGCCAAGTGGTGTGTGCTGGCCGGTGCAGGTTACAGGCCGTTGAACAATTTGCGCCAAAGCACAAGTGAATCGCTCACCTTGAAGCTCCTCTTGCTTGCCTTGTGGAGGTACCTTACCTGGCCTCACCTTCACTCCTGCCTTCCTCACGTACCTGCCTACCTACCTACCTACCTTACCGACCACTTACCTAGTAGCCCAGCTCACCCCTCCTCCTGCATACCACCTTGGGCAGGTAGCTGCCCTGCCTTTTCCTTCCCTTCACCACTGATCCTCTCTTCCACCCCTTCTCGCACTCTCAGATACCTCTCGGACTTGATCGCTCATTGGTGTGAGGCCAAAAGCTCGGGCTTCTCGTTTAAATCCACGTTATTCACCATAATCGCCTTCAATTCGTTATCCTTTTCTTCATTCCTTGAATGTTCCGCCACGAGAACAATCGGTTACTAGGCCCTAGAGATCTCCTTAAAGCGTGCAACAACGCTCTCCCCCCGAGACACAAACAGCGCAGCCTCTTACTCCCCAATAGGTTGGTCCTGATTTCCCGTCCACATTCAATACTTTTCCTGCATCATCCTTGGAAAGACGCGTTTGTTGCTCACGACAATCAGAATCTCCCAGCCGACTCCTACGCCTAGGTACCACTTGCTGGTCTCGCACCACCTTCTCTGAACATGAGCTCCAGAAGAGCATCCCCCCGACACGGTCCCGCTTTCAAACCCAGGAACAGCACTATTCGTGCCAGTTCAACCGACAGCGCAGCAAGCAACTCCACACTTCAGTCGAGGAAATACCTCGACTCTACCACCAAACCCGCCCCAAAAGGCTGGGAGAAGTGGCCGGAGCTTACCATCAAAGTTCACAATCTGCCACCCGACGTTTCCATCTCGAATTTGTCGCAATGGTTCTCCGGCGAAGGCGAGATCGTCTGGATGGACATATATCAGGGGGATCATGACAATGGTAGCATGTCGGCCAAGATACGGTTCGACCCGCCTCCAAAGCGGCCGTTCTGGGATATCAAGCCTTTCAAAGTTTCTCATCCTGACCAGAAGAGATACCCCAATGGGTTAATCCTGCGCGTCTACGTCACAAACAGTGCGCCTCAAAATTGGATCGTCAGCCCGGTCACGCCGAAACATAGATACCCCAAGAGACTGGTCATGCCGCTAAAGAGCTTGAAGCTTGGATGCCTTATTGGACCGCAAGCTATGGCTGTACGAAGATCCATCGGTCCTAGTCCCGACTTGAAGGATTTGAAGATGGAGGTAGATGTCAACTTTAAGCGAATCACCATCATCTTCCCGGTGACCACTATGGGGGGGAGTAGCTCAGGATCTACAAAACAGTTCAAAGTCGAAATGGATGTGCTTCACATGAGAAGAGCATACTACACATCATTCGAGGACTCTGGGTGCACCTTGACTCTTCACCTGCCTTTCCCACCAAAGTACTATGGGAAGATGGATAATGTGGCGTCCACCATGGAAGAGGGCAGTGCCACATGGACAGCCAGGAACGCATGGTTTAGGGCGAGTAATGTCTGTGATGACCGCGACGAACCTCTGAGACATCCCGTCGCCTTTCACAACAAGATACCCGATGCTGGCTACATGGAAATTGGTTCCTGGACAACTTTCTGCCTCGAATTTGATCTCAGCAGTCCAAAAGCATCGGAATCAATTGAGCATCTGCTAACGTTTTTGAGCGACTTCAACGTCGACGTTGAACGAGGCAAAGTCTTCAATCTAAGGACAGATGTCAAGGCAAAAGTGTGGACGATGCTCGATCACGACCAATCCCTTTATCATTCGTCCGCCATGGCATTGTTGGCACAGGACGACCCAGAAACCGTACGCCATCTTAATTTTGAGGTGCGTTATCAACTTGAAGTTTGTATAAGCCAAGGGCTTCTGAATGAGCATACCATCGCCGCCGAATTCCTCCTCAAGCTCGCCGACCTGGGCCCTTCTAAGGCACGAATCTACCTTGAATACTTGGCAGATCGAGGAAGTGTTCTATACGACCCGATGCGTCTATTCGACGAACCAGACATCGAATTCTGTGTGCCTAGCACGAGAACCCCCCACTATTGCGCCCTCATGAGAAGAGCCATCATCACTCCGACAACGATCCGTTTTAGCACTCCAACCATGGAGAAGTCAAACCGCATCATACGGAAGTACAGCCATGCGCAAGACCGATTCCTCAGGGTGCAGTTTGTAAACGAGTCGGAAACAGACCGCATCAGCATCACTCATGACCAAAATTATGACGACGTTTGGAAGAGGGTGCTCCGGACACTCTTTCAAGGAATTCGTATAGGAGATCGTCATTATCAGTTCCTTGCTTTTGGGAGCTCGCAGCTGCGTCAGGGGGGGGCTTATTTCTTCTGCCCTACAGAGCATCTATCGTGCGATGACATTCGAAAATGGATGGGAAATTTTGACCACATCAAGATCGTTGCCAAGTATGCCGCACGGGTGGGCCAGTGCTTTTCAACCACACGAGAAATTCGCCGCGTATACCAGCCACACATACACCCCATCCCTGATATCGAACGGAACGGGTATTGCTTTACCGATGGCGTTGGAATTGTGTCCGGGCTGCTCGCACGTAT
Source organism: Stachybotrys chartarum (assembly GCA_001021365.1). Classification (NCBI taxonomy): domain Eukaryota; kingdom Fungi; phylum Ascomycota; class Sordariomycetes; order Hypocreales; family Stachybotryaceae; genus Stachybotrys; species Stachybotrys chartarum. Next base: position 858,423 of record LDEE01000006.1, read on the forward strand.
GATCACGGAGGAGATGGAGTTGGATGTTTTTGATGAACCTACAACCTTCCAATTTCGAATGGGTGGTCACAAAGGCGTTCTTGTACAGTGGCCTGATGCAAAAGGCATGGAAGTCCATGTCCGACAGTCCCAGGAGAAGTTTACGACCGGATTCAACGGGCTCGAGATTATCAAGTGTGCTAGATTTGCAACAGCAACTCTCAACCGACAAACAATCATCATTTTGGAATGTCTAGGAGTGCCGATTCAGGCATTTGAAGCACTTCTTGACCAGCAGCTCCTGTGCTACGAGAAGTCCTTGGTTGACAATAGCATGGCGATCGATCTCTTGACCAAGTTTGTGGATGAGAACCAAATCACAATGGTTCTTGCCGAGCTCCTCAAGGCAGACTTCCGGTCCTCCCAGATCCAAGAGCCATTTGTACTGAACGTGATGGCCTTGTGGCGCGCTTGGTCACTCAAACTACTCAAGGAGAAGGCTAGAATTCATGTGGAGAAGAGCGCATTTGTTCTTGGTTGCGTTGACGAGACAGGCACACTGAGAGGACACGTGACCGCAACTGAAGGCTCGGAATCGAAGGACATCGGCGATCTTCCTGAGATTTTCCTCCAAATCACAGATTCCAAAAAGCACCAAAAGACCAGAGTTATAGAAGGCATATGCATCATTGGCAGGAATCCCTCGCTTCACCCAGGAGACATCCGCGTGGTCAATGCGGTGAACAACCCGAAGCTACTCCATCTGAAGGATGTTGTGGTGTTCCCTTCCACAGGTGACCGGCCCCTTCCAAACATGCTGTCTGGTGGTGACCTGGACGGGGATGACTTTTTCGTCATGTGGGAACCTTCTCTTCTTCCCGAAGAATGGCACCATCCTCCCATGAACTACAACTCCGCCACGAAGCCAAGGGCGTTGGACAGAGAAGTGAACGTGAATGACCTAAGAAATTTCTTTGTGAAATACCTGCAGAAGGATGTCCTACCTCTCATTGCGCATGCACACGTTGCTTTGGCAGACAAACATGGGCCCAAATCCGATATATGTAAGACGATGGTAATATTCTCCCTCGAGTATTAGAGCTAATCCGTTCAAAGGTCTCCGACTTGCAGAGCTGCACTCTGAGGCGGTGGATTATCCCAAGACAGGAGAGCCAGTGACTTTTGGTCACAAACTACGTGCCAGTCAATGGCCGCACTTTATGGACAAGAACAAGAAGCTATCTTACCAGTCCAACAAGGCTCTTGGGGTGATTTACAACAAACTGAACCGCCAGTCCATTGAGTTTCGACCTGACTGGGAGCATGATTTCGACCCCCGGATTTTGAAACGCTTCGAACTAGACCATGATATCCTCAAAGCTGCACGCAAAGTCAAATCTCAATACGATACGTCAGTTCGTCGACTACTTACGCAACAGAGGCTAGACTCAGAGTTCGAGCTCTGGACAGGCTTTGCAATGTCACGCCCAGTTGGATCAAGTGATTACAAGCGCGCAGAGACCTTAGGCCATGAGTTCGATGTGTTGAAGCAGCGATATCGCGAGATGTGCTATGAAGCAGCCGGGGGTAGTCACCCTGAAGTGCTGGATCGCTTCGTGGCCGCCATGTATCAGATCACTGAACAAGAGGTCAAGATTGCCCTCTATGAGCATCACCGGGGCCCCATCAACGAGGCGGGGACCATTGTTCCTCCCCGCCAGCTGCAGGCTAGGTCTATGCCACTCATCAGTTTTCCTTGGATATTCCACTGGGTAATGATTCGTATCGCGCTAGGAAGCAAGTATGACCACAAACATTCCATTCTTTCTGCAGCTCGGCGAAGTAAGCAGGTTGTATCGCTTGGCGAAGGGACTCTGGCGACAGCGGCTGCTGACGAAGAGAGGGATAAAGTCCCTGAGCAGGGACCTCTGGGTGTCTCGGAGATTGTTGAGACCGAGTCATCAAGTAGGATTCCATCTACCGTAGATGACAGCCAGGATTCAACCTTGATAGCTATCTAGTTCCGTCTGCGGTCACAAAATCTTTGCAGCACATTTCAAGCATCAGGGGGTCAACAAGGGGCATGAATGCAAGAGATTGAGTATCTTCCATGCTTGTTCAGTTTCTTCTTCGCCTCCATATGTAGAGTTATCAGTTTCAGTTCCCATAAAAGCCCTTCAATAGCTTGTTCAGCGACTCTTATCGTGCTGGCCTTTCCGTTTCTCAGTTTCGGAGTAATTGTCATCTACCATGAACAAGACAAAACGCAAAATGAAGGGGATGGCGTGTATTTCGGGGAACGAAGAGTGACAGAAACTAGGCTTGTTGTGGCAGAGTTGGAGAACCGCGCTCTTGGGACACTGCTTGGGGTGGTGAATACAGCACGGACAACTGACGGTGTGATGATAGCGAGAAGATAAAGAAGTAGTGGGCGGAGCAATGCACAGTGTGCCCGACGACGAGGCTCGCAATCAGTATGCTTTAGAGGAGGATGCGATGGTCGTGGAGCGGCGATTGGCTACCGAAGCATTGGGACGCTGTGACCCTTGCTTGTAAGGAACTGGGCCGTAGTTGTGTCTGAACAGGTCTCTCTGTTCACCTGCTTACGCACAAGTCTGTCCGCAGGACCCATTTCTCTCCAGTCACTACCTCGCGGCCCTCATGCTGTACTGGTAAGCTTCCGTGACGGGACAAAGGGGTAGTAGACATCATAATCAAAACGAACCAGAAGACAGTCCTGGCCGTGCTTGTGCAGTAAAAGAAGGCCCGTCTCGAGCTGTATCGCTATCTCCTCGGCCGGCACCTGTCGATCATGAGTATAGAACACTGTTTCGCCACCGACACATCCTTCCGTTGAGGACGTCAGGTAGAGGAGAAGGGTCCACGTGGTACGCGCTGAGCCTGCAGGGGTCGATGGAAGCTCAACAATGTTGCTATCGTCGTCTAGGACAGGCCACGGTCAGCAAGCACGAAGACTGCCAAGACTGCATAGAGCCATTAGGCGCATGGAAGTAAGATGGGATATGAGACACAGGTCAGGGTGATCAATAAATCGCACCCTGCTTTCCCCCGTCAGCAACTGCTCGGCAACCTGCGAATGCCCACTGAAGCATGGGTAGCCATGGACCCATGCCGTCTCTGGTTGGAAGCAAGTTTGTTCCCAAGAAAAGGGGCTCGCAACCAACTGGATGGTGCATCATGTCGCCATTAGGCCGTGTTTGGCGCGATCTAGTACAGATCGAGTAAGGATTTGAAGGGTTTATATGTCTCGACCGTGGGAGGGTGAAGCAAGCCACAAATGGGGAGTTATCAAGGTGGGGGAGAGTATTACAATGAGTGTCAAAATACTGTCCCGCTGAATAGCGATATACACGAATGTTTGGGTTGAGGCCAACCGGGTTCCCGCCCCTGCAAGCGATGACAAGAAAGAAGCATATTAGTGAGTATTCATAAGGAGTAGATAAAGGAGCAACTCATGAAATGCCGGTTGGCTGACAGCCACTTGGCTTTCTGGACCTAGGCACAAATGCAGGACAAGGAGCATGATGGCCAGCAAAGGAGGCCGCCGGCCGTGGGTTGTGCAGTGGAAAGGATGCGGGTGATCAACACACCAGAGATGGTTGGCATGCTCCGTGTCTAGGAGAGCTTCTCTTAAGCCGGTGTCTTCCCATAACCGACGCGCAAAGTCCGGATCGTCCACTTGGAAGCGGTCATTAACACGAACGGCCTCGCCGCGCTTGGGACGGCCGGGTGTCGTCTGGAGCGGCAACGTCTTGAGGAAGCTAACGTAGTCGCGACACAGGGACTTGGGAAAGAAGCAAGGAACAAGGGCTATCTTGTCGGAGGAGGGGTGCAGGGAGAGGTCGAGGTCAAGGACAGGCAAGCGAGGCTTGAAAGGCGGCCAAGAGACGGACTTGGTTAGGCTAGAAGCCGCTGGCTTTGCGGCTGGTTTGGCGGTGCGTTTAGGCATGGCGGATATGTCCTTGGTATACCCTCAATCCTGGTGAATAGCCTGCCGACTCTACACAAGAGTAAGATGGGCCGAGGCCGAGATGTACGTGCAGAGGCAAGGGTCCAAGGATGAGGTAGGATGGGTGGGTTGTGGGCCACCGGGCCTATCTCCTGTAACTTTCATTGGTGTGTGAACATGGGCCCAAGACACCCGGCCGGTGAGGGAGGAGGTGATTGGGTGGGGNGGGGGGGGCCACCGTCTTCCATGTACAAAGTAAAGTGGTGTCATCTTGAGCTTGGGGCCCACCTGCCGCGAGAAGTTGCGGAAGCTGTAACATGAAGAAGTTCTTTCCAAACCACCATGTAACATCATTGAACATCTCAGGTAAGTACCAAATAGGGCAAGCCCTGACAAAGAAGAACGCCGGCGACAAGTGCCATGCGGATTCACTGAACATACTACTGAGGTACCTTGCCTAGGTACCTAGCACGGGGGGTTGTGTGTCTGTGAGATCAGGATCGGGGTTCATCTCGGGATTCTCTTTAGCAGAAGCAAATACAACGATAGAGTTTCGTGGGACGGATCATTGAAATCGGGGTCTCCTGCAGATCAGATTCCCTGCGCTAACAGCCTTGACGCCCGTTGGTTCCCGCTCATACCCGTAAACGGAAGAGAGAGAAGAGTAAAGAGGCGGAGCATGTGCACCATACAGGACACGATCAAGGCATATGCGAGGTGATACATGGTATGCACTCACTCGCGGGTCGCGTCCCGTGCCGCCTCGCCTTGCCTCGTCCCGTCCCGTGGCGGCATCTGGCGCCCGAGGTCAGGCCCTTGGTCACATCCACGCCCATTGTCCAGCTCTGCACGTATCTCGCATGGCTACCACCTACTATGTGGATGTCGATGCGAGCAGGTAGGTACAAGTGCTGCGTATCGTGGCTGCGAATAGGTGTAGATGCGGAATGCACCTTCCCGCATCCGCCATGCAAGACTAAATCTTTCAAGCAAGAGCTGCTTACTAACCCACCACAACCGCATCCCAACCAGCGGTGGACCCTGGTTGGCGCCACCCAAGCTTTTTTGCTCCCTTCTTCCTCCTGTTGTTTCGCGAATCACATCTAACCATCCCTCCACTATCCACCTTGACACTCATTCATCTGCCTCGTACACCTAGGATACCTTGTCTATCTACCTGCAGCAAAACAAGCCACGGCCAAGGTCGTTTCAAACCAAGAAAACATGTCCCAGGATCCTTCCGCCTCGCTGCCGCCTTTGGCGCCCAAGTCTGCTCGAGATACCTCGTCACTGTCGCCGTGGGCACGCCAGATGAGACAACTTGGACTTTACTTCGCAGGAGCTGGCTTTATGGCTGCTTCGGTGGCGGTCTCTAGGCGCGCCGTAGTGCGGAGGCAACTCGAGGCCATGCCCAAGTTCTACGTTTCGAACCGTAATCCCATCAAGGTGGACTCCTCAGAAAGATCCCTCCTGGCTGTCGAGGCTCTCGGACTTGCCACTCTCAACGTCACCAGCTTCGGGATTCTTCTACTCGGAGGCACCTCTTGGGCTTTTGACCTGTGCAGTGTCGAAGAGCTCCGGCAGCGGACGCGGGCTGCTCTCATGAAGCCAGGGCTCGTTAACCCGGAAGACGAGAAGGAGTTGGAGCGTATGATGGAGAGCCTCATGGAACGACTAGGCATGGAAAAGCCAGAGAAGCCATCGAGAGAAGAGGCCACCCGCAAGGAGTGAAACGTTGCTGTCGTCAAATCATGCAGTCTTTTCCAACTCCTCCTACCGTTTCCGTTTTCTTTTTCTCACTTCTCAACCCACCTGAGGCGTCTAGCGAGCGTTCGGCAAAAGAATGAAAGTTCCCCTCTTTTTCTACATGATGGCACCGCGGCTCAATGTCCCGCGTCCTCATGCATCACCCGACCGGCCAGGATATTTGACTGATTACCAAACTTTGTCAGGGAGAGGCAAGGCAATGTTAATCTAGCTCCAGGAAAACTAAAACCTGCCTAACTCCGCAATCTTGCTATTGATGCAAGGGATGTAAATTATTGTCTAAATAGATAGACGACTGGTCATATTTGGGCAACGCCGAGACGCCAACGCAACGCTCGCCTACATCGCGAGCCAGACCAAAGTCGAGAACACAAATCTGTGGTAAAACGAAGCACAACCCCGACGTCCTGCTCAGTGACAAGAGGGGGTGCGCAGATCGATTCGCGAGACCCTGGTTCGAGACATGCATACTCTGAACATGGCTCCCCGTCCTTTCCCCTTTCCCCCTCCAGTCCTCCGTCTACAGTGGCACTCTGAATATACAGGAAGCGGCTAGGCTATTGATACGCACCAAGCGAGATATTTGCAGTAGTGCATATTGTCGGGTCTACCAGTATAGCGGTCGAGGGAAATGTCCACGCTACAACTTGACTACAAGCATGCTTATCTGATGCTTCTGATCTGCCGCTTTAGCAGGGGTTCCAAGTTCTCGCGTTGTTCTTGACACAATTGTGCGGCATGCAACATGCTGGAAACTGAAGTATGTTATCGGGCAGGCTGCCGCTGCTAGCTTTGGTACTGAGGGGTGAAAACCCGTCGTGTCAGGTGGGTAAAAAGGCTTGGAAAATTCACCGCGGTTGGTTTGTCTGGATCACAACCATGGGTCATGTAATTTTCATGAACTGTCACCGCGTCTAACAGTCGAGAACAAGGCCAAGATCATTTCACGCAGGTATATCGGTCTGCCTTGGCCAAGACGTTACTATACAATACATCACGGCTATACACTTCCTGGATTCAGCTCCAATCAGCGTCTGGGGCTGAACGCCTGGTCCAAATCTCAAATCCAGGGACAATCGGGAAGTCATAAACAACTCCGTCCGTCTAGGTCGGAAGAAACCCAGCATAATGTCACAACATAACCCGAAACATGCGAACTTTGCGAACATGACGGTCCCGAGCCCCAAGGTCCCAGTATGGAAGTATGTGTATGCGCCATACGGGAAGCAAGCGGAACAAGTTGTCGTCTACTCCCCGCAAAAAACAATTGGCAGCAATACACGGCGCATCATACTCAAGCAAGCTAACGGTCTTGATACTAACAAGGTTTGGATCAACTTGAACATCTACGATTACCAGCGGTGCGACCCAGATAATGAAGAGGAGCTCTTCGACAATGCACACGGTGTCATTGTCCGCCATGGTACTGCCCGAGGCATACAAGCCGAGGGGAACTACGCACTTTTCCAGTACAAGCCCGGCGAACGAGTCTGGGTCGAGAGTCGTGTGAAGCCGGGCCCTGAGAGCGACCTTCGAGACTCGATCCCGATCATCAATCTTGACACGCTCGAGAGATACGATATTCCTTACAGGCATGTCTGTTTCGTGCCGGAGATTGTTTCATCGAACGATTCGGACAACAACCTTGCTAGCATTGTCAGTCATGCTTTCAGCTACAATCCCACAAATTCACTTGCCAGTCAACCACTCTATCAGCTGTATGTCGTATGGCACGCGGATGATCCGAGCTGCGCGAGGTTAGAATGGGATACGTGGCAGAGGAACTGCCGCAATAGCAAGACAGGTCCTAGAATGTTGAAGGGATTCCGGAGAATGCGCCCTAAAGAGCAGCTCGATGCTTTTGGCCACGAGTGGCACAGTCTGCGTCGAAGCTTGGAGGTATCCAGGTGGGCGGAAGACGCCAGCTCCTTATTGGCGTCGAACTCCATTGTTTCTGGCCGGAACAATACAGCGAGTCACAGCCCAACCCTCGGTCATGATGACGAAGCTCGGTCCGCCTACAGCACCCCATCAACTCATACTCTCGAGGAAGTAACAACGATCGCGGTACGTCTAAGCCATGCGGGAGAACTTTTTTTATGTGCTAATAATCTCGCCAGAGCCAGAGCCGGTGCAATATGGCCCCAAACTGTCCACTGATGATATCTCATCCGGAAGTCCTCCCTGACCACATCAAAGATGTCCAAACTCAACCTCATCATCACGTTCAAGCCTACGATTTTGAAGATTGTCCTTGGGGTTTCGCCCATCTGGGCCATTGCGTGCTGATAGACAGGAAGACCGATTGTGTCATGTCGGGCAACGAGCTTGGACATATATGCTGCATAGAGTATACAGGGTCAAGTTTCCGCTTGCTGTACGGCAGTATATTACCTGAGAGTAGCAAACGAGCAGTGGCTGATTCTTCTTCGAAAGGCCTGATGCGGTAGATTTAGATTCAGACAATCAGTCGCCCACTCCGCCCTCGAGCTCACGCAAAAGAATTCGAATGTCTTCGCAAGACCGCTCCTCCGAGAAATCAACCATGTCCAGTTCCCGCCAGTCGAGAGGTTCCAGTCGACACGACACGCTACAGCCGGCCTCAGCTGCACAGCTAGCATCGCGTTCAACAGGCAGTTCACCATCCGATGCCTCGCCTGTGTTGGGAGAGCGACCTGATATGTCATCCGCGGGAAAATACCAGACGATTGCATCCCTCATGGCATCCCAGCAATCTGGGGCACCACCAGCCACGGTCTACCAACCTTCTCCGCCCCTTGAGGTCCCCCTTGAAGTCACTTTGCAACCCATTGAGTTGCAAAGCCCCGCTGCTCGGCCACTGCAATCGGTGGCAATGGCGCGAATGCGCACCCCAGCGAACACGACCGCTCGGTCGCCAATGGATTATCGCTCGGTGATGCAGCAGCCAATCACACAGGCCGTTGCTGTGCCCGAACAGCGGCTCTACGACGCCGTCACACCAAGTCACCACCAACATCCTTACCACTGGGCACAGATGCCCGTAGCGGATATGCCAGAGCATCACGGTGTGTGGAGTTCCTCCATCCTGCCATCCTCTTTCTGACACGAGCAAGGATTACAACCAGCGCACGCGGCCGGCGCTTACACCACGCACTGGCAGGACGTTCCTGCGCCAGAGTTCGGCGCCGTTGAGCCAAGCCCCGCGGTCAAGTCCCGGAGCGATGCCCCGTCTCCGTCCTCACATATGCACGTCAGCTCCCCCCAACTCTTCCCTGCCACCCATGTTGACATCAGCCACCCTCAGGGACCCAGCGACGCACCCCAGATTCCGGAGGTAGCCACCGCCACTGCCGGCATGCAGCAGTGGCCACCAGACCTCGGCTATAGTGATCTTTTGCCGAACCTCTACTCCCGGCTTCAGTGTAGACAAGCTATGAGGCGGGGTAAAGATGTTAGGCATTTGGGCCAAGCCAGCGAATTGTTGCCGAGGCACCCAACATGTTTGTCCCACTACGGAATGATGAAGTCAACATTGCCGGCATGCTCATCAAGCGTCAGTCCCAGTATTGCTACCGAGGGCTGGACTGCCTCGCCCCTCCAAGGATTTTGCTACTCGCTTGCGGTGGTCAGCCGAAGGAATCCTTTCGCGGAGAAGGCAGAGACGCTAAAGTATTCTATATTTAAACCATGGCGAATGCCGACACGTGCGGCACTGGGTCTGATGAGGTCATGACGAGCAAGGGTCTCGTGGGAAAACCCATGGACATACGGCACCGAAAAAAGACAGGACGGGGAAAACAAACAGGCAGAGTTACACTCATTTTTTTCTTACGCAATTTGAGAACATTGAATAACAAAAATCCCCGTTCTCGAGGAAACATTGGTCTTAATTGTCTATCGTGTGACAAGTTCTACCAATTAATCATGTCCATGCCACCACTCCTTTACCCAAAAATTGTGGAAATCTAGCCTCCTCGAGTGTTTGCCAACATGGCTAGAAAGAACTCCTCCCAGAAATGCCCTATACATACAAGAAAATACCAAGTGAGCCACCGATGGCCAAAAAGTTAAAACAAGAAGAACGACGCCAAGCCACGCCACGCCCGCTTAGTTGTCTCCAAGTGAAAAGAAGAGCCCCATGATGAGGGTGCAAATAACGAAAAGAAGGTTGAAAATGCCCCAAGCAGCAATCTAAGGAAAGGAAGCACGCAGAAACTAGGCCTGCTATCCATGTGCAGGGAGGTAGGAGGAAGGAGGAAGGAGAGAATTAAAACTTAGACAGAAGCTAGCAAGCCTCGCTGGCACGCCTCGAGGCCGCCGACCTCATAAGCGATTCCCGCCTGACTTCGTAGAGGTCCTCGATACCCTCCAGGCTGCCCCTGCGGCCCCAGTTCATGGGCTGTCTCTTGAGGAAGGCGCCGACGGCGCCGAGGTAGCCCTCGTGGCGGAGGAAGTAGGCCTGCTTGGCGCCTTTGCTCCAGAACTTGATGGCGTAGCTAAGGGTGTTCATGGTCTGGACGTGGCCGCGGATGAATGAGCCGCCAAAGTAGATGTCGGAGAGGTTGTGGATCTGAGACTGGAGGAAAGCGATTTGGCCAATGTTGTTGGAGATGGCATAGAGCAGGGATCGCGAGATGTCGTTGCCGGAGAAGCCGTCTTGATCTGGGAGTGTATCCTCGCCCAGGAGGCCACCTGAGTCCTCAGCCGCGGACTCTGCTTGGCGCTTCTTCTTGAAGACCTTACCGAAGGAGGAGGCGATCGTCGTGCTCTTGAGCCCGATCTTGCCATAGTCTGTGCCGTAGATATCTCCCACCATCATGTCGACCTTGGCGTTGTCGCCCTGTGCTGCCGAGTCCAGCATGTCGTCGAAGGAGCGCGATCCCGTCAGCAGCGAAAGCAGGCCCCAGAGGGTGCCACCGCCAAGCGAGGTGCCGCCTACTCGCTCGTAGGACCGAGGGCCTGTGACCTTGAGGAAGGAAACGCCGGAGCCAATGTTGACGAGGAGGTAGGGGTAGATGTTGTCGCGGGGTCCGACAAAGCCCATGGGATCGGTTTCTGAGTAAGTAAAGACCTCTCTAGGGATCTCGGTGATGAAGAAGTCGAGACCTTTCAAGTACATGAGTATTCTGTGCAAAGGAGAATTGTGGCTAGGGCCTACCGATAATGAGGCACTCCATCTCGTCCTCGCGCAAAACATCGACACCGAGGGCATCCCTGATTTTGTCGTAGAATTTGTAGGCACCCCCGCCGGTGGCCATGACGGATAGCTCGGCAAGGCGCGAGCCGTTGAGAGACAGCTGCTTGTCGCGCAGGTGCTTCATGAACTCAATGCAGTCATCTATGCGGTCGGTCTCGAAGTTCTGGAAGTTGAGACGGCCGCCGGGGTCGGTCGAGTCAGCCTCGCGGGTGAAGTAGACGAGCTTGGCGAGGGAGCCACCGATCTACAAGACGGGCGCATTGGGTCAGTAAAAACACTCATGGGGATTCGCAGGGAGCAAAAGGGGGGGAGGAAGGCTTACATCGATGGCAATATGGCTCACGATGGCAGTGTGATTGGGCAAGCGAATATCACTCGTTTCGCGGGGAGTGGGACTGCCGGTACCAGAGCGTGGGGTGGCCAGATCCGGATCGACAATGAAGGCGCCCTTGACATTGATCTTGACACTGCCGGGTCGGTGGATGCTGCTGTCAATCTCCTCGGTCGTGGAGCTCATTGTGCGTGCTCGTCGTCGCGGGTGGTCGTTGTCGTGCATCTTCTTGACGGGCAGCTGAGTGGGCAATGCCACCTGGAAAAAGGTACTATCGATAGCGGGCATCTTTGCGGTGCGCGTCCCTCGGCCCGGGGTGAAACAGTGAGTGGGTGACGTGACGTGGTGGTGGCTTGCGGGCGGGCGGGCGAACGGAGAGCTTATAGCGCTCGCTTAGTGACGGATCGGGCCTGTGGTCTGTTGCGCTGGTTCCGATGCGACCTTGTTGGAAGTGACGACAGCGGTACTGTATCCCAACGATGAGGCGCAATCCTTCTTACTGACTGAGTAGGCAACAGAAGAAGAAGGATGCCAGCAGCTGAAAAGGGGGAAGAGCGGGATGAATGGTAAAAAGCAAAGCCCAAAGCCACCTAGGGAGAGGGAGGGTTTCCCAAATATAACCCAAACCCCAATCTCAGAGGAAGGAAGATGACGGAGTGGGTGTGTATGATGATCCAAGACAAGGTTTCCGTCCTCGATCTGAACAAGGCGGTACTCGCAACGGAAGGATCCAAGTGCAGGAAAGATGAGGAAACCGGAGCAACACAAGAGTCAGGAAACAAAAATCATCAAGCCGTTCGAGTGGACTTATAGAAGCTCCAAGAATAGGACAGCTAGGGGAAGGAGCTAGGGCGAGGCTTGGGGGGGATGGGGTCGCTGCTGCCCCCATGCAGCCCATTCGGCCCCTCGCGTTATCGATAAGATAAATTCTCCAGGCCTTCCAGCGTCTTTTTTGGCGGCTCCACGCCTACAGGGCGCTGCCAATGCCGCAATCAATCTGCACGTCCTGCACAAGCCTCGTTGAGGAAAATCGCCGTCTGTTTCCCGCTTGCCCGAGGTTCCGCTCGGTGTGACTCCAACCCTGGTTTTCTGGCAACATTCCCTCCTCCTTCAGCCTATCAGCCCATGGCAAGCCCTGCCCAGCACCTGCTCCGAACGCCTACGTATTTTCTCCGAATCCCTCGACTACCACCAGCCCTTGCCTAAACGAGTCGAATCGAAACAGCTGCCAAACCCAGGGGCCCCCCAGGTTTCCCGAGCCGAGTTGCCTTACGGCCTTCNCGCCGACTTCCTATTTCACCTGCCCGCCTGTGCCGCCGCAAGGGAGATTCGAATCAGCAAACTGCCTGTTACGCAGGGGAAAGACATGGGGAAGCAAGGAAAAGGGCGAGGCAAAGACCATGATCCATCTAACGCAAACGGGCACATACCATCCGTTGGCAGCCACCAAATTCTCCGGGTCATAACTCGCAAACATCTTTCAACACTCGTGCCAGTCTCACCGCAGTCATCACGGTAATCATACTACTCATACTAATCATGCCCACGGCTGTCGTAAGCCCAAAAGGCTTGCTGCACCAGCCTCTGTAGCGCCAACTTCAAATTTTGTACCCTTTTCGCCGATCCAAAAGCTCGCATATCAGGACCACGCCAAGTAGTCTGAAACAACTGTCGGGTAGCTCTTGACGACTCCTTGTCCGCTTGACTTGCATTGCCCTACCGTGCTATGCAGAGGTATCGTGGGGTCTAGGCCCAGCGCGAGGGAGACCACTGCCGCACTGGTGACGTAACAGTATGTATCACTTGCAGGATAACCCTCACACAGCAGGCATGATGAACGACGTATGCAGAAGGTAGTAACTAACAATTGACGGCTGCCACAAATATCCGTACAAGCAAGTATTCGTCTGCCCTTCCAACACAAAACCCCGCCATTGCTTCTGGCCCTCTCGAGCACGCAGGCTGCGAGCCAGACATCTTGTAAAAAGCCGGGACGGCCCCTAGATAAATACAAAGAAAATATGGTAAGTTGGCCAAAAGCACGTGGTATCCTAATCCTAGTGAAAATAAAATAAAAGTAAGAAAATAAAAAGAGGAAGAAAAGAAAAACACTCATGTACACAATTTGTACAATCATGGTGCCACGGGGCCGACCATCTGGGCGGGCCGTCGTGACCATGGAACCCCTGTCGCCCGTCGTAAGAGTAAATGAGGTGCTCGGCACAGCGTAAGCCAGAAAGTGACCGATGCGCCAAATACTCTTGCAACCACAAGAAATCCCCCATTCATCACTTTTGACGTGTCGAGTCGTCGTACATGGACCATTGCGTCGAATGTAAGCTGCGGAGATCCGCCTTCACCCTTGCATTACAGTGTTGCCCTTATCAGACGTGGGCAACTCGACTCATGCTGTTTCATGCTTGGTCTCCCTTTTTCGCCTCCAGCGTTGCATTTCCTTGGCTGGGCTGTGGCGAACGATATACCGCAGATCTTACTCAAAAGTAGTTGCCGCCTGGGACAGCGACAAAGATGGCGGTAAGCACTCCGGCGAGTAGTAGCGCTGCCAACATCGCCTGGATGAAGATGGTGTCCTGGATCTGGCGAAGGGCAGGCTCCTGAATCCAGATCTCTCGGTCAAACACCTTCCGCACAACATTGCGCTTCTCGTACTTGACCACCCAAGGTTCGTCCTCGTAGCTGTTGTTGGATCCAAACGAGTCAAAACTTCGCTTGTTGTCTTCCTCGTAGTCGTTGTCCTGCACAAAGAGCTCCCATGGACGCATATGACGGTGATGCATACCATGAAGAACAACACACATGCCCTTGTACGCGGCTACGAGCGTGCTGATTCCCAGCACCCATGCAATGGCTGCTAGGGCGCGGTAGCCACGGCCCACAGTGCTCAGCGTGAGCACAAGGGCAACGGCGAAGCCTGCGATAATGAGGCCAACTCCCAGAGAGCGAGCAAAGAAGACACGAGCAGGGTTGCCATTGCAGATAGACCAACGGACGAAGTTGGGGTGGGCCTGTCGGCGGAGTGCCGTCTCGACCGTTCGAACCAAGGTGCGGAATGCCGAAGGGTGCGTCGTGTAGGAGATTGCCTGAACGGCAGCCCTCTGTTCCCATGCTGACAGATTCAGCTGACGGGGAGAACCTTCCATTATATATGTCGAAATTACTCGATTGATCTCTTCGCGGAATGGCTGGATTGTGACTGATGGCTATTGTCAGTACTGCCATCTTTATTGCTCCTTTCTATCAAGCGCTCGAGGCCGACATAGGACTTACATGGTTGCTTGGCGCCTGCGGCTTGGAAGGCTTCTGCCGCTTGCGTTTTATAGCTCGAGGTATAAGTGGACGGAGAATGGTTTTGGCCGGAGTACAGCGATCCCTCTTCGTAGCCAGAAGAGCTCGTTGGGGGCGTGATGAATGGATTGCTGTTTCCAGTGTCGGCGAGAGGCTCTCGTGCCGGCTTCTCAAAGTCGGTACCCTTGAACATTTCGGCGGCAGCAGGTTCGCGGCGCCTCTGCCCAAGGTTGTCCTTGCGAATCTTAGCAATGGTTTCGTCTTCCATGGCTTGCGTCCACTCCGGAGCCAAAGCTAGATCAGCTGAATTGGCCGTCTTGAACCGCTTCTCGTAGTCTCTGTACCACAGGAAGAACTGGAGGTTCTCGGCGGCGTGCTCTACGTAGATCAGATAATTCATGAAATCTCGAACAGTCATCGGCTGAATTTTCAATGATCAGAGTCTACATTGCCAAAATCGCGTTCCGTATTGGGGAATGGGAGACTTACTGGACATGTGCCACCGTTTATGATCCTGTCAAAACCCAGAGATTCCGGAATGCCGGATGAGTAGCCGGATTTGCCAGACTTGACCGAACCATCAGTCTTTTCCGAAGAAGACGGCAAAGACTCGGTCCTTTGGAGCTCATGCTGCTCCACGTGCTTGGGTCGCGTGTAAGTGAGGGGGAGTGACTTGAACATGGCGTTAATTGGCCGCAGATGTATCGATATGCTGGAGGCGTGATGAAGGGTCTAAGGTTTGAGGAGCAACCACGTGTAGTTGTATGTACGATTGATCAAGGTGGGGAAGCACTCTTATGAACGAATCGACAGACTTGGCACAGAGATGATCGTTGATCGACGTAAAGGTGGATGGTGAGGATGGGTCTTATATCTTGACCACATTCAGACTTCCATCGCAGTTGGAGGGGGCATGGTTGGCTCGGATGCCCACAAACAAACCAAGCTAAGAAGAGTGGCAGGCCGTCTGGTAGCACCAATGCAGGTGGACGTTTGCAACCATGGCTGCAAAGTTCACGACCCAGCCAGCTCATCGAGCTGCGGCTAGGGAGGAGCCCACCCGGGGCAACATGGAGCCACCGGGGCACACGGCTTCATTGGGATAGGATTTGCGACACGCACTCACGCAGTCGGTAAGTACAAGGAATCCTGACAGTGATTCAAGCAACCTAGACATTGGAAATGGTGCTGGGCTCGTGGCCAACACGAGAAAGGCCTATCCGCGTGGAGTGGAGCGGGCAAGACGAGCTCAGCTGGTCGGCATCCCTGCTCAGGTCGACGAATCCAGAAGGGAAAAGAAATAGGACACAAAGCAGCTTGGCAGCCTCGCTAGGGTACGCCGGTAAGGAAAGCCTTGGTCGCCTGTTGCTTGTTGGCACAACCTCAAGCGCCATCGTTCAACGCCACCGGGCACGCTTAGTGCCGAGGTCGTTCCCAAAGCTGAGGATGAATGGCGGATAAACGACGCCACGACAATGCGGCGGACGCCAACATGGTGTGCTAGGCTCAGGAACCATGATGATGGTGTGAGCAAGATGAAGAAAGATGTGCGGTCAGACAACTACCGAACGGCTCGACATCAGAGCGTTGGGTGTCTTCCGGCACATGGACTAGCTACCTTAGTCAGGCGCCGAGGACCAGGACGAGACGATGGGGGGACCAGATGAGCACTCCATGATGCCTCTCTGTCATCTTGACCCACGACTACCCGATCTTAGCGGCTGGTCTTGCTAGTTTTGTCAACACCTACCGAGCAAGGATCTGTGTCTGTCTAGCCGGAAGGGCAAGAGCGAATGGACTTGATCGAGGGGAGGGGAGGGGAGGGGGGCAGCTGGCAGCTGGCATTGAAGGATTCGTCAAAAGGGAAAGAATAGAAAAAGAAAGCAAGCCAGGGCGAATCAGAACCTGCTCCTCTGGGCCAAATATTGTGGCGGCAAAGGATGAGACACGGTGGCTTGATAATAATGAGCAACATGTGTGTGCATTGTTTCCGAAAAACGAAGGAAAAGAAGAGAAAACACGCGTTGCAGGCCCGGCATCCCCTGTAGATTGGGGGATCGATTGACCAAGAGAATCTTGCATGATGATGCTGCCGTCCAGGGGCCTATCGTCAGCACCCTGCTCCGCCTACCACTGCCGAGATGATTTGGACATCAACCACGGCCCACAGCACTCTACTTCCGTGCTCCTCGGCCACAATCAAAATTTGGTAAATGAGTTCCTGCGAACGATCCATCGTTCGTCCCATGGCAGACGCTACAGGGGCATCGACGGCTGAACGTCTGTGAGCTGCACCGGAGGCCTAGCCGAGTTGGATCACAGGCCCAAGGACCTGGACGCGATGACCACCCTGGCCGCCGATCCGCGCATGCACGGACAGGATGGCACCTTGCAGGGCATGTCTGTGCTTCCTTTTGATCGGGCCAATGGTGGCGCACAGCCTGTCCTTCTCTGGCCTACAGCCTCCTCTCATGATCAGGCACTTGCGCAGCACGGAATAGTCCCACAAGCAGATGCCGTGTCTCGATCCCGATACCATCCAGCTGCAAAGCCTTCTTCGCCGTCCAGGCGGGTCGGTCAGAAGGGGCACGCCGACTTCGTCCGAAGCTACAAACCTTGGAGGCAATCACAGATCCCTGCTCTCCCATGGCGATGCTAGTGCAGCGGGAACCAGATCGGCAAGGATTCGGTTTCGATGCCACCAACCACTGGACATTCATTCGCCGGGCCCTTGCTTGGCCGCACATTCATGGCCCGGAAGCCTGATAACCGAACTTGCAATGTGCGCATCAAGGATCAACGAAGGGCTTCTCCGGCTTGGGACCGTGGGGCGCCACGCTGGTCTAAACGCGACTTCTTCTTCAGTCTTGTGCAACCTCCTCCTTCGCCTGCCACCCAAAAGAAAGCCACACCACGCTGCCATTGGTCGTAACTTGCCCTTTTCTTTTAATTAGCACAAATATGCGGCGGCGAAGATTGGACATCCTCCCTCCCTTTCTCCTTTTTCCCTTTCCCCCTTTTTTCCCCCTTCCCCGTATCCCCTTTGAAACTTCCTCAATTGCGCAGCCTAGAGGGAAGACACACGCGGCACACCCTTCTCGACGTGGGCGAGGCTCCAGACGTTCGGCGACAAGAACTTGGAGGGCATTCCCCGATGCAAGGGTCCTGGGCTCAGCTCAAGCTTGGCATCACAGGCCTCAAGGGCTCCCAATTTGCTGGCAGGCATGCCAAGACACTCTACCCATTTTTGCTTGAATCTCGTCCACGGTGTTTGACCATGAAAATCACGGAAGCTTGAGCTCGATCTGAAAACGTCTGTCGGCACTGCATCCGACGGTTGAAACGCGGGCCACAGCACCTTGGCGCACGGCTGGTCCGTTGAGCTACGTCCTGGCCCGTTTGACCGTTGAGCCGTTATGCCATCTCGCAGCTGGAAGGCTTAGTCCTTCCTTAGCTTGAAGCCATTGTCAATATTTGTCCCCAAGAGAAGGGTCTAGATTGTTAGTGTGCTTGACTCTGGCATACATCTTATCGAGAGCTTTCGAAGCATCAGACAGGTTTGTCGGGTTTCGAATCAGCGGGTGCCATGCATATGGGAGCCGCTTGTGTAGGCAGAAGCTAGTCGTACCTGTAGGTGTTTTTGGGATCGCATCTTTTGGCTGGGAAGATGCAGCGACATGGCATGGTAACCGGAATGAAATCCATTGTTCTACCAAGTGCTACCAGTGTTCTTCGGAAATCTCGACATCATCGACGTTCACATCATCCTTAAACCATCTGTCGTCTTCCGAGATCCTAACATCGTTGCCGCTCATTTGGCGCTTGCGCATCAAGCCATTGTCGGCAAAGGTCCAGTCTTCGAGCCCGTAGGTGCGCCACCACTGCCCGTTCTTGTCGTGCCACTCGTACCAAAACTGCACGGCAATCTATGCAAGCGGAAGAGGGATAAGCAGGCGATCTTATAGAGGCTACCAGCACATCAAGTGATGGTGCTACTAACCCTGTTCTCAGTAAAGGCAAACAGCTCTTTGCGTAGCCTGTAGCCATGTTCCTTGGCCCATTTCTGCGTCAGAAACTCTTCTATGGCATCCCGTCCCTGGAGGAAGTGATCTCGGTTTCTCCAGATTGAGTCGGGCGTGTAAGCCATCTTGATGGTCGCGGGGTTCCTGCTCAAAAGAGTTGACGCCCTGCAGCATCACCTCCAGGTGGTCGATAGTTTACTAACCTGGTGTTCCACGCATTTTGTGCCGCTTTGACCTTGGCCGTTGCAGTCTCAGCGTTGAAGGGCGGGAACGGCGGTCTTCCTTCTTGTTCACTCATTGCTTATCTTGACCGTGACTATGTTGTTGAAATGGGAGGCCCAATGTCTCAGATACATTGGACGTAAACTAAGCATACTAATGGGGAGTCGCATTCAGCAACATCTTTATCCACCTGACTTGGGCACGCTTTCTCCTTCCGGTAATTCCGGCGATGGTTCCCAAGACCAGCGAGGCAGTCGAACTCCATGATTGGAATGATTATTGGATTAGGCAAAACACACATCACAAGCCCAACATACCTACCATGACGTGTTCAGAACCCGAGTAAGCAATCATGCACGATTTGGAATATTTCAGCTTGACACAAATAAAGCAGTGGGAAATGGGGGAGCGATTGGTTTGTTGCTCACCGATATAGGGTGGAGAGTTGTGACAAGAGTCCACAGTTCACGTCCACAGCTGCTCCAATTTGAAGACGGTGCGATAATCGGCGGATACTTTGAGACACCCGGGCTTGCCCGTAATCTGCTGGAATGAATGGGTAGCTGGAAGTACCTAGGGCTGCGTCTGCCCCGCGACCTTGATAGGACCCCCCCCCTCCTTGAGGAGGCATCACCTGGCGGACTTCGATAGAATTCTCTCGAACCTCAAAACGAAAGGGTAAGAAGGTCAATGATCTTTCCGTAGAGTCTGTGAATGTACTCAACGCCTCTTAGGTCGAAGCCACCAGTTTCAACCTCGTCCCAGCAAATCTGCCACCGCGTCCAAAAATGCCTGAGCTCAAGGTTGGCGACACCTTCCCCCAGGGTGTCACATTCTCCTTCATCGAGCTGTCTCCCGAAACGAGCGATATCACCTCCTGCGGCATTCCGCAGAAGTACGATGTCGCCCAAGGTATGTTTGAACACAGCGAATCCTTCAAGCAAGGTCACTGGCCGGAGAGCTAACTGTGGTTATCGCAGAGTTCAAAGGCAAGAAGGTGGTTATAGTCTCCGTGCCCGGCGCATTTACCCCCACGTGCCAGGTCGCCCATGTTCCGTCCTACACGTCCAGGGTCGACGAGCTCAAGGCCAAGGGCGTCGACAAGGTTGTCTTCATTGCTTACAACGACGCCTTCGTCATGTCTGCTTGGGCCAAGGCCAACGGGCTCACGGACAGCAGCTTCTTCGTAAGTCTTCGCATGTGGGCATCCATTGCGTCCGGATACTGAAACGCCCTCTGTAGGTCTTTGCTTCCGATACCGATACAGCATTTAGCAAGAACATTGGCTGGACGGCTGGCGAGAGAACAGCCCGCTACGCAGTTGTGATTGACAAGGACAACAAGATCCTTTACGCTGCCAAGGAGGATGGCAAAGGCATCGAGAAGTCCGGTGCCGAGGCTGTTCTCGCAGCGCTCTGAAGTTCAAGTTGACTGTAATTTCTTGCCACTAGATTTAGACATAGAGTCTACAAGCGTTGCAGAGCAGGCAATGTCTCCATGAATCTTGCGTCGGAATGGTGAAATCGAAACTACAGGACGTACCCACAGCAAAATTTACACTCGCAAGAACCGTACAATCATTCACGTCTGGCTTGCGAAGCAATTGAACCATTGCACAGGATTGTTAATTTGCTCAACTACCAATGCACCCTATGGCATTCCATGCACCCGATGTTGTAGAAGAACCGGCCGGAAAGACACAAGAACCACGGACTCCGCTCTCCCCCAACTTCCTCTCGTCCCTACCCAGTTTTGTATTTTTGCTTGGTTTAACGAGTGCGTGCGGCAGGCTTGGCTGGTGCACCCTTTGCACCCTGCTTGCTGACCTGGCGTCCGGTCTGGCCCTTGGAGGCCTGGGCGGCGGTCTTAGCCTTGTCGGCCTTCTTGGCGGCGGCGGCGGCCTGCTTCTTCTCCTTGGAGTCCTTGATGGCGGCGGCGCGGGCGGCGTCGCGGGCCTCGGGGCGCTGACTGCGGCGCTCCTTGATCACATCGAGGGAGGCACCGACGATGGCACGCTGGGCCTTGACGGTTCGGCGGGTGCGCTTCTTGGCGACTTCCTGTAGAGATTATCAGACCACCGTTCAACCCTCGTCCATAAGCTCAACAATTCTGGCAGCAGTGTCGAATCATGACGGTGATGGGGATCGTTCGTACCTCGGAGATACCCTTGCGGTGTTGTCGGCGGTAGAGGACGGTCCAAGAAATGCGGCGGGGGTTCTTTCGTTGCAGGAACAGCGACTCAGACTTGCCGTTCTGGAATCGGAAGACCTTGCTGTCGCCGCGGACGTAGAGCTTACCCTAATGAGAGTAAAGTCGTTAGCCATGTTGCAGCATTGGTAATTTATCTCCCCCCTCCCCCCATGACGCATCCCATCAAGTGTCATTCCCCTCCATCATCAAAAGAATCAAGCATGATGCCTCCATTGGTATAACGCAAGCATGACGGGGTCGCATACCTTGCCAGGGTAGATTCTCTGTCCAGAGAAGCTGTCGTCGTAGGTTCGCATCTTGTCGCTGTGTGTGTGTTTATCGGCGACAAGCTGTGTTGTTAGTAGACCGTGGAGTTGGCGATTGCAAAAGTTGAGCAACGCGGAGCCCAATTTCTCGAATTGGAACCCGTGTGTGAGTGACTAAGCGATCTAGGGCAGGCGGAGTTGAAGGTGGTGGCTGCATCTATCACGTGATACCCATTTCTAAGTGTCGACTCTTATCGATAAGAACCTTTCTGCAGTCAAGAGACAAAGGTGCAACTGGCAAATACTGAAATTCGTCGCAAGGTTAGAGAGTACCAATGCCATGGCCTGTCTTGGCTTCCGTCTCTCTCTATTCGGTGCGCCCCGTGGCCTATGGATTCATCCTGAGAAGCTTACTTGCGCGAGTACTGGGAGGTAGCCAAAAAAACAATGCCGGGTATCGTGGCTCCAAACTATCACCTCGTACAAACACCGTCATCCCCCGTTGTATGCGGAGCCTGGAATGACGAAGCATGGTTCTTCCCGAGACAGGACTTCCTCATGCTGTGGCACATGCTGTGCTCAGCAGATTTGACGCTCTTCCGCAGAAACGAAAACCATCCATCCGGGACAATGGATGCCATGATTGGGTGCCTTTGAGTGGCATCGTGGCCGAAATAGACGGACGAATGATCTGCCTTGCATTAGCGTAAGCCTTTCGTCAGACGACAACAAGTGGTCCAATGCTCAGTCTGTCGATAGGACCGGAATGAAGTGTCTCCCATCCGCGAAGCTGCCCCTATCCCGAGGCATTGGTATACATGACTGGCATGCTGAGATCCTGGCCATACGAACTTTCAACCGTTTCTTACTGGACGAATGTCGAAGCATGTTGGCCGGAGGCGATGATCACGGTGTTCTCGTAAAAAGACCAGATTCTGAGGCTGGCTCAAGTCGGCCATTTGAGATCAGAGATGGCATAAAGTTCCATATGTATTGCTCAGAAGCCCCCTGTACGTAGTCTGAGTCTCTTTGACAAGCCTGTAAGAACCAAACTAACATATGAAAGGTGGTGATGCGAGTATGGAGTTGATAATGTCCGCTCAGGAAGATGCTTCGCCGTGGGACACCCCATCGCAAGAAGCCCAAACCTTGCACAATGGCGACCTACCCGGACGAGCCTACTTCTCGCAGCTCGGTGTTGTTCGACGCAAACCGTCTCGGGGTGATGCACCGCTTGCGCTTTCCAAATCTTGCTCGGACAAGCTGGCACTGAAGCAGTGCACATCTCTGCTATCTTCTATAACATCAATGTTCATCCACCCGGCAAACGCCTATATACATACACTTGTTCTCCCGGAGTCACAGTACTCTCAAACGGCTTGCCAGCGAGCATTCTCCGAGAGCGGCAGAATGCTCCCAGTTACGGAGAAGTCATGGGGAGAAGGTTATGCCTTCCACCCGTTTCTCATTCAGCCTACTACGAAAGAATTTCGGTATTCCAAACGAGTTCTGTCGGAGACCTTCTCGAATCTCGCCGCAAGTAATCTCGCGGCAGCATGGAGTCTTTCCGGAGTAGATGAAGGCATCATTGGTGGGGTTTTGCAAGGAAGAAAGCAATTTGATGGCAAAGGAGCTAGCAAGATGTCTAGAATGCGGATGTGGCTTCTTGCGCAGGACTTGTCAATCATGATACCTGGATCGGCAGTATTGGAAGATTATTTCAAAGCGAGGATGTATGAACAAGTCAAGGTCGGTCCGCTATTGACGAGCAGGAGAATCGTCAAAGACGATGTGCACAGCATGGCGTTGCCAGGCTGGGCCAGGAACGAGGGAGACTCGGACTTTAGTGTCAACTGTTTAGGATGACCACGCTTACATTAGGAAGGATGTTCATTCCGATGTCTTTCACATTGTGTACAGACGGATCGACTGTGCCTATCTTAATGTCGTTATTCCATTTCGACATTTCGCAAGCCATGACCATTGCATATACCCCCGGAGACTCGTGGAAAACGCCAATAAACTTTTTTTTTAAAGGCCATGCTGATGACCCAAGGCCTTTCTCGAATTCCTCCACGGACCAAGACAGTTGCTTTGCTTGTGCCGGCGCTGCCGAAACGCCCCTCATTCCCGTCCGCATCCAAAGGTGGGGATAGATTTACTCGACCTTGCTCTCGAAGTTCTCGCCGTCGACAAGGTCGGGAATATCGTCGTCGTCTTCGCCGCCCTTCTCCGTCTTCTGCAGGTTCGTGTAGCTCTCGGCGAGCTTGCGGAGCGAAGCAAGTGAGTCGGGACCCAGCTGGTTCAGGATGCCGGGCACGAGCTCGGTGAGCTCCTTCTCCTCACCCTGGCCGTAGATAGCAAAGGTGTTGGACTGGACAGCGGCGTGGACTATGTTCTCGTGTTAAGTTCCGTGACTATCGATTCAGCCGGCGGCGTGGGTGAAACCTACCCTTGGGAGCAGCGAAGTGAATGACGTTGCCGTCCGACTTGAACATGTTGACCTCCTCGATAGCCTGGATGGGCTGAGTGTTGAGCTTCTTGAGGGACTGCTGGAGCTTCTTGTCGTCGGCGGCGGAGCGGGCGGGCGCACGCTTGACCTTTCGTCGAGGGGTTCCCTTTCCACTAGAGACGGGGACAGTCAGTAACCGTCACGGAGTACCAGGTCGAGCCGCAATTCGGAGACGTACCCTGCCACAAAGTTAGCACTTATCCTTCTACACCATGGTCCGTAGCAATCCTACCAATTCTGGCGCCGCTCTGGCCGAGCTTCTTGAGGCGCTCCTGGATATCAGCCATGGTGGGCTAGGTCGCTGTTGGGTTGAGGCTGCGGGGTGTGTGTGGGTGGTGTTTCGAGCACTGGAAAGAATAAAAATGCCTTGGTTAGTCGACGCAATTATCCCCGGAAGTGCAGTCCTGCGGTTTGTGGAAGTTGTGGAACAATGGGCGTATGCATGACAATGCACTTACCAGGAGAATCCGGTCTGCGCTTAGTGAGCTGGCCTCGCTGTTCGTCGTCGCTGGTGAAGTGGTGAATTAATTTACAGTTGTGCGTCGCGCGAGAATTTCGCCTCAACTATTTTCCACCGGACGCCCCAAAACGGTCATACGCCAGTGCCAAACTTAGTACCGGCCTGGTGTCAAAATTGAGGCGGTACAAGCAGCAAGCTCCACTATCAATGTCTCCTTGGTGCATCCATGACCACAATGCGGTACCGCGCCGCCATGGATGGCCATTCTGGTACCTTGCTCATTCTTAGCACCACGTTGCTCCTGTGGCTGGTGGGGGCGGGCTCACAGACGACGATGTGCTGTGTAAGCCTCCTCTTTGGCGACTGCTGCTGGTGAGGTGCACGTAGCGAACCTTCGACTACCTGTGCGTGAACTATTCGATCAAACGTACTTTCCGTCAGGATCTGAGGGATAACACAACACCGGCATGGGCCATATCAGAATAGGGTGCAAAGCTTCGTATTCGTCATGCAGAATATACCTGAGCAAGCTGCACGGTATCCTCAACAACATCACAACATTGCTGTAGCGGTTGTTCTTCGTCGAACAAGGACTGATCGGATCCTCTCTTATAAGTGACCACCATAGTCCAACTAACTTCCGTTTGACGCCGATGTGCCGTTCCCTTATTGTACAGATCAAACTACACGAACCGAGACCAAGAGCTGCGATGATTACGAATAATG
Organism: Stachybotrys chartarum; assembly: GCA_001021365.1. Classification (NCBI taxonomy): domain Eukaryota; kingdom Fungi; phylum Ascomycota; class Sordariomycetes; order Hypocreales; family Stachybotryaceae; genus Stachybotrys; species Stachybotrys chartarum. The sequence goes on from LDEE01000006.1 coordinate 883,353, forward strand.
CAGTGCCAAAGCGCTCATTTTGCCAAGCCAGTTTCTCTTCTCATCTCCTCTCGGCGAGCGTCTGCCTCCTTCAGATTCTGCTTCGCAGCAGCCAACCCTGCCTGCTTCTTTCTCTCTTCCTCCTCCTTGATGACAACCCAGACTGTCGAGAATTAGTAAGTCTCACGGTATTGCAGGTTCGGTGACTACTGACTTGGCTTGTCTGACTTGGAGTAGGCCTTTAACCGGGTGACGAACTCGTCGAATTCTTGCTCTTTTTCCTCCCGGCCTTCCAGGCTGCGCTTTTGCAGATCAGGGTTGTACCTAGATCGCAGCTGTTCTTCCGATGGCGTCAACCAGTACGTGAATGCTGGTCCGCCGACACTGATGACTGCACCACTGAGGATTCTTCGTTAGCTGTCATGGATTTAACTACGATTTGGAGGTCTCGACTCACCCTACCAGCACCTTGGTCCATAGCCACCAGTTGACACCTTTAGCCGGAGCCATCTTGACCAGCGTAAGCACTATGTGAGGACCTTTCGAAGAACGTATGAGATGCTTGGTTATTATGCGAAAGTTATTCGGTTTCCGCTAGACTGGTATTGAGATGTTCACCTCAGGTCTCCTCACAAGGAGCTATCCGTCATGGATCTAAGGCAGAACCGAACAGGGAAAGCGGTCAGCCGCAGGAGCAAGCCACTCCTTGGCAAGCCACAGCCACACGTCCGCGGCGCAGTTAGCACCAAAATCTTACAATAGATCGGCATAACCTGTAACGGCGCGATGACACTCGAAACGCTTAGTTTGTCGTGCATGAGACTGGGGAGTGCTTGATGTACCTAAAGCGCTCCAGGGTGGGCATCCAACTGTTACGCAGGCATTCTTATGCGAATAAGGGCAGGTCTGATGGCCATCGGCATGTTCATCCACGCCTTTCACCCACACCACATGAATGTGCCATTGATTTCATCTCTCTTGCAAGCAGTGCTTTGCAGTTTGTCTGTTTGGTAATGATAAAAACAACCAACCGCTATCTTGAAGCCGCTCTTGCGACATGCACCCATCGGTTTTAGAACGGGTTTTCAGGTAGGCAAACCTATGGGCATGAAAATGACCATGCCTGGGATATTGCCCTCGGATCATGGCTTGCCCCACATCATGTTTGACCACCCGACCGTCCTGACGTGGTTTTGGTTGGGACGACATGGAGATATCGCCAAGGCATGCTGCCGACCATGTCCTTGGCGACTGAATCTGCCGAGGTGAGCGGCTCTGCTGCGCTTGAAAGCACAAGGTCGATGGGTCAAGAGGGGCAGCGCGAGGCCTTTCAGCGCCACACTGCTGCCATAGGTTGCTTGGCGGGTAAGTGTGCTTGATGTGGTCGTACAGAGTCGAGTAACATAGCTGTCGGCTCCAATCAACGCCTTTGTCGCATGCCGAGCGAGGCCACAAGGGTTGCACCAAGTGGCCAAGCGGTCCCTGACATGCGCCCCCCTGGCGATCTTCAGGTACCAGTACCGCCAGTACTGTAGGGGCCTCTGGAAGCACGCGCATGATAGGTCTCACAGGGACGGCCTAGGCTCTGGCCAGACAACGAATTGGCGTCTCAGTGGATGAGCATGCGCCGCCATTCCTGACCATGTGAGTGTATCGCAAATCCCAACCACAGGGTTATGCAGTCCAGACATCCATGACGAACGTCAATGCGGGCGGGCTTGAGATGAACTTGTACAGTTTTGTTAGGTCGCCAGTCGCTAGCCTGCACCTTGGCCTGGAGCCTTGTTTGGCCAATGATGCGGGTTTGGATGTTTGGCATCTAGTTGATGCTCAACCTAGCCATGGCCCGAATGCTTGGCTTGCTGATAAACATGACGGTGGAAGGCGAGCTGTCAGAGACAGTCACCAAGGTACCTCCTTAACTAGGTACCTATGTATAGTACTCAGGGGTCTTCAGGGCTCAATCGTTTGTTGCATGTGCGCTCCACAACGGCACGTCGCCCTACTTTCGTCCCGCCATCCCCGCCAACTCTTGCGCATTGACTGCCTATCTCTCCTTTCCTTTCAATAGCAGCTAGGCTCGGGTAATCAAATAGCAGTCATTGGCATATTTGATACCACATAGGAGCTTCCCTGGATTCAAGAGGATCATCCTCTGGTGGCCAAGCAAAAGACCCGTCCTACCTTGCGACAGGTCCCCTCGGTACTATAACTGGCCGGTACGTGTACCTACTAGCCACCCTCAGCTCGGGTACAGGCTCTTACTATTAGTCCCGAATCTACTAAGGTTGTCCCTCGCCTACCGTCCCTGACTAGCCCCGCGAGGCTGTTGCCGCCAGCACTCAAGAGGCCGCCGCTCTTCGCAACTCCACTAAAGTCCACGATCCTCGACCTCAAAATTCCTGGGCGCCAGTGGCAACATCTACCATTACCGCAAGGGCGCTCTGTGACCCTTCGGCTCAGCCTTGCGACGACGCCTTTTGCCATGGTTCTCTAGCCTACCCGGGGCTCCTCGGTTCTTGGAATCGCTTGCTTTCCTTGGAGGGCAATCCTGTCGGCTTCCATTCTTGTGCAGCACTTGTAGGAGTCCGTATTGGTTTACACGATCACGAGCTCGACGAGGATAACCCGCGACTGTTGAACAGTCGCCATGGCTTATGAAGGAGGGTATGGGGGAGGGCAAGGTGGAGGTTACAACGGTCAACAGCGCCCAGGCCCAGGACAACAACGACCCGGGCCACGAGGGTACGAAAGAGGTCCGCCGCCTCAGCAGTACAACGAGTACAACGAGTACAACGAGTACAACGATGGATACGGTCCCGAGAACCAAAACGCTGGCCACGGACATTCTTATGGGGATTCATACAATGAACCAAACTATGCGCGTGCGCCGCCCCCTCAGCAAGATCAATACGGCCCCGGACCCGGCAGAGGCGGCCCTATGAATTACCCACCTGATGGTCGTCGGGGCGGACCGTATCCGCCTCGCGGAAGAGGACCTATGGGACCAGGGCCTGGTAGAGGAATGCCAAACGGATCAGGACCTCCTGCTGGTCGGGGTCCTGGTCGTAATGGGTCATATCCTCCAGATTCCGACCCAGCGTGTAAGTGCTCCCATTCAAAGTCATGCTGAACTCGCTCGCTCACCGCCGAATTAGTCCAGGGGCGTCAGCCAATGGGTCACCAACCGACCAGTCCTCGTCAAGCTGGTTTTGGAAGAGGAGGTCCTTTTCCGCCCTTTCCAAACCAAGACCGACGACCACGTCGGGATCAGGAGCAATACATGGTAGACCAGATGTCAGGGATGGACCTCAACAGCCAGGGACCACCCCAGGGGCCACCTTCCAGAGCTAACAGCGATGCACAACGTGGTTATGGCGCCCATGACCAGGCGCCCATGAATGCAGGCAGAGCACCGCCCAACCGTCAATATACGCATGACTATGCAGAGCAAGGACGAGGCCCCCCTCAAGGTCCGATGGCGGGTGGCTATAACAACTATGATGATGGATACAGTCCGGCATCCCAAGGACCACCCCGCCATGAATTTGGACCCTTGGCGCGGAGTGCAACAATGCCCGTAAGCGAAATGGCAGGGAGGCCTAATGTGCCACCTCAACGCATGGCTTCGGCACCCTATCATGAAACTGCTCCTAGAACGGGGCCACAAAGACCGTCAACGGCGACTGGCAACAGGCCTGTGCCTCACAGGATATACCCCCAGGAAACACAAATGCCGGCACACTCGCAGCATGGTTACGACGAAGGCCAGAGATACCGTCAACCTTCTGCAGCCTCCATCGACGATGTCTACGATGCGTATCACGATAATGGTGTGTACGGCCCTGGTTATGCCAACGAGGCTCGCTCAACTCATTCGAGTCTTCCAGAGTTTGGAGGAGCACCCATCTCTCAAGGTCGGAGTTCGTATGAGAAAGACGAGAGGCCAGTTGCAAACCACCCAAATCCTGGTCTTCGACAAACCCCCATGCTTAACCATGCGAAGTCTCAACCCGATCTTCGCCAGCCTCAGGCTGCAGTGTTTGAAATGGCAGGCGATATACCTGCAGTGCCCCCGGTACCGTCATTCCAGGCATATCAGCCAGGGGCGGAACAAGAATATGGTGGCAGTGCGGCATACGACCAACTGCCGTCGAGGGCGCCGAATGCTCTGTCAGGGCCGCGAGGCGGACAACTAGATCATCCGGTAAGCATGAGGCCTGGGCCAACTCCTCCTCAGGATAGGAACCCCGATGGCCTGCCTGCTCATCCAGCGCCCGTACGGCCTGGTTTGATGGCGAACTCGATGGTCAACCCCAACGACAAACCGCCACCAATCCGCAATTACGGTGCTGCACCTCTGCCGGACCAAGTCCCCCCTCGTCAACAGCAGCAACCGTCGCCGCAGCAGCTGGCGTCACCTCAAGGTCGAACCGCTCCGCCCAAGCAGGCAGCCCCCCCTGTCACCCCTCAAGAGCTTGAGCACCTGAGAATGGTTATCAAAGGCAACCCGAACGATCAGGAGTCTGCCCTTAGATTGGCCAAGAAGCTTATAGAGGCCTCGGACATCCTGGTACCAAATCTTCCGGATCCCAAGGCTAAGCAAAGGGCTCGGGAGCGTTACTTGATGGACTCGCATAAGATACTCAAAAAGCTGGCTAATGCACAAAACCCAGACGCAATGTTTTTCATGGCCGATTGTCTCGGCAAAGGACTTTTTGGTCACGAACCGGACAGCAAGGAAGCATTTACCTTGTATCAATCGTCGGCCAAGCTTGGGCACGCGGCAGCCGCATATCGAACAGCCGTATGTTGCGAGATCGGCCACGAAGAGGGTGGTGGTACTCGTAAAGATCCAACCAAGGCCATTCAATGGTACAAAAGGGCCGCGACGCTTGGTGATCCTCCCGCGATGTATAAACTGGGTATGATCTTGCTCAAGGGACTGCTTGGTCAACCCAGAAATCCACGGGAGGCGGTCGGATGGCTGAAACGAGCTGCGGAGCGGGCTGATTCTGAAAACCCGCATGCCTTGCACGAACTTGCACTTCTCTACGAATCTGCTCAACCCAACGATGCCATTATTCGGGATGAGCGGTACGCATTGACTCTGTTCCAGCAGGCAGCCGAGATGGGGTACAAGTTTTCTCAGTTCCGCCTTGGGACGGTATACGAGTACGGGTTGTTGGGGTGCCCAATTGATCCTCGGCAGTCCATCTTGTGGTATTCGCGGGCGGCTACACAAGAGGAACACCAGGCAGAACTGGCGCTTAGCGGGTGGTACCTCACAGGAAGCGAGGGGGTTCTTGGCCAGAGCGACACAGAAGCGTACCTCTGGGCTCGGAAGGCAGCCGTCGCTCGCCTGGCCAAGGCCGAGTATGCCATGGGCTACTTCACCGAGGTGGGCATCGGCGTACCTGCGAACCTGGAGGATGCCAAACGGTGGTACTGGAGAGCTGCTGGTAAGTGACCACCTCCGCCCAGAAGAGGGAATGGCACGATAAGGAGCCGGATACTAACAACCTTGCAGCGCAGGACTTCCCAAAAGCCCGCGAACGACTTGAAGATCTCAAACGTGTAGGGAGAGGAGGTGGGCCGCGTCAGAGGGAGCGCATATCACGGAGCCGTATTGAGAAGCAGCAAGAGGGAGAGTGCAGCGTCATGTAAGCTGGGTCGTGAGAGCTCAGGAAGGCCGCAATGAAAAGAGTGCTGGACGAACTGGATACGACAGCGTATGATTGGGTAGGGCAAGACGTCGGGACGTGAGACGACGATTGATGCTACTCCGAGTTGGGAGCGTTGTAATATTATATCAACCGACTTTCGAATGATCCAATGGGTGATGACAGGGGGAATCTAGAGACGTTTGGAGTTGGCTAATGTTACAAGCAGTCCACGAGGCCGTCGGTGTTACTTTCAGGATGTCGTTGCTGCAAAGATGGCATTGTAGATCAAGTGCCGCAGGTGATGAGTTCATGACGCTCAACGCCAATTGCTGAACAGGCCTCCAAATCCAGGCAGGCCAGATGTCCCACCTCCACGTCCTCCGTGGCGGCTTGCCTCTGCGCGGATCCATTCCTCGAGAAACTTACGGTCCGCCAGCTTGCGGGCATCGGCGATCTTGGTGGCGGTCTGGGCTTCACCGGCGTCGAAGCTCAGCAGCGTGGGGATTGAGTTGATCATGTACGTCAAGGCCAGGTTCGGCGTTGCGGACTGGATGTCAGGGCTGTCGAACTCGACGAGAGCGAGGGAGACGCCGCCCTCGGCCTCGCCCACGCCCGACTCGACGAGGGAGCGCACCAGTGGCGCGACGACGCGGCAGTTGGAGCACCACGAGGCCGTCCAGAGAGTGAGGAGGGGCGTGCGTGATGAGGTGGACAGGGAAAGGTACGTGTAGAAGGCATCATTGCGGCGGATTCTGTCGATGTCAGCATGAGCAAGAACAGCAGCGGATCGTCTATGGCTGGGCAGGTTGAAGGAGACGCACGGATCGTAAACTTGGTTCTTGGGGGCTCGTGACCCTATCGTGATGGAGCGTCGAGGAGGCAAAGGCCGTGATGAGACGAAGCTAGGAATCTTGATTGCAGGCCTACGCAAGGCCATGTAGGCAGATCTTTGTATCGTCATATCTCAAGACTTGCTGCTTTCAATTGCTACAACTATCAGTTGGCAGGTTCTCCTGGTGAGGGTTCGAGCTTGATACGAGTCGACGTCTCAGCTGTAAGTTGATGTTGATGTTGATGTTGATGTTGATGTTGAGGTTGTGGTTGTGGTTCAGAGACTAGGCGCGTCATCAGTGGGTCCCCACCTAGTACCCTGTGAGACAGGCCTGGCTACTTGGGCTTTGATGACATGAGGAACTCCAACTCAAGTCTTTCCCAATCAATAATAACCGTGTCTTGCCGTCTTACAATGCTGTAATAGAGATTAAAGCTGAGGCGAAGCTTTGAGATGCACGAGTTGAAAAGACATGATTATTGCACATGGCCACTCAGATGATCCCTAGATATGAAATCGTGTATGAGTGTGCAAATTCCAGAACCCCACCATCTCTCTTCCTAAACCCCAATGTTCTTCCATGCGCCAAAGTCTTTGCGGCTCTTTATCGCACGATGAGGGAAACGATCAGTCATGTCCTCGAAGATACCTCCACTCCTTGAGCCGTACCTCGCCTTGCCAGCCGAGGCGTCCCTGCTCCTACTGACCAATGTGCTGGGGGCGAGCTCCAACTGGCTGGTGCTGCGCTACCTGTGCTCCTATCTCAAAGGACCGGTAGGAAATCGGCATGTCGAAGATGAAAATGGAGATCGCGCCCAGGACGTCGGCGTGATGCTCGTGAGCTTTTTGCGAGACGGTACGTTTTGGCACGAGGGTGCCGGGAAGCTGGTGAGCATTACTTCCTCATACTTGCCTCTTGCCGTTGTTCTGATATACATGGCTGATGAATTTCTCTGTCGTTCTTAGGGCTTGGATCTGGATGCTCTAAACAGAGCAGGCCGCTTTGTCTTTGTTGATGGCCTGACACAACTGTTCAACGGCGACCAGAACAGCGGAGGCCCTCCCAAGCAAAGGGTGCTGGGGAGCAGCAGCATCGACCACGTGGCCAAGTACTGCACAGCCGCTCTGGCAGGTCTGAAGACGACCAAGAAGATCATCATCGTGGATCAGCTCGACCTGCTGCTCGCGGCCTCAGGGGAGGACGTGACGAGCACCCAAATGCAAAACCTAGTGCTAGGACTCCGGGAGGTGAGTTTGCTCCGACTCGCAACATCAGATATTCAACAGCACATGACTCTAAAACACCTCTCCAGCACGCGCACGCCGCCCTCCTCACTTTGGCGGCCGACACGCCGCTCCTCCATGGGCAGACTACGACCCTGGAGCGACAGCACGCGGCATTGGTGCTGGGCCTGGCACACGAGGCAGACGCGGTGCTGGCTCTGCGTATGCTCGATACGGGGTCGGCGCGGGATGTGAGCGGCGTGGTTAGGATAACTGGTGCGGAGGGGGAGGGGGAGGGAAAGGAGTACCTGTACTACGTGGCAGGAGACGGTGGTGTCAAGGTGTTTGAGCGAGGAGCGTGATGGGAGTGTTCAGGGGTTCAATGCGATAGGCTTTGTGCTGGACAATCAGTTACAATAGCGTCGGCACGACGATCTTTACGACAAGTTCAGGTCATTCGCTGCAGGCTCCGTTGGCACTCTTCAGATCCTGTTAGCACGGCACTTTGAGGCTTCCGCGGGATATTCTGTTCAGGACGGCCCATTGCCATCATAGCGGCGCATGGCCACCTCCACACGGAACAAGGGATGAGTTGCAGAACCAAGATGCCATTTCGGACCTCGTGAACCCGGAAACCCTATGGAAACCTCATAAGGCCATGAAAGCAAAGGGCGCGTTTTAGTCCTCCTTTGCTATAACAAGTCAAATACAAACACCGTGACCCATGCTCCAGCCGCCGCCAAAATCCCGCCCATGCAGGCGTCTACATGTAGTATGTGAAGAAAAGGGTTTCCCTCCAATCCCCAAAGGCTTCCGAAAGATCCATGATTCATGTTTCACAGTTCACAGAGAAAAAATGATCATTTTTCCCCTTCCTTTTCCAGCCGATTGCGTTGTGGGGAAATGTAGGGTTTTTCTTTCTTTCTTGGTTCGTACGTAGAGTGAGAGGGGTATTTACTCCGACTTGTTAACACCCCGTGCGTTCTTGGGCTGGCCGGTCTGGAAGCCGTTCTTGAATTTGCGGGATACGTCCTTCAGGTAGCGCATGCGGCCGGTGCCGGTGGTCTTTCTGCGCTTCAGCTTGTCACCCCAGTTGTCTATTCCAACCATGGCGGTTAGCAAGAATTGTGCGACTCGAAAGAGTTTCCATCACGTACAGCTGCGGATCTTGGCGGCAGGGTAGCCGCAAGAAGAGCACTCGTGCTTCTGGACGTGCATGGAGCGACGGCCTGGAATTGTTACTCGTTAGCGGTTTGTTCGGTTCTCTTCCTGACCATTGACATCGTCGACCGGTTGTCGTTTCGATCCTTCATCGTCGAGGGGGAGCAAACTAACCGCATCGTCGGCACAGAGTGTGCGTCTTGTTGTGACGCTTACCGAAGCTGGAAGTACCCTTCGCTGTAGCAGAAAGTTAGCCTTCGCAACTCTTTCATTTCGCATTACTAGCGAGAAATACGCGACGCAACCAGTGTCACGGGTCGCTGCAAAGGGGGGGGGGGGCATCACGTACTCATTTTGGCGGTGGTGTTGTCGAAATTGGTGACGAATTTGGGGAATCTCGAAAAGTGAAGTTGCAGGAAATTTACAACAGCAAGTCATTTGTGGGGTGGGATAGCCCTAGGTTCGGTGGTGGGCAGGCTGTTGGAGCGCTCATGTGACTTGGGCACGTGATCGTGCGAGTGGATCGCACCAGCGACCACCGTGCTTGGAATTGGAGACATGCACTAACTGCGTGGAATCACCAGGCTTTGTATATTTGTGTTTATGATGAATTTGTGCTGGACATATCGAGTATCTCCTACGTCGTTAGTTGACTGGGTCCTTTATGCAACAGCCATGATTGTGCAACGAATTTGATCCTGACCTCAGAAGTGGCGGATACTGACCCTGTTGCTGCACCATTGCTCTCTACTTGTATAAATAACCAAGACGACAGGCCAAATGTCAAATCAAGATATATATCATTGGGGATCTATCCAAGCCCCATGTTGCATGAAATTTCCAACGACGCCGCTCGGTACACCCCTATAAATGTACATGATCCCACCCATCCAAGTTCCCATCCATATTACGCCCTGCTCCTGATTTTCCCAGTTTTGCAGTTCTACCTCTAAAGCCAGTCTGGCGGACCAAACGTCTCGCCAGGTGCTACTTTGGACCTCACTGCTGCCGTCATCATGTCCAGCGTCCGTAGCGCCTCGTTATTGCCCCACCACTCAGGATCTCTTGCGCTGGTCATATAAAGCGTGAAGAAAACAACGAGCGACGAAAGGATGAGACCGCAATCCAGGGCTGCCGAGGTAACGTAGTTATACTGCAGCCACCATCCGGTGTAACGACGTCGAATAAAGAAGTTGAAGATTGTGCCGACAAGACCCCAGCAAAGGTAGGTATAGACGGTAGCCGGTGGCAGCATACCTGAGCCACCAAAGATAACAGGCGTGCTCACGTATCGCCACATGGACTTGGGCCAGCGACGGGCGAACAGCCACGTGATGATGGGGCTGACGCCTCCAACAAGCCAGAACCACTGGAGTGAAGAGTAGGTAGCGCTGCCGGTAAAAATGCGGGCCGGTCCAATAGCTCCCCAGACGATGGAAGCCGTGAAGAAGACTCGGCCGCCTGGGCATGTGTAGTGGTTGGGCTGATCAAGCTGACAAACGTCGGGGATGTGACCTAGTGCCCAGTTCATAACGGCAATCTGGATAATTGCCGAGAGGATGGACGCAACAAGTTGGGACATGAACATGACACGAGGCGGAACCTTCATGTAATGGCCGAGCTTCAGATCCTGAGCGAAATAAAGAGCTTGCGACATGCAGATGTAGCCGTAGTTCTTGAACATCATCATGGCCATGGGACGACCCGGGACCATATATCCAATAATGAACTCGGTGAGAACATTGAGACCAAGCTGGATGTTGGTGATGGCTTGGACAATACCAATAGGGATGAGCCAAATCATGGGAATAAGCATGCAGACGATGTATGCCCATGCTGGGAAGCCCGTTGGCCAACCTGCCACAACACCAAACGAGATGGCAATCATAACAATGAAAAGAGCTAAGTGCCGTTAACAACCATAATCGATCGGGTCGAATATTGCAAACACATACCTGCGTACCACCAGTCTTCCGCATCGCGATACTTCTTCATCAGGCGCATGTGAACATCGTCTTCCTGATGGCGGGCCATCTTGAATTGCTTCGAGATGTCATGGCCATGATACAGAGCGACGTGGATCAGAACGGCAGACACCGCTGCAAAAGAAAGACCATATGCCAAGGCAAATTGGGTAGGAAGATACAGCGGGGAATACTGCTTGTATGCAGTTTCGTTAAACTGAAAGTTGGAGTCGAGAATGCGAGAAACATTGTAGACGGCGCCCGTATTGTCGTATGACTCGGATGATTGGACGGGGAAATAATCGGAATACCATGTCCCTGAGAAGTGGATGCCCATCGAGAGGCAGATGAAGAAGACAAAGATGCCGACCAGCACATTGGCGATAGCGTGGAAGGGGGGGATCAGAGGAGAGTTGACGTAGCCGCTGTAGATGGACCAGTCGAAAGAAATCGGCATGAGGCCATAACCAGAGTAGCCACCAAAGATTTTGTTGACCACGACGTTGTTGGGCGCAAGCCAGCAGACCCAGGTGAAGTAGGAGAGGCCCCTGAAGATCCAACCGGGGAACCAATACCAGACAAAGGCGGCGCCCGCAATGATGAGGAATAATCTGTAGCGTCCAATAGACCAGCCGTTGGTCTTGTTGGGGTTGGATGGTGAATGGTCGTGCAGAGTGTAGAACATGGCACAGTTAACAAGATCGGCGGGCCAAATCATGGCTGCCGGCCATACCAAAAACCGACGGGCGAGACCAGCCAGGCCATAGCCTGTACACAGAGTGGTGATGCCAAAGAGCAGCTGGAACGCCCAGCCAAAGTTCTGGCCGTAGAAGAGCTGTTGCGCAATGAGGACATCAGTTGCATATAAAGCACCGCCTCCGTACGCAGCCTGCAGGCGCATTAGTACCGCCATACGATTTCGCCATCAGGACGGGGAGGGTCCCGGGACTCACATTCGACATGGCAACAATAACGACATGCTCCTTGTAGTTAAACTTGCCAGGCTTGAGGTTGAACTTGATTCCAAAAATATTCCACACCCTATCCGGCATGATCAAGTCCCAGCCAAGACCGATGGGATACGAGACAAGCTGAATGATGTATGTGGTGATGGAGATGCTGGGATTGCGCAAGGAGAAGAGCATGTTGATGCCGGAGCCGATACTGCAGAGAAACAAGCCGATTACCCAGGCACGAATAGTGTTGGCGGGCAGATCAATATCATAGTTGCGGACAACAGCGCGGACCTATACCTCGGGAGATACATGAGAAGCTGCGACTCGTAGTACTAGGACGAGGCGAAAAGGCTCACCTCGGGATAAGGGCTGTTGTCCTCCATCAAGGCATTCTCGATTTCGATGTTCTTCTCAGCATGGCCCGTAGCTATGGCGGCATCGACATCGTTCAGCTCGTCGATGGGCAGGTTGGGGTCGAGCTTGTGCGCCTTCTCGAAGTCTGCCAGGTACTTGAGTTTGTCGATGCCGGAGGCGGTGGCCTCAATCGGGTCGGGCATCGGGGTGATTTCCTCGGCCTCATGGCGCTTGCGAAAGATGGAGTGAACCATGGTGTTGTCGTGACGGAGCCGCCGCGGATCCGATCAACGGTACGGACCAACCTTTGCGCGTGGAACAGCAGCGTCGACGGTCGCAATCGTCGCCGCAGTGGTTAGCCGTTGGAATTCCGCCGTATCGTCGAAGCAACGGGCGGGCGGAACCTTGTTGGTGTAGGTTCGATGGTGGTGGTGGTGGTGGTTGTTGCTCGACCCGGGGGGGGGCGGCAGCAGCCCGGCAAGGGTTGGATTTGGCGGAGGGCCTCTGCCAAAAGTCCTTATCTCCACTGACCACTTGCAAAAAGTGCCAGCCGGGCTGAAGTCGAGCCCAGTCCAATCTCGTCCCTCCTGCATCGCAACGAGACCGCCCCCGCGCGGCGCCCGCAGGAGCACGCACCGGCTGTAGGGGCCTCCTTGTCTGGCTCGTCCAATCTGTGAAGTCGAAGCCATCGGATGGCCTGGGATTTATGGGGCTGCGGCCAGAACTAGCCAGGTTAGGCATGAGCAATGCCGAGCTGACCTTCCCAAGTCAGGTTGGACAGCACCCTTATTATCTGCCCGGCCCAAGCCAGCACCCACTGTCATGCAGCGATGTCGCTGGAGATTCCGCACCACGACAGCAACAGTACTGGCAGGATACGTTTTGCAAAAGTTCAATCGATTGCCGGCTGTGGCTTTCGAATGAGCATGACTCTGGCGCGTATAGGCCTCACTTGACAGGCAGTTATCTCTCATTGAACAGCTGAATACCCGAATGTCACCATTTTACACATGGCCGAGAGGTCGGGTCGCTCGTATCTATAGTCAATTCCGCTATAGGCACCGTTCACGCTATCATAACCGGCCTTCAACAACCGTTCAGTCACATCTTGCCAAGCCGAGTCGTGCTACCCTCCGCTCCACCATACCCTATACTGTTACATGGCACGTGAACCACGACAGAGTTGCAAGTTCTCGAGCAACGTACACCGTATATATGGATTACTTGGCTTTGACAAGTTACTCTTGGTTTCATAATGGCGATTACAATACATCAGCTTCTAGTCTACATGAACAGTCGCAGTTACCACATCAACCCGCACCTTCCAGAAGCTTGGTGACACCAAAGCATAATAGTGGTGACTCAACTGGATTGACTGCAGGCGGCAGCAAATCATTTCTTGCTTCCTAGCACCGAGCAGTCACACTTCATAATACATGTTACTCCCAGCCGTTTCTTCGACTTGAAAGTGTAGCTTTGCCTGCGCGTGCAAACAGACGACAAACTCTTTTAGTTTGCCTTCGTCACAGCATGTTAGCCATCATGTTGCCATACTTCCATAAACGCACAACCCGTAGAAGCGATGTAGTAATCAGTTGAAACCTTCGCGGAATTTACTTTGTATCTTCCGAGGCATCAAGCGCAAACCTTGACCATGGTTTCTCAGTAATAGCTCCCTTGACACCTGCTGGAACCAATGATACCTCCATCCTGACGACCAGAGAAGGGTCGCGACTGACTGTGGTCAAATTCGATATTGTAGTTCCGGGGAGGATTTGCACTACCGAAGGGCACTGTAAGTTGATGCAATTGAATAGGCAAGCCCTATCCGGCTCATAGCCGAGAGCATGTACACGGCTTATTTTGGCCACAGCATAGGCCGTGTTGTTAACCCTTTTCTCTTCCTCCCCAGCAGCCGTCTTCCAAACTACCGGGAGTGTAGGCTCTCAGGGGCAGTATTATTATTTCTCATTTCTCAGTTACTTGTTAGCTCGGACACTGGTCCAGTATCATGTGCTGCAAGGGGACTCGCCTTGGCAGCTCGGTTGAGAATAACGCTCCTTTAATATGCCATCGGCAAGAATTACGTTGTCAGCATCATACCCAAGCTAGCATGTAAGTACGGCCATTATTATTGATCCATCAAGTAACCTACAACAGGACCCGACGCGTTCATGGAATCAAGTCGTGAACATCCAGGAGAACCGCACTGTAACTCGTGATTTGAAGGCTTCGAGAGACGGCAGACGATCGTTCATGCTCAAAACACTGCACCTCGCCACTCGAACTAGAAGGGTACAGTAAGAAGATGCGCTCGGGTACAGGGAGTGATGGTCAATTACGAAAAGCGGCAGACTCACATATTCCACCTTGGATCAACATGAGGGAGCGGGTCATGAGCACATGTTACCGCAGCATTATTCCTCCTTGTAATGTAGTCCCGGTACGACTATAATCAGTCAAGGGCTTTCATATTTTCACGACTGAACATCCTGCTTTTTGCCAAGTGATTTGACGATAATTCCTGAGGCTGCACTATAGCGATCAAAGTATCTACTGCTGATGGACTTCCTGCGCTTCCAAGGTATTTGTGGCGCGATAGCAATGATGACTTTGGCTGAGATAGAATGCAGAACTGGCCACCGAATCATGTCCTTGCCGGCGTGCAATTGTGGTGAGTTGTTCCGTGGCATGTTGTCGGCAACCAGAAGAAAGGAGTTCAATGTCATTGCTACAGGGTAGGAACTCCAGCGCCAAAGCTGTCAAACTCCATAAAGAGAGATTGTAAGTGGGTTGGACGAAGCTTGAGAAACACATTAATACTCCCAGCTGTGACACCGGGGCACAAAACAAGCATCCGTATACCATACGCTCGATCCTGAGATCTTGAGGTTATGTTGGGGCAGCAATGATTCCCCATTTCGGACAGGCGATTCTATATAGAGTAGTCCATTGACATAATCTGCTTTGGCATAGCACACCAAGACGTTTACGGCATCTCTGAAAGTTGCTGGGAGACGCAATGTTTACTTTCACTTTTTTTGAGCGCCCCTCCGACCTGCTCTCAGGAGTGGGAGCTTTCTACAGTATAGACTGGATACCGAGTGTAAGCGTCGGGGATGAGTTTGCCACAAGTCCCGGTTCTTGTATTCTCTCGATGGCCTCTTCATGTTGTGAGTAGTTTCACCCTCCTGCGCGTGCTATACATAAGAATATGCGGGATTCTACCCAATTCCACATGCCAAGGATGACTGGCATGGGCCAGAGGTGAGGTTATCTCTGCCTAGCCGGCCTTTGTGGAGCGAGGCATTGTCGGGTTGCAACAACACTGCACCTAGGCATTGTCTCTAGAAGTACGAGAATAATCCTAGCCATAACATACGCCTTGAAGTACCCCTGAAGGTAGCACAAGACAACTCCATCCTGTAAGTGGTGTCAGGGCAGCCTGATCTCAACCGTTTTGGCTCCCTTCACCATAATCAGATGATACAGATTGCGAAAGCGCTTTACGGCAAAGCTTAGTGACAACTAAACAGACGGGTACTTCACAGCATCTCATGGTACGCGATTTGCACCAACGAGAATCTGCAGGAAGTCATCGAGTTGTCGTCGAAGAGAAGCACATATATCTACGCGTAGTACGTAGATGTAGCTTCAACGCGTCGTCTCAGTCAGGGGTCGGGCCAGCTTGATTGGACTCTGGGCTCTGTCAGCTCGTCGGCTGCCACACTAAGGATGAACCTGCGTGTTCCGAGCGGCACAGCGCCCAGGGCCTCAGGAGCTGCTGCCAGTGTGTGGCGTCAGTATCGGGAGGCAGGATGTCGGCAGCTTGCCCTATGCAACGGCGCGCTTCGCCGCCCCCCTCCACCAAACCCCATCCATTTCCGAACGCTACACACTTCTGGCGAACTCGATGATGCCGGTAACACAAGTCTAGACGGAGCTGGCCACGATGGGAAAAGGCTCATGGGGTTGCTAGGTTTGTTATAGCCCGAATAGAGTCTTCTAGTGCAATCCCAAGCCACCATCAATAACAGCATTTCCATATCCACCATGACTTGGCAAATCTAGTTGTCCCATGGACGGCAGGCTTCGATCTTCCCTGCAACGCGGAGGAAAAGCCCCGCGGCCCTGGCTCGAACATCAACATTGCCGGCCTCTGCAGCTGACAGATCAAGCTTCAGCGTATTCGCGATCAAGCTTTCGGGATGCTGATCGTCTATTGGACGAGAGAGTAACATTGGATGGCATGATTTGAGGATGTTAGCGGGAGAGTAGGGAGGAAAGATTCACAGACACGTCAGGCACGGCGAGGTCTTGATTGGGCAATGGTACACCGGCTGCATGTGATGTGGAGGAGCCCGGGCAGGTTGAAGACAGGGGATTCTTTCCTCAAGCATCATCCCGCCGAATGCCACGCGCCCCCGGCCAAAATGCCAACCAATGCAGCCAGTCAGTCAGTCTGCCCATGAAAGTGCTTCCTACGGTTCTATGAGCTGTACGGCCAAGGGCCGCTGAGGCATAACGCTACCTTTCTTGTTCCGATAAGACGCACAGCACGCTGCTTGACCGGAGAGCTCCCAATTGGATCCCAGGCGGTTCTCTCAAGCCATGGAACCGAGCATCATCATCATCATCATCATCAATGCCACCATGGAGCCCAAGCTTACGTGCACGACAGTCCGGGTTCGTTTAAAGCGGGACGATTGAACGAAAACTTCAAGACACTGCCACAGACTAGCTCCAAGCGAGGCGATTATCAGTGGATTCCTTCTCATCCACTCAGCGACATGCTGCTTGCTGCGGGAGCGCCGGAGATGGGACCGGCCCCTGTTCGGCGGACAAGCGAGAAGCAGCATGGGAAAATCTCGATGCACCACGGATAACGGGCCCACGCAATCGGGAAACTGACAATGTGCGATCTGCCATGGCAAATGTGGGTGGCCTTCAGGGGGGGATACGAAGGCTAGCCCGCGAGCCAAAACAGGGCAGGCCACAGGAACAGGTTTTTTTTGTATTTTTATTTTATTTTTTATGGATGCATGGGGGCCGTTGCGGGAAGGCTTTGCTCCGTGGGATTTGTTCCAACGAATGAAATGAAAAGCCCCGAGGATCGCTGGAGTGCGCCAAACCCTCCCCGAAGCTTGTTCTCCGCTCAACGCTTCCTAGGATGGTCTACACGGAATGGCGAAGATCTCCGCCCCGTTGCCTGGCCTGGACAACAACCAAGGTCGCTTTCGACGCAGGGATGATTAAGATCGGATGCGCTGTGGTGAAGAGGTTTGGAAGCAAACAAACTTGACTGTTTTCCATCCCATCGACGCCAACTACATGCCCGTCCTAATCTGCAACAAGTCGATTGAACAAACAGCTATCGGGTTTACATCACGTCGTCGGGAACTGGGCCGTATTGGAGGGGTGTAATTTAAACATGCCTCATGCACAGGTGGGATGAACGCGTCTCGACGCGCAAACATGGAGGCTCAGTTTGACTGCCGAACAGGGCCAATTTGGGGCGAAAGATGCGAATAACCATGGTCCTTGTGGAATCCTGATAAGAGGCAAGCTTGGTAATAATTGGGCATCCGAAAAGCGAAGCCCCTCCCCTCGTATGGACTGCCAGGCTTGGAGTCCAATCATGTGTCGCCGCATTCTGCATAGGCTCAAGGCAACGTCGGAAGGCGGAAGCCAAATGCCAATCTACAAGGGGGGGGGGTGGGTGAGCATAGGGCGGGCACGCGATATACTTCTCGACCAGGGACTTTATCCGGATTAGATATCGAAAGGCCATGTTGTGAAATGAGACTTTGCTACATCCAGGCGCTTATTCATGCTGGATGCAGCATGTGCACGTCGCACAAGAAGACTCCTTTTATACGAAGCTGCGAGGTGATGTGTGTCTCCGTGCAATCCTTGCGAGGTTGGCCACCGGCAACCAAGCCGGGTCTGGAATGCTGTCATCGGCTGTTTGCGGCGGGCTTGCATGCCACGGCCACGCAGAGGCAAGGCCAACTGATACCTTCCAATATCCGGTGTCTGACTCAACAAATGATTTGTT
The DNA here is from genome assembly GCA_001021365.1 of Stachybotrys chartarum. Taxonomy (NCBI): domain Eukaryota; kingdom Fungi; phylum Ascomycota; class Sordariomycetes; order Hypocreales; family Stachybotryaceae; genus Stachybotrys; species Stachybotrys chartarum. Next base: position 901,547 of record LDEE01000006.1, read on the forward strand.
CCGGCCTGCATTGACATGGTTTCCCGTCCATTGTCCGTCCTTTCTACGGGTGCTGTCCACCAAGGCGTCGGGAGTGCCTCCCTCCATAAGCAGCCTGGCCATGGGGCTTCTGGTACTGGAGGTATGCACGAGGTAAAGTGGACAGGAACATGCTATGCAGCCTTCTGTTGCTTGGCTTCTGCTTGGCTGCTGCGCCCAGTGCTTCAGATTGTGCCATTGTCAGGCGTGTCTCGTAGGCCTCATCTGTCAGGTGGCCAGGAAATAATGTACGCTCTTTCGAAGCATCAGCAGCCGCCACTCAGCCCTGCCATAGTCGAATTCTGCAAATTGATGAGCTGGGTCAAAGTCTTCTGGGTGGCAGCTCCCGTTGTGTTAGTGATGTCTGCTTTCATGACAGCTTACGCACGAGGGTACGACGAGGTACCGCTACTAGTAGTGATTATCCCACCCTTCAACCAATCCTACAGAGTGCGGTACTGTGCATTGCGACCCCAGCAGCAGCAACGTAGCCTAGTGGATCAAGAGCCTGCACTTGAGGCCAGTAGTGTCTTCACGGGCCACGGTCCCTTGAGTCCAGCCAAAGTCTTGATTGATGGCGCATTGAACGATGGGAAGTAGTGGCCCGGCATTACGGAATAAGAACGCCCAACACGAGAGCATTGTGTACCCCTAGCAAGCACAAAAGGTAAATATTTTTTTGTCCCTTTCCAAAAGAGGGTACCTCGGAGTGCGTGGCAACAAATGTAATAGGGGTGTCCATTGTCGAGATCAAGTACCTTGTCATAACGAACGCCTGGTAATAGTACGTGTACGTCAGTGAGCGACCAGGGTTCCCTTCGAACCACGAGGAACATCCCGAAAGCTCGTGTTATTGTGTTTCTCCCAGCGTTCTCGTTCTCGTCTCCGTTCCCGGTTTCTCTTTTTTTTCCCCTTCCCTTTTTTTTTCTTCCGTTTTCCCTCAGCCCGCTGCCGCCGACGACGCCTCTCCCGTGCACCAGCGTCTCGCCTCACGTCAATCCGGATAGGGCCTGGCTTGACCATCAGGCCTCTTGTTCAGGTGCTGGCCGAAAAGGAGGAGGGCGCCCCACGACGTTGAAAACGATCCATCCACAACCCGACGTGGCCCTGACGACGCGCGCTTGTGCCGATACGTAGCGCAGCCACGGCATTGGGGGGTTGTCTAGTGGCGCTGCCTGCCCGCCCGGTGCATCCGCCAACCACGCGCCTGCGAAGTGACTCTCCAGCCGTTCCGCAACAGCTTCTCTGCACCCGTCACATACGTCAGTACGGCAGCAACCCGCGCACAAGGCCACAACATCGTCCAACGCTTCATCGGGCTGCCTTTGGATTTTGCTGTCTGAGCTACCGTCGTGTCGTTGCAAATCATCGCTCGTTATACTTGCTTCTGCTTCACTCCGTCCACTGTCTTTCGTTCATTCGGCCTTCCTTCCTTCCCTCGCTAGCTCCGTTGCCTCTCTCAATCCCTTTCTCTCGCTCTCTCGCTGACACTCCTCCGTCTGGGCCTCTCTCTCTCTCTCTCTCTGGCTATATCCCAATTTTCCCCCCATTCCATTCCCTGCCGTCCAAGACTCGGCCAATCACGCATCGGCACTAGCCCCGTGGTGCACCTACCTCGCCGTTCTCTTGCTCGGTCCGTCTTTGTAGACCTGAAATTATACAGTTTCAAACGAGGCGTCGAGCTCTTCTGTTTGGGTCTACTGCCAGCCGCCGTTGACCATTATCCCTCCTAGGTGTCCCCGCTGCGGCAGCCACAAAGTACCCCAGCCACTTGACGTTCCCTATTGATCGATTCGACGTCGTAACGGCATCCGAATCCCTCCCACCTATTGACAAACAAACCACCACCCCCCTTCAAACGCAGGGGCTCGCCGGCTGCGTCGTCCTCCTATCACGCTTGAAAGTAACGCCCCTTCGATCGACGCGCACATCCCGTCATATTTGGGTTACCGTCTTCATTCGGCGTACTCGGAACAGCCAGGCCCCCAGCCAGCCGCAGGGGATTTGGTGCTCCCACCCGTCTTGTGGTACCAGAACGATTCCGGCCATCGTGAGCGGCCACTCATCACTTACGTCTTGGCCAATCCGCTATTCCCCATTGGTTCCGAGAAATCATGGCACCCTTGACACCCCGACTCAAGATTCTTTCAGGTATGTCCCGTCGCGCCTTGTTCGTTATCCCGCCTGGGCCTCAGCGTCTCCCCCCTGCTAGCGCTTGATTCTGCCCCAAAGGCACCACTTCAGCAAACCCATTGTCGCTCGTCATTTCTTCTTGCAATCTGCTTCACGTCTTCAACCTTTACGCATCTCGCGGACACTCTTTTACCATTCCCTTGGATCCCCTCTAGGCGCTCGGGGGCTGTTCATGCAGCAACTCCCTCCACGCTCGTTTACAATGGCTGAAAGCGAGCTAATGAATGTTTGTTCAGTTGGTGGAAACCCGGTTTCTGCTTTCTTGTCGTGGAGACTTCAGGCTACCAACGCATGCGATGTCACACTGGTGTGGAAGTCGGGCTACGAGCATGTCGCGCAATACGGCATCTCTTTCAAGTAAGCATCTCTGGCCTCTTGGTTCAACCCTGAATCCTGTTTACTGACTTAGCCCATCACAGATCTGCCATCTTTGGTAATGAACGATTCAAGCCTCGACATGGTAAGTTGGCCGAACCGAACCCATCGCGCATATCGTTAACCAAGTTGGTCACACGCAGTGGTCCGGAATCCCGAAGACGCCGCAATCGCTCGAGAGGGACCCTTCGACTATGTCGTTCTATGCGTTAAAGCTTTACCCGATGTCTACGACCTCGCATCTGTCATCGATGCCGTTGTCACACCCCAGCATACCTGCATTCTCATCAACACGACGAATACTCTCGGTGTTGAATCTGCGATCGAAGAACGATTTCCCACGAATGTCGTCCTCTCACTCGTCTCTGGCGCTGAACTCACACAACTCGGTCAGAGTGAATTCGAACACAAAGGGTCGACGGAGCTCTGGGTCGGCCCAACGAATAGGAGCTCGAGCATTCCCCAGAATATCCGCGATGACATGGCCCAGGCGCTGGCTATGACATTAACTACCGGACAGGTCGACTGCAAGGTGTCGCCTAACATTCGACAGCAGCAGTACGAGAGAGTCATGGGGTCAGTTGAACGGCTGTTTGCGGTCTGGTCCGCGTGTGAGCCACTTACTGACCACTCTCTAGTCCCATTGCGTTCCATCCCGTCAGTGTCGTTTTCGAGACCTCGAATCACGCAACTCTTTTGGAGAAGGTCGGGGTGCGCGACATGGTGTCTGGTGTCCTCGAGGAACTTTTGCAACTTGCTGAAGCTAATGGCTGCAAATTCTCTCCCGATTTCAAGCAGAAGACTATCGAGGAAATGACGAGACCCAATCTGCCCGAGAGCATAATGTGGCAAGACTATCTCGCCCGACGGCCCATGGAGGTTGAGACATATCTCTCTTCCCCAATAAAGCTGGCGCGGGAGTTCAATGTCGCGGTTCCACGGATCGAGACCTTGTACGCCATTCTCCATAACCTTAATATTGTGAACCGCAGCAGACCAAAACCTGGAGAGGGCACAACGTCGATGATGCCGCCGGGCTCTCCAACCATGACTTCGCCTTTACCTCGGGCTCCTTCTCAAGCTAGCCACCGGCCCATGATGGGCGGCATGCCCAACGGCAACGGTATGCCACCGCGGCAACCCCGACCAAGAAACTCTTCCAACTTCAGCCAAGGAGGTATGAGGCGGCCTCCACCAATGAATGGTGGACCGATGAACGGTCACGGTCGACCGCCGCCACACATGAACGGGGGGTCTAGAGCTCCTTCGCGCCGAGGCTCAATGGACGGCAATGACTTGGAGGAGTTTTCGCATCTGGTTCTCTACGATGATATTCCCGAGGGTCACGAGCCATCCATTGGTGGAGACTCATCCGACCTGTCTATTCGCGACCGAGAGATGCAACTTCGGCAACGTGAGATGGCTATGCGGGAACATGAGATGCGAATGAGGCGTGGGCCACCAGGACCTCCCGGGCCCGGACCAGGAGGTCCTCGCCGAGGTCCCCATCCAATGCGCAACAGCCAACAGGTCTTCGATGACGATGACGATGACGACGATTATTTCGATCCGAACGCTGGTACCGGTGTTCCTATGATTGATCCTGATAATTTCGATATGATGAGCGTCACGGCACGGAAGGCTCGCAAGATGCCAGGTCCTTCTGCTGCTCAATTCCGCCGAAACCCAGACGAGGGACCTCCACCTACTCGAGGCAGCAGGTTTCGACCAAGCTTCGGTCGGAACCGCTCCAGTCAAATGAGTAGTATTCCTGCCCTTGGCGAGAATATCATGGACGATCCCATGATGAACTACTCCTCAAATCGGTATGGCACGGTTGACCGAGGTGCGATGAATGCAGGATCTCGTGCCAATTCTCTTACCGCGTCGAGAATGGAGGATGTTGGATTCGCGCCTGGCGGAGGGCCACCGGGTCCCATGAACGGCGGCTACCCTCGACGCACAAGCCAATCTCCCGGCAATCCATACGGCCCAGCCATGCGAGGCGGCGGCGGACGGCCCTCACCACCAAACGGCATGGGTCCTCCTATGAATGGACGTCCGTCACCCCCGGAAAGCGTGCGGCAACCGGTTCCTCGCTATCCGCCCGGCCATGGCAACACGGTAGCTCCGCAACAGGTTGAACAGCATATTGGGGTGAGCGCCCTCCATCCACCTAAGACGAGAGTTGTTCGTAGTCTGACGGGAAGCGCAAGCGCTAGCGCTGGTAGCGGTGATCCAGATTCAGAACCTTCGGCCCAGAGCAGTCAGAGCAGCCTTCAACGAGCGCCGATCGGAGTCCGCTGAGTTGGCTCACTGACGTTTTCAGGAATTCGAGTCACCAAGCACGCAGGACACGATGGAGCTGGGCGGCTGAAAGTTACTTGCAAGCTCTGACCTATGCTAACAAACATGTCGCCCCGTACGGGCAGGTTCAAGAACAGATCCGAGCCCCGCCAACTGTCAAACTTGTCCCTCACAGCTGCTTTCTTGTCTAGCGGACCTGTTCCTCGATACTTATTATTATTATTATTCCTCTTCTTCTTCTTGTCTGCTTTGGGCGCTGGGAGTTTGGTTTTCACACTCATCAGGCGCTTCCACCTCATCCATACATATTACGGCATCTGTTCGGTTGCAGACCCACGATCTTTACCTCGCAAGCCACGTTGAGCTTTTCTTGGAATGGTGTCTTTAATACATAGAGCGGGCTTGGCTAAGTCTCGTACATACGCATGGGAAACGACGAACGGACAACTGTTGTGATTGATAATATATCTTTTGCCACTTCCGGAGGATACTACCTTTTCGCTTTTGGGCGTGCATACCATCGACAAACCCTCATGGTCAACCACAATAGCTCTGGACTCTGCAACTCTACGCCAAACGGTGGTGTTCCTAGGGGCGCAGTCATGCACATGCTGGCGTCTCTGGAGTTGGAAGAGCATCATCGTCATTGCAGCGGATTGAGAAGGAAACAAAATGGTGATTGACAGGGATGGAAGGGACGAATCACAGCATTCTTGGCTGTTGCGATGCACAGGAAGCGAACTATCACTGGCATTGTTATTTGGCGGTGGTATAATCACCTTTAGAGTTGATGGTCTCTTTGTGTTTTTGTTGCTTTTTGTACTGTCCTTCTTTATTTTTGTTGGCTCCAGAGTGCAACTGGTAGTTGTGCGATTCTCTCCTTGAGGCAAGGAGTCATGATAGCGAGCTGACGGCCGGCGCACACGCACATCATCGTGCAGCCGGAGAAGGTGGTTGATTGAAAGGGTGTCACTACTCAGGGAGACATGGCCGGCTTACAGGAAGCCGTTGCGAGACGTTTGAATAATACCGCGTAGCAAGTGTGGCATACAAAAATAGAGCCAGTGTAAAGGTATCGGTTACATCCAAACAATGAGCCCAGAGGCACGTTTTCCGATGTATCCCACCTCGCCTCGTGGAACTGTTGATGATCCCGCCCTCGTCTGAAGATGAGCACGTGCAGCCTGAAAAGGTCAACAACTTCTACGTAAGCGTGGGGTAACGCGACTTGTAAACATCCACCCACATGCTCTATCAAACAACAAAATCCAACAGGCAGCCCATTCTCGTGTTCTCTTACCAACGCCTACATTCTACACGCGCCCCCGGGAAGCCAAGCCAAGCATCACTGCCCTCGGCAAAAATGGCCACGCGGAATGTAGGCGCGACGCAGAATCTCAGCAGGCAAAGCATGGCCACAAGCGGCAGCGTGATGAAAGCTAGGCAACTTGTATGTTTTAAATCGCGGCTGTTCCTATTGCTATATGAAGTAACTTTCTTCCGTATTTGCCTCGGGTTCTCATTGGTGCAACCAGGCTCATCTGCACTCCCAGCTGGCACAGCTGTCGGCCAACCTGTCGGATACGGAGAACCTCCTGCGCATGACGAGCGTGCAGGCGGAGGCGATGAGGGGTCTGGGGAGCTGGCACGGCGGATTGTAAGTTGGCTTTACGTCGTCGCCGCCCCAGAGGAGAGTGTTCGATATGGCGTCTGTGTGCTAATACACTGTGGTAGATTTATGGCTGCGAGTAAGGTGCTAGGTGAAGATAGTGTGAGGGAGTCGGGGCGCTGAGAATGACTCTTGCGGCGCCAAGGCCGCTTTGCGTGTCTACAATAATACCCTATGAGACTTGCCCCCCAAGGATGCTATTGAGACGTGATTCCATTGCTTGGCTGTACGGCATCGATGATGGTGGTGTAGGCATCGTGGGGGTATTTGCCATCGCGCGGCTATACTGCTTTGCGGTTGAGACTCACAACTCACCTTCTCCTCTCAACGGGTTTTCATTAAAATAAATCCGAGGGAAGGGATAGGCCCGATGTCAACGCCCTCCAAGGTGAAGTGAATGTCTATCCAATGTCGTCCTGTTTGGATGCAACAATACGGTGCACTGTACCATTCTTGAAGGGGTTTTTTGACCCTCGGGCCAGCCGGTCCTAAACCAGATTCCACCACTAGAGTCTATTCCAAGTCTATTGGTATCGAGGCACCTTGATGCTGCTGACCAGGCCCTGGTGCTAGCACATTTCTGTACACAGGCTAAGGAGACGTCACTGGCCCTTGCATCGCTCTTGATATAATGTCCGCTTCAATAATGTCATGATGTGGCAGAAGGGGGCTCGATATTCTCAATCGTCTCCCCAACCTCCTGGGCTGGCAGCTGCTTGACACGGAGAGGCCTTCTTGGTTGCCGCGGAGCGCTGACGGGGTACCGCTTCGCCTTGCCGCAAGTTTTGCATTGGACGACGAGGACGTCTGCCCAGGGCTTCTTGCCTCCTTTGCTCTGGTTTTCCACGAACGACAAGCTCGTGCTACCTTCGACCAGGAGTGTGTCACAATATCTGCAGACCGTCTTCTTGATCGATGGACTCTGTCGAATTTGTGCCTTGAGAGTCACAGCCCGCATGTCCGATATTGCCTGGCGGGACAGGTTTGACAGTAATTTCTGCTGCGTAGACACTTGGCCATGCTCTCGTGGGCTCCCGTCGCCCCCTGCGGTCTGATTATCATCTCTTTGCTCGGTATGCGCCCGGCTTGCAAGGTAGTTGGCGGCCTGGTACAGATAGGAAGCTCTGGCGTATATGTGCCTCCCTTGAATGGTATGCGCGGTCCTGGCCTTCCCCATGATCACTTCGAAAAATTATTCGTGATGAAGAGCCTGGAGATGGGTACAGCTGAAGGCTCGGTCCGCTGAAGTTTGGAAGTCTGAACGTCCAAGGCAAAGTTAGCATCATCGAGCCTTGACGCTGTCATGTGCGAGGTGGATGATTGCACGGTGTGATTGAGAGCATCACGTGATGATATGTGCACGGTCCATGCTCAGGCTGTTACCAAAGAGAGACTTCCCCAGAACACCATTCTCTCTCTTGCACGTCAGCCTCAACAACTCCTCTCCTTCAGCAAAGCTTCTGAAAATCAGCCTTGAACGACGCCGCCTGCTGTCTTCCCCCAAAATAGCACGCGTCTGCCGCGATACTTTGCTTGCAGCCTTCTCTGGATTGCCTGCTTGATTCCTTCCTCCCCTGCTATCTCGCCTTTGCATACACATAAGCTCTGTCGTCGCAGGCGCCAACCGCTGAACGCACCCCAACAACTTTTTCGCACTTGATACCGTCTACTTCTAAAAGTCCAACATATCCACCATGTCGCACGAGGAGGATCTCATCGACTACTCCGACGAGGAAATTGGCGCCAACGAGACCGCCGCCGCCGCCTCCAATGGAAAGAAGGGCGATCTCGCCGCTGCCGGTAATGTCGACAAGAAGGGCAGTTATGTCGGTATTCATTCGACTGGTTTCCGCGACTTCCTTTTGAAGCCCGAGCTGCTTCGCGCTATCGGCGACTGCGGTTTCGAACATCCATCGGAGGGTCAGTCCTGAGTTCTAATGCCCTAAGTCATCAAATTCCCTCCCTTGTCAAAGCGTCCGTCCATCTCGCAAGCATACCATCGCCCGCTCGTCTTCGGCAACCAGATCGTTCTACAAGCTCTTGACCCTGCAAAAATGCAGGCCGCTTAGGCTCGCCGGTCATGAACGCTGTTCTTTGGGGGATGCAACCTTGGCTTTAATCAAAGCTTCTTTGTGTCGTCGATCGGTCTCTGCGAGACGAAGACCCAAACATGAGAACCCATGAGCCATTGGGCTCCGGATCTGGGGCGAGTGATGCAAAGGCACCGCGTTGGGCCTATCTCGCACCCTTTTAAGTGGAGGAGGAAATTTCGCCTTTGGGAGGCAGAGCTTCTGCCATTCAACTCATAGGATTGGGCGGCGCCTCTCACGAGGACTGCGACGCCCCTTTTCGACCCTTGCTGCGACGATGGACGGACATTTGACACGCTGCACTCCTCGTTCATTTATTACTTTGGACCATGATCTAACATCCATACGCACGACAGTCCAACAAACCTGTATTCCTCAGGCCCTTCTCGGTGGCGATATCATCTGCCAAGCCAAGTCTGGTCTGGGTAAGACAGCCGTCTTCGTACTCGCTACCCTACAGCAGGTCGAACCTGTCAATGGAGAAGTTTCAGTGATTGTCATGTGCCACACGCGAGAGCTGGCCTACCAGATTCGCGATGAGTACAACCGTTTCAGCAAGTATATGCCCGACATCAAGACGGGTGTTTTCTTCGGCGGTACCCCGATCAAGACCGACATGGAGACGCTTAAGAACAAGGAAACATGTCCTCACATCATCGTGGGAACCCCTGGCCGTCTCAAGGCTCTCGTTCGCGACAAGGCCCTCCGTCTCGGAAGTGTTCGCATTTTCGTCCTCGACGAGTGTGACAAGATGCTCGACCAGCCTGGTAGGTTCACAATGTCATCCGGTCAATGCTGCCCTCTAACGCGAAGTAGACATGCGCACTGACGTTCAGGACGTCTTCCGTGCTACTCCTCCCCAGAAGCAGGTCATGATGTTTTCGGCTACCCTGTCCGATGCCATCAAGCCAATCTGCCGAAAGTTCATGCAGAACCCCACGGAGCATTATGTTGACGAAGATACCAAGCTCACTCTCCACGGTCTCCAGCAGTACTACATCAAGCTGGACGAGAAGGAGAAGAACAGGAAGCTGAACGAGCTCCTCGACGAGCTCCAGTTCAACCAGGTCATTATCTTCGTCAGGAGTACTGTACGTGCAACTGAGCTTGATAAGCTTCTCAGGGAGTGCAACTTCCCTTCCATTGCAGTCCACTCCGGCGTTAGCCAGGATGAGCGGTAAGTCATGAGCTGTCGACTCCGAGTAGCAAAAGACATAGAAGGCTAACAGTGAGCAGTATCCGTCGTTACAAGGAGTTCAAGGAATTCAAGAAGAGAATCTGCGTTGCCACAGACGTCTTCGGTCGAGGTATTGACATCGAGCGTATCAACTTGGCGATCAACTACGATCTTTCCAATGATGCCAGCTCATACCTTCACCGTGTCGGTCGTGCTGGTCGATTCGGTACCAAGGGCTTGGCTATCTCCTTTGTGAGCACTGACCAGGATCAGGAGGTGCTCAAGGAGATTGAGAAGCGCTTCGAGGTTGCTCTTCCGTAAGTTTCTGCCATGTTCCTCATTAGTATATTGTGCAAGTGCTAATGGTTGCATTCCAGTGAGTTCCCGAAGGAGGGTGTCGACGCCAGCACGTACATGGCGTCGTAAAGGTGTGTGCTTGCCATGAGATGTACAGTACGACTTTGCTACACCCCAGAGCTGCCCATGTGGCACCTTGAGGGCTTGGGTTGAGGGTTTCGGAGATGTTATTTTGCTGCAAAGGGGGCTTTACGGAACGGATCAAGCTCTCCGGACGCGTGTATTGTGTTGATTTCAAAGGCCACAAGAATAATGGAAAAGTATTTGGGACATCCAGGTGTGAATGCGACTTGTTCAGTGCAAGCTGCGCCCGACCTATCTCTCGAGTAGAGCCTCGTTCTAGTGATGTCATCCCTCATAAAACATGCCATAGTCCTTCGAAGTACTGTAGGTACGAATATGATTTTTCTATCTGCATAGCACTACTACGACTTGAACTACTTGGGTCTTGCCCATTTTTAATCATGAACTCTTGGGCTGTGCCAGTTTAGCAGATTATTCAGAAGCACAGCATCCTCTCCTACACGGTGGCTTTGTACTACCCTGCACCTTTGAGGTCACAGGAAAGTAATCGTCGACAACATGGGTGCAGATGTTGCTTACACGCGGACAAGTAATCTCCTTCCTCGCCACGGCGGAGAGCTCGCCCGGCTGACCAAGCAGACGGAGAACTGCGGTGCCGCAATATCTCCATGACCGAGACGGACATAGCTTTAACGAGTAGTTCACGCCGCCCACGACCAAGTTGTCTGACAGGCCTTACCAATACATGGGTGGTCACCTCGATGGTTTGAAAGCTTTCTGTCTAGGCTCTGCCCGCTTACCAGGGCATCGTGCATGCTGACCACTCAGCACGCCGTCGAATCTGCATGATGACAGATACGCACGTATTCCGGCAGCCTCGGGGGGAGGGGCAGACGCGCTCATCCCCACATGGACCGTCGCTAGGCAAACTATCACCAAGCAGAAGCGGTCACTAATGGCTGGGTTTAGTGCAGACTTGGAGCGTGTTTTACAGAGTTCAGCCAACCCAGAGCCGGGATGCGCTCTTGGGCAGGCTAGCTAAGCGCGAGAGGGCGTCATGGGATAGCACTGCCGTCTCATCAGCCAGGTCCCGAGCTCGCACGCCATGCGTGGCTTGCTCATCGCGAGAGGGACAAGGCTGGGAAGTGGAAGAAGTGGGCGAGGAGTGAGGTGCCAGAAATAGACCGAGATCGGTGAGGTGAGCCTTGCCCAGATGTGTCATTCTTCCCGTTCCCGCCCCAGTCTACGCCTGTGCAGGTTCCACGGGCTTATTAGCCACGGAGGAGAGGGGCGTTTGGATGGTCAGTTGATCATAGTCGGGAGGGTACGAAGCTGGGCATGTTTAGAGCATCTCGGGCATTAGCTCGCCGGCGGTTCCAGATCTGTTGCTAAGATGGCGCCTCGAGTTCTAAGAGATGGATTCAGGGCCTGGAGACAGGCAACTCCTTGTAAGCCATGTGAGTGTTCTGCCGTGGACTGAGAGATCTGAATCTTATACTGCACGTCTGCCTAGCATGCTTGCCTGCCCATGTTCGATGTTTCAGGGCCCGAGGCTGACAGCCGACATCAGGGCGTTGGTTCTCGCAGATTCCAAGGACGATCTTCGGGCAGGCCTGCCGAGACCAGAGGACCGTAAGAACCTCGTGCTCGGGCACATCTACAGCGTGCGCCGTGACATGGTGTGGTGGTCTCTGCAGCCCACTTCAGGCAACAGAAAGGTCTGACCCAGCGCGGAAGCCTCGATTATGACGTGAGGCTGCCTCTGATCCCCACGATGCAAGGAAAAGCATTCCAGTCCTTTCCATTGCCACCGCGCCTCACCCGACGCGGGATCATCCTCTCCATGATGCCTGCTCTGCTGCCTACCCTGGACTCTGGCGCGAGGTCATCTAGGCAACCAACCTGGCAAAGTGGTCTTGGCGTTTGCAACTGCGTCCCGAGACGGGGGTTTTGGGTGGGACATGGTGGACGTGCGCATCGCTTGATGGATTGGGCACACACACTTCCGACGTGCTCGGGTAATGCCGGAAGCCTGCTCGGGTGGATTCTTCAAGCTTTGGGAGACATCCATCCACGATATTGAGTTTGGTGGTGCTGCGAGACTTTTCAGCCCAATGAGCAGTGCAGAACAAATCTTCAACAACATGAGTTGTAGCATAGCGCATCACCGCCGTCGTGGTCGCCGAGTACCTGCATTTGCTTGCAGCAGCCTGGATGTCGAAATGTCTTAGCCCACTGGCGGATTCGTGAGTCAGCTGGTGGGAATGCGGATACGTCAACCCACCCGTGGTCCGAACCTGGAGCAGGACCGACGGTGTTGTCGTTTGCCAGACACGCGTTGGCTGGACACAACGGGATCAATCTTTCGAGACATCGTCAGGGCCCAAGAGACTGGCCCCCCTCGTCGGCGCCTTAAGCCGGCTTCGGCCCATTCCGCTGGCGGTGTCCCGAGCCAGCTNATCATCCATCATCATCACCTGTCATGAACATGGTCGAATGATGCTCTCGTTATCATGCTCCCGCGGGACAAGGTGAGCGGGGCCCGTGGAATGGAGCTTCTGGGAGATGCCGGATCCCCTACAGCTGGGTCCTGGCAACCCGATGAGTTGTGACGGCGAACCGATGCAGCGACATATCGTGTCACAGGTCCTCTTCACCAAGGCCACGGCCCTGCCCGCGTGAGGTTGTCTACCCATGTTTCCCGCGGTTCAAGCGAGGTTCTGGCCTCGAGTTGGCTCCACGAAGATGTTTTTCCGATCATATGCGCATAAGCGTGAGTCATAGTGAGCCAAAAGAAGTCACCAGCTGTCCAGATGAAAGATTCGCCCAAAGCGGCAGGTTCAGCCTTGCCGCCAATCACGTTTTCGTGAATAGGCTGGTCGTCGCCTTTCCAGCATGCTGATTGGGGGTGGGTAGCTGACGTCGATCAACGCCTACCCTGGAGCAGCACCAGGTCCGGCGTACTCTACAGAACTGCCCTTCAACGTGCAGATTATTATGACTGACTTGAGTGGCATGTTGTGGCAACGGTGGATCCTCTCGCATTCTCCTTGTCATGCTGGTAGTCGAGGCAAACAATCGAAGCATGTGGGAGTCTGATATGCATCAACATGGCTCGTAAGTCCAGCAGCAAACCAGCGTGGCTCGGCAACACGCGGACACCTATCTTCACGATATCATGACGCCAAAACAGGAGCATCGCATTGACAACGAAAACGAGGAGCCTCCGCAACGGGCATAACACATAGACATTTGAGTTCACACAGCATGACACAGTGGACGGGCCAAACTGATGCGCTGGCCATGACGTGCAAGGAAAATGAATGTTGCGGCGGGCGGTAGGAGTCCACACACGCAACTCAGCAGGGGCCTAAAGTAGATATTCCTGATGATATTCCTTCCGCTGTGAGGCGCAAGTGGCAGGGGGTATCTAGTGGAAATTTGCAGCGCGGTGGAGGGAAGCCAGCCCGACTGGCAGGAGGAATATGAGTTTCAAAGGAATAGAGTCCGAGGCGAGGCTCATGCAAGACACGGACCGTTCATTTCATGGCTGTGCCCTGGGTCAAAAGGGTGCTCAGTCGCGGCGCGAGCGCGCAGCACCGGCATGGCGCGGCTGACGCAAGGGCTCATCCTCCTTGAAACACAGTGGGAAAGCTGGAAGGTAGCATGGCCAGACGCAAAAGATGTGAGCATATTCAGGAATCTTGGTGTGGCCCGTGAATTCATGGCAACTAGGAACACTCTGCCTGCTCAGGTATACAATGAAAAAAAAAAGCAGAGCAAATCACGAGGACTGGACTGGACCCGAAGATGCCGGAAGTTAGGCCGTAGAAACCACGTAAGAAACCGGCGCGTAGCTTATACCGTCCAGCACAGCGTCGTGGAGATGCTGGACATGTATGGCCACTCGCTAACCCGCGCTTTTTTCCCATGTGTTACATCTCAACGGTACGCCGTTTAGGAGTGTAGGTTGCGCGTACATGTAAGAGGAAATAGCATGCCACGTCTTGGCACGGGGCTATGCATGCGTCGTACCTCTTAATATAATATTTTTCTTCACTGAGACATTGATTCAACCTAAGTGAAGTAAAAAGAACTTTGGGGCTATAGTGAGGTCATACGCATAACATGCCTTGCGTGGTGCTTGCCGTTTGCAGCCTTCCTCAAGAGAGGTGAGTGGCCAACTGATAAGAATGGTACTCTGTGATACTGACGATACGAACGGCGTCTTTGCCCCCTTCAACCTCATGACATAAAGGGTTGAGCATGAGCGGGGAAATGATGATTAGCCTAGTACGGCATGGAGCTTCAGGAGGGCGGTCATAATTCTTTGGCATCCGAATGGCTCGAAAAGCGTGGTGGGATGAAGCAGTGGAGAGGAGGGTGGCGCTGGTGTGGCAAGGCTAGGCTGGTTTCCTGCTGGCTACCTGACGGGCAGCGAATTACACCACTTCACTCTTCATCGAGACCTGCACGATCATGTCGTGTGCAGCTTGATCGTATGCTGTGTGCCTTGTTGCCGTGATGCGCGCTCCCGGCTGATGACAGGATGCAAGCAGCCAGCCGCTGCGCAACACTTGTCAAACATGCCCAGAGACCTGGTAGCTCCAGTCGAGTCCACGAACAGGACCGTCCGACGCTGGCTCTACATCAGGAATACGAGGAATGCCATTGCCATTCGTAGAGCAACTCGCTGCGCCTGTAAGCAGAGTACGAGGGCCTGGAGCGAACGGGCTGAGTTTGCGTGCGGTATGATTCAGTGGAGGCGAAGGATGCCTGATGGCGGGAGGAGTCATCGCCACGGCCGAAAGGCCGGGCTGGGCCATGCTTTCGGCAAAGCCTGGCAGGGATGCGATCGAATAGAGTGGGTTGCAGAGCAAGACAACCCGACATGGATGGTGGCTCAGGCGCTACCTAATGAGATGGTGAAAGAGGTGTGGTGGGGGGGGCTATGAAAGGCAATCAAACAGGGGGTTCGCAGTCTGTCAGTTGTTCACTTTAACACGAGTTCTTTGGAGAAGTGATTGCCAGTCAGGTCTTTCTCTGGAGCGTACGGTACATGAGACAGCGACCATGACCAGAGATATATAGAATATATAGACATAAGGACACAAGATGTAAAATGAGGACAAGTACGAGGACGGTGAATCATGGGGGTCAAAGGATGGCCTTGTGGATGGTTGAAAAGAAGGTGTTGAGGTGAGGTAAGTATGAGAGGGCGAGTGCGAGGGCGAGTGTGAGTGCTGAGCTGGCATGAAAGAATGCGTTGTGAGAGATGAAGAGTCGAGGGTGAGTGAACAGGTGTGCCCCAACCTGAGGCAGGCGTGACGGCCAAGCGTCTCGACAGGTACGCAAGGCGACGCTGCACATGCATGCATACCTCAGGTACCGGCTCTGGAAGGCTTCGGCGGCCCCTTGCCACGGGGACAGCAGGAGGGTTGGGTGGGGAGCTCAAGTGCGAGGGCATGTATCAAGGTGGGAAGGCGCCGCAGCCACAGCCAATTAAGGGGACGCCAGTGATGCAAGCCAAACCGCACGCAATTGGACCCACCGGCAGGAAGTGCCCGCAGAAGATGCAGGTCGGTTTTGGTTGGCTACGGGTTCGTGCTGGGGGCTGGATTTGGGTTCCATGTTGACTTTGGCTGGCCAGCCGGGTTGTTTGGCCTGCTGTTCCATTGCCCCCCCCTTCCCTCCCTCCCCGCTATCTGTTCGCTGGACCGGCGTCGCGCTTGGCCTGTTGTCCTCTGTGACCCCCCCCTTTCCCCTCCTCGGCCTGGCTGCTTCAGGCCTTGGCTTTCTTTTCGCTGCTTGTCCAGGCTGGGCTGGATCTCGAACAGGAGTGGTCGGGCGCTGGAGCTGGCTGCAGCTGGGGATCTCCCCTCCCCCCCATTCAAAACGCTGCTATTACCCTTCTCTTCGCCTGTCCCGTTGATTCCCTCAACTCCCCTCTCCCCCTTCCCCCATCGACCGAAAACATAAACACCAAGTCAAGTCAAAATGGAGTTTGGCATCGCCAACTAGGATTCCGGCGACTCTCTGAAGTCTGCTTTGGGTTTATCTCTCCACTCCAACGGCGCATTTACTCTGATTTTTTTTTGCTCTTCTGATTCTTTGCCTCCGGGCCTTTGTACCAGTTGTGTCTGTGTCCCCCAATCATCCAACTTGTCCCCGTCGCTCTGGTCTCTTTGTCCCGTCTTTGCAATCGGCAGCGGCATTCACTTGCACCTTGCCTTGAGAAGCGTCGACGGAAGACAGGAGAACCACCTACCCGGACCTCGTTTCCCTCATTCTCCCTCTGTCCTTTTCTCTCCCTCTAGGCGCCAGCTCGTCTACCTATGATCTGACCTGTGTCATCGAGTCGCTTATTCAGTAACTCGGTCCACCGTCTGACCGAAAGTGACCTGCTGCTGCTGCCTGTGTTACTCATTCACAAACCCCTTTGTCACCATATTTCAGCTTGTCATTGCGCTCGGCTCTGCCAGGTCACTTGCCACACAATCACGCGAAAACCACCTGGGGACTCCCCTGCTCTTTTTTCTACTCTTGCAACGGTTAGTAGGCTGCCACTCACAAATTCCCATTCACTATGCCCTGGGCGGGAGGGCGAGGGCCGCCAAGTCCAGCGTCAGCCACTTGCTCCGCGCGCGCTTGCTCTCGTCTCGCCACCACGCCAAAATCGAGTCACACTCTAACCCACTCGCCCCTAGGCTCTCACCACACCACATCCCGACCCTACCTTGCCTCTTCGCCTCGCCCCTCAGGCCACGTTAAGGAGTCACATCTCGACCCTGACTTCTTAAATACTCGTTGGGCGTCACCCAGCCTAGCCAGTCACCTCGCCGTACCTGCATATCGCGTGCTGCGTCCAATCTCCTCTCACTCGTGCAACATCTCCCCTCTACCGCTGTTTACTATATCGCCAGTCACCCTGACTCACTAATCCCAATCCGCACCGCCTCATACGCTGTTTCGCATACGATCGGCTCAATGGTAGAGCTCTCCTAGGTCTACCGCCGCCTCTTCCTCCTCGTCCTCGAGTCACGGAAGCATTGTCGAAATGCCTTTTGCAATCTACGCTTTTATTCCAGTCGCCGTCTCAGTCTCGTCCTCCGGTCTCGTCGCTTGTGCTAAATCGTCGCCTCTCGACTTGGTTGTCTAGAACGCTTGCGCTCGCATACCTACCGGATACGCTTCTGCCGATAGCGCACCTCGTGCTGTTGGACGAAGCTGACTACCTGAACAAGGCTCTCAAAATAACCGTAACGGAACCGCCGACCTGATTGGTTGACCTGACCTGAACGGCGACTGGATTATATGCCGGCTTGATTCCTTCAAGCCTTTCGATTACACCTTTCCCTAACAAGATGGGGTACGGTGCGAATGTTTCGCCCGTCTCCACCACTTTCCGATATGCAAACTCCAACACTTCTTTGAGCTCATCGGCCTCCACAACCAACTGCTTGGCGTGGTCCGATGCCTCTTCTCAATCATCCGACGACACCTCCCTGTCTGCCAACTCCTCCGACTCCGAACCCTGCGAGTCTCGCTATCGGCCCAAGACCAAGGCCAGCATCGAGCACGCTCTCAACTCATACTCTGCCGTAAACCAACCACCTCTCCAAGCCGAGCTGCCCGCTAGGTTGCGCCAGAACCCTAGGCGTACTTCTTGCGGCCTGCGCGTCGCCTGCCCTCCTGCTCTTGTTCGACAGTCCGATCGCAAGGTCAACTTCGTGGACAACCTTGTTGGTACGTCGCGTCTGTGCTCAATATCCTGACCAACTGCTTAATGTCTCACCATGTAGATTCGTCGACGCAAATCGTGGAGGCGATTTGGCCCTTGTCTTCGGTGGCTTGTCGCGCCGAGCTTGGTAGCAAGGCTGTTCTCCCTCTGCGCACCTTCATCCAGGAGACCCTGCGACGGTCGCGCACCAGCTATTCTACCCTCCAAGTTGCTCTCTACTATCTGATTTTGATTAAGCCGCACGTGCCCCGGTATGATTTCACCATGGAGCAGCCTGACGAAGGGCACTCAGGGCGCGCCCTTCAGTGTGGTCGTCGCATGTTCTTGGCTGCCCTGATCTTGGCCTCGAAGTACCTACAGGATCGAAACTACTCGGCTCGCGCCTGGAGCAAGATCTCGGGCCTGAACACCTACGAGATTAACCAGAACGAGATCGCTTTCCTGCTTGCTGTTAACTGGAAGCTGCATATCGCAGACGATGTTTTCCAGCGCTGGACTGAGATTGTTCTCAAGTATACTCCCACGCCTTCTCCTCCCTCCCCTGGCGGCCAGTCTCAGGCGATCACCCAGCAAATTGTGGCGTGGAAGCAGCTCATTATTGAGTTGAACACGGACCTGACCAACATCGGAGGCTTAGCAGCACTTCCCAAGCTGCGGTCTGCAACCAGCGATCTCTGCCTGTCTTCTCCGCGAAGCATCCTGAACATCCCTCAGAGTGCCTGCTCAGAGGACGCTTCCGAGTCCACCCCCACGGTCAAGTCTTACAATGCTCCTAACCTCATGGAACCGACTCCGACCTCGGCGTATACTCCGGCACGTGCGGCTTCTGGTCTAGGCATGCTGCCAACGCCGCGCCTCACGCCCCAGTCTAGCGGATTCTGCACTCCTGCAGCGAGTGCAGCTTCCCAGATTCTGGGCAAGAACAATGCTATGGGGCTGGCCATGGCACAAGCCAGCAATGTCAATGCGGTCCAGTACCTTGATCGTTTGCCGTCCGTCACGTCGTCTCCCCAGTGCTACTTTTCTGCGAGACGATCATCACTAGCCAACTCCACCTCGACGGCTTCATCACCTGAGTCAATGGTATCTGATCTGTCGCGTTCTTCGCGCTCCTCGTCCATTTCTTCAGTTTCGTCGCTGGCTAGCGCGACTCTCAACGCTAAGTTGAGCTTGCCGTCGCGATTCCGAGCAACGAAACCGGTGAACGAGAGGTTGAGCATGAAGCCCACGGTCCCTTCAGTTCCCGAGGACCATGACGAACCTGTGTTTACATCTTCTCCCGAGCCTCTCAACAGTCAACTGGGACGAGACTCTGACATGTGTTCTGAGACTCCCCTGGCACGTCGGGAACAGCAACTCGAGGATATGGCTAGCATCGCAGCATCTGACGCTGCGAGAGCTTTGCAAGAACTTCACGCCTCTGGCAATGTTACTCCTTCGGTGAAAACTGGAATGAAGCGCAGCTGCCCGGAATCATGGGAGGAGCCCCTCCAGCAGAACGTGCGTGGCATACTCAATGGATGCGACAACGCGCAGCCAGCCTGGCCCAACACGCTGGTTCGCATGCGCGGTATTGTGTCGGAAACATACCTCGCGTCGCCAGCCCGCCCCGGCTTTTCTGACCGAAAGCGACTGTGCTGCGCGACCGAGGCGGCGAACGTCTACAACGCCGCAGCCGTCTATCCTGCCCTCGGTTTTCGAGGACCTGGTATGTGGGAGGGTATTCTGAACTAGTCGGCTGCTCGACAATCGAGTGCTTGATCATTGCAGATTCCGCAGCAATTGGATGGTTCCATCAAATGGGGTGGGTGTAATGGTAATCAGCCCTGTGACGAGATGAAAACAATGGGATTTTCCGCAATTTTCTTTGTGCAAAAAGAGAGAGAAAAAGAAGATGATGATTGCAGGCAGGATAACGAACAGCACGGAAACGGCGCTTCGATCCTTAGCTTGGTTTGTGCACGCGTGTACGGATAGTGGTCGCACCTATGGCCAAAAGGCGTCTTGATCTTTCATGCTTCGCGCACACAACAAACACGTCTGCGAGGGGAACACAAAACATCAGGGCGGGCCTGACGGTAAGCAAGATCCGGACAGGAGTCTGGAGTAGAAGGGAGGCCATCTTTTTGTCATGTACGACTAGGAGGATCACGCATCTGATATCTGGAGGTTAGCTGTCCGTTGATTGCGACTTGGTGGGTAGGCCGAACGAAGGACGCTATAGAGCACCGTCATACGAATTAATGAGAAGGGCAACCTCGTGAACCCGGTTGACGAGGGATCGAGGATACGCCCTCGACCGCATTTCGATCGAATAACTGAGGACTTGATCCGTCCTTTCCTTGGCCGGTTGCAGCAAATACAATCAATTGATGAATCGAGAAAGCTATCTAAATATTTTATCTTTGTGTCTAGGACGATGTTGACTCGATCTTTATTAGCTTGCTCTCGCATGCCGTTCAAAAGAGAATATTATTGCATTATACCGCTGCTTCGGCGGACCTTTGGCCTTCCGAGTTTCGCTTCCCCATCTTCGTTGACCGGATGAGGTATGTGGAGCGTCTTGTCCTCTCGCCATCGGCATACATTGTTTACTACTTCTTTCGACACTTGAAGGAGGAAATGTCCACGCCAAGATTATCCGGAAGAGAGCATGTAGGTTGCAGCGACCGGTGGCTGATGAGCAGGTATTCCTGAGGCTATCATTCATGAAGGTGTTGTCGGGCTTCGTTTTCAACACGAACGTTGACCCAGCCCGATAACGACATAGACAAAACCCCGTGCGCGGAGAGCTGTTCGTCGCATCTACGGAGACTCTGGCGCGAGAATTTTGCTATTGGACGACTCCCCCGCGGCAGAAACGTGGCCGTGGCCGTGTGAGTCACTCGGGGGCAGGATGCCCATCCATCACGATCACGAGCAGCCCGTGGCCTTGCCCTAAACGGACAGCAAAGCGTACTAAAAGCCTCAGGGCCAGTGATCTTTAGACCTTTTTGTTCAATCCGTTGGCGCATGCACCAGTGTTTGGAAAAGCCAAGGCAATGTTATTGGTGACTGGGTCGTTGACCCTCGGCAGTAGAGCCCGCGGCAGCCGTGAGGTGTTTCGATTTGATGAGCTTGGTAACTGCGCTCGGATAGAGTTCAGATGCTCCACGTACCGGTTATTGCACTGTCCGGGAAGTCAATACTGTAGTTTGGTACGTGCAATAGATGTAACACCATGTTGTGTTTCAGTCATAGCCACGACGGGGTCGAAGAGTACGCACCGGTTTCTGTCACGACAGATACCGGCTAACATGACTGAACCTCCCAAGAGGATACTTGTTTAGTGTTCATTGTTGAATCCATCTGAAACCATAATATCCAACGGGTTGCTTTACTCAAAAAAATTCTGCGCGTAGTTATACTCCATAACGCCCAAGCTTGAAAGTTCGAGGCCGATTGCCTGCGGGATCTCGTCAAATCCCCAGCCCAAAATCTCCTGCGGTGGTTATTTCCTGACTTATAGATGTGTTGCAGATGACCGTAGCCCTGCTGGAACTTTTCAGCCTTGATGAATGGTGCTGTTCCCCCGTCCATGGTCCCTTCGGCACGGGAAGTTGTGCCTAGGACGACAATGTCAAGGAGAAAAGGAGGGGCCAATGTCTACCCCTGAATCCTCTTCCAATTCGTCCTCATCGAATGACTCGGAATCTTCTTCAGAGTAAGCCCCTCCCGATGCCTCCTTCAATAACCCAGTCATGCGATCGGTCAATTCGACGCCACGGGCGTCGTAGTGCCTGGCCACGGCAAGACGTACGCACTCAGCGGCGACTCTTCCTAAGTCGCCCTGTATGGCCATCGGCTGCTCAGTCTTGACAGGCAAAGTCTCGCGGCCTGGATCCGGCCTCAGGAGCATCGCCAGTTCGAGCGTCCGCCACATCGCCCGTAGTACCATCAGCGAAGCATCCGAGTCACGCTGCGAAATGTAGCGCTGGTCTATATCGGTCATGTGTTTGTGAACGACTAGAGAAGGAAGGTTCCGAACAAGGAATTTGTCTACGAGACAGTTGAAGGCTAGCGCGTTGGGCTTTGGGCCTCCAAAGGCCATGTTTTGTAGGCATTCGGACCTGACTTCCCAAGGAATCCGGCCAAAGTCGTGGTCTTTGGTCATGGCACCGCCACGACGTAGCCAGAAGAGGCGGCGCATTTTCTCGTCGTCCCAGGGCCCCGTCAAAAGGCTTGTTGGTAGGCGCGTGCTGGGGTGGACGTCTTGATAAGCCCATGGCAGGTTTGCGAACCCCACGAGCGGAATGACCAGAGCTTGCTGATAATCTGCTTCGAAGCACTCGCGTGCGTCGAAGCAATGAAAGTCTGCATCAGGATCATGCGGATCCTGCTCCAACAGGCCACTCATGACGGGCGTATGCCCGTAGGAGCGATCACGAGCACAGGCACTGGCCCATATATGCTGTGCCTGCAGGATGAGGTCTATATCAACTTGAGGCAAGTTCAAAACCGCTGACTACGGATTGAATGTTAGTGTGGGAAGCTGACTGAGTGATCGTAGGAGGGAGACAAATACCTGCAACACAGGATTCCCGCCGTGGCATTCCCTGCCGGCTCTTGGGAATGGTCCGTGGCCAGCCCGAGACAGCTTCTGCCGGCACCATATCTTTTCCCCGTTGCTTCTACGCAAGGGGAGCCCGAATCCTTGGTTCCAAGTGTCGCAGAAGGCTTGGATGAAGAGCCGTATGAAGGTGGAGCGAGCAGAGAGCTTGCGCCCGACGATGCCGCTGGCGCGGGGCAGCGCCAGGTTCTGGCTGTAGAGAAAGATGAGCTCGAGGGTCTCGGCAGGGAGAGTCTCGATCGTTGCCCGTCGCCGGGAGGCAAGGACTGCTGACAGCGACTTCATAGGCTTCTTCCTCAAAGGCGGATCCGGCGAATCCCGGACGGGCGCCTTTCGCTTGCCACGGACCAACACCGGCGTGAGGTTCATGGTGCCGTCAAGCCAGCCGAGGCGAGGTCTTTCTTCTTTGGATCCAAATATGAACGGCCAGCCTGGTCTCGGGAAAGATGTGTCGATGGCTGATTTCAAGTATGCCAGCGAGTGCTGACATGGGTTTCGTGAGAACTTGGCGCTCTCTACCGATATCCAAACCTTAGCCCGTACAGTGACCTGGGTACAGGTTAGGTCGCTTCTCAACGTGCTGCAGCCTTGCCTACTGTAGGTACCTAGGTAAGTAGGTACCTAGGAGGTAAGGTAGGTACTTACTTAGTAGTGGCCCGTGCATCTCCGGCGGGTTGCATGCGCTGGGAATTTTTATGTGATGCTTCGAGTGACATCGTCTGCGGCCGGGACTGCCACGATACCTTGCGAGACTACATCCGCCAGCATTGGCATTCCGGCTCATCTAGGCCTGTGTCGCTCTTTTCTTGCTGTTCCAATGACACATTGCGGAATCTACCAGCGACCGCCCCCTCACTTGCCACTAACCAAGCTGTTCTAACAACTTATCCTTGAGCGACCATCGCAGCGTGGACTGGCTACCAGCCTGTTCGCAGCCATGCAGGCTTCGACGCGCAGCTTGGTTCCGTCCCGAAGTCTGCTCCGGTATCTGAGATGGCAGAGCGACCTTGCTTTCATCGGTCCTAATCATCCCCGAACCACGGCGACCGCTCCCATACTCTGTCGTCGGGCACGGAGTGTCAACGGGCTAGTAAGGAATGCGTCGCGGACGATATCGACAGTATGCGAGAGTCGCTCAGTACTGCCATCGAGGACGTCGTCTAGGCGGACCATCAGGAAGGCCATGCCGGGCGGCACGGAGAGCTGGTTCAGCAGCTCTAGGTCATGCCAGAAGCTGACCGAACCCAACCCGGCTCAGAAGGCGCATGCAGTATCTTGGCAGGAAAGACTATGGGGGGCTTCGGCAAGGAGGGGCGACTTGCCGCTGAGGCCCAACGACTTGCCATCCCACGACGATATGGACACGGGCTCTTCCATGTTTAATAGCCGCCGGCTGCTGACCGCGAAAGCCTCCATGGAGCCGAGGCTTCGGTGCACCGAGGTAGACGAGAACGGCAAGGTTATTTTAGTCGACGGAGAGTTCAAGAAGACCGAGCTCATTGCAAAGGTGCGCTCTACGAAATCCACATGGTGTATCAACCTGCTAACCATGCCACAGTACGGCCTGTTGCCCCGAGACTTGCGCAAAATCGATTCCTCCAACCTACCGCATATACTCGTGCGACCCTCTGCGATTCTCCTCAACCTGCTACATCTCAAAGTTCTCATCAAACACGACCGGGTCCTCCTCTTCGATGTGTACGGATCCAAGACTTCATACCCCCAGTCGGCTTTCATGTACGACCTGCAAGGAAAACTACAGCAAAAGAACATGCCGAGCTCTAGCAACCTGCCCTACGAGTTTCGCGCGCTCGAAGCAGTCTTGACTTCGGTAACGTCGGAGCTTGAAGCCGACTTCGAGGCGGTTCGAGAACCCGTCATGCACGTTCTCAGCGAGCTGGAGGACGATATCGACCGGCAGATGCTCCGCATGCTGCTGATCTTGTCGAAGCGAGTCAGCACCTTTGAGCAAAAGGCGAAGCTGGTTAGGGACGCCATCGAGGAACTCCTGGAGGCGGACGATGATCTGGCGGCCATGTACTTGACGGAAAAGACGCACGACCTCTACCGGGGACTGGATGACCATACAGAAGTGGAGATGCTGCTTGAATCATACCATAAACTTACGGACGAAATCGTGCAAGAGGCTGGAAACTTGGTCTCGGGGATCAGGAACACGGAAGAGATGTAAGACTTCAACCATGCGGCCACTGGCCAAAGCCACTGCTAATACGTTGATTGTAGCGTTCGGGCGATTCTTGACGCCAACCGCAACTCTCTTATGTTGCTGGATCTCAAATTCAGCGTCGGCACACTCGGCCTCGCCATGGGCACGTTTGTGGCCGGCTTGTACGGAATGAACCTGGAGAACTTCATTGAGGATACGCATTGGGGCTTCGGCGCTGTGACCGGACTGTCTACGATCTTCTCGCTGCTTGTCTGCTGGTACGGCCTAGTGAAGCTTCGCAAGGTGCAACGCATCAAGATGATGAGCGGCGAACGGCCGCAGCTACCCCGCAGCCCGTTCTACCGCGATGAAGGGGCGTTGGGGCTCCTCGATTCGAGGAACCGAGAGATGTTGAAGCGGGCACATATTCAGAAGGCACTCGCTTCTAAAAAGAGGTGGTGGACATGGTGAGGCGGAGCAATGTGCGACAATCGTATTCATGACAACTGTTCCTTGGTAGCCTCAGATGTGAGAGGGGGGTGGGCAAGTCGACGTGCAACAACTGTATAACATAGAACCATTGTATTTTTCACTCATCTCATTGCCAGCTAGCATAAGCATAGACGCCAAGCCACTGCTGTACACTACCAGGTTAATTTACTTTACACAAGTGAAATTTTCATGTGCCAGGCCTTGCCTTGAAAGCCAGCCACAACCGGAGCATCTAGACCGGCCAATACCCTGCCAAGACTGGGGTGTTGGTGGAAAATGGATTGTCGCCAGATAACGGTGGGCTGGTCGAGATTGTGACGTCATTGCAATATCGACGCCGTTTGTAACGTGCAGTTCCGATGCAGGAGACTCTCAATGACAGTGACAAAGAGGAGCAGTGGTGATATCAGTGTACAGGGATGGAATCTCACGGTATCTCACGGTGAAAGAAAATGGAGCCCTTTATCGGCCGTCAACTGCCGACACTAGCACCACCTCAAAGTGGGCGTACGGAGCAGAAGATGCAGACGATGAAGGAAATCCGTTTTGCGCCAACGGTTGCCTTGGCTGCGTGATAAATTGGAGACTAGGCTTCATCGTCAATCCCTAGCCTGAAACGAAATGAAGGAGACTGGCAGGGCTGGGGGCAGGTAAAACAGAGCGGTAAGCGGGAAATTTGATGGCATAGGGTCTGGGCCTGGGCCTGCTCATCGATGGCAGGCTGAACGACGTCATTGCCCACACTGACAGAGTGGTGACGCCACAGCTAGGGCGCAAGGCCAGCCACGCCCAGCCAATGACCAGCAAGAAGGACTCGTCATTAGCCACACATGTCGTTGGAACCTGACAGCCGATCTGTGGCTAGAGCGTCGCAAAAAAACAAGGCAGTGAACGTGAACGTGGGAAAAATGGATTTGGCAACTTGAGACATGGGATGACCAGAAAAAGCATCGAGATGGGACTGGGATCTTCTTTTCGGTTTCTCCTCCCGAACTCCCCTTTGACGTCAGACGGGAAACGAGCTTCGGCTCCCCGCAGGGGGGTGGGCACGTTGATACAGCACGCACACGCACACAATCCAGTTCGACGATTCTTGGTCCAAGGTGTGTGTGCGTGTGTGCGTGTGTGCGTGTGGGTGGTGTGACTGCTTTTCAGCCGGGCCCCATGACGCCGTTGGTGGTCCCCGATGCGGTAATACCCTGCAACCCAAGATGGCCGATTGGGATGAGACAGACGAAGAAGTAGGCCGGCGTTCAGGGATCAGGGGGGGCTTGCCAATCTGTCGAGGCGCCTTTATGGGCGGGGGGGTGTTTGTGAGTGTGCGTCATGGCTACGGCGGATTGAGCAAGGCGAAGAAGAATGCCAACTAGCGGCGGGCTGTCACGGCTCGGACTGGCAGTGAATGGATGTATATAACTACGAGGGAGCGTGTCTGTTTCTTTCCCCTCTCCTCTACTTCACTCAACCACAACAACAAAGCAGCATCACTTCACTCTTGCACATTCCTGCAAACCACCAAGCAAACCACCACCAAAACACCAACCCCCAAACACCAAACACCAAACACCAAACAAACAATCACAATGGGTGCCGTCGTCTCTTGCGTACGTTCCTCCTCCATGGCCAACCATGCCTCGTGTGAAAAATCCCAACAGCAACTAACCCCCCCTCATAGGTCCAGTCCCTCTTCAGGACCGTTGGCAACGCCATAATGGCTGTCATCTCGGGCATCGGCAACATCCTGCACGCCCTCATCAACGGCATCGTCTCCTTCTTCGGCATCCTCGTCTCTTTCTTCACCTGCGGCTACTGCGGCGGCAAGAAGCGTCGCGGCGGCACGCGCACTCATGGCACCACGACTGGAAGGAGCAGAGTCTAGAGCGAGCTCGCAACGCGTCGCCCTATGATCCGCCAAATGCACACACACATGCCACAACTTCCCATATACCCAAAGGGATGAAAAGAGAACGTGATGTGCTAAATGGTGGATCGGCTGTGTAACAACAACGTTTTTCACACAACTCGCATACGAGCACGTCTTATGTAGTCGAACGTCCGCATGAAAGTCGGGAGGAGGTTGGGAATTATCACTGCTCAGCGCTGGTCCCATGGTTTCCTTTGTTCTGAAAGCATATCGCGCTTTTTGTTTTTTGTTCCTGCTTCTGGGATACCCTACCCTCGAGTCTTTGATGGCGGTGGAATATACCAAATACCCTTCCCCAATCGCATAGTACTCCTAGAGGATTGATTAATAAATTGCCTTCTTCCTCAATTCATTATTCCACGTCTTCGCCGACTTGATTCCGTGAAAATGATTGCCCTGGCCAATGATCCTTATTTAACAATATTGGAAGTCTTGCTGATCAACCCAACGAATAATGAGTGCTTCTTAAGTAGATGTTCGAACCTAATTTGTCAACAAACAAAGCAGATTTGTATTCAAATTATCACTCTTCTTCCATGACATTTCGGTTGAAGAATCCATAGATCGACCTCGCTGCAACTTTGCCCACCTTCGGCTCCAGCTCCTCCTTCGACATGTTAGCAACCTCGCGGATGTTCTCCGCCTCTAGCACAATATTTTTGATGTTCTGGGGCGTTATGCCCGGCACAACGCCCAGCATCTCCTGCGGTTCCTGGTTGAATGCCTGGTCTTCAGCCTTCATGTCTTTGTCCAGGCCGGCACGCACTGCTGCTATGGGATCTGGTTCCTCCTGTTGCGTCTTGAGTGATTCGAATATTTCTGCCGTCTGGTACGGGGACGATGACCAAATAATGCGCAGCTTAGGGAAGGCAAGAGTGAGAAGGACGAGTTTGGATTGTAGGTCAGACGGTGCGCTGCTCGCTGAGACGCTGCTGGGGTTCCCCGACAAGTCCGCAAAAGGCTCCAGCGTAAACGACTTGTTCTGGTCAAATTCGATCAGGAGCATCGGGCTCTTGTAGTGCTGGAACATGGTCTCTGCCTGGTTGTATAACCTCCCATCCTTGAAGGAAGAGATCAAGTCGCTCACCGATTTTCGCTCCACGCAAATATCGGGCGACAGAATGTAATCGCCAACCGTCAACATGCATGGGACAATGACCATGGACCGCCCGTGAAGAAGTGACGGCAGGGAGGATCTGAATTCCCGGACATCGACCACGACACGGGGAGGCTGGGCCGTCGCTGCTAGCCTGCCACCTCCTGCAATTCGCGTGTTGATGGTGCGAAGGAACGCTTCCTGCGGATCTTCGGCGCCGTGGGGATCCACCGTCATGACGATAGACATGCTTGCCCTTTCCTTGATGAGCTTGGTGAAGGCGTCCTTTTCCCTCCTCACTGACGAGAGATAGCGTTGCTCTTCAACCGATCCGCCATAGTACAGGAAATAGACTCGAACGTTCCTGTCGCTGTGGGACGACCTGTACACTTCCACACGCCGGATGAAGGAGGCGTCCGGCTCGTACATGATTATGTATCGTGGTTTGATCTCCTCCAACACGTGCTCATCTTGGTCACCGTCATATGCGTGTATGACCACAAGATCCTGCATCTCGTACAGCTGGAAGAAGTCCTCCATCGCCTCCAGCTCATCAACTGCAACGTCCTCCTTTTGCCCCGACTCCTGCTCGGTTATTTGCACTTCGGCCATGAGGTCAGCAACCTCGTTGGGTTGTTCGAAAAACTGCAGGAGACTTCCGTTCTCAGCACGCCCTGCGCCGGAACCGACGGTACCGCCTCCTCGTACTCTGCGCCTCTTGTTCAGGGGAACCTTGCCTCTCTTGTAACTACCATGTCCGAGCCGAGCATCTACAGCACTGTTGAGGGCCTTTTGATTCTCAGCAAAGAGCGTAGCGTTGACCTGCGCAAACTGCCTCTTCCAATTGAGGTAGCTCCTGAGGCGTCTCCTCATCATGAAGGCCCCGGAGGGCTTGTGCGCCTCCTCAACATCATCCTCGGCTGGTTTGTCCGTCCTTGGCTTAACGTGCATGGTTTGAATATAGTCCCGTAGTTGCCTGCACGTGTCGAGGCTGGAACACATGATGAGAATGGTGCCATTGGAATCGTCCCTGATGGGAGGTTCAAAGTACAGATCTCTGTCAATCTCTTCGAGAACCTCCGCTAGAACCGCCCACTTCGGCAGCTCTTCCAGAGTGGGCTGGAGTGAGTCTATGCTTGTCTCTTGAGATACAGCCCTTCGGCTGGCAGAGTACACACGTCTACGGGACGTCTCGAACATTGACTGGGCCGCGTCTAAGAATAGCCATGGTGACTGAGTTTGTCTTGTTGAGCCCGGCGGTGGAGAATGTGCGGCATGGATGGTGTCCAGATGCTGTAAGAATGACACGGGGTCGTATGTCAGGATCGAGTTGAGTAGTCCTCGGAGAACGGTCAGATCATTCACAATCTGACGAGTCTTCCAACTGACGCGGTGCCAGTTGGGATCAAGTTGCCGCCGAACAATGACATCAAAGTTCTTGAGAAGTGCGCTGTCGAGGTTCCAATCATCCATCTCCAGTCCATAGTTGCCCTTCTTGAGTTCGTGAATACTGACTTCGACGCACTCCATGATGGAGTTCTGTATGTCTCTCATGAGATCCGTCATGGGCACTTCTAGCTCGATGACCTCTGCCTTCTTCTTACCTTCGAGGGACTGGGCAACGGTAACGTGAAAGCGAGGCCACAACGACGCTTTCTTCAGAAACAAGTTCCTCATCATTGTGGAAAGTGGAGAGAAGCCCGTCGTGAAGGGATCCGGGTTATCCGAGAAAGCTTTCAAGAAGCCAACCTTGTTCTTTTGCCGGTACACTCGAAGGATGAAGGATTCAAGGGACGTGGCATTCACTCGGTCTGCGTGAAGGACAAGTAAACCGGTAACCGTCTCAGGGTCAAGGAGATTGGTGAGGAGATCTACGACGAGAATCCGCGAGGTGATGCTGAAGATGCCGCCGCCAGCATACATCTTCTCCCTCGCACCGACGCTCTGGAAGTCAGTGTTGACAACCGTGAGGCCGCGGGCTTTGGGAGCACTACTGATGGCGGCATGCTCGGCCAGTGCCTCGCCAATCCACGCATTCTCCCGCTCCTCCGCACCCACAATTACGATTAGGTTATTGCCCGCAGCATCGTAAGAGTGAAGCAAGTTCGTGACCAGGCGCATCAGGCCAAGGCCGCGGGCCAAGATGACGAGTTCATCCTCAGCACGCAGCTCCTGGAACAGGCTCTGCTGATATTCCTGTCACCCGAGTCAGCCTGAGCATGCCAAAGGGTGGACTAGAAGACCAAGCCTCACCAGGGGCAGTGAGAGCTTCACTGGTTGAGGCGCATTGCTTGCCGACATGCGGGGTGTTGGGGGGTCGATCAGTCGGCGTCAGAGGCCGTGAAGGTTATTAGTGGGGAGGCTGCCAGCCGGCCTGCGATCCCGGCGCGTTTGGTGTTGACGCGCGGGAGGGCATCTGCCAGCTGGATGCAGCGGTCTCTAGCTCTAAAACAGAGTTAGCACTTCAGTGGCATAGGTGCACCAGTGGCATTTTGACTTGACCTAATTGGGTACATTTTAGGTACAGGACTCCGTACCCGGTGCTCTAATGACGTAGCGCCTACCCTTTCGCCAGGACCTTGTTGCGGAAGGCATGCTTGACACATTTCATGGAAGGAAGTAAGACGACATGTGTTTGAATAGTTAAGTAATACCTATTCGAAACAGCTCTCGGCAAGAGGATTATCCAGGACGAAGCCAGGAAACACAACCTGGTCAACGGAGATTCCCAAGGCGATAATGATAATGCAAGCACATCCCATCCGATTCTTTATCTTGGAGACCAGCAATAACAGGATTCGTTGACCCTCCAGTCTATGAGCGGAGTAGGCCGAATTGGCCTCCACGCTTCACAAATCTAGCGGCATTCATGCACATTGTGTCTCGTGAGGCTGCCAGTTTACTGCTCAGGTGCCACAAGGCGCATCTTTGTAAGCCGATGTACGTCATCCACCAAACGTGAATCCGACGGGCTACTCTCTATAAATAATCCTGTTGAAGCTCTTTGGCACTGGCTAGATGCATTTGATTCTACATCACAACATTCATCAATCATACCTACCTCACAATATACACAAAGCCCATCAACATGCCTGATTTCGGAAAGCAGCAGCAGAAGGACGAGGTACGTTCGACTTACCCCACATGGGCCTCGCCCACGGCAACCCGCAGACACTGTGCATACTAACGTGCGCTGTCTTGCAGGGCGAGAAGGAGTTCTCCATCCAGCCCATCAGCGAGCAGTCAGACCCCAAGTTTGCGCCGTTCAACAGCCACCCCGGCCCTGCTAGGACAAACGACATGCCCCAGCAGGAGGGCACCAAGGATGACCGTCAGGCCAGGAAGGAGGAGCTGAACAAGAAATAAGAGACGGCCGTTCCCATGCCTGTTCTCTTTACAAGCTTGTATCGATAAGACTCGAGGTTTCTCAAGATGCGTTGGAGGTCTAAAGGCACAAACTGTTAGACATGACTTAATGAATTAACGTCCTCCGCAACCCTCTGTCCCACGATCTTGTGTTGGTGCCGTAGCTGGGTTGTGTCTGTAAGCTAGAGGCGCGGCGACTGTTGTCAAACCAGCTTGTGTGAAGTACGACGTCGGTGAGTGTCTTACTTGGCTGTTCAGGCGTCAGGTCAGTTTCGTATCAATCCTCCGTAGCCGTCAAGAATCCCGATTCCTGCCACAAGAGGCGCATGCTTACGCGTAGAAATGACGAAAGCCAACGCCTTCGGACAAACTGTGGCTGAACCCTTGTCGACCCTGTACGTACCTACCATAGTGTCACAGCCCAGCGTGGCTGGTGCGCTCCAGAGGATTCGGCTAACCAACCCCAAGTTAGTGGGTTGACCATCACTCTCTCCCGAAGCCCACTGAGACCTTCGCTCATTGTTGGACACCCACGAAGCTCCGTCGATTATCGCAGAGATTGCGCCGACCCAAGAACCGATCCTCAACGGTCGATGACCTGAAGAGTTTTGGCAGCCTGCGAGCGCTTCGTCCACACCGCCACCAGAGCTCGCGTGCCGTGAACCCGTACCACTGGTGCCTTACGAGCGCCAAGCCGTTCCGAGAGGCAGACACCCCTCCTGAGAGGGACAACGACCACCTCCTCCCACCGCCTATGCCCGACGGAGAAGCTTGACGACCAATACCTGCATCCTCCTGTCTTCGTTGCAATTCGGAGACCGGCTGCACTCTACCGTGTCTTCATTCCGGCTCATCGTCCACCATCATACGCCACAATGCCCTCCATCCTCAACGACGACGACAAGGACACCGTCAAGCGCTTCGTGCCTAAGCAATCCAACAAGATCCAAGCAGTAGCCGTCGCTAGACTCTATGTCGCCTATCCCGACCGATCGAAATGGACCTATACTGGGCTGCAGGGCGCCATTGTCCTATCTAATGACCTGGTTGGTAACACCTATTGGCTCAAGTTGGTAGATTTATCGGTACTGCTCCCGTAACCTCTTCCCTAGTTAACTAGCACTGACTCTCACATGGGAAGCCCTCCAATCGCGGAGTGCTATGGGACCAGGAGATCTTCGACTCCTGGTCGTACAATCAAGACCGTGTCTTCTTCCACACCTTTGAGCTGGAAGAATGTCTGGCAGGCTTGAGCTTCATGGACGAGAAGGAGGCGAAGCAATTCAAGAAGAAGATGGACGAGCGAGAGAAGAACGCAAGCCGAGCCACTCGGTCCACGCCCTTCGGAGGTGGTTCTCAGCCAGCTCAAAAGCACAGTCTACTGGGCGGTCTTTTTGGACATCGACACTCCTCTGCCCCAACGCCCCCGGAGTCCCCACGAGCACATCTGCCTCCGCCTCCGTCGCACCCAGCTTCCATGTCATCGACCAGCCTAAGCTGGGAGAAACCACCCTCCGAGTTCGCTCTTCTCGATGCCTTCGATCCTTTATGGCGTGAACACTTCGGGCAGGATCTGAGCGACAAGGGCTTGACGGATGATTTCATCAAGGACAACCAGGAATTTATTGTTGACTTTCTGCGGGAAGAGCAGGCACAGACGCAAGCGCAATCCGTGCCAACACCTGCGCCCGCGCCGGCACCTCCGTTGATGCACACGTCCTCTACGAATGATCACGAGGCAAGGAGCATACGTGCACCTCCACCACCACCTCCTCCGAGCGGTAGTCCTGGTCCTACATCCCCGGCGAACAGGGCCGGTCCCCCACCACCTCCAGCACCAAGGCGATCTGGTAAAGCAGACGGTTCCGCGAGGGAGCCTAGCCCTCCACCGGCTGCTTCAGCTCCATCTCAGCCGCCTCGACCGAGATTCAGTGCTCCTCCACCAATCGCAGATGCTGGCAAGTTCGCTCATCAGGAGAGGGCCAGGCCGGTGCCGGCCCCTCCATCAGCGTCATCTGGCCCTGGACCGGCACCGCCACCAAGGCCCGCAAAGACACCCGTCGAAACTGAGAATCACAACCATAGATTCGGTGTGCCCCCTCCTTTCTCCGGTTCCCGTGTCCCGCCTCCGCCGACTCCTCAGCGTGGACCAGTGCCTCCGCCTCCACCACCGCGAGGCACCGATTCGCGCGCGGCAGCGCCCCCTCCACTTCCTCCTAAAGTTCCATCAGGAACTGCACCTCCTTTGCCGCCTCCGAGCTCTCGACCGGTACCTCCACCCCCTGCCGCCGGAAACGTTCCTCCTCCGCCTCCGAGGGCACCGGTATCAAGCGCACCCCCGCTACCACCGACGAGCTCTGGACCACCGCCTCCACCCCCATTGCCCCCAACATCAAGCGGTGCACCTCCTCCTCCTCCTCCTCCGCCTCCGCTGCCTCCTACTTCTGCCGGGGGACCACCCCCTCCGCCCCCGCCGCCCCCGATGCCCAACCGAGACTCCGGCTACTCTTCCGGCGTCCCAGCCCCTGCTCTACCGAATGCGGACCCCGGACGAAACGCGATGCTGGGAGACATTCAAAAAGCCGGAGGTATTGGATCACTTAAGAAGGTTGATAGAACTCAGATTAGAGACCGAAGCGCAGCTATGGTTCCAGGAGGCGCAGAATCTGCCGCAGGGTCAAGCGGCGGTGGTGCAAGTGGTGCACCTGGTGGTGGGGGAGGTATGGCTGATGCGCTTGCGGCGGCTCTTCAAAAGAGAAAGGTGAAGGTTAGCAGGAGTGGTAAGTTCTTTCTAGATGCCAAACCCCTGGTCACCCGCAACTAACGAATTTTTGTAGATGATGAAAGCGACGATGAGGAGTGGTAGATCAGCGACGAGCGGCATGGGTGTCGTATTTCGCGACTTGATGCTTCCCAGGAAACCGATTGCTCCTTTCAAACTGATTGGTTATTCAAGAAACATCCTTACATTCTCAGCTGGCGGACATGGGCAAAAGTATCTCTAGTGGCATGATGCATAAAAGTAACATTGGGATGGATCACTAGGCTGAAGGAAGCTGTAGCTTTGGACCTGTGGTTTGCGTGTGCATCAAGGCGTTTGGAAGGGATTATTAGTTTGTCAGATCAAAGGCGGTGGCCACTTTGGAATTACCAGGAGTTTAGCACTGATCACGGGTGATGCAAGAAGATATGCTGATCCAGCGAGCAGGCATGCTGCGAGTTCACAATCTATTGGGTGACATTGTGTATGTATTTGGAGAAAAAAGGAAAAGTAAAGACAAAGACGACAGCCGTGACGTCTCTCCCATCACGACCGTCTAGACTCCGCTCCAACTACTGTCGTGGGACCCGTAAGGCCTGAAGCAGGCTTTGCGAGGCTAAGAGAGAAGACAGCATCCAAGCACCATACGCAGCACGACGGCTACCCCAGTTCGATGACCGAACGAGTGGCGCTTTGGGAGGGAGGAGGAGAGGGGGCCAGGGTGTACTTGTGAGGATTGGACAAAAGACGACAAAAGAAGTTTGCTTGCTTCTTTTAGATATCGTCGATGTCGACCTCCTTTTTGGCGGCAGTGTTTTCGTCTGACGAGTCGTCATCCGAATCAGCATCGCCGAACTCGAAGTAGGCCTCGCCGTCCTCGCCCTGGCCGAAGGAGTCGGTCTCGTTGATCTTTGCGTGCTCGGGCAGCTCGCCGTAGGACTTGAGGGCGCGAGCCTCGTCGGCGGTGTACTTGAGGATGACATCGCCCTTGTTGTCCTGGAAGTCTCGGAGGGACAGGAGGATGATGTCTCCCTGGTTGATCCAGACCTTCTTGCGCATTTTCCCACGGATCTGGGGGGCGAGGTGTGTGTTAGCGAGGGTTCGTGAACGGCGGCCATGGCCCAAGGGATGGCCAAGTACGGAAACGTTTCGACGAATATGATGACCAGCAAGCCCAAGAGCAAGTGGCGGATGATGGCGATCATGGGGCAAGTGAGGTGAGAACTTACGTTGGCAAGACGCTTGCTTCCGTCAAAGCACATAGCTTCGAGGCGGCCGTTACCCAGCATCTTGATCACCTGTGCGTACTCCTGGCCATCCTCCTTGAAGGTCAACTCACGACGCTGGTCGTCGTTCTCCTTGGTACCTCTTCTGCGGTTCTTGCCTCCCTACAATGGACGAAGAAAAAGGCGCGTCGTTAGCAAAGACGTTGATGATGGTGGTGATGCGAGGACTTCGCGAAAACAGGTGGGGGCGGGGTTAAAGCGAAAGGTGCCTAGCGAAGGGAAGGAGGTGGGAGCGACGAGCGAGCGTACCTTTCCCTTGTTCTTAGGCATGTTGCGTGATGCGAGCGCTGGCGACTCGAGGTTTTCTTGGTGAAGTTGATGATGATCCTTGTTGGATGGAGGATTTTCCCACAAAAGGAGAAATGGGATTTGGTGGCGGGTTGGTACGTAAGTGGTTGGTGGTGGGAGATCAACACCTGGGGCGGGCTGCGGTACTATAGGTACGTACTACTAGCCTGGTGATTCAAGTTTCTGAGGGGAGTCAATGCAGCCTTGGT
This sequence comes from Stachybotrys chartarum, assembly GCA_001021365.1. Lineage (NCBI taxonomy): Eukaryota > Fungi > Ascomycota > Sordariomycetes > Hypocreales > Stachybotryaceae > Stachybotrys > Stachybotrys chartarum. The sequence continues at coordinate 937,696 of LDEE01000006.1, forward strand.
GGGGGCTGCGGGAAGAGCAGTCAGGTGGGCCTGCTTTATAGCCTTGGGCATGAGGGAAAGGAAGAGCCTGATGGCGGAACCTTGACAAAGCAGCCTGGCTGACGAGTAGAGCCTGGTGGATGACTTCTCTGTACGGGTTTATTCTTATTTCTACACCTTTCTACAGCGAGGAACTTGGAACGAGGGCGTGAGCACAACTGCGATAATGAGTCAACGGGAATACTAACTAAACACAACGGTGCCACCCAAAGGGGCACTCTTGGCACTGACACATAATGATGCTTGGTACACCTCGTGCAAGACTCACCCTTTGTTTCCCAACGAAGACATGTCCTTCCGAAGAAGTATGACTGCGAAATGGCCATCATGGCAGGTTTCCATCTTGAAAATGATGCATGGCACTTTTGACTCAACTTGCTACACACATGGCACCCGTGAATGTCTGGCGTGACGGGATGAAGCTCGGAAAAACACACGCCCGAGCCCTGGCACTCACTTGAGTTGTCATTTTGAGCCCGGCAATAGCCGTTCACCAACCATCCCGACCGTGTCGCCCAAGCCAGCGACAGTAGCAACTTTGACAGCTCACCCATCGCTGAGCACTATGCGCTCCGACACATGGCCTTCACGAAGACAATCGCGGTAGCGCGGACGTACGCGCAGCCGCGACTCCACGCCCTGCCTCTGGCCACCGCCCGCCATGTCTCCTCTCGAGCTAAACCGCCGCCCGGCACCGTCAAGATCCGGCGATTCGTCCCCGAGGACGCACAGCCCTACTACAAACCAAACGGGTGCCTCGTCACCACCCCGGACGTGCAGCAGTGGTTCAGGAGGATGGGCATCAACCACGACCACGGCGACGCTTTCTACTTGAAGCCGTACCTTAACCTGTACGATATACTTCGTCCGATGAGTCTGCAAGTGGCGTATACCGCGCAGCATGTCATCAACCCTTTCCACGTACACTACTTCACCGCCCGGGGCCACGCTCTGCGTTTTCACATGCAGTCGAAATACGCACGCAAGACGGTTGAGGAACCGTTGTGGATCCATTGTACGCTCTCGCAGGCGAACCCGCAAGCCGTAGTGCGCACGATTGCGTACAGGCGCATCAAGGCACGGATATTCGAAGGCTTGAGGGACCTGGGGTATTCGCAGGACGGTGTCAAGGATGGCGAGGATGGCGCCGCGAGGCGGATCCGAGGGACCATGATACTTACGGGGAACGATGCCATGAAGCTGGCCAACGGGCCTTCGCGGGAGCTGGGGAAGCTCATTGCGGGTGCTCTGCACGAGCACTACAGCACGCCGCTGCATGGCCGAGGCCCTGAACGGACGAACACTGGAGAGAAGCAGGCAAGTCTACGAGGGGTGCGGAATAATACCAAGCCCTCCTCGTTCAGGAAGGGAAAATGAACTTGTATGAGTCGTGTGAATTTACCACAGATACCCTGTATAGATATGAACACATTTACTAGCATGGAAGATATTGGCTGTGCTTGTTATTGGTGTACTTTGGGACAAGCCGTGTGTCCGTACACGCGAGCGAATTGACCTAACGTGGCTGTGGTGGCGCCCGCCAGCGCGACGGCACTCCACTGTCCCTCAACGTGCACCACTGACCCCTGCCCAGCTAAAACAGGCGAGCTAGCTGTTCATCGCAGCTTCATTGTACAGCAGAGCGAGCACATCGCCCCGGACGAAGCCTCCCCTCCCTGTGCGCGCCCCAAGTGGTCCATCCTCATCTCTCACATCGTCTCGAAATTCGGATCCATCTCCGTCTACGTGTACAGTGCGCACAGTCGCACCGGGCCCACTGGCGCAATCTTCCAGCCCAAGTCGACGACAGGCCCCGTGTCTTGAATCGCACTGAGACCCATTGACGATAATCTACGACGACGATGCTGGTTTCGCTCACTGTCGGCAAGGTCGACGCCGGCGTGACCGTTCTCCTGACGCCCGACAAGCGATTGGTACATATTCATCGGCGGACCGGTGTCCTGGCTGACCCTAATCCTCGGCTAACGTGGCTTCTCAGATCGAGTTTCCCTCCATCCTGCTGCCGCCCAACATATCCTCTGGCAGCATCGTCGACATCGACGTCTCCCAAAACATCGCCAAGGAAGCCGCCGCAGAGACCAAGTTCCGCGCGCTGCAGGACCGCATCTACGCCGCTTTTGGCGCCTCCGAGCCCACCACGCCGAATCTCCGCTGCCGCAATGCCACACAGACCTCCATCGTGCTCGAGTGGGATCCCATCGATCTTGCCACGGCCGACCTGATCTCGCTGAGCCTGTACCGGAATGGCCAGAAGGCCGGCAACATTCCGCGTCCGCTGCAGATGCACAGCACCAAGATCAGCGGTCTTGCCGTGGACACGGAGTACACGTTTCACCTTATCCTGAGGACGACTGCGGGTACCTTTTCCAGCGAGAGGGTGACTGTTAGCACTCATAAGATGACGGACCTGAGTGGTATCACCATCACGACTGGTATTCTGCCTGCCCCGACCAAGGAGAGACTGGAAAAGGCTGTGGAGCGAATCGGCGCCAAGATTGTGGACGGTGTACGCATCGATACAACACACTTCGTGACAACCGAGGGCCGCGGTCAAGCCTGGGAAAAGGCCGTCGAGACCAACATCCCCGTTGTTCGACCGGAGTGGGTGGAGGCATGCGAGAAGACCGGCAGGATCCTCGGCGTGACCAAGTTCTACCTGGACGCAATGCGCCCAACTCCCATCGAGGAGCCAGCGCCCGCGCCGCCAGCACCGAGAGACGTTCCGGAACCTTCTCCCCCCACTACAAATGGCCAGGATACAGAGGTGGACAAGCCCGAGGAGAAGAAGGAGGAAAAGCCCAAGGAAGCAGGGGAAGACGAAGATGACAGCGAAAGCGATGACGAGGACGTTGCCGATGGCGACAGCAAAGTGCCCGAACAAAAGGCTAGGACTACGTCGGAGGAGGAACAAAAGGTGAGGCTGGAGGACAAGGAGGAGAGCAATTTGGCCTTGCGACCGGGTCCGCCCGAGCGCGAACAGAGTGGCAGCGACAAGGAGAAGGACAAGGAAGCAGACGAGGGCAACGTGAAGCCGGCCGTAACGCCCGACGGGGCCTCGTTCCAGGAGGTGGAGCTGTAATGTTGTGCCTTTGAGCTGATGTGCGTCGTGGGGTGTTGGGGGATCTTTTGCATTTGAGCGTCAAAGCAGAACTAGATATTATCGTGGGGGATTGTCTCAACAGAGATCAAGACAATTCTGGGGTATCATACATGTCTTCCCGAGATGCGTGCCATGTATCTATAGCTCTTATTATGTACATCCCGCAACCGCCGGCACACCTCAAAGCCTTTTTTCCAAACAACCCAGCCCAATGCAAAAATGATACGGCGAAATCTACGGTGGAACCTCCTCGTTGTCCCACGCCCAACACCGGCCCCTCTGCTCCAGCTTCAGCCCCGTCACCACGGCCAGCAGCCTCTCGGCGGCGTACTCGGGCGAGAACAGCTTCCCCTCCTTGACGCCGGCCCAGTAGTCCCTGCTGAGGTCGGTGCGGACGGTGCCCGGGTGGTAGGCCACGGCGAGGGCCTTGTCACCGCAGCGGGCGCGCAGGAAGATGTCGAGACTGCGCGTGACGCTGGCCACGGCCGTCTTGCTCGCGCGGTACGAGTACCAGCCGCCCGTGCGGTTGTCGGTGATGGAGCCCACGCGCGCGCCCATGGTCAGCCAGGTGGCGTGGGGCGGCAGGCNGCGGCGGCCGGGTCGGCGCTGCGCGTCGTCGCGAGGATGGGCAGCGACGTCGACTGCAGGAGGCGCCGCGTGAGGGCGTGGCCGATGCCGCGGCTGGTCGGGCAGACGAAGATCCAGGGGGCGGACATTGCGTCTCCAGGATGGTGGTCCCGGGGGTTAGTCGATGGTTGTTCGTCCGGGCTGGCGGCACCAGGCGAGGAGTCGAAGCCCTTGTTCGGGATTCCAAAGGACCAGGCGGTCGAGAGCTGTTGCAAGGGCGTGCCCAAGAAGGTGTCGTCGAGATAACCTCAACCAGCTGTCCGGGCCAGGATCATCGTGCCAGGATAGGCACGCGGCATTGTGAGCCCATTGGCCGATTTATGTAGTAGAGGAACCGAATCCACACTTGGGCTGTGAGCATCTGGCATCGTGTCCATGATGCGAACAAAGGAAAAGAGGCTTGTTGGTAGACGAGACACAGATCGACGTCTTGCCCGATCGGGACAATGTACGATGCACCAGCCGACCCGAGATCTCAAATATCCACCATCGGCTCCGCATCCCTTCTCCGATCAAGCTACCCGGTAGTCCCTGCAAATCAAGCATTTCCATGTTCAAGTCATCGCATTAGATGGTTAATAGCATATTTAATTTGTTCTGCTATATGGCTGATATCGGAAACCATAGTCATCAATTCGTTAATATCATACTAAAGATACTGAGTAGTCGGTGAGTTTGAACAATCCTGAGCTCTTGGGAACTAAACATGAGAAGATAGGCAAACCACCACCCCTTCCATCATCCGAAGTAACCCAACTAACTTCTTCATAAGGCATAAACTCGAGCGAGATACAAATAAAACAAGGAAATGACATCATGAAACCATTGCAAGCATGAAAATTTTAGGACGCTCGAGCTGTCGCTCAGCGCAATAACAGGGGCGTCTCGTCATCCAATTCATCAAATGTGGCACGGGATGTGTTGTGTTTTTGTGTGTCATCCGACGTACTCGACACCAGGGGCTCCAAGAATTTCAAATCGTCCAGATTGCCTGTGTCAACATTCGTCCCTTCAAGCCTCTGCAGAGTCAAAAGTCTTTGATGCTTTAGCTCTTCCAGCAGCCGTTCTCGTGACAAGCTCGGCGTCTTCGCCAACGTACCCTCTGATTCACGAGGTCCCTGCACTATGTTCTGATCGGAACTCGTTTTCCGTGGTGGGATGATGCTGGCTTGATCTTCTCTCTTGCCCACGTCACTTGGGCTGCTAGCGCTGATGACCGCAATGGCCTTGTTCATGCTCTCCAACATAGGCATCAGTGCTCGGAGCCAAATGTCTCCGTTGCGCTCCAGGTGTGCCAGTCTACCTTCGATGTCGTGGAAGTGGTGGTTGCGATATGTCTCAAACAGCCGGAAAAGCTCTGCCTCTGCTGCAGTCGAAGATAGGGCTGGCCCGCGTGGAACATTGCTACCACGACTGCTTGGAACTTGCGACGCAGCTGAGGACTCTTGTAGCAGTTGACGATTGCGCTCTCTGGCAGCACTCCATTCACGACGTCGCGTGAGAGAGGTACGGTCTAGTGCCGTGCTGTTCTGCTGGGGGGCAGCCTGACTTGCAACCACAGAGACTGGAGTGCTGACTCCCGTGTCAAAGTCCATGATCTCCTGGGACGGGCTTTTGCCATGACAAGTTGACGTAGACAAGTGACGACGTAGCAGGCCGTCAACACGGTCTGTGACGGTCAAAGGTCGCTCATCGAGCACGACCATAATTGAGCTGAAACTCAGGTGGGACTCGGTTTCAGTCCATGTATTTTCATGCGACGCTTCCCTGGGCAAAGGAGTATCCAATAAAGACTCATGGGGCACAGCTTCAATTGGTAGGACAGATAAAGACTCCTGGTGGCCGAGAGCACATTCGTCCGCTGGGCTCTGCGGCCTGGTGACGACTGGGGTCTGCCTCACAACAGTTCGTCTCATCTCATCGGGATGGGGTGATGATGGTGGTGAAGGGAAAACCCAGCCTCCAGCCGATTCTCTATGCCGCTGTCTGGCGTTCTTCGCTGCCTCCAAGTCTCGCTTCTTGCGATCCTTGACGATATCCCGTCGGCTACGGGGTGTAGGAGGTGGCGACGTGTCGCCCAAGCCGAATGCTTCTTCGGCCAGCTGTGACAATAAAGGGGTGTCTGAACATCTCCAGCCGTCCTGGGAAGGTTTAAAGACGTACTCTTCGGCATCCGAAGAGTCGGAGTCGTAAGCGGCTCGCTTCTTGACTGGTGCACAAGGCGTAGGGGTCGCGTTTTGCCTTTGGTAAACTGGGAAATGCATGGGCTGTGGTGCTAGCCTGTACTGTGAGCGGGAGATACCCTCCTCATGGTTGATGAACTGGGCAATCATGCCGTCCATGGATACAGCTTGCTGAAGTGCGCGATGCGGTTGATAGCTCGCCATTTGGGGCGGGAATGCAGCTCGTTGAGGCACTGGCGGGCTGCGAGGACGAGGCGTTCGTGTGCTAGGCTGGCTGCGTTGGGCATCCCATGCATTTCGATTCTTGTCTACGAGTTGTGACATTGAACGAACTGGAGGAAGTCGACGGTGGCCGAAACCGTTGTTCTGATAAGCGACCCTCTGCCCTTGGGGGCTTGCACGAGACACTGCACCTTGAGGCACGGAACCACGTTGCAGGGTTGCATAGGGAAGAGGTGGAAGCGGTCCTGAGGGGGCCATGGTAACAGGAGGCTCAAAGCTCTCTGCCATGGGACGCAGAACGGTCAAGACGCCCTTCTCATTTAGGTACGTCTGAGTTCCGTCGGAGGAAAAGACAGGATACTGAGACCTGGGCATGGTCCCGAAAGGGGAAGATTCGAAAGGGATGGCGATAGCTATGTGGCGATGCCCACCTCTGGTGACACCGTACACAGCTGAATTTGGAAGGCGAGCCTGCGGTGTCTTCCGAGTTTGTGCTCGACTTTTTTGAGCCAATCTCTTGACTTTGATCCAACCCTGACGGCGAAAGTTGCTGCCGCGATCGTACGGACGGGACATGATATTGCTGGAGGGCGGTGGCTGATTTCTGAAGAAGTCTACCAAGGCAGCAACGTCCTCCGAGTAATCCAGGCGGGCGGGATTGGAATGACTGGTGTTGGGGCGCGGCACTTTGGTAACCTTGGCAGCACCGCGACCGCCGGAGCTGTTCGCTCGCCAACTGGCGGCTTGGTCCGAGAGGCTAGAGGCAGACATGACCCGGAAGAGGGGCCGCTGATGGTCACTCGAGGCCGTGTTTGGCGGCTGGACGCGGGCTGGTGCAGGACGGTTCGCGGGCGATGAACTTGGCCTCATGTGTGACGGCCATGCTGTAGGCTGCCGAGTCTGAGGAGTAGGCACAGCCATGGGTGCTACTGAAGCCGAGAGTCTCGGTGGCCCTTGAGATGGAAGCGACAAGTGCAATGGCTGCGTTGTTGACCTTGTTCAAACTTGAGGAGTGTTTAGCAGGAGGAAAATACAGTCGACTGTCTGTGGCATGACTCACTAGCAACACGATAGAAGCCTGATAATGTCATGGACAGGATACGAGCGGTTTCCCGGCGAGTATTGTCTTGTGCGATGCTGGCAACGTACGGAGTACAAGGCCAAACCTAGACGAGTGTTGTATGGTTGGACAAGCTGCAAGTGGACAAGAGCAGTGACATGTGAAGAGCTCGAGGATGACGACAAAGGACAAGCTAGTGACACTATGAATGGATGTGAAAAAAAAAGGATCAATGGGACCCGAGTGAGATGGGACGAGAGTCAACAAGAACACCCGAGGAGTGGGATGGGTAACCCAGG